>OY744540.1:16449746-16639746 GCA_963556195.1 Sepiola atlantica | reverse complement strand
AATAATAATAATAATAATAATAATAATAATAATAATAATAATAATAATAATAATAATAATAATAATAATAATAATAATAATAATAATAATAATAATAATAATAATAATAATAATAATAATAATAATAATAATAATAATAATAATAATAATAATAATAATAATAATAATAATAATAATAATAATAATAATAATAATAATAATAATAATAATAATAATAATAATAATAATAATAATAATAATAATAATAATAATAATAATAATAATAATAATAATAATAATAATAATAATAATAATAATAATAATAATAATAATAATAATAATAATAATAATAATAATAATAATAATAATAATAATAATAATAATAATAATAATAATAATAATAATAATTGCAGTGGCTATCGAAAAGAGGTTGAGAATACTGGAAATCTGGGGAGACTTGTTGTCACTCAGACTCCAGGGAATACCACCGGTTGTTGTCGGTGAACAATCACTGATGATGACCTGTGTGAGAACTCCTAGTGAGTACAAATAATACTATTAATAATAATAATAATAATAATAATAATAATAATAATAATAATAATAATAATAATAATAATAATAATATGTATTTAATACATATATAATATATATTATTGTTATTCTATTATATATATATATATATATATATATATATATATATATATATATATATATATATATATATATATATATATATATATATATATATAAGAGAGAGAGAGAGAGGCGCAGAAACATCCACAGTCACTGATTTACTGTATCGTATCAAAGCTCGTCTGTGTTGACAAACAAATGCTTCAAGCTGAGATCGAACCCCAATTGTTTTGACAATAGATAGATAGATAGATAGATAGATAGATAGATAGATAGATAGATAGATAGATAGATCCAGATGTACAACATCTCTGAAGTTTAATAAAAAGCGTGCAATTTTGAATCAAAGTGACAGGTGCCTTCTTAGCCCGGCTCTAGCAGCAGACGAGAAAGCAGCAGGAGGAGCCGCACAATATTTTCGAACTCTTCAACGCCAAAAGTCTTTAAAGTAAAAAAAGATGTCTTCGTCCAGGTCGACGTGGAGGAGTCTGTTGAGGGCTCATGTCTTTTTTCTGATATTTATCTGTAACTTCACGCCAGGATTTTCTGGGACTGTACCAGGCGTGAACGGGACAAACCAGACGAACAATGCCGAACCCAAGTTGCTCCCTAGTGTCATGTTTGCGATGTTGGTTCGCAACGAAGCGCACGCACTGCCCTGGGTTTTGGGTCACCTCGAGCAGCTGACGTACCCTAAGGACCGCATCTCCTTCTGGTAAGTCTTTTTATTAAACTTATCAATATTTTAATTTAAAAAAATGTGTTTTATCTTTTATTTATCTTTGATTGGGCGATGTCGATAAATAAATATAATTAGTTGCAAGGGCTTAAAAATAAACTGTTTTCATAAAAAAAGGCAATTTTTTGTTTTTCAGTTTTGCGTTTATTTTTAAAAGTTTTTCGCGGATTCTTTTACTTAAAACTTTTTTTTAAAGTTCTTGTTTTTGTTGTCATCTTGATATTTGTTTGAGATGTTAAAAACACAATTCTTTATTTCGTTTTCGGAGTGTAAACAATACTTTATAGTATATGTTTATTGTTTAACCTAAACTTAAAACAAAGTTTCTATATATTTTTTTTGTGTCTGAAAATAAATGCTGACGGATCCGTTTTCCTTCTTTTCATCTCTACTTGACTGAAAATCGTTTTGTTTCATCATTTTTTACTTATAGCAATTAAAAAAAAAACATGGTAAAATTGTCGATTCCCAACCAAAATGGCGGACAATAAATCGTCTGCAGTTTTTCTGATTTTTTTTCCCGACCTCACAAATAAGTACACCTAAATAAATTGTTTTTGGACTAACTAACCAACTGTATTTCCTTTTGAAGCTAAATTTTAAATTCGTCCAAAACAATTTATTTGGGTTTACTGACTCATTTGTGAGGTCGGAAAACTGCAGACGATTTATTGTCCGCCAATTTGGTTGGGAATCGACATTTTTTACCAAAAACATTTTATTATTTATTTGCTTAAAATCAAACTTATTTTACATTGTTTTTATTTGTTAAGCCTCTTAGGGGACCCCCTTCAACTATCTTCTCAGTTCAACTCTTAACAAAAACATTGCGCAGAACATTTTTTTATTTTAGTTTTTGGGGTCACCACTTATTAAAGTCAAGAACGACTTCCTCATAGTGTTCCTCATTTTTCAGTTGGCAATCATTTTCGTCTCATCAATCCGATGAGACGAAAATGATTGCCAACTGAAAAATGAGGAACACTATGGGAATACAGACATCGATCAATGGTATGAAATCCGTTTGGTTACTTATGGGGTGGCCTATGACAACAATTTGTTGGCATTGGATTTGAAAACGACCTAGTTGTAATGAGTAGGGAAGCAGTCCCGCAGTAATATGTTCCACAGGTGGGAAGAAACTCTGCCCATGGAAATTCAGCCTGGCGCTCGGCACATAGAGGGAGAAAAGAAGTATCCTTTCGTTTTTGTTGGGAAACTAGTTTTTGCTATGAATGTCTTACAAGGAAAAATCAAAGATTGGATCTCAGTCGAGCACTTTCCATGAAAATAACGATAGAGTAGAGAGAGACTAGCAGCGCCGCTTCCGTGAGAAAGGGGTTGTAGAAAGAAGATATCAATCCCCACTAGATTTCGAAGTCGATTTTGTACTCTGTCAAGGCAGGAAAGCGTGCTGTGTGGGCACCTCCCCAGATGTGCCAGCAGTATTCCATCTGTGGACGTATCTGATTCTTATATAGGTAGACGATGGTACCTGGAGTCAGGGACTTTCTGGTGCGGTAGAATACGCTATTAATACAACTATCAGATATTGTATTAATAGCGTTTCGATAAGTTTCCATATCTAGAAGAATATATATATATATATATATATATGTATATATATATATATATGTATATATATATCCACGAGAAATAGAAATGCCATTATTTTTCTCTTGATTTACTTTGTTCGGCGATTGTGCAGTATAGTTAACAAGAAAAGAAAGCGATGAAAAAAAAGAACAAATATACAACAAAAAATGTTACCAAACGCAAGAAAATTTACTTTTTTACGTATCTGTAATAATTTTCACGTTAAATGAAAGCGCTTCAGACAAGTCATGAAGCTACTTGATGTAAGGAGCTAAAAAAAAATACTACTTCAAGGTAGCCAACGATAAGTGTTAGATGGATAGATTATAACCCAGAAAACAGCAATTCTCCCCCCTTTGGCAGAAACATCGCTCATGGAATGTGAGGACTAAAGGAAAAAATAAGGGTAGCGAGGCTGCCAAAAGTAAACACAAGATCCACTTTCTACTCTCCTTACTTTTACTGATTGTAAGAGTTATTATATATGCATTTGTTAGCGTCACTTTTACTTAGCCAAGCTAGCGTGCTTTTCAAGATGAACGACAATTTGATCGGTACTTGGTCGCGAATTTCTGGCTTAAATTTTAAAAGGCGTTTTGTAAAACCGTAAACCTAAGTCCGAGGGTGGTTGCCAATCGGATTAGGGTATTATTATTACTTTCTTTTAAGCCTGAAATTCGCGACCAAGTCCCTATTTTCGACTGTGTTGGAAAACACGCGTGGTTAGCTAAGTAAAAGTGACGATAACAAATGCATAGATAATAAATCATTAAACACACGTGAAAATTATACAGATAAGTAGTAAAGTAATTTTTTTTGCGTTTGGTAATAGTTATTTGTTTTTTTGTTTCCCCCCACTTTTTTTTGCTTCGATTTATTTATTATTTTTGTTAAATCTTGACAATAAATTTCCATATCAAGGAGAAATAATATATAAAAAAATGTCCAGAAAAATGAGAAATGTCATTAATTGTGTCTTTATTTACTTCATTGTTGTCATAGCGAAATAAACAATGATGTTTGCTTTTCTTGTTTTTAAAACCAAATAGATTAATTTCTGTCGGCGAAGTAAACATTAAAAGAAAAATTTGGACTATTCTGACTACTATTCCCATCTTTGCTGTTATTGTTTGTTATATTTCGGCCGATGTAATCTCCGGTCTTCAGGTGCATCGATAAAAAATTGGAAATATTTACCTGTACGGAATATTTCTACCACGGAAGTAGATTGTCTGTCAGCCGTGTGAAATGTAAAAAAAACCAAAACATTTTTTAATTTTTTACAATAAGGTTACCGCTTATCAAGGCCAAATGCCACTCGAGGATAAGGGTTAAAGAGTTTGACTGGTGGACGGTGAGACAACATCGCGATCACCGACACGATGGTTGTATTGATTTACTCCTCTCCAGGAGTTAGGCACAAGGCCAGTTTTTATCTTACTCCCACAAGTAAGATGTGACCCAAGATCGGGTCGGGAAAGTGGGGTTTGAAAAGTCAGCGCCCGAGAGGTGAGCACTCTGGCCATTAAAAATTGCATGGGCAGCCCCGTCGGCATTCCCCGGTAGGGGCGCCTCAGGCAGTAAGCAATAAACTTACTCCTCCCCAAAGAGGGGAGGCGAAGCCTGGGAGGGTGGACCTCCTAGAACTGCACAGGACAGACCCATAGACAGGCGTAAATCAAGGCTCCGAAGGCTAAGACAATACCAGTCTATGTGGTGCAGTATCCATCGGAACAGATACTACACTTTGATCTTAGCCAAAAGGCCAAGAAGAGAATGTTTTTAGTTAAGAGTAATATAGACAGAAGATGACCAACGATCCCCTCCTCAGACTTTTGGTGGCCTTTTTCTTTTGCTTAATTTGAAAATGAATTTTATTTTTTATTTGCGAAAAATAATTCAAAGTGTAGTATTTGTTCCGTCCTCGGTCACGGGGGGGGGGAATCCTTCCAGAGTGAGGTAATTTTATGTTTGTCCAAATCCAGAGTGCCCGTTTTCAGGGATCCGGATTTTCCCCACATCCATGTCTAACTTTCTCGAAGTTTCTCGAACCTTTTTGCGTTTGCTGGATCGTTCTAGAGAAATACGACACAGGCGTTCAGCGTGGGTATCTCGGTTGACAGCTTGTCAGAAAAACTTGACGCATGGTTTCCACGGATCGGAGGTCGTGGGTTCCGAAATCAAAGATTTGCCTTTTTTTTTTATAGCCTGGCATAAATAATTAAGGATGGGTAATCACTATCTAAGATTGGTACTTCTGCAGTTTACGGACCGTGCTATTTTATAGATAGAATTTTCAAGTTGAATTTAATTTTTACGGTATATTTTGTTTATTAAATATTTAGGTGAAAGTACAGAATAGTTAACAACCCCCCCCCCCTCCTCATGTTAAAAATGAGTTTCTAAATAATAACGTTCCGTCCGTAAACGGTCCGTTAACTGCAGAAGTACCTTAAGATTTAAGCTATTCAAATTATTTAGAGTAAAATATGTTTCGACATTGCTATCAATTAAACTCTACCGGGAAAAAATAGTCACTATCTTTATAAACAACCCTTGGCTAAGATCAAAGTGTAGTATCTGTTCCGATGGATACTGCACGCCTGTCCTGTGCAGTTCTAGGAGGTCCACCCTCCCAGGCTTCGCCTCCCCTCTTTGGGGAGGAGTAAGTTTATTGCTTACTGTCTGAGGCGCCCCTACCGGGGAATGCCGACGGGGCTGCCCAGGCAATTTTTAAATGGCCAGAGTGCTCACCTCTCGAGCGCTGGCTTTTAACCCCACTTGCTCGACCCGATCTTGGGTCACATCTTACTTGTGGGAGTAAGATAAAACTGGCCTTGTGCCTAACTCCGCGAGGAGTAAATAAACATCTTTATAAACAAGTCGAGAAATATGCCAACTAAGTAACTCTGGTTTATGAACCTTTTCTTTAACTACAAAATTATGAACTTTAGCTATTCTTTCTGAGCTTGTTTCTTGACTTGTATATATATATATATATATATATATATATATATAAAGAAAGCGACTATATTTTTCCAGTCGAGTTTTCATTTCGGCGTTTCACATGTACGATAAAACTAGCTATAACTTTTTTCTTTTTTATTAATGTTATTATTTCTGTTTCGGAATTTTTGAGATGAAGATTGATTATTTGGATTATTCGGACTACTATTCTCACGTTATTCCCACAACGTTTCGGCTGATTGTAACCTCCGACCTTCTTCAGGTGCGTCTCGTCGAAATTTAAACTCTGAATGTCGAACTCTGGAATCTGTACGGAATTTCGAACGGAACTCTTTATTTAATCTATTGCTGACGAAACGACAGCAAACTATCCCCGTGGATTAAATAAAGGATCCCGTTCGAAATTCCGTATTCCAGAGTTCGACGAGACGCACCTGAAGGTCGGAGGTTACATCGGCCAAAATAAGTAGTCCGAACAATACAAGTTATTATTTACGTTTTTTTTTACTAAAACATGGTTTCAGTAAAAATAAATTGTTGGGGTGTCATGCCGAAACTAGTTTTGCTCTAAATAATTTACGTGACTGAAATAGGAATTAACCGTAAGAATCAAGGATTGCGTGTTCAAAATTTTTGATTTCAGTTTAATGGCGAGATTGATTATTATTTTTTTTTAACGGTCCTGTTATGCCCACTGCGTGTGCAGCGTTTCCGTCTTTTTTTTTCTTTTTCTCTTTTTTAATTTATTTTTGTATTGCCACCGAGACTTAGGTTGTGTTAATTAAGGGCATGTTTTTTTGTTTTTTTAATTTTTCATTCAACAATTTATTACCCCTGTCACTACTAGTCACAGTGGCACGGTATCTTGCTCATAATGGCATTGCAAACCTTCCCCATGTCGACCAGCAGGCGAAATATAACCAAAATTTCGTTTGATCCTCACACAATATTGTTACAGATTTCTCAGTGCTACATTAACATTTTTTCTTATCAATTAACCTTATTTTTTTTCAAAACATTATAATGCTGAAGATGCGAATGACAGTCAACCCAAACAAAATAATTAATTTTTATTGACAACTTGTTAAGACAAGCAAAATAAAGTGTTGCCAATAGAATGAGAGTTCAAAGAGTCCAAGGAACGTTCAGAGTGAAAGAGTTGTTTCCCGTGTAAGAAGGAAATGAATCGACATCTCCGTTTCGGCTAGCACCGTGTGCGTTATGTGAGTAAATGAGATAGGCACGGTGACGTGTGTGCATATTAGCGCGTCTGTTTTGTTAGAGAGTGTGTAGGTACGAGCTTTTGTGATATATTTTGATTAGCATTGTGTATATGCTGGTGCTGTGTTTGGTAGTTCGTTGCATGTGTCGAGGGCCTTTGGCTAGAGGCCGAGCTTAGCTCTTAAGTACGTACCTACGTGCGTTGTCTGTCGAAGAAAAATACAAAAAAAAAAAAAGAGAACGAAAACTGTTTGGGTTTTTATAGTAAGCGCAGGAATTCGCAGTGAATATTTTTGCGTCTGTCATTGGCTGAAAGAAAATGCTGATTGTTTTTTGTCCAATCGAGAGTCGATACGTAAAAACATTTGCGGCCGCTGCTGCTTCTGGCAATAATAATTTTTTTTTTATGCGATAAGTTGTCTTTGAAATAGTTCCGAGCAGCATTTGTTTTGTTTTTTTTAAAGGATTTCCCTAAAGTCAACCAATTCGTTTTAGAATTTGCCCCCCCCCCCCTTCCCGTCTGCACCCTGGGAAATCTCTTTACGACTTTGCTTTGTTTTCCTGTCCTGAACCATTTTTAAAAGCCTTTTCTTTTCTTTTCTTTTTTCCCATTTTAAGTTTACGATATCATAAAAATGAAGGACATTTTGGGTGGCATAAAATCCACTGTTTGAATCCAACCACTTCAAATACAAATTTACAAATAAAAGTTAAATGCACTTAAAAAATGATTTGATTACATCTAAGCAACATCAAAACAATTTTATATTCAAACTAAAAAAAAAAACAACAAAAAAAAAAGAAAAAAACCCGTTGGGTCACTCATTGAGATTGTGTGACTCTGGCAAAAATGAGTTTGCAAAGCAGTTAATTTTTTTTAATAGACAAAATCCATAATTAATCTCTTTCTGCACTCACTCGTCTCTCTCCAGCTAAGGGGTAATAATATAACTACTTGTGGTGATATTTCATTTTGTTGATGTAAATAACGAACTATTCTCATGTTGAGTTTTCTAGTTAGTTCTATTATCTTTTTAACTGTTAATAAAACAGAGGGGGAGGGGGAGTAATGGAAGCGAAATTGATAGATACAGTATATTATAAGGGAGGGGGGGGGCAAACAACATACAGTGAGAGAGGGTGAGAGTGATAGAAACTTAATAAGAGTATTGATTTACTCCTCTCCAGGAGTTAGGCACAAGGCCAGTTTTTATCTTACTCCCACAAGTAAGATGTGACCCAAGGTCGGGTCGTGAAAGTGAGGTTTAAAAATTGCCTGAGCAGCCCCGTCGGCATTCCCCGGTAAGGGCGCCTCAGGCAGTAAGCAATAAACTTACTCCTCCCCAAAGAGGAGAGGCGAAGCCTGGGAGGGTGGACCTCCTAGAACTGCACAGGACAGACCCATAGACCGGCGTAAATCAAGCCCTGAAGGCCAAGACAATACCAGTCTATGGGGGGGGGGGCAGTATCCATCGGAACAGATACTACACTTTGATCTTAGCCAAAAGGCCAAGTTGTGAGTAATAAGAGTGTTCAGTTAATTAATTGCTAATTAGTATTATTAAAATTGAGGTAAATTTTGACCTAAAAAAAATAAGTTAAAATTCTACTTTTTTGTGCAAATACATTTAAACAGCCAAAAAATATACGCAAAGAAGTAATTAAAAAATAAAAAAATATTTAAGATTTTAGAGTGGGGGATCACTTTCCTTTATAAATTTAACGTAAAATGAGAACCTATTTCCTGGCCACTTAGCGTAAAACGAGACATGTAACCGACTTAAGTTTCAATTTTGTGGAGGGGGGATGTTTTTTTTTAAAATAAAAACACGTACAAATTTAGCCAATTTCGTTTTTTTGGGGGGGTTACTTATTTTATAAAAAAACGTAGAGATTAAGGCAATTTATTATTTGGGGGGAGGTATTTATTTAATAAACCCTAACCGCTAAACCTTAACCCTACCCCCCCCCCCCCCACATTTTTTTCTTCTAAATTAATATTAGTGGTCCGCCAAACTTATAATTATACATTTAGTGGTTCATGAAGTTAAAAAGGTTGGTGACCGCTGACCCTTTGGTTCATAAAATTCAGAAATGGAAATTTCGTCCTTGAAGACACATCCGGACGTCCACTTGAGTTTGATGAAGAGCTCCCTGTGACATCACTTAAGGAATAACCCTGCAGTATCCGTTGAAGAATTGGCAATGAAGCTTTCCTCAAACCATACAGATTTTTATCATCATCTTCAACAACTTGGAAAACTTCCTAAGCTTAAAAAATGGGTGCCTCATGAATTGTCTGAAAGCAACCATAAGTTTTATGAAAGTTATTCATCAACATCATCATCAACATCATCATCATAATCATCATCATATTCGGTTTAACATCCGTTTTTACATGCTAAACCAAAGATGTTTTTGATATTTTTTTTTTTAACATAGTTCACCCCAAACAAGGCAGGCCGCCATTGTAGACGTAAGAGGCTACTGAGAAAAAAAAAGGGAGAAGGTTTGGGGGGATCAACCTAAGTTGGGATCTGCGCAACGAGATGTCTGTTTACATTAGTTTTAAATTTCTGCATGTCAGTACTGTCGGGGAAACAGGGGGCAGGGAGGGAGTTCCAGAGGCCAGAAGCTATTTGAGTAGAAAGCTCTCCGGCATCTGGGGACCGCCACAGTGAATGGATGGGATTTAGTTGATTGTCGAGTTGGTCTAGTGAATTTACGTCGATGGGGGGGGGGGGGGGGGGAGGGGGCACCAGAGTAGCCAATTCATCGGAGCATAATCCATTGAAGTATTTGTAAAATAAGCACAAGGATGCTACATTGCGGCGATGGGACAGGGACTGGAGCTTGGTTGACAGTGCGGGACCTATTAGGTTGACAACTCTTTTTTGGACCTTGTCACGGAGGGAGAGACTAGTAGATGATGATCATGATTAAATTTATTTAACTATTTTTTTTTTTTTCTAAATTCATGTTCGGGGTTTGCCAACTTTAAAATTATACATTTAGTAATTCATGAAGTTCATAAAGTCAATATTATTTCAAAAGGGGCCTTCTAACCTGATCAAAGTTGATATCTTTTCTGGTCGGTCTCACAGGCATTACCTCCTCTTTTGAGTGGGGTTGGTTATTGCTGATCACCATGATCATTGCCAATTTTACACTCGTCTAGAGTTCTCACTATAAACTGACCTTGTGTCTAACTTTGCTGCAGAAGGAGGCAGAAGCAAATGAAAAAGGTCGAACATCAGAAGAAATAATAAAATAAACTGTCCTGTATATATTAAACACAGGAGGGCAAACGTCAATCAAGCCATCGACATGTCGCTGTTCAGCCATAGACCTAACAATAAGTGGTCACCAATTTATTTTGATTATGACTTTTTTTTTTTTTACACTAATGGACCACTGCTTATCAAGGCTGAGAGGCCACTCAAGGATGAGGATTAAAAGGATTGCTGGTGGACGATGATCGCCGTTACAAGAGAATTGGCAGAAGATTTCTTAAGCGGACGTCTGGACAAGTATTTGTTTTCATTACACTTGAAGACGATCATGCTGTAGTTATTTGGGAAGCAGACTCGGCTTGTTCTAGGAAAGAAACTTTGTTCATGGAAGTTATGTTTTTTTTTGTTTTTTTTTTGTACAATATAAGGAGATGACTTTGGTTTGGTCACATTTAAAGAATAGATGAGAGTTCTTGGGCCAGTAGATGTAGACCAGTGGAGGTAGCAGGGTCAGTAGATTTAGCGGATTCAGCGGAGGTAGCAGGTTTAGTTCAGAGGGGAAGGCCAAGGAAACGTGGGAGGGAATGATAAAAATGGACTTGAGAGAAAGAAAGATAAAGACCTGGACAGATAGGTTAGTTTAGAAGTCAATTTCTTAAAGCCGTCCAACACATGCCAGCATGTAAAACAAACGTTAAACTGAATATGATGATGAATTCATTTTTTTTTTTTTTTTTTTTTCGATTATTTCTGCCATTTTCTTTTTATAATTTCTTTTTAATTTTGGGTTTAAGTTTGGTTTTGTGTATTTTGTTGAGTGATGTCTTCAATTCTTGGATGGTTTCTTCCGTTCGAAGATCGAATGGTTTAATTTTGTTTATATTTTGATTAAGTTTCTGCTTGTAATTTGGTACAAGTGTACAATCGCTCGCAGGATCAGACGGAGAAGAGGCTAGTTTTAAGACGTATTGGGTCGCTAGTTTTTTTGTTTTCTTCGTTAATGCTTTCCGTGCCGTTGCTTTTAGTTGTCTAATTCCCATCAAGTTTTGTGTAATGCGTTCTTTTGTATTTTTCCGCAGTGCTGCTCTCCGATGTCTGTTTGCTTCACGGCAGATTTTGTTGAACGAGGGTTTCTTTTGCTTATAATTAGTTTGCTTTTTTTAGTACGCCCTCTGTTGCTATAAATACTAGTATTGCATAGTATTGTTATTTTCATCGTCGACACAAACAGCAGTTTGTCTCTCCGACATGCAAGTAGTTGACTCATTGAATAATGATATCTAGTTGTAGAGGTAGTTGTAGTGGTGATGTAGCAGTCAACGTTTGTGTTTAACTCTCTCTTTTTAGCTGCATTAAAGCTAAAAACAAAGCATAGTTTACATGCTAATCCGTACAGATAGTTTGACAGAAACAGCAGTTCGTCTCTCTGACATGTAGCTAGTTGGCTCATTGGATAGTGACGTCTAGTTTTAAAGATGGTCATAGTGATAGTGTAGTAGCTGAAGTTTCTGTCTTCCTCTCTCCTTTTAGCGGCAATAATGTAAGAAAAGAAAAACACCAACAAAATCTTTGTTCAATGACTTCATGAGCTTTCATCTTTTATTCTTTTATACATTACTCAAGCATATGGTGATGAGTCTGAAACCTTTGAGGTGAAGACCGGTGTTCAACAGGTATATGTGTGTGTCAAACCTGGCTTATCCAGATGACATTGTGTTGCTGGGGTCGACCGGAGATGAGGTGCAGACTGTGCTGAACAGGTTGCAGGAGGTCGCACTTTGTGTGGACATGCATAAACACACCGAAACTAAGGTCTCTCTTCCTTGGTCTCTCTAGAGGATCAGAGACGTTGTCTGTGAATGGCGTTGCATTGGAGGATGTGATGTCATTTGTGTACCTTGATTCAACCATTGTTCCATCCGGGCAGGGTGCGGCAGAATTCAACCGTCGAGTTGTGGTTGCTAGATCCGCTTTTGTATGCCTTCAGCGGTCCTTATGAGGGTGTAAAGATTTCAATAAAGACAAATACCCATCCGGTTGATCCTCCTCTATGGCATGACCAATGAGGCTGGCTGATCGTCGGAAGCTGGACATCTTTGACAATGACTGTCTCCGTTGCATCTTGCGTTGCGAGCGGACTGACGATGTCCCAACTTCTGGCTGTTCTCCGCCAAAACCTTAAGTCTCTGTCATATATTGCAGCGACGTCTTTGATGATTTGAATATGCGGCTCATCGCCCGGAAGGAAAACTAATTCACAATGTAATCCTCCCTACATCTCCGCCTGGGTGGCATAAGTGTGTCTGTAGACAGTTGAGGATCTGGATAACAACCATTAAGGAGAGAGAGAGAGAAAGAGAGAGGAGAAAGAAAGATAGGTGGTCGACCGTCGACGGTGGAATCGCAAGTGGCTACTCAGCCCTTTGGCCAAGATCAAAGTGTAGTATCTGTTCCGATGGATACTGCACCCGATAGACTGGTATCGTCTTGGCCTTCGTGGCTTGATTTACGCTGGTCTATTGGTCTGTCCTGTGCAGTTCTAGGAGGTCCACCCTCCCAGGCTTTGCCTTCTCATCCTTTGAGAAGGGGTTAGTTTATTGCTAATCGCCTGAGGCGCCCCTACCGGGGAATGCTGACGGGGCTGCCCAGGCATTTTTTTGTAGGCCAGAGTGCTCAACTTCTCGGGCGCTGGTTTTTCAAATCCCACTTTCCCGACCTTGTGTCGCATCTTACCGCTGTGGGAGGTAGATAAATATCTACTCATCTTGTGCGACCTTGCTGAAGACCGCCGTATGTGGGCCGCCATAATTCGAGATGTGGTGTAGGCCAGAGAAGAAGTTGCAACAACAACTTGAGCTTCTTCTTGCATGCTGACCAAAGACAGAGCGTAAAAGAAATGTTTTTTTTTTAAATACGTCCGAACACACTCAGCTTACAGGCCAAAGAGAAAGATCTTTTCTCTTCGTCATGGTCATTTTCAGATATTATATCAACAAACACTTGTCATAAATCGTCCTTATAATATTCCTCATTCAACTGTCAATCTCTTCATATCGTTAACCCTTATCCTCGGGTGGCTTTTAGCTTTTATAAGCTGTGACTCATTAGTAAAAACAATTTTGGTCTTCCCCTGTGAACTGAACCTGCTACCCCAACTGTTCTACATCTACTAACCCAAGAACCCGCATTCATTCTTTCAATGTGACTCAACCAACGAAGTCTCCTGTTCTGTACACATCTTCCTGTCCAAATTTAATCTTCCTCTTGGAGTCATCATTGCGTAAAATCAAACCCATCTTGATAAAACGGATAAGAAAATAAACTAGAGAGGAGATCATCCTGAATCAACTTCAAATTATTCATACGTGACGAACACAAGTGATCTTTATCAACGATCTCCCAAATCGCATTCTAAGATCATTCGACACAACCATCTATCGCAACACTTCGAAGAGCAGAAATGACCGAGATCTTTCTGATTCTCTCTTTCTTCTGACCTTGAGCACGTGGTGCAATGGGGGGAAAAAAGATGGCTAGTTACTTTTTATGCATCCAAAACCAAGCTTCTCTCTTTTCACCACCAATGCTCTGATCCCCACTTGGCATCAATTGAAATGAATGGCTCTCGTCTTGAGGAAGCCTCCTGCTTTGACAAGCTTCATCGACTGACCTTCACTTCAGACCTGAAATGGAAGACTTACATCAAGTGTATGAGCAGATTTATCGCCGCAGTAAAGCATATCCTCGAAAAGTGCAGAAACATTGCAAGAAAAGGTACTTTGATGCAAGATACTTTGATGCAAGATACTTTGATGCAAGATACTTTGATGCAAGATACTTTGATGCAAGATACTTTGATGCAAGATACTTTGATGCTAGATACTTTGATGCTAGATACTTTGATGCTAGATACTTTGATGCAAGATACTTTGATGCTAGATACTTTGATGCTAGATACTTTGATGCAAGATACTTTGATGCAAGATACTTTGATGCTAGATACTTTGATGCTAGATACTTTGATGCTAGATACTTTGATGCTAGATACTTTGATGCAAGATACTTTGATGCTAGATACTTTGATGCTAGATACTTTGATGCAAGATACTTTGAAAAAATAAAGCCAGAAACATTGTGGACTGCTTGAAAGTAAAATTCTACAATATTCGTACGTACGTTATCACCTGCCCCCTTTTTTTAAGATATGCGATCACCTGATCGCTTCCAAAATATTGACTGTTGTCGCTAGTGTGCAAAAAAAAATAAAAATATTACCTAATTAATGGTTGCATGGTATGTTCTGTCCTCATGAGGCCATACTCCTGAACATTACCCCCTTCTATAAGGGGCAGTATCCTCCTATGCATTACCTCCTCCTGTTTGTGTGTGTGGGGAGGGTAGTGCAGTGTAATATATTTTCTGTTCTCTTGTGATTGTTTTGTGGAATTTTCACGGGTCCCGCTAATAAATTGCAAAACTCCAAAATCACCATTGTTGAAAATAAATAAATAAATAAAAATATGGACATAACGTTAAAAAGATAAGCTGAAAGAAAACTTGTTGAAGAAGGCTGACCAGACAGATTTAAATATATGTATTGAAATTATAATACAATAAATGCTTTGCGAACTAAGTGTGTTTGTGGCTTAATAAAAATTATAATACAATAAATGCTTTGCGAACTAAGTGTGTTTGTGGCTTAATAAAAATTATAATACAATAAATGCTTTACAAACTAAGTGTGTTTGTGGCTTAATAAAAATTATAATAATGCTTTACAAACTAAGTGTGTTTGTGGCTTAATAAAAATTATAATACAATAAATGCTTTACAAACTAAGTGTGTTCGTGGCTTAATAAAAATTATAATAATGCTTTACAAACTAAGTGTGTTTGTGGCTTAATAAAAATTATAATAATGCTTTACAAACTAAGTGTGTTTGTGGCTTAATAAAAATTATAATACAATAAATGCTTTACAAACTAAGTGTGTTCGTGGCTTAATAAAAATGCCAACTTATCTGATACTGTGAAAGAGGGTTTCGTTAAAATCTGGACAGGATGACTCCACAAAATGTGTCCAGTTTGTATGAAGACAACTTAAAAGAAGAGGATGGATAAAGACTTTTCGCTTTTACCTCGCCAAAATTAAGTTCATGGGAATTGGTTAAAAAGAAGTGTTTAGCTCAATCAAATGGTCTATTTTAGAAGGCAATGGAAATAATCTAGAAGCACAATAGGCAAGGGAAGGTAATCTATTAAATAGTCCTTTTCTTTCTATATAATTTTGATGAAAAAAAAAAAGTGCCGTTTTTGCTTCGGCTGAGTAATAAAGGAACTTGTCATATTTTCTTTTATTTCTATTTTCTAAAACAAAAAAAATAAAAAAATATCTCTTCCATTTTCTATTTCTTGTCGAAAGAGAAGACCCACATAATTGACATTTAACAGATGTTAACAGATGTAGATCTTTTGAGGTCCTTCGACAAAAATGTTTGCAACTGCATTTTTTTTTTTGAAACTGAGTTTAACAATCACAGCCGCAAAAGTGCAAACTTATTATTCACGCAGACAACAGGTGCACACAAATAATTCCCTGATCCTTGACAAAAGTGCCGATGTGAATAATAATTACGATAATGACAACAAGTAAAGCATATTTAGTCCCACTACGATCACCACGACTCAACAAATATAGACATCTTTTTGTCATGTTTCGACACAAACTGATGAATGGATATTTAGGTGTATTATTTGGATTATTATTCAGGGTACTCCATTGGCCTTTTGGCTATGATCAAAGTGTAGTATCTGTTCCGATGGATACTGCACCCCATAGACTGGTATTGTCTTGGCCTTTGGGGCTTGATTTACACCGGTCTATGGGTCTGTCCTGTGCAGTTCTAGGAGGTCTACTCCGCCAGGCTTCGCCTCTCCTCTTTGGGGAGGAGTAAGTTTATTGCTTACTGCCTGAGGCGCCCCTACCGGGGAATGCCGACGGGGCTGCCCAGGCAATCTTTAATGACCAGAGTGCTCACCTTCTCGGGCGCTGGCTTTTCAAGCCCCACTTTCCCGACCCGACCTTGGGTCACATCTTACTTGTGGGAGTAAGATAAAACTGGCCTTGTGCCTAACTCCTGGAGAGGAGTAAATAAATACTCCTTGGCCTTTTTGGCTAGGAACAAAGTGTAGTATCTGTTCTGATGTTACACTTAATCTATTCTCTCCTCAGTCAGTGAAGAAGTCCTTCTTGACTGAGGCAATATTTATTTTTGTTCCAATCCAGAGTGCCTCGTTTTTGGGAGCTGGATTTTTACCCACATTAAAAACTGACTTTGTGTTTAACTTTGCCCTCGTGGGGAGGTAAGTAAATAGATACTATTCTCATCTTGGTTGCTATTTTCACAACGTTTCGGCTGATGTGATCTCTGGCCTTCTTCAGATGCATCTTTTTGAATTCTGAAACCTTCGAGTCGAATTTCGGAATACTTATGTCAAACTTGGAAATCCGGATGGAATTTCGAACCGAACCCTTTATTTAATCCACAGGGTAGATTGTTCCCATTCTGTCAGCCGTGACCGGGTAGAAGTTTTAATTTGTTCTTATTTTGTTATTATTCAACTGGTCAGACAGCTGACCACTGACTATTAAATTCAGTAACTGCCTCCTTTCGGAATCGGGAACGAGTTTATTGTCTGTCGCTTGAGGCGTCCTCATTCTACAGGGTGCCGCTGAGACTATATAGGTTAGTTTTGTTCCTAGTCCAGAGTGTGTCTCTCTTTGAGAAGTCGAATTTGCTGTATTAAAAACTGGCTTTCTGTCCAGTTTTGCCCTCGTGGAGGGTTAGCAAAAAGGGAATATAATTTACTTGATAAATACACAGAAACATATGCAAAAAACGGTTGAACCTCCCCCCCCCCCCCCCCAAAAAAAAAAAATTTTGTGTGTTTCTTGGCTAATTGGTTCCAGCATTTTCATCTTACATTAGCAAAATAGGAAAAGCAGTTTCTGCATTTGAATGTCTAAATGAAAAGTTATGGCGCAAGAAAGACATATCAACGCTTCTGAAGTTAAGACTTTACAATGCAGTGATAGTTTCTATTGCTGTGACACGGACGACTATTATATACTGGCAGAGCAGGAGAAGAAAGCTCAATGTCTTTGAAATGAAATGTTTTCAAATACGAAAGTCTGTAAAGTACTTTAAATGGTCATGTTTAAAAACTATCCTTGAAGTAACTTTTCGAGATAGACGAAGAAATGCAGATATCAGAAAGAGGCTTAGGATTAACATTTCTATCGAAAAAAAAAAGAAAAGATTAACGTGGTTTGGACAGGTGTTGGTTATTTTTGTTTGACTTATAATTGTGGTGTACTTCGTATTTGTGCTGATAAGACATTTTTTATTCCAAACGGATTAATGTTGCGTAACTTTGTGAGAATGACTAAAAATGAAGATATCAGAAAGAGACTTTATATAAACAGATCAATTTATATCGCTATCTAAAAACAGGTTTACCAGCTACCAGACTCCAGCTATGTTATAATAAGCACACACACACACACACACACACACACACAAACATATATAGGAACTATCAATGCATTGTAAAGTTTTAACTTCAGAGACGTTGACATGCCTTCTCTATATCTTTTACTGACAGAGTATGGGGGGGGGGAGCTCAACGTCTTTGAACTGAAATGTTTAAGAACTATCATTGAGGAAACTCTTGGAGATAGATGAAGAAATGCAGATATCAGGAAGAAGCTTAATATTAACAGATCCATCAACAATTGTATTTGAAAAACGAGATTAATGTGGTTCGGTCATTTTCCACGGCTACGATTGTAAGTTATATTTTCAAGAAATTTTCTAAAAAAAACAAAAACAAGCAAAACATAGCGAAGTTACTGTTATAAAATAAATATTTTTTGTTATTTTGATACGTTGCTGCGTCCTATAATTTTTAGTTATATTTGCAAGAAATTTTTTAAACAACAAAACAAATAAAACAAGCAAAACAGCGAAATTACTGTTATCAAATAAATATTTTTAACCCTAAACCTAACCCTAACCCTAAACCCTACCAACAACAAAAAAAAACAAAAAAACAAGCAAAACATTAAAATCATACGAAGCAGCACCGTATCAAAATTGTCGTCTGGTACAAATCGGCTCGTCATCTCTCGGGCGTTTGCGTAGGATAGCCGAACGCTTACGACAAGAAACTCACGGAAACTGGGTCAAGATCGATATAAGTACCGTTTTTCTTGCATAATTTTTTTAATTTTTTTTATTTACTATTAATCAGATGTTAATTGAAATTAAAAATGTTATAGGATAAAATAGAACATAATTTTAAAAATTATTTACAAAAAATAATTATTACAAAATAAAAATAACCAGAATACATAAGCTTTAGATTTTGGGTTAAAAGAGTCTTTTTGGTCAATTTACTTCTGAGGTTTAGTTATTCTTGCTTACTTCAATGTTCCCGGGTAACACTTATACACGGGTCCCACTAATATATATATATATATATATATATATATATATATATATATTATTTTTTTTATTTAGATACTGTATATTACATATTTCAGCAATGTACCGCGGTTTCATCCAAAAGGGCAGATTTAGACATCTTTAGTAAATCTCTGTGCCCAGTGGAATCATCGGCAAACTGAAACGATTGTAGTCACGGCCCGATAGGGAATGGCGTCAACAATGAAAGAAAACGGTGTATCTCTGAGGGGGTCCCCGAAAAAATCTGGTGTGGGATAGTGATTAACTAAGACTTAAGAGAGTTATATATATATATTATATATTAGTTGTCCGGGTAAATTGACGTCCACAGGGTAAAAATCCAGTGAATCCTTACTGTGTTTATATAAAAGTGCTGAATAATAAATAGAGCAGTTTATTAAGTATATAATTTTTAATTTATGCAAACTTTATTTTGCTACACATTTGCAGACATGTTTCGTTAATAGCTATAATTTGCCAGAAACATGCCTACAAATGTGTAGCCAAATAAGGTTTGTATATAAAAAAATATTCTTAATATATATATATATATATATATATATATATATATATATATGTGTGTGTGTGTGTGTATATATATGCATGTGTGCGCACATACATACTATACCATTCAACCTATCATTATATATCTCTTGTGTTCATTGAAGTATATATATATATATATATATATATATATATATATATATATAGAGAGAGAGAGAGAGATAGATCGCTGTCTTATGACCTCAATGTCAACTGTTAACTCATTTATTTCCTTCTGTCCGAGACCGAATACCCAGCTCATAAAAAGGGGAAAGTCCTTGGACTCAAAGTACCATTAAGTATAATGAAATGGACATAAGGAAAGAAAAGTCCAACCAAAATCCGGCAAAATGTAGAGATCAAAGAAAGGGGAGGCGGCAGACACCAGCACAATATGGTGAGATGTTTTTTTTTGTTTTTTTTTTAACATTTCATTTTTATTATCAAAAGACTTCCTCAGAAATGAATGGAAATGTCATTTTTTTATAAGAGAGAGAGGAGAAAGAAAGCGAGAGGAGAAAGAAAGCGAGAGGAGAAAGAAAGAAAGAGAAAGAAGAAAGAAATAGAGAGATAGAGGAGAAAGAAAGAGAGGAGAGAGAGAAGAAAGAAAGAACACTTAGTCGGAGGGGATACGCCCTTCACAATCTGTCCGACGTTGGCTTTGTTGCTGTCAGACTAAGCTATAGTTCTGTTCAGTCCTAGAAGGTCCACCCTCCCAGGCTTTACCTTCTTTCTGTGAAGGGGGTTAGTTCATTGTTGAGGCGCCCCTACCGACGAATTCCGACGGGACACTTTCAATTGAAATTAAGGATCTCTTCTCAGGCGGCCGTCATCGTTTTATTAAAAAACAATTTTTTTTGCGAACTTATCTTTATAGCCGTTGAATCTGTTAAAATAGTATAATACATTAAATATGCCTGGAATCCTCCGCTCTATAATAAAAATCAATGTGCATTTATTTGTATGAAATATATATAAGTAAATGAACTTCCTTCCCGTCACGTGAGTAAAAAAACAACAAAACATGCCAGACGAAACTATTTAAAATATTTAGTACAAGGAAGTGTTCGGATCGAGGGTCGTGTTCCCTCGATTATAAACGTGTAAAGTTGAATCAAGCAATGTTGCATGCAAAAGACAGAGTAATAATTAATAAACAAAAATGAAGTAGTTCAAATAAGGTTTATTGAACGTGTGTGTACGTGGAATGATGAAGTGTGTGGTGTATGCATGTGTGTTCGATGGAAAAACAGTTCTTGAAAAGGTATAAGAAGAAATGAATCCGGCGTAGGAAAAGTCTTTGAAAGCCGGACACAAAGAAAACGAGTTGAGAACTCTTACCGTTGTTTGCCCACGTGTGTTGGTAGTTGTTATGCCAATGCAATTTGAAGAGAAAAGCGTTAGACGAAGTGCTAGTGTATTAGCGTCGTTCTGTCGACCAGAGAAGAGAGAGAGAGAGACGGAGCGCTGGTGCCAGCATACTTCTGTCGAGGCTGGTGAAGAAGAGCGCTGGTGCCCGCGTTGTTCTCCGATGCTGGTCGGTAAAAAAGAGAGAGAATTTCCGTTTTGCACCGGCTCTTATAGTCCGAAGGGCAGATAACTCTGGTGTCGCTTTACGGCGCCACCTGTCGGTGAAAAAGCGCCACCTACCGGCAAACCGGTGTAGTTATGTTTTGAAAGGAGGAGGTAACTGCTACAAGGACTCCCCCCCCAGATTGAAAAATATTGAAAATATTATTCAATATGAACAGTTGTAGATGAGAAGCATTCATTGTGGGTATGTCTGTTTTGCTGTTGAAGATTAGAAAAAAGTAGTGTGCACGCTACTTATTTCTGTTTCAGCATCTGCATTGAATGATTGATCGCAAGTGCGTCTTGCGGAATTGAGTGTTTGTAACGCATGTGGATCTGCGTGTTGTTTGGGTCTGCGTCAAGTTTGAGGTCGAAAAATGTTGAGTGCAAGTGAATTTGCACTTGTTGGAGGCGTTGTTCATGTTGATTAGTCTGCGTGATGCGGAGCTGATGAACAAACGTTGAATTGTCAGTGTTGTCCCGGAAAGTTTGGTGCTTGGGTCTGCACGGTTGTTGATGAGTGAGCACAAGTGGGTCTGTGCGGTGTTGATGAGCGAGCACAAGTGGGTCTGTGCGGTGTTGATGAGCGAGCACAAGTGAGTCTGTGCAGTGTTGATGAGTGAGCACAAGTGAATCTGTGCAGTTGTTGATGAGTGAGCACAAGTGAGTCTGTGCAGTTGTTGATGAGTGAGCACAAGTGAATCTGTGCAGTTGTTGATGAGTGAGCACAAGTGAATCTGTGCAGTTGTTGATGAATGAGCACAAGTGAGTCTGTGCAGTTGTTGATGAGTGAGCACAAGTGAATCTGTGCAGTTGTTGATGAATGAGCACAAGTGAGTCTGTGCAATGTTGATGAATGAGCACAAGTGAGTCTGTGCAATGTTGATGAATGAGCACAAGTGAGTCTGTGCAGGTGTTGATGAATAAGCACAAGTGGGTCTGTGCAATTGATTGATGAATGAGCACAAGTGAGTCTGTGCAGTTGATGAATGAGCACAAGTGAGTCTGTGCAGTTGTTGATGTTGTTCATGTTAATTAGTCCGTGTTGTGGAGCTGATGAAAAAACATCTAGTTGTTGAGATTGGTGGTACACTATGGTCAAAGTCCGGTTGTTGTTGACGAGCGCAAGTGGGTCTGCACAGTTGTTGTTCATGTGAATTAGTCCGTGTCGTGGAGCTGATGAACGAACATCTAGTCGTCATGATTTGGTGGTACACTATGGTCAAAGTCAAATGCACAAATGTCTGCAAGTGAGTTAGCAGGTCCAGATACAAGTGGGTCTGTACTGGTGTTGGTGTGCATCGTTCGAGTTGATGGGTCCTCCTTGTTGATCAACGAACGTCCAGTTGTTGAGTGTTTAGTCGCGCTTGTGCAAGTGTACTCGTTTTGAACTGGTGCGATTTCTTCCATAGTGTTGTCAGTGATGTCCGGGAATGAGCGCACGTGGGTCTGCGTGGTTGTTGCATCTTGTGTTGAAGAGGGTTGGTAGGCCTTGAAGGGTGATGTTGATGCTTGCTGAGCCTGACTTTTTACAACCAGTATTAAGTCTTGAGGCTTGGTGATGTTGTTCGTGTCTGGCCGAGTTTGTCATCGTGTGTTTGTCTGTTTTCTTTTCTTTTATATATATATTTCCAACACGTGGGTAGAAAGGAAAAAGAAAAGAAAAAAAAAGTGGAGTCATAATTTGTTTCACACGAGGAATGACGTTTTTGTTTTCGTTTGTTTGAATGTTAGTTTCCAAGTAGAGAAAGAATGGCGGCTTCTCTTTCCTTTGTTGTTGAAAAGAAAGAAAAAAAAAAATTCGTATTTTCTTCTTTTTTTTTCTTGAATTTTCATTTCCACGTGGTTACGGAAAAAGATGGCAGCTTCCTTTTTTGCTTGTTGTTGAAACAGAAAATAAATTCGTATTTTCTTTTTTTGTTTGAATTTTCATTTCCAGGTGAAAAAGATGGCGGCATTATTTTGAATTTTTTTATCAACACGTGGTCACGAAAAAGATGGGCAGCGTGAGCGTTTGTTTTCTTTTGTTTTCTTTTTATCTCCACGTGTTCAAAACAAAGGAAGTGGCGTCTTGTAAGGTCCATTTTGTTCGTCGAAAAAGAAAAAAAAGGATTGGCAAAAGTTTGTCTTTTTCTTTGTATATAATTTTCCGACACGTGGGTGGAGAAAGAGAGAAGAAAAAAAATGAAATTGTAATTTGTTTTATACTCGGGGAAGCCGAGAAATGGTTTTGTTTTTCTTGTTTGGGTATTTCCGCGTGGCTAGGAAAAATGGAGACGGTGGCTTCTTTTCTTTTGTTTGTTTGTATATTTCTACCACGTGGGTAGGAAAAAAAAAAGGAAAAAGATGGATGCGTAATTCGTTTCACCACGAAAGAAAAAACGAGAAATGATATATATTTTTTTTTTTTTTGTTCTTGTACGAAATTAATTACTCTGCCCCATACAACAAAGCTTGCACGTCGGGTCACCAATGTTCGGTTCGAGGGTCGTGTTCCCCCGATTATAAACGTGTTCAGTAAATCAAGCGATGTTGCATGCAAAAGGCAGAGTAATAATTAATAAACAAAAATGAAGTAGTTCAAATAAGGTTTATTGAACGTGTGTGTACGTGGAATGATGAAGTGTGTGGTGTATGCATGTGTGTTCGATGGAAAAACAGTTCTTGAAAAGGTATAAGAAGAAATGAATCCGGCGTAGGAAAAGTCTTTGAAAGCCGGACACAAAGAAAACGAGTTGAGAACTCTTACCGTTGTTTGCCCACGTGTGTTGGTAGTTGTTATGCCAATGCAATTTGAAGAGAAAAGCGTTAGACGAAGCGCTAGTGTATTAGCGTCGTTCTGTCGACCAGAGAAGAGAGAGAGAGAGACGGAGCGCTGGTGCCAGCATACTTCTGTCGAGGCTGGTGAAGAAGAGCGCTGGTGCCCGCGTTGTTCTCCGATGCTGGTCGGTAAAAAAGAGAGAGAATTTCCGTTTTGCACCGGCTCTTATAGTCCGAAGGGCAGATAACTCTGGTGTCGCTTTACGGCGCCACCTGTCGGTGAAAAAGCGCCACCTACCGGCAAACCGGTGTAGTTATGTTTTGAAAGGAGGAGGTAACTGCTACAGAAGAAAGCAAAACGCAAGTTCGACAATCCCCGACGTCTGAAATAAATTCAGAAAGAAATCCTTCACTCTATTTCTATAATGAGACATTTTCTTTTTTTCTTTTCTATACCGATTGACACGTTTATTTGTTTTTTAAATTATTTTTTTATTTAGTTTACGGCGTTCTTTTTATTTTTTTTTGAACTTCACCGATTGATAAGTTATTTCCTGTTTTTGTTTCGTTTTACTTCAGTGGAAGTTCTCAGAAATCAAGGGGTCTATTCCTGGGGCTAACACTTGATCTCTATATGATATACATAGATATTCGAATAGTCCATTAAAGTTCTCCTTTACATGTCAAACGTTGAGTTAGTAAAGAAGCGAAGAACATTAATTTTCCTCTCCCCAATTGACCAGTTAACTATGTTAAAATATATCTTTCTTGTGGTCTCTTGGTCTTACCAGATTCCAGGACAAGGATTCATCTAGTCTGGTGGAGTATCCAGCTAAGTGTTGTTACTTGAGGTAACATTACTTGAAGAATGTGCACCATTCCTCGTGTGAGCCAGTGTATGTATAGCCGTGTCGAGAGGATCTTATTTGGGCTTCGAATACTATGTTATTTTGAATATTTGGTCAGGGTTGACTTGTAGGGTAGGCTGAAGTATCCTTGTCCTGACAAACCCTTGTACAGAGACAGAAGCCACTCGAGGATGGTGTCTAGTAGGTAATTCAAAGTTATTTTATATGAATATTAGTGTGAACATTGAAGCATAATTCATTTTTCTGTCATTTTTTGACGGAGGGTGTACATTCATAAATAACATATTGGTCGATGTTTGAGTTAGGGAGTCGGAGTGGCATCTATTAAAACCACTCGGGAGTCGGATTTATTTTCAGCTAATTCCTCATCTTTGATTGAGACTGAGGCAAATGTACTTCTGTTCCCAATTAAGAATGCCCGTTTTGGGGAGCTGGAACCCCCCACCCCACACCCCCACACGTTAAAAGCGACCTTGTGTTGTTGATGGGCAAGTAAATAGAAACGTGTATGTATTTTTGTTTCGTGTGTTTGGGGGTGGGGGGTATTATATTTACTTTGAGAGTTAATGGAAATTCTGTTGCATCCTAGAGAAACGTCTTGCTGTTTTCTGGGTTATTATGACAGCGGCCTTTGCTTCCTGCCCACTGGAATATGCTCGTGTGTCTCTGGGGTTATAACTCCCCACCCTTTACTCAAGTTTTTCTCTTCTCGGTCTGTGGTTTCGACGGTTTCAAAGTCACACTTGGCTAAGTTCACCCCCCCCCCTTTGGTTGTGGTAAGAAACCGATTCTTTTCTCTCTTTTTTCTTTTCTCTTTTTTTCTTTTCTCTCTTTTCTTTTTTTTTCCTTTTTTCTCTTTTCTTTTTCTTCTTTTTTTTTCTTCTTTTTTCTCTTCTTTTTTCTCTTCTCTTCTTTTTTCTCTTCTCTTTTCTCTTCTCTTTTCTCTTCTCTTTTCTCTTCTCTTTTCTCTTCTCTTTTCTCTTCTTTTTTCTCTTCTTTTTCTCTTATCTTTTCTCTTTTTTCTCTTCTCTTTTCTCTTCTCTTTTTTCTTCTTTTTTCTCTTCTCTTCTCTTTTCTTCTCTTTTCTCTTCTCTTTTCTCTTTTCTTTTCTATTTTTTGTTTGTAGCTTATAAGCATTGTTGTCTAAAATAGGGTAGAAACAGACAAACTTATTTTTTCAAAAGCGTCATCAAAAAATTGCAAAAGGAATAAATTAAAAAAAAAACCAAAAAACGGATATTTCTAAGATACGTCCATGCATTCTTTACGTTATGTGACCTATTTCAAACTTGAGCGTGACAGTCTTGGACTTATCTACAATTAGATTCGTCCATTGAATTTGTGCGGTTTCAACGTGAGGCGTTATAGACTGACGGACAAAGCTTCCTATATAGATGCGAGGAAGCATCGAAAAATCTTTTAAAATTGTACATAATCCGCGTCTCTTCACGTTCAGCCATTCCTAACTCAATCTTGGCAGGATCTGCGGGTAAGGGAGATTTATTTGTTAATCAAACAAGAGATTTATATACTCCCTCATCCACTCTGTGTCGGTGTGTGCGTTTCTCTCTCTCTCTTTCTTTCCTTTTTTTTCTTTTTTTCTTTCGTTTGCTGAGGACGGGGCATTCTTTCAAATGCCATACGATCACCCGCTATTTACAGACTCCAACCGAGAGCTCTTTTCAGGATTCTGGCTGTTCCCTTGAGTGCAATTATTTGGATTTCTCTTGCACTTGGTTCACAAGGTGTGTGTGTCGTTGGATAACGACACGGTCTGACGACCTAGGTGTGTCAAGTTCGAATCCAGTCGGTTCCATGGTATCATTTTTCACTTCGGATGTTGGCAACCATTACGTTTCAAAGTGTGCTTGCTGATTCATAGGTATTTACTTAATGTTTTCTTAAAAAGAAAAATAACTTGAGTCAAAAGGGAGACAACACGTTTTATTATTCAGTTAAACATGATTTACTCCCCTTGCCGATTTTCTTTTTTGTCATAATTGAAAAATGTTTCCATATTACTAATTGTCCAGGCGTAGCTACATAATTATTAAAAAACAAACTGTAACGAAGTATGCTATTATAGAGCCAATAATATGATATAACACTTGGGAAATCGCTAGTCAGAAAATTTGAGATGTCAGTTTAAATGCTATTTAGGTCCAACTTTTAAAATCTCATCAGATTACTGTACAAGTTAGATTTTTCTTTTTAATTTATTTCTTTTTTCTTTTTAAAAGATCCACAAAAAGCATAAACCTTGAGACATCTGGTCACAGCTCTCAAGTTTGTGGTTTACTGGATAGAAAATCCTTGTTAACCAGGCTTCAGATTTGAAGAGTTTCTGACTATTCGTCACCATCTTTTTTCTTTATTCTTTCTTTTCTCTCTTTTTTCTTTTCTCTCTTTTTTCTTTTCTCTCTCTTTTCTTTTCTCTCTCTTTTCTCTGTCTTGGCCTATTTCATAAAAATAAGGAGCGCCTTCCACGGTGGTGTTATTTTAACGACGCAAGAAATGTTCTCTTTAAAAAAACTTCTTATCAAAATGCATTATTAGATCAGGTTTCTTTTTCCACAATTAAGTATTATACCCTGTCCATTGTTATACATTATTTTTGAATGGGGATGGCAATGATTTTTTAGAAACAAAAGAAATTCTTTAATTTTTGCAGTGATATTTTGCCCTAGATATTGTAACAGTGCTAACCGTGTGTTAGGTAATAATAATAATAATAATAATATAGGGATAAAGGGAATAATAATAATAATGTGATAACTAGTAATGGATATGATAATATATGTCTTTGTTACGAAAGTGGGTTATACAAAGCAAGGTTATACAAATGTAATGTAGGTAATCTCATGTGAAATTCAAGGCAGGATTGTTTTGACAGGTTGTGATTTGGTAAATATGCTATGTAAATTATTAAAATAAACAGATTTTAATAAATACGATGAATTGATCGGAATACTAAAGAGGCTTTCTTGATTTTGATAAGGGGCAGACGTCCTGTGATTTGCTCCCCAGTGGGGCTCCATTAGGGAGCACACTGAATATAGAAAAAAAGCAAGTAAAGAACGATAACTCTTACTAAAAGAATAAGAGCTATTCCCCTTAGCTAATTTTTCTTTTAATGTGACTATATAATAATTTTGACATATTAGTAAACTGCTAGATCAGATTATTTATTTTTTTTAAATTGTAGCAAAAATACGTTAGTGTAACAGTGTAACAGGGTACAATAATAATACATGAAAACTGGCTAGTCAGAATCAAAGTTCGATTTATTAGCTTAAATGCGATTTAGGTCCAAGTTTGAAAATTAGAACAATTAAAATGGATTTTTTTTTCAAACATAACTCAATCCCTAAATCAAGAAATATTTATGTATGTATTTTGTGTGATAAAAAAATATATGGAAAAATGCCTTGAGGAAATAAACGTTGATTCACTCAGCTTTAACATAATATATATATATATATATATATATATATATATATATATATATATATATATATATATATATATATATATATATTTTTTTAAAGTTTATACCTTTTTTTAAAGCATCCAAATTAAATTTTAAAACAAGGAGTAAGGTAAAATAAAATACCTTTTAAAGCATGTTAAAGATGCGATAATATTTTATTTAAAATTTTTTTTTCTTCTCTCCAATTGTCAAAGAGAGAGAGAGAGAGGGTTAAAAGAAAGATGTTACACTTTTTTAAAATTTTCTTATCTTTCTGTTTTTGCTGGGGATGGGGCATCCTACTGGATGCCAGACTTTCACCGGCTATTTCAAACACTCCGGCCTAGAGATCTTTTAAAGATTCTAACCGTCCCTTTAAGTGCAATTGTTTTTATTTCTCTTGCACTGTGTGTGTGTGTGCGTGCGTGCATGCAGAAAAGATGGGAAAATATCAGACAGTATGATATAAATGATTGAAAATTATGTGAAATAGACTTTATCCAATTCATATGACGTTTTGTTAAATTTATAACTTCGGATATGTAAAAGCCAAGAACTGTTATTAATTTGTAGGAAAAACACTCGCACACAAACACAGGTGAGAGAGAGAAATACAGAGCTGCACCAGTTCATATATCTATGCATTAAACTGCACATACCTGAGTGTGTTTATAATATATGAAATTAGATTTTATATACACATATTTCCCGATGCATGTTGGTGCACATTTGTTTTCAACTGTAAAAATTTGGGTGATTATCCTTTTTTCTTTTTTTTTTTTTTTTTTTTTTTTGCTTATAAAATAAAAATCGATTCTTGTTTACTTGTTCAGAGGCAGTTTTCATGCTAAATTCACGAAACTGGTTAATGCTATGTTTAATTTAATAAAAAGAAAATCTTTGTTTTATTTTTCGTTTTTGAATAAACACAAAGCTTCTGCAAATCTAGTTTACATAGGCAGTGATTTTTTTGATTTTTTTATTTTTAAAAATTTTTTTAAACTCTGGAGAATTTGCCAGATTTACTTGTATAAAAAAAGTGTCTTTTTTTGTGGAAATGTGGATTAAAATATTGGATTTTATACCCGTATTCGTCAAAGTTTTTCTAATCATTGACATTTTCTCTTTTTCTCACCAAAGTAATTTTAGTCATATTTTTCAGTGACTGAACTTATATTTTACTATCGGTGTACCTGTCGGTGTATCTACATTCAGGAAAATAACATCTAATTAATTTTCTTGGACTTTATATCAGCAAAGTAGAATTATTTTATTTTCATTTAATTTTAAAAATTTTATATTTATTTTATTTAAAAAAAATTTATTTTTATATTTTCATTTAATTTTTTAATTTAATTTTTAAAAAATATATTTTATTTCTAATTAAGAATTTTATTCTATTTTTTATTTAGAATTTAGAATTTTATTCTTTTTTTATTTAGAATTTTATTCTATTTTTTATTTCTAATTTAGAATTTTATTCTATTTTTATTTCTAATTTAGAATTTTATTCTATTTTTTATTTCTAATTTAGAACTTTATTCTATTTTTTATTTCTAATTTAGAATTTTATTCTATTTTTTATTTCTAATTTAGAATTTTATTCTATTTTTTATTTCTAATTTAGAATTTTATTCTCTTTTTTATTTCTAATTTAGAATTTTATTCTATTTTTTATTTCCAATTTAGAATTTTATTCTATTTTTTATTTCTAATTTAGAATTTTATTCTATTTTTTATTTCTAATTTAGAATTTTATTCTATTTTTTATTTCTAATTTAGAATTTTATTCTATTTTTTTATTTCTAATTTAGAATTTTATTCTATTTTTTTATTTCTAATTTAGAATTTTATTCTATTTTTTTTATTTCTAATTAAAATTTTTTTTTTTTAAATTAAAATTTTTTTTAAATTTTATTCTTAAAATTTAATTTTTTATTTGAGTATTTTGTTTTATCTTTTTGAGTTAATAATAAATTAAATTTTTTTTATTATTTATTTGCTTTATTTACTTATGTTTCATTTGACTTAAAAAAAAAATCTTTGAATGCCGAAACACAATACCTATTTAAAACAATCAATTCTCAACCAGTTGCTATTTTAGCCATAATTGTGGAAAAGTTTTCATAACTTTCCCAATGGTATTGCACTGTAATAAATGCTTTAGATCCAACGAGATATAATTTTGCTAATCCGATTCCATTCCACATCAGTGTGTATTACACCACTCGTACTGCTCGGTTTACAAAGAAAAGTCACAAATGTACTTTTCGGAAATTAGAAACTGAATCCACCAAATTAAAAACTAATATATGGGGCATTATTACGAAAATACTAAAATACCTTCAGTTTGTATATTTTACTAAAATTATACTAATTCAATGCTTTGATTTGAGAAACCTTTTCCGAGGCGAACTACAAAGATTGTTGGTATCGTTAGGTAGTGTCGGACATATTAGGTTAATGATAATAATAATTTAATCTCAAGAGTCAAACTTGACATCCTTGACCTTTTGGCTAGGAGCAAAGTGTAGTATATGTTCTGATACCACACTCAATCTTTGCTGTCCTCGCTCGGTCAGTGAAGGGAAATCCTTTTAGAATGAGACAATTTAAACTTTTGTCCGAATCGAGTGTCCCATTTTGGGGAACTGGATTTTACCCACTTTAAATACCAACCTTGTGTCTTATTCTGCCATCGTGGGGAGGAAAGTAAATGAGGTCACCTCATGGCCATCATTTGAAAGTTTTTGCGGCAGTAATCGCATGAATCTTTTTTGATGATAAAATCCATGTAAAAATATAAAATCCTTTGTTTGATAGACTATGTACCCCATTGGCCACATGCCCTGACAAATTTTGTAACTATTTTTTACATGTGGATGTTTAGGGTGTGAAGTCTTATCTGAAATCCCACATCTTTCAAATAATTAATTTTAATCGAATTCTATTTGTATAATGATAATAATACCCTAATAAATTTTAATGTTTACCATATAACATGTTCACCTTATCTGCCGCTTGCTACAAATTTAAGGAGATTATGGATTATAATGTTAATAAAAACATGGTACTAATACAGAATCCGACTCAATTTACGGCAACTTCACGTCAGCAGCTTTCGGGCAGGTTATGTAAGCAGTCGAAAGAAGCCAAAGCGATTAGCCAATCAGCTGTCAGCAGACGACAAGTTTTCAACAAATCTTGAAATTGAGTCAATCAAGAAAAATTTGTCAAATGCGAAAATGAATTTAAACACTCTATCTCAACGAATTCAATCTCTCGAAGGAGTCATCGCTTTCTGTCAAGAAAAATTTCTTTTAGCTATCCCCCCCCCCCCCCAAAAAAAAATGCAGAAAATGCGAGTATATGTGCAGGTTGACACCAAGGAACACGGTTACGGACAAATTTGCATGGATATGCACTAATACGAAATGCAAAGCAGGGATATCGATAATGAATAACACTTTTTTTTCTCGCAATAAAAAAAAGCCGAGATTTAAGCTCAGTCGAGCACTTTACCATAGAAATAATTATAGAGAACGTCTCTTCTGTGAGAAAGGGGCTGTAGAAAAGAGAAAAGATCATTTCCCACTAGATTGTGAAGTCAATTTTGTACTCTGTCAAGAAAAGAAAGACTGCCGTGAGTGACACCTCCCCAGATGTGGCAGCATTACTACATCTTATAGAGGCGAAGGATTACATCAGGAGTCGGGTACTTTCTGGAACGGTAGAATAAACCAACCATTTTCCAGCAACTTAAGCAACAGATTAGGTACAATTCTTCCGTTTCTTCTTCACAATCGACGCTCTCTCAAGATAAATCTAATTTATCTTGACTGATTGAAATTTAATGTTCGACACTTGTCGGCGTGAGAGGAAGAATATCCCTTCCATTCCATAAGTGGGACGCATTGGGTTACGAATGCAAGTTGTACAATAAAATAAAGAATTCCAAGACTGAAAATATATCCATCGTAAAGTAATGCTTGCATGAATTTGATTCTATTTTTAGTAACACAAAAATCTTACAATTCTCTGTTCGGCTTATATTGCATTTTTAGCAAAACCAGACGAAATGAGTTATGCCCCTTTATTCAAAGAGACTCGAAGACTGACCATTCTTTGCTAATGGAAGCACATTTTATTTCTTTTTTTTTCTAATTAACCTAATCTTTAGTGTACTTATATGAAATATTTACAATCGAATCACAGTTCGGGAATGTGTAGTTCTCATTTTTTTTAAATTCTTTCATAGAAATCGTTATCAGCCTTTGGTCACCATCTTGGTTTTTTATATAAATACATTTTGTACAGATAAATTAAAATTGCCCCATTGTTTAATTTTATTATTACTATTCTGTCATAGAAATTTGTATGTGTCGTTTTTAAAAATCTTTCATTTTTGGTTAAAAAAAAAAAACAACAATTGGTATTTTTTTATCCTTAGTTCTTTGTCAATAGAAAAATAAAAGAGTATATATATATATATATATATATATATATATATTTTATTTTTTATTTTTTTTGCGTGTGATTACATATCAACAACCTGGAAATGCCAGAAATCCCCCAAAATAGTCTTAGGATTCATTTTACTTTATAAATTTAACGTAAAATGGTCACAATTCTTGACCACATAGCATAGACAGAACGGGTAACCATTTTCTTGTATTTCGAAAATGGTAACTATTTTTAACTTAAAAAAAAAAAAAATTATTCTCTTTCAGAACTAGTTATTTAAACATTTTTTTTTTTTTTTTCATATTGCCACACCGGAATTAGAGTTAGTGTCAGGGTTAATGGAGGGTATTTTTTATTTAATTTATTTATTAATTCTGCTGAAATAATAAGGTAGGGGAGGGATTATATCTATCTTCTCTAAAATTGAATGTCCTTATGGATATTGTTGCAAACTATGGAATTGGCTATCTTTGTGAATCTATTATTTATTTTTTATATTTTTTACTAATGAGTCACCACTTATCAAGGCCAAAAGCCACTGAGATTGATAGATTATCAGTTGAACGATTATGAATATTATGAGAAGATTGAAAGGAATGAACAACATCCGACTAGTATTTGAAGACGATCATGTTGTAGCTTGCAGGGAAGCAGTCCCAAGGTAATGTGTTCCACAGATGGGAAGTTCTTGGAAAGAAACTCTGTTCGTGAAAGAATGAAAAATTCTCTACAGTTGTAGTAGATGCACTAATACGTTTAGAAAGGTATGACTCCCCCTCCCCCAGTACTAAGATAAATCATATATTTTTATACAATCTCTTGTGTCACTGTTGTTTCTTCAGCCTGTTGTGTTTGTTTTCGATCTCGAAAAAGATATCAATAGAGTTTGAGAACAGATAAATCAGTGGGTTTTTTTTTCCCCCAACCAGTTCCCCCGTAGGCGGAGGGAACAGCTCTCTTTCACAGTTTAAGAAAGAGAGATTTTACTGGCTTCTTTGTCACGTTTACTTCCTGTCATCACATCATTTCCTGACACGTCAGCTTAATTTTCTATCTTTAATTTCTAATGAAAAATTTCTCTTTACTTAATCTACCTTCTATGTGGAAAATGTTATTTTTAACACAACCATGTTCAGATATTGCTACATATGAACATGAACGTACACATTAATATGAAAGAATATAAGGTTTCTGAAAAGTAACTTTGCTGGGTGAAAGAGGGGTTGGATGGAGATAAGGCCTAGAGATCCAAGGGCACTGTTGACTGGCTGGAAAAAGTCGAGATAGAATTAATCTCTTCTCGGCCATTTCCAGAAGTGGTGGATAGAAGTGCCTAAAAAAGAGGTATTTTCGCTTCGATGTCGAACACTCATGACAAAGGATCTATTTTACTTTTAAATTTTGACTTCCTGTCATGACAGCTTAATTTTCTCACTTTAACTTCTAGTAGGAATTTTCACTTTCTACTTGCTCTAATTGCATGTGGAAATTTCCGTTTCTAACACATCCACATATTACTACACCGAAAGTTGATATTAAACCCACATCCTTGTGTCAAGACGAAGGCTTAGTTAGTGCAGACAATCAATACACAATTTCCTGTGAAGAAGGTGGGGGGGGGGCAAACAAGGTCTTTAGATCATTCTATTTTTTAGGTCATATCGTTTTTAGATGAATGTTTCATTATCATTCAAGCAGAACAGAAATGCATATTAAATCTTGAACTTTTTCCATTTAACCTTCAATCTCACTTTTAAGCGCCAGTTTTACACAGACAATTTTCACACTTGCTTATTTCTCATTAAGACTTTTTGATTGTAATTTCCTTCCACGGTTTGCCTTACATATTTGTCTGGGGTCGGAATCACTGGGCCTTAATTTTCGCATTCCTTCAACATGTGGCGGAGGAGGAAGCAATACTAAAAGCAACTCCCATTAAATTATTTGTCGCAAAATTCTGAATCATCAAATCAGCGGATTTTTAAGTTGCATTATAAAAGCAAATATTACTATAAACCAGAGAGAGGGGAGTCAGGAGTCTGTTGGGATTTTTAAAACTGAGTAGGGGGTTCTTTTTTCTTTTTTCTATTTTTTTTTCTTTCTTTTTTTTTATGACGCAAAAAAAAAAATTAAACAACTTTTTATATATATTTATATATATATATATATATATATTTTTTGATTTTATTCCATTAGTTGCAACAAAACAAGTTTTGTTTCATTGGTGCAAATAGCGACCAACTCATCGGGCTGGCGATGGAATTCAAATGGCATAAGTTTTAACTTCACCTTAACGGGAGATTGAAAATTGAAAATACATTGGAGGGGGAGGGGGACAGAGTTGGGGCTTTGTCTCTAACGGTGACATGGGACATGAGAGGGGAGGGGGGAGGACCCCAACAAGTCGTGTTTCAAATTATTGCGTGGGAGGTTTTCACGTGTTTGTGCTGTGATGATTTCAATTTCGGCCGGGGTGGGAGGAAGGGAGATGGGGCGACGGCCAGAGTGAGTTAAATTTAAAATGAGAATAAAATTATGATTATAACCGTCATTCCTATTTTATTTTAATTCTAATAAGTAATTATCATGTGGATAAAAATGTTTGATAATTTTAATTTAGGGTATTAATTGCTACTTCTGCATTTTATTTATTTTATTTTAATGTTTTGTTTATTATTTGTAGTGAATTTTGTTGTGATTATATATTTTTTTAAATTGTGATTATATTATACCGAGATCAATACTAGTGGAATCATTTTATAAGAGAAGTTTCATGGTGTTACCAGTTTTAGCATTAACAAAACCGATTATGATAACAATGATAACGCCTGCCAATCATACCTACGATAGTCGCAGTGATAATAGCCTTAATAAAAGCCTTAATAAAAATAAAAATAAAAATAAAGATAAATAAAATTAGAATAAAAATAGAAATAACAAGTTTGTAAGAATATTAATGATAATAACAATAATAATAATAATAATAATAATAGTAATAGTAATAATGATAAATATCACCATCATTACCATCTTGCTACTTGTGAAGTCATTGGGCGAAATAAGTCGACAAGTGATGGTAGGCTTTTTTGTTCTACTACCAATGACAAGGACTAAGTACCAGTTAATAATTAAGTGTTCAAGGTAGTGATCGAAGGGTTAAGTAATTGAGATTAGATTAGTCCAAGTGATATCAGTGTTAATAGCTGTCCCAGTTATGGGTTTATGTTAGAATTGGTAGTATGGCTGAGAGGCTATTGAGGCTGTGCATTATAGGTAGTACGTAGAGATTTGATGTTATTGGTAGTTTAGAGGGGTGGTTATATATTTATAGATTCATCATATATATATATATATATATATATATATATATACACTAGCTAGGGTACCCGGCGTAGACCCCCCCCCCCCCCCTAGGCAAAAGTGTAACAATCTCTCTTCCCTGGTTGCCTGGGGCCAAAGCTGTCTCTTTCCCGGTCCCCCCCCCCTCATTTGCAGCTTAATTAAAAGACCAACTTATCTGATACTGTCTAAGTATAATGTTCATTTAAGTATGATAGCATTTTAACGTCACAATGGACGGGTCTATAAATGTGTCCAGCGCGAGCGAAGGCTGTTTAAAAAAAAAAAGAAAAGAACGAGAAATTAGCTTTTCGCATTTATCTTGCTAAAATTAAGTGCCTAGTGATTGGTCAAAGTGAAAGGTCTTGCATAGCTAAATGAAGCTATTTTAAAAGTCAAGGGAGGTAATTTATTAAAACAATAGACAAAGGGAGATAATCTTATTTAGGAGAGGTAAACTATTAATATGATCATGTTTTTGTTTTTTTAAAGGTGTTTTGATTTTAAAGAGTAGTGGGTTTTTTTTTTTTTTTTTACTGCTCTGTGAATTGAACGTTTTTATTTTGTTTATTTTAATGAACGGAATCTAACTAATTAAATTATAATATAAATAAAGAAAATAAAGATTCATGATGAAAACAAGACTCGACTCAAATTTCGATTCTGTCTCCTGAAATTTAAAAAGGTCCAACTCTAAATTTGCTCAGACTCCAACTCTGGCACCAGAGCCCTGCTTTAAGTAGCAAGCTCGGATAAAACCAAAGAAACCGTTGTTTATTAAGTCGGTACAAAAAAAAAAAAAATTAACTAAATTAATCCTTACGATTATGTAAACAAATGATGATTTAAAATTGCTGCTTGTCATTTTTTTTTCTCTCTCTGCGCCTGGCAAATAATTCTGTGGGAATCGTACGGTGTGCCTCTCCCAAACTGGGTAGGTGGAACTATCTGCCTCGGTTTTTAGCACTGATGCATTTCCAGAATACCCCCCCCCCCTAATCCCACTCCTGTTTCGTCATCATATGAAAGCAAAATGGGTCAGAATTTGCTTCTTTCTAACTTTTAGTAATTGTTGTCTTTCTGAAGATAGGATGATTCTCGAGGAATCTTAAAAAAAAAAGTCTTTGTGTGAGCAAGACAAATCTAATGGGCAGCAGGATTTTGAAATTTAATCATTTCAACCAATAAAAATTGAATTTATTAATCATTATACATTAGCAGGAAGACTCGACGTTGCTCGGGATTGAATGAGGATCACTATGCACTTTTTCACTATGCTCATAACACCATATTTCACTTGCTTTGTTTTTACTGCCCCCCCCCCCTTTCCGTTTTGTCACCCTAATATAGTCGGAAGAAGCTAAAATGTTTGAAAACTCTCTAAATTAGTGTCTTATACATATGGTTTGAATTTAATAAAAATTGGATATACGTATTTGAGGTTTTAAGAGTTTCTGTCCCCATGGGTCACTTAGAGGTGGGGAGCACGTAGATATTTGAGACTACTTCCACTGTCTTCCCCCGGACAGTTTTATACGTATGACATAAATTTCATCAAACTAAGATATATTTGAAGTTTTAAGGAGGCCCCCCCCCCCTTCAGCTCTTTTAGATTAGGAGGGCACTTAGAGAAAATTTATACATATGATTTAAATTTCATAAGAATAAGATATATTTGAAGTTGTAAAGGGGTTATGCCCTCATAGACCCCTTAGAGATGCATTCAGAGATTCGGGAACACTTCTATTGTCTTCCCTGGTAAATTTTACATAGAATACACTTTTAGATTTTATGTAGATTCTCTAACATTTCTTTCTATAGGGAACAGACAAAGATTACACACATACATGCATTGAGTTTTATGTATATACTAGCAAATATATGTTCCCTCTAGTTGCCTATTTTTGCTAGTTTGGGAGGATGATATGATAGTGAAAAAACCTATACTACACTGACCGCCGAAGGAGGAGGTAATCCCTGGGAGGATGATATGACAACAGAACAGCTAGTACACTACTCCCCACTCAAAAGAGGTGATGTTGGAATGAGGTAATACCTGGGAATAATACGATAATGCATGCCAGTATGATATTATGGCAATAGAACAGATACTACACTACTCCCTTCCCCCTTCAAGAAAAAGGAGAAAATGGCCTCCTGACAATAGAACAGATACTACATAACCCAAAGGAGGATATAATACCTGAGAGCATTACCTTAAAAAAGGAGATAATTCCTAGGAGAACGGTCTTATGCAAACAGAACCGATGATACACTACCGTCCTCTATTAAATGACAATAGTAGATTGAATCAGGGTTTATTTATTTATTTTTTTATTAATTTAAAAATGCCCTTTTTTTACGGTTCCTTGGCCTTAATTCAGCATTAAATACCCCAAAAAGGGGTGATATGCCATAAAACAAAAGAACCAAACCAAACAACATGAATAAATATTTGAAGATATAAAGAACTTGAAGCATAAAAAGTTTTACCAAAATAGCCAGATTCGGCATTAAATAACCTGAAAAGGGTTGATATGTCGTAAAACAAAACAGCCAAATTTCTGGGTTCTGATTGGTTGCTAGTCCATGAGTGGATACTCCTTTATATAAATATTGCTTCATTCAAGCAAGTTTTTTTTGTGTCAACTAGACAGCGGTTGGAGGCTTTGTGCCAGTAAATATTATTTTGATTCTACAGAAATGTGCTGAGATTCTATGACTATTCGCACATCCACTTCAAAAGTTGCCCGATTTAAAAAAAAAAATAAAAAAAATATGCACTTTTTTTTGTTTTTGATTGGATGAAGGAATTCACACTCTACTTAATTATAAAATATTAATGGTGGCTTTTGTAGACATTCACGACTTAGTTTTTCTCCAGTCTGGACACCTTCACCCTCAATAGCAGGAAGTCAGTACTAATTGTTAAGCCGCACATCCCAAATCCACCAAATCATAGCCCTGTGTTTCCTTTGCATCCCCAGAAAGACCAAATTACTTTGAGGGCCTTTTGGCTAAGATCAAAGTGTAGTATCTGTCCCGATGGATACTGCACCCCATAGACTGGTATTGTCTTGGCCTTTGGGGCTTGATTTACACCGGTCTATGGGTCTGTCCTGTGCAGTTCTAGGAGGTCTACTCTCCCAGGCTTCGCCTCCCCTCTTTGGGGAGGAGTAAGTTTATTGCTTACTGCCTGAGGCGCCCCTACCGGGGAATGCCGACGGGGCTGCTCAGGCAATTTTTAAACCCCATTTTCCCGACCCGACCTTGGGTCACATCTTACTTGTGGGAGTAAGATAAAAACTGGCCTTGTGCCTAACTCCTGGAGAGGAGTAAATCAATACTTTGAGTCAAGCACTTGCATGCAGTGGTGTGCAAAAGAGAGGGAACGGGTGACGAGGCAATGGCCCATCGGCATCCAAATTGGGGTGGAATTCTATCACATTCAAACTATCTCCTTTTTTCATAATATTTCTCAGTACTAAGACTTAGTTATACTTGAGTCTTTGAAAAATGTCCGATGAAAAACACAAATTTCAGCACTTTAAATTATCATACCTTTTGAACCACTGATGCTATTTGCATAATATAAACGGTTTTGAGCTTCTTTTAGCCAGCTCTACCCATCCTAGTTGATAAAATTACAATTAGTTAAAAAGAAAAAATCAACTTTTATTGCTAATACAATCAAGGAGTTGGCCCAGGTATCATCAGACCTTTGCACGCCACTTCTCGCATGTAACATTGCATAACAGACATAACTGTTGTAAACTCGACCCTGAGTAACCAGTAAAAGTGAACGACAGGTCAAAATGGGAAGAAGCCCCCGAAAATTGCTCCACGCAGCCCGTACTCGTGAGATTGAACTTAATTTGCAAAAAAAAAAAACATTTGTATAAAAGCAGGCACTTTTTTTTTCGTCACCGTGTAATTGGATGGAGGAACGAAAGCTTGTTTTCAACTGTCGACAATCTATTCAGACTCTGGTTTTCTCTAAAAGATTAATGGCGGCTTTTGTCCGCACCTGCGACTTATCTTTTCTTAATAACGGTCTCTTGTTTATCGGTAAATCTATTTTTGATGTCATTCTTCTAAATGTTCGGATGGTTTTGTCTTGGAGATTTGAGTGTCCAACAATCGATATTATGGGAAATCTTTGAATTGAGTTCTTCGGATCGAATTTCGTACAAGACTGATTTTTCAGGGGAAAAGTTCTTGTGGTGATGAAGATGTTCTGTAGACTTTTATTCTTTTCTTTTCAATCGAATCTTATGTGATGGAATTTTACATCTGACATGGTTATTTTTTTATGTTTCTGAAGTTTTGAGATGAAGATTGATGATTTGTATCATTTGGACCGCTATTTTCATCTCGCTTCCCTTATTTTGTCCTTTAGACCTCACATTCCATTAGCGATGTTTCTGACAAAGGGGGAAGAATTGCTGTTTTGGGGTCGGAATCTATACATAAAACACTTATCGTTGGCTAGTTTTTGACATTGATGTAGTATTTTTAATTTTATTTTTAGCTCCATACATTTAGTGGCTTCATGCCTTGTTCTTGTTTGGAATGATCCCCCTCCAAAAAAACAAATTTCACGTTTCAGCCAATGTAACCTCAAACCTTCTTCAGGCTGCAAACAAAGCAAGGATCTCCTTATTTCTCATTCGATGCTCCTTCTGCAAGCTCACTCCTTAAATATTTCTCCGACTCTGTCTCTCTCATCAGACCACTGTTCTGAGTATGGTGTCCAGGTCTCTATTTCATATCTAATATGTGATATCCAGCTCTTGGAGAGTTCAACAACTTCCTTCGATAATGGTGCACGGACTACGGGATCTGCTCTACGAAAGCTGACTTGAGAAACTTAACCTTTTCTCCTTTGAGTGCCGACGTTCACGCGGTAATCTTATTTTGGCCTACAATCTCTTCAATGGCGACTACGATCTCCCTTTGGACCTGCTATTCACTCCGACACCGGAAAGAGGTCTACGATTTCCCTTTGGACCTGCTATTCACTCCGACACCGGAAAGAGGTCTACGATCTCCCTTTGGACCTGCTATTCACTCCGACACCGGAAAGAGGTCTACGATCTCCATTTGGACCTGCTATTCACTCCGACACCGGAAAGAGGTCTACGATCTCTCTTTGGACCTGCTATTCACTCCGACACCGGAAAGAGGTCTACGATCTCCCTTTGGACCTGCTATTCACTCCGACACCGGAAAGAGGTCTACGATCTCCCTTTGGACCTGCTATTCACTCCAGCACCGGAAAGAGGTCTACGATCTCCCTTTGGACCTGCTATTAACTCCGACACTGGAAAGAGGTCTACGATCTCCCTTTGGACCTGCTATTCACTCAGACACCGGAAAGAGGTCTATGCGAGCATTACCAGGAACTGTTTCGCAACTCATTTTGATTAAACTGGAGATTCTGAGTTTGTTCTGTAGACGATTCTTTTCTGTTTAATCGAATTTTATGTCATGGAATTTTGATCTGATTTTTTATGTTTTTGAAGTTTTTGAGATGAAGATTGATAATTTGTATTTTTTTTGGACTATTATTTTCATATGAACCAAATGCATTCTCAACACACGATATTGTAATGGTTTTAATCCATTTGAAAGATTAATATATAAAAAAGTAAAAATCGATAACATTTTTACTAGTGATTAATGATATCTTTAATTAATTAATTAATATCTTTAATTATTGTTAATTATTATTTAATAATTATTATTAATTATTATTATTTAATAATTATTATTAATTATTATTTAATAATTATTGTTAATTATTATTTAATAATTATTATTAATTATTATTATTTAATAATTATTATTAATTTTATTATTTAATTATTATTAATTATTATAAATCTTTAAAATATTAAAATCGTTAAAATTATTTCAATCGATTATTAATAAATAGTATTATAAATTATTATTAATTATTATTTAATTATTATTAATATCTTTAACTTATTAACTCATCATTTTTACTAGTGATTGTTACATTGTGATGGTAGTAATCTTTGAAATGGATTAAAACCATCAAAAAAGTAAAAATCGATAACATTTTTACTAGTGATGGGACGATTTTAATATTTTTACCGATTCCGATACAATTACCGATTCTGATTAATTTCAAATTTCTACATATTTAGTTATAGTTTTTTTTTTTTTTTTTTTTTTTAATTTTTGGATTACCATGAAACCCCGTGTAATGTGTGTATATATTTTTGCTAAAGTAAAAGTACACTAATCTTTTCCTCGTAATAATTGATTGAAAATAATGATTCGATAAATACATTGTGAGATTTTCATCTACATTTTTCATTTGTGCCATTTATTTCCTATTTATTTATATATGTGTCATTTTACCTGTGCTATTTTTACCTGTTCCATTTTTACCGTGCCATTTCTTCCGGTTCCATTTTTACCTAAAGTCGTTATTATGATCTATAGATTTTCGTTTTACTGGTTGTTTAAAAGCAATAAATATTTATCATTTTATCATTAGTACCAGCAATGGAAAATTAAATTTTAAACAAAAAAAAAAAAAAAAATTGAAAGAATAGGGGATCCACAGAAGCTTTAAGGGGGCCCCACGAAAAAATTTTTTAAAAAATTTTTTTATCTAGTTTCTATTTTTTTTTTGTATACTAGATGTACGTGTGTTTATTGAAATTTTTAAGATTTGAATTTGGAAATTTTATGTTATGAATATAACGAAATTGATTCATTCTTAGTTTTTACTAGCCTAGAAACGAATATTTATAAAAAAAAACCGAATATTTATAAAAGAAAAAGAAACAAAATTATATATGCCTATAAAAAAAACGAATATTTATAAAAAAAACAACAAAAAAACGAATATTTATAAAAAAAAAACAAAAAAACGAATATTTATAAAAAAAACAACAAAAAACGAATATTTATAAAAAAAACAACAAAAAACGAATATTTATAAAAAAAACAACAAAAAACGAATATTTATAAAAAAAACAACAAAAAACGAATATTTATAAAAAAACAACAAAAAAACGAATATTTATAAAAAAAAAAGAAACAAAATTATATATGCCTATATGGGATTCACAGATGATAAAATAGATCTCAGCAGAGGGTCCACAACCAAAATAAGGTTGGGAACCCTTCGGTAGAAGATATTAAAAGTCTGTTTTCCTTTTATTTTTGACTAATCATTTGGTGTTTTTGAAGATGACGTCCTATTTTTCAGCCATGTTAACGTAAAGCGCAGTAGATGCACATGTTTGCCTGTGGTTCCATTGATTGCAAGACACAGCATGTCAGATAAACTGCCAACCTTATGCATAATGCATCCTTGCTGCATAGTTTGGTCTGCCATATGATGATGATTGAATTACATTTGGATGCAGACATTGTTTTGATCAGATTATGAACAAAAACAACTTTTTTTTTTAAATTTATTTATTTGTGTTCACCACAAACAAAGCATATTGTCACTGAAGCGTAAGGGGCTACTAGGATAGGGCCCAGATTTATATGGGGCAACCTGGGTGGGGAGTTGTGCAGCAAGGGGCTACTGTGATAGGGGACTAATTTATAGGGTGTTCAACCTGGGCGGGGAATTGGGTAGAGAGTTTTTGTTGTTCACATTACATTTACATTTCTGCATGTTGGTACGGATTGGGAAACAGGGAGCAGGGATGGAATTCGAAACACAAGGTATCCAAGGAAAGAAGCTATTAAAATTGAAAATCTTCAAAAAGAGTGATTTTTTTTTTTTTTTGTTTTTTTTGCAACTAGCCGGGTGGGTCACGGGTATTTACATTGGGGTGGGGGGGGGTACAAGTGCAGTAAGTTCAGCAGAGCACATTCTGCGGAAGTACTTATAAAACGAGCACAGTGTGGCGATGCGACAGGGGCTGAAGGAAGGACGTCTGTGCGGGACCTATTAGGTTAGAAATTATATTTTGAATTCTTGTCCAAGAGGGATAGACAAGTGGTTAATGTACCAGTCCAGATATGGCAACAATAGGGTGACCCCTAACCAGCCCCCTAAAAAACATTTCACACATGGAATCTTTAAAAAAATTCAAAATTCTTTCTGCAATCCAAGCATATTAGGTACAACTAAACTTCAGTCTATGCCTGACTTGTCCACCAAGTTTCAGTTATAAATGTCCAACAGTCTTTTTTTTTTTATCGCCTTTCGATGATATGACCTGCAAAATTGTCAATAAGTCTGACACACTCCTGTTTTGATTTGCGCTGTGACGACCCTCTTCAGTTCAGTAATAGTTCGGCAATTGTTTTGATGGACATTATCTTTGAGATAACCTCACAGATATAAAGTCTGGGTGGTTAAGATCCGATGAGTGTGAAGCCCATTCAGTATCACACTTCCTTCTACTGAAACGATCACCAAAGTGTCCCCCGCATATCATTGAACGGAGATAAAACAAAGACTGTTGGACATTCATGACTGAAACATGGTGGGCAAGTCAGGCATAAACTGAAGTTTATTTGTACTAAAAATGAAATGGTTGGATTATGAATTTTATTAATGATTCCATGAGCGGGATCTTTTTTTTTGGGGGGGGGGATGTTGGATTACATTTGGATGTATGGAATAAAGAGATCAAAATGGTGCCTGGGAACATGTTAAGACAACAAAAAAGTTATTTGTGTCACCTAGCTGAAGTGGGAAGGTTTTGACAATTTTGCATTGCCAGCGGGTCAAACCGTGTCCCAAGTGCTGTTTTCCGCCAACACCTCAACCTAAAGTCTCTGCCATCTGTCCTGTTGCGGTGACGTCGTCGATGGTTTGGGCATTGTGCTCATCACCCAGAGGGAGAGCTAATTCACGATGTAATCTTCTCTGCGTGGGTGGTGCGGTGGACAACTGAAGTACTGGACAACAACCTTTTAAGGAGGTTTCGGCTGAGCCCTCAGATTCACAGGTGGTCTGTCTTCGATGGTGGAATCACAATTGGATAGCCATCTTCTGCGACCTTGCTCAAGACCACCATAAATGGGTCACCATGATTTGAGATGTAGTGCAGGGAAGAAGCCGGCTCAACCCAACTAGGGTGAATGCCGTTAAGAGTCATCACTGAGTTGGATGGTATTAGCCCTGAGTGGGTATGCTGGCTTCCTCCAAAGTAGAAAGTTTACAGGGAATATCAAATTCACAAGCGGCCCCCAGTCGCATGTATATATGAGAAAATGACATACAGCGCCTAGCATTCTCAAGTGATCACCCATCTGGTACTGGCCAGGCTCCACATCGCTTAACTTTGGTGATCTAACGAGAACCGGTGTGTCAACGCAATTATGCTGTCCATAGAGTTGACCCCTACATAATTATTTACTTACAAAACATTTAACAATACCGCAATCAACTCAAAATCATACCTTGTTTTCTGGGACGTTGCCATGCGTGCAAGTGTTGTAATGATCTTACCGGATTGGGGACAATTTCTTTACTGTAATAGAAAGCCATCTCACATAGTATTACATTAATTATTTAATTAATTCAACCACAGGATCTTAGAAGATGAATGATTTATTCACCATGATCGTCTAGTAAGCTGCAAGCTCAAAGGGACGAAATAGAGATTTATATTAAGCTCATTGATTAATTATTTCATGTTGTCCGACAATCTTAAAAACAGGTCTTGTCTCCTTCAAAATTCCTATCTTCTACCAGAAATTCCATCATCCTTAGAAAAGATGACGTCATGTCTGCCCAATTTTCATAGACTTCCTTTCTCACGAATCCCTGCTTACTTCCAGGCAGAGTCAACCCTGTAACCTCTTTCTGATCTTTGTTTAGAACATATCTTATTTACAACATAATGCTAAATTTATCCGAACAAATATATTTAATTAATATTCATACTAACAATTGTATCCACCAATATTTAATATTTGGTATCAGCATAGATTTGTTGTAAAATGAGGGAGACAAAAAATCTCGTGTGAAGTGCTCCCACTGGCCTAGAGGTACCGTAAAGTTGGGGACAAATAAGAAAATCTTGGCCAGAGATCTGAACTGTTATTTTTTATAGTGACAGAATTAAAACTGGCAACGACGGCGCATCGAGAGAGTTGGGTCAATACAACAGATGAAGAGGACACCAAAGCAGGATTGCTTAAACATAGAGTATGTTTGTTTTTCTTTTGCTTAGAGATTTTTAAGAACTGCTTCATCAGAACTTTTTTGAATCCATTATTTCAAATGGTGTTTCTCTGTAAAACCAAGGAAATCCGGTGAGAAAGGAAGTGTTTATATGACTATGAGATATCAAATATCTTAAGTACCATAGCAACTTCCTACCCTCTCTCTCTCCAGAGGAAATACATTATTTTATGGGACGAAATTGCCTAAAGAAAGCTTTCAAAGTAACGAGGCTATAGTCTCTAACCGAAATGCTTGACTACCCCCCCCACCCCAAAAAACCTCCAAAAAGCTGAAAAATGCCATTAAGCAAGAATGTTATTTGTACTTTTATTAATTGTTACCCTATTACATAACCAGAACAGATTCAAAGACTAAATCTGTCCTCACTTGAGCAGCGAAGGATGCAAGGGGACCTAATTTTGCCATACAGAATCATTAACAGGAATGGAAATCTACCTTTAGAGGAGTTTTTCACCCCAACAGAACAGAAATATAAAATGTAGAGAAAAAAATAAAAAGGTATAGTTTCAAAATAATAAATACAAAACAAACTGCAAGTAAATACACTACCGGAAAACGCCGGGTCGGGACAGCTAGTACTGTATATTATTTATAGTGTTTTGATAAAATAAACGGACGTTTTTTTTTCTTTTTTTTCTTTTCTTTTCTTTTTTTTTCTCAAGACTTGGTCAATTCAAAGTATTTCGTTTTTTTTCCTTTTTTAATGAACAAAATCTACAGTTCCAACAAGCATTCTTTCTGTTTACAAGATGGTTTCCAGGCCTTGATGAAAATAGTCTCTAGTATATATCAAGTAAGCAGTGTGAACGTGTTCATTCACTCTACAGGCCATGATCGTCCACTCGTGCTCGTCCAAATTCGGTGCTTGATTTTGACACCTGTTGCGGTGTCAATCATGTGGTCTCTATCAGTGCTGTAACAAACTGAGTCTCCCTCCAAACCAAACCACAACTCCAGTTTAAAACGAGTAGCAATTTTTTTATTTTGAAGTTACAATAATACTTGTTTTTTTTTACTGAATGACAGGCTTGCAAACCAAGACGAAGTATATCTTCCAACCGAGCACGGTCGATCAGCTGAAACCCAACTGACCCCCTCTGCTGATATATATATATATATAGATGTATATATAGGCAGCATCTTCTCTTGCAGGCAGGTATTGTTGAATATAAGAGACAACTCATGTCTAGATATCTTTTGGTAGATCCTTTCAATAGTCCGAATCAGGATCTTAGTTTCGGAGGGGAATTGGCTGATGAATTTGCCATAGTTTGGATTTGTCTCCCAAGTACTTTCGGACCCGTCTGGGTCCATCTTCGGGGGAATGAAGTTAATCAGGTATGTGTTAGTATTTATAGAAGGTTTTTCGCGGGAATTATGTTCTAAGTACGAAACTATATTGGAGCTATAAACATTTTAGAATATTATTATTGATATTAAAGTTAATTCTATTAATTAGGGTTTTTTTGGTTTTTATATATAGGGCTTCTAATATATGGAGTTTTCGTTTGTTAGGCCCAACATTCTGTATGAACATTACTTTTGGAAAATATCAAGTGGGTCATAATCACAGCATGGAACCTCATATCCAAGAGAACATTAGTATTTCAAAGTCGTTAGCTCTTCACAACAGCTCTAGCTTTCAAACAATATATTTTCATAAAATGTAATTTAAATAAATTTAATTAATAATAACCCTAACCCTAACTGTCTGCGGTAAAATACAGTATATCTTCGAACTTGAAAGTAGAAAATCTTGATTAAAAAATCGTAGTAAGAGTCACCTGCCCCTTACTTACCTCTCCAATACTATAAGACAATAAAAACTTTTTTTCGGCTTTTTATTACAGAAGCACCGCAATTTCTTGGGTGGCGTCTCTTCCAATAGCTAAATATTTCTCCCATTGCAGGCCTGTCGTCTGCATGCATTGCAACTATGCACCCCACATGTAGTATTGCACATGTTTACAGGAGAACTTAAATAGTACCCCTAACCATAACCTGTTGTGGCATAATCATTTAGTTCTTAATTAAATTACACCATTCAGCAGCGCAACCCTCAGCGATCAACATGCCATACTTTGTTTCAGTTTCTCCTCCCACGTCTGAGGACAACCTTTGCTGCGCACATTCCAGCGATAGTCTTTTGATGTGTCCAGGAAATAAGCTTTTGGGTAAAAGTCCATTTAAAAATTTTTAAAACGACGGAAGAAAATATTCAGGAAAATGCTTAACATTTTCGATATGTATTGATTTACTCCTCTCCAGGAGTTAGGTACAAAGCCAGTTTTTATCTTACTCCCACAAGTAAGATGTGACCCAAGGTCGGATCGGGAAAGTGGGGTTTAAAAATTGCCTGGGCAGCCCCATCGGCATTCCCCGGTAGGGGCGCCTCAGGCAGTAAGCAATAAACTTACTCCTCCCCAAAGAGGGGAGGCGAAGCCTGGGAGGGTGGACCTCCTAGAACTGCACAGGACAGATCCATAGATCGGCGTAAATCAAGCCCCGAAGGCCAAGACAATACCAGTCTATGGGGTGCAGTATCCATCGGAACAGATACTACACTTTGATCTTACCCAAAAGGCCAACATGTAATCCCAGACTCTAGTTACATACAAGGTCGAAGTAAAACGCATCAATACGGATTAGAAGTGGATGTTAAAAAAATACTTACCAAAGGCAGTGCCTTTTTAAAAATGAAGCGATTAGGATTACAAGGTGGTTACTGACTTTTCCTGTTTTTTTAGATAGATGTGATTGAATCGATATTGGTCTGAAATATCAGTGTCCCACGATGTGCTTCTTGACTCGTAAGGATACACTTGGCTTGGATGAGATTAATATAAGCACGGGAAAATAGAAAGAAAAAATTCTTAAAACAATTTAAAAAGAAAACGGTTCTGGTATTATAAATCTGACATGATTTCATAAGACGGTTACAAATTTTTAATAAAGTTTTATTGATAAAACAATCTGTTTGATTTGATCATATAATGCAGTGTGAAAGAGAAAGAGAACAGGTTATTTGTGCCTCAGTTTCTTGAAATTATGAAATCAAATGTTAACATTTTTTTTTTTTTAGAAAATTTTAACATCTATTACCATCGAATTGGATAGCCGGTAATACCACTTTTTGTGGTATTCGCCTAGCGCTGGACATTCTGTGGAAATTTATAGGGAATACAAATTCACATGCGATCCCCAGTCTGCATGGACGATTCCAATATTTTTCCAGATTCCGATACAATTACCGATTCTGTTCTAAATTTTCGACACGATTCCTGATTCTGATTCTTTTAAAACCTCTAAATATTTAGCTATAAAGTTGTTATTTATTTATTTATTTTTTTGGATTACCGTAAAAACCCATGTAATGTGTGCATATATTTTTACAAACGTAAAAATTCACTTGTGTGGGAGGGGGGATAAATAGATTTTAGTTTTACTGGTAGATTTAAAATCAATAAATATTTATTATTAGTACTAGCAATGGAAAATTAAGTTTTAAACAAAAACAAACAAAACAAAACAATTAAAAGAATGGTTTCTTGCATGGGAAAATAGGCACAAATTTTTCCGATTAAACAACACTAGTCAGAATGTATATCCCGGTTCGGGGAGATGACATACAGTGCCTAGTATTTCCAAATGGTCACCCATCTTGTACTGGCCAGGCACAACGTTGCATAACTTCGTATCAATGTAGGTATAAACAAGCTGTACCTACCCGGCGTTACCTGGTAGTGTATTTACTTGTAATTTGTTTTGCTTTTCTTTTTTTGGGGTGGGGAGAGGGGGAAGATATTATATATATTTATATATATATATATATATATATTAAATTCCCGAAACAGTTTTTCATGGTAAACAACTGATGATCCCTTAAATAATGTTAGAAGCAAACTAATATAATAACTGAAAAAGTTAAATTTACTTACATGAGTGATTTTCCACTGAACGACTTGGGACTTAAGTTTTTTTGTTTTTTTTTTAAATATAGTTTTAATGGTTGAGAAACTTCCAAGACTATATATATATATATATATGTGTGTGTGTGAATTCTTGTTGTGTGATATTTTACAACAATGCTGGTCTGTGCCACACAATGTCAATTGGTACACGTGCATCTTTCGTGCAGTTGCAGATATCAACAGAAGAAACGAGCGATACAAGGATTCTTAATTTCATGCGTGTGCAATAATCTTGCTGAATAAGTGCTAGAAATAATAAGATGAAGCCATCATTTTATTTTTCTCACTCGACTGCATTTGCTTTGTCGCCCACTTGCTGCCCTGTTCCCCTGTCATGTCACCTCGTGTCGCACTTCCTTCCATTATCGTTATTAATTTCGCTAATCAATTAGCTCTGATATTTCCATTTAATTTCTAGGAAATTAACAAAAATCGAATCTAAATTTTTAGAACAAGAGTTCAAATGATCTGAGAACAATAATAATAATAATTAATGATTTTTTTTTTTTTTCCTAATATTTTTATTCACCCCAAATATGACATATTGCCACTGGGACATAAAGAGGCTACTGTGATGATGGCCTGATTTATAGAGGGTGTAGCCAAAGTTGGGCAGCAAGATGTTTATTTATGTTACATTTAAATTTCTGCATGTTGGTGCGATCGAGGAATCAGAGAGGGAATTCCAAAAGCAAGCAGTCCGAGAAAAGAAGCTATTAGAATAGGAAACTTTCCACCATCTAGGGACCTCTATAATGAAGGGGTGTGATTTTGCTGTTAGTACAAGTGCATTGAGCTAATCGGATCACATTCCATAGAAGCACAGGGATGCAACAGTGTGGTGATGTGACGGGGACTGGAGATTGGCAGACAGTGCAGATCTATTAGACTAAAGACTTTCTTTTTCTTTTTTTTTTTTTTTACAACTTTTCTAGATGTGGCAACAATACTCCATGCATGGGCGAATGATGAATTTATAGAGATGTAGGTTACTGGCATGGGTGAGAAGTTTTCTAGACCGGTAAAGGGAGCCTACCTTCTTTGCAGCTGACTTAGCAGTATCTTCTATGTATTTATTGCAATTTATGTTGCCCGAGAATGTTTGTCGGAGGAGTTTGGACGTTGGACTCTTGGGAAGGGTGTTATCTGCAATGGCAATCTGTGGGTGGAAAAGTTTCTTATAGCTTTTAAATGAAATGAGCTTTGTCTTGGTAGCATTAAATGTGACCATCCATTTTTGAAAAGGAGCTTTGTCTTGGTAGCATTAAATGTGACCATCCATTTTTGAAAAGGAGCTTTGTCTTGGTAGCATTAAATGTGACCATCCATTTTTGAAAAGGAGCTTTGTTTTGGTAACATTAAACGTGAACATCCATTTTTGAAAAGGAGCTTTGTCTTGGTAGCATTAAATGTGACCATCCATTTTTGAAAAGGAGCTTTGTCTTGGTAGCATTAAATGTGACCATCCATTTTAGAAAAGGAGCTTTGTTTTGGTAATATTAAATGTGAACATCCATTTTTGAAAAGGAGCTTTGTCTTGGTAGCATTAAATGTGACCATCCATTTTTGAAAAGGAGCTTTGTCTTGGTAGCATTAAATGTGATCATCCATCCTGATCATATGATTTTTCTTTCTAAAAACGTTTTCTGACAAAAAACGTTTTCTTTCTGAATATTTATTATCAAAGCTTTATTTTCTATTCACCCCAAACAAGACACGCTGCCACTGAGACATAAGGGCTACTGTGAAATAGGTGCCAGATTTATAGGAGCATCCTAAGTGCAGCGAAATGCTTGTTCACATTACATTTAAATTCCAGGATTTTGGTACAGTCAGAGAAACGGGAAGCAGGGAGGGAATTCCAAAGGCAAGTAGTTTGAGGAAAGAAGCTATTAGAAAATCATGTAAATATTCTTATCCAAAAGTCCAAACAAAAAAGAATCTGAATCCTTTTCTAAATTTCAGAAGTTCCTGGAAATTTCATTAAGAAATCTTCACCAATAAAAATTTAAGGATTTTGATATTCAATTCTGTTCTTTTTATTTACTAGCTGTTCCTGCCCGGCATTACTTTCAGTTTTGTTTGCTATTTTTTTTTTTTTTAACTATGCTTTTTCTTTGGGTTTTTTTTTTTAATTTAAATTTTTTTTTTTTTTAAATAGAATTTTAAAAATAAAATTTAATTATTACAGTATTGTACTGTTTGCATATGTTTTGTGGAAACGTGTGAAAAAAAACCTCATATCGACAATCAAAACTCGGAGGCACGGTATCTTTTAGACACGGGTTTATTGAACTGAAACTGTTTTCATTCTTTTTTTTTTTTAGTTTTACTTCATGTAAAACTAAAAAAAAAGAAAAAAGAATGAAAACAGTTTCAGAAACACGCAAATACAAAATGAAGACATAGCAGAGACGACAAGTTTACTAAAATCTAAAGAGTCGTACCCTTAATAAAATTACAGAATAGAAAATATTTTGAGCATAAGAATTATACTAGAAAGGAAAAAAAATACAAATTATGTTAGGTGATAATCGACTTACGAGAGGTTAAATTGAGGTTCACACGTGGTGAAAGGATAAACAAAGTTTGTTAGACAAAAGAAATACTAAAATGTAATATTAATACTATTTGTATTAATATTAATACTATTAAATTCTATTAAATTATTATTTAATAGAATTTAATAGTATTAATATTAATACAAATAGTATTAATATTACATTTTAGTAAAATGTAATATTAATACTATTAAATTCTATTAATACTATTAAATTCTATTCTTAAAAAGAAGAAAGGCAATATTTCTTACCGTCGATGCTCAAAATGTCAAGATATTTAAAGAGATAGAAACATTCTTCATGAGGGTCGTGAAGTAGGGAACTACATAGAGCAGGGGACAGGCACTAGAAGAAAATCTCGCCGTGCCAGTGACAAGTCTGATAGAATCCCCTAAGAAAAAAGGGCCGGCTAAGGGAGATAAATGATAGGCGATCTATTCTACGTTAGACAGAACAGATATCGTTTGGTCATTAAATTATCAACTGAACCAACTTGTAAATAGTTTAATACGTGCAGGTTTGCTAAGAATTTTAAAGCCAGAAATGACTATCTATCCGACAGTTTAAGTGCTTCAAAATTCCTTTCAAATTTCGATGGGTCACAAAGTAATTCATTCTTCGTTTTTTTTTTTTTCAACTATTAACAAAAGATTTAAATGGCTAGGTTATTTTTGAATAAACTGAAACAAATTCTTGTGGATTTTAATTTTGTAATTAAATTATTAATTATCAATAAGTTCAAAGTGACAGTCTTCTGGAAGTTGAAGGTTCAATCCTTACTACAGGTGATAATAATTAAGAATAGCATAGAAATAATTAACACTTCTACCCGGTCATGGCTGATGGAACGAGAATAATCTACCCCCGTTGATTAAATAAATGGATCAGTTTCAAATACAAAGATTCCCAATTTGTATAATTTTGGTTATTCGGACTACATTTCTCATCTTGAGTGTTATCATCACAACGTTTCGACCACGGTAACCTCCGGCCTTCTTCAGGTGTATCTCTTCGAACTCGGGAATATTTCTGTCAGACTCGGGAATCTGGACGGAATTTCGAATGGAACCCTTTATTGAATCCACGGGGGTAGCTTGTTTTTGTCCCGTCAGCCATAACTGGGAGAAGTCTTCAGTAATTCTCAATTCTTCGTATCGTCCGCACCGAAGATTGAACCTTCATCCTTCAGATGACTATCACTTAAAACTGAATTTAACTTAGTACTATATCCACTGTGCCACGGGTCCTTGCACGAGTTTGACAGAAATATTCCCGAGTTCAAAGAGATACACCCGAAGAAGGCCGGAGGTTACAACGGCCGAAACATTGTGATGATAACACTCAAGATGAGAAATGTAGTCCGAATAACCCAAATTATACAAATTATCAATCCTTATCTAAAAAACTTCAGAAATATAAAGATTCCCAAGTTCGAAAAGTTGCACTTGAAAAAGATCGGAGGTTACATCAACTGAAACGTTGCGAAAATAACAACCAAGATAATAATCGAAGTCCGAATGATCCAAATAAAACTAAGATTCTATTGTTTTATAACTAATTAGAAGGACCCACGCCCCGACGTTGCCCGGGAAAATTGAGGAAACCAAGAATGACAACCACCTGAAGTAAATTGACCGCAAACGACCGAAAAGACTCTTTTCACCCAAAATGCTTTTAGCTGGTTGCAGACAGTTGGGGTTAACAGTTTTAGATGGGTAAGAGACGGGGGTGAATTAAGGTTTAAATCGGGAAGAAAGTCAGAATGACGAACTTACTTGGATGAGTTAGTGCGTCTGGATGAATCCTACTGAAATAGAAATGTTACATAAAAAAGGGGTCACCATTCTTCCTTGAAATGTCTCCACAGCTAAATAGATGTTAATATTTATTTTACCTAACTGTGCCAGAAAAATAAAAGAATTAAAAAAAAAAAAAAGTTTTGATTGTAATTCAATTTCCAACCGAATTTCGTGCAACCCACTTTCTCTCTGCCTTTTTCTCCAAAAGTTTTGACAGTAATTCAATTTCCAACCGAATTTCGTGCAACCCACTTTCTCTCTGCCTTTTTCTCCAAAAGTTTTGACTGTAATTCAATTTCCAACCGAATTTCGTGCAACCCACTTTCTCTCTGCCTTTTTCTCCAAAAGTTTTGACTAATTCAATTTCCAACCGAATTTCGTGCAACCCACTTTCTCTCTGCCTTTTTCTCCAAAAGTTTTGACTGTAATTCAATTTCCAACCGAATTTCGTGCAACCCACTTTCTCTCTGCCTTTTTCTCCAAAAGTTTTGACAGTAATTCAATTTCCAACCGAATTTCGTGCAACCCACTTTCTCTCTGCCTTTTTCTCCAAAAGTTTTGACTGTAATTCAATTTCCAACCGAATTTCGTGCAACCCACTTTCTCTCTGCCTTTTTCTCCAAAAGTTTTGACTAATTCAATTTCCAACCGAATTTCGTGCAACCCACTTTCTCTCTGCCTTTTTCTCCAAAAGTTTTGACTGTAATTCAATTTCCAACCGAATTTCGTGCAACCCACTTTCTCTCTGCCTTTTTCTCCAAAAGTTTTGACTGTAATTCAATTTCCAACCGAATTTCGTGCAACCCACTTTCTCTCTGCCTTTTTCTCCAAAAGTTTTGACTGTAATTCAATTTCCAACCGAATTTCGTGCAACCCACTTTCTCTCTGCCTTTTTCTCCAAAAGTTTTGACTGTAATTCAATTTCCAACCGAATTTCGTGCAACCCACTTTCTCTCTGCCTTTTTCTCCAAAAGTTTTGACTGTAATTCAATTTCCAACCGAATTTCGTGCAACCCACTTTCTCTCTGCCTTTTTCTCCAAAAGTTTTGACTGTAATTCAATTTCCAACCGAATTTCGTGCAACCCACTTTCTCTCTGCCTTTTTCTCCAAAAGTTTTGACAGTAATTCAATTTCCAACCGAATTTCGTGCAACCCACTTTCTCTCTGCCTTTTTCTCCAAAAGTTTTGACTGTAATTCAATTTCCAACCGAATTTCGTGCAACCCACTTTCTCTCTGCCTTTTTCTCCAAAAGTTTTGACTGTAATTCAATTTCCAACCGAATTTCGTGCAACCCACTTTCTCTCTGCCTTTTTCTCCAAAAGTTTTGACTGTAATTCAATTTCCAACCGAATTTCGTGCAACCCACTTTCTCTCTGCCTTTTTCTCCAAAAGTTTTGACTGTAATTCAATTTCCAATCCAAATCGCTTCTCCAGCTGTCCTCTTCATTTATATCACCTGATATCCACATATGCAAATCAGAGACCACCATAAACACCTGCACCTATGAAGAGAAGCACTTTTTTAATCTGCAGACACAACATGTGTAGCACCTCCTTCTTTTTCCTGACGGTGAGTGTTCCACTTTATTGTCACAATTTATTCATGAGAACACAGGAACTAAATTGAGATGGTGGAATAAGCTGGCTTATGATGTCGGTTAGATAATGTAACATCCTGGAGTTCGGCATCTCGTCTGCCTTTGGTTAAAACACGAGCAAGATCAGGGTAAGGATGCGTCTAGACAGCGAGAAGGATTACCGGAACTGGGTTAACGTTGTATATTGTCTTTGGCGCCAAATATGTTGACGCGTATATATTTTGCTACACATTGGCGTATCATACGCTTACGCAGTAAAGAGTCCATGATTATGCATGCGCAAAGCCGAATCACCACCTCAGTTAAAGCTAACGTACACCGATACGAAATAGTTCGTTCATGCAACTGCTACACGCTAAGCTTTTATCCACGATAGAAAAAATTAGAAAACAATAAAAACGAGTAACTAATTAATGAGATGTCCTTTTGCAAAACAATATGCAAATTAGTTAATCTTACGACAAATCTTTGAACATCAATCGCAAGCCCATGATCAGTATATTAGAAAGTTATTGGTCTTCTATTGTCAATATGAATTTGGCGTTTTAATCTCACTGTCAGTGCAATAAATGGCCTAACTTTATAGAGATAGAGTAGCCCTCACCGTACCATCGCTTCACACAAAAAAAAGAAAAATTGATTCATAGAAATGCTTGGTTTAGAATCGTTAAAAAACTGCATTTTTATCGTTTATACAATCAGAGAAATTTGTTTTTTAAAACAAATTTTTAATTTAATAAATTTAATTTAATTTTTAAATGAAAAAAAAAATAAATAAAAATTAAATCATGTAAAACCAAAAGCTTCTCGAATTAATAAGTCATGATTTTCTGAGAAAAATATGAGCAATTTTGAATTACTACCCCCCCCCCCCGACAAGCAGCAAAATCACACCCCTTCACTGTAGAGGTCCCCAGATGCTGGAAGTCTTTCTACTAGTCTAAAAGCTTCTTTCTGCAAACCGCTTGCCTTTGGAATTCCCTCCCTGCTCTTCGCCTCTTGAATGTTGTTCTCAAACATTTTGGCCGATGTAACATCCGACCGTACATCAGCCGAAACGTTGCGAGAATAACATCCAAGATGAGAACAGTAGTTCTAATAATCAGATGATACAAATTATCAATCCCCATCTCAAAAATTCTGTAACATGTGGGATTTTATTCATTTCATGCCAACAAACCAACAAAATACATCACGCAATACTCTGATTATAGGTGAAATGAAAAAAAAAAAGTTGTTTGTGTATACAAATAAGCAAAATAAATATTATCGATGCAAGTCCACACTTTTTTTTTTATGGCGGGCGGAGAAAAAAAATGAAAAACCTCAGCAGAAAAACGAAATGCGTAGAAATACAATGACATGAATTTGCAGCTGCAAGTGGCAATCTGTTTTGCATTTGTGGCCATCACTTGCATTGTCTTTCTGTTGAATAGCGTCATAAAAAGCAAATACCAATTCTAATTGAATTGCCTTGCGCAAATAACAAAATGAAACAACGTAGAAGAAACAGACAATCCCATTCGTGAAAGGTCAGCAATTTCGGACAGAAAAGAGATAAACGCTTCAATTTGCAAAGAAACGTTTACTTTTTGTTTTTGCGTTCATTTTTCACACTCGTTTTTTTTTTTTTTTTTTTAATTTCTGTTAGAACAGTGATTTTATTTTATTTTATTTTTTATTTATTTATTTTTTTTTTTTTCAATTTAAATTTTTTTTTGTAGAGCAGTAATTTTTTTTTTTTTTTTTAATTTCTGTTAGAACAGTGATTTTTTTTTTTTTTTTCCATTTTTTTTTTTTTTTTTTTTTTTTTCCATTTTTTTTTTTTCAATTTAAAAAAAAAAATTTTTTTTTTTGTAGAGCAGTAATTTTTTTTTTTTTTTTTTTTTTTTTTTTTACCAGTGTGTCGTGAGAGGCTCATGGATGTGCCGCAGAAATCTTTAAATAAATTATTTCAAAAGAAACCAAAGAACAATAAACGCACACGTCATAAAAAATTTAAATTGGTTATACAATTTTTTTAATTTATTGATATCTATATTAGTAAAACTCTACATACCTCCGACCCATTATTTCCATAGGTGCTCGACTGAGCTTCAATCTCTGGTTACTCCTTGTAAAACTTTCTCAGCATGAAATCGTCTTACTATCACCACTGCAAAGAACTTTCCTTTGTGCTAGTAATACCAAACAGAATTTACACGAACCGTTTCTTTCTAAAACTTTCCATTTGTGGAACATATTGCCACAAGATTGCTTCCCTAAGGGTTACAACATGGTCGTCTTCAAATCTAATGTCGATAAACATTTGTCATAAACCGTCTTCATGAGTCATACAATTTTATTCATGCAATTCATTATTTTCAATCCTCTCATAATATTCATCATCTTTCAATTCGAGTGCTGGTGCTACCAGATCAGGCAGATACTGGCGTCCTAACTTAAAATGCACCAAACATTGATGTTATTGTTTCTTTTTCCTTTCCCTTTGCAAAACTCAATCATGTTCTGCAAAGTTAAAAACGAAAAATACAATTTTCATCTACAAAACAGCCAAATGAAACACGATGAATAAATATTTGAAGATATAAAGAACTTTAAGCATAAAAACTTTTACCAAAATGACTGGATTCGTCATAAAATAACCCGAAAAGGGTTGATATGCCGTAAAACAAAACAACTAAACCAAACTAAACTCAATTCGAGTGACTTTTAACTTCGATAAGTTGTGATTCGTCAGTTAAAAGAAAAAAACAAGGTTTGTACACGAATAGACTGCTTTCTTTTTCTTTTTTTTCCTTTCTTTTCCTTTTTTTCCTTTTTTTTCTTTTTTTTTCTTTTTTTTCTTTTTTTTCTTTTTTTTCTTTTTTTTCTTTTTTTTCTTTTTTTTTTTAACATATAATGTGGTATTCCCAAATGGTCACCAATCCAAATACATGGTAATAACATAAAAGACCTCAAGACATGTTTATTATTTGTGTGTGTGCTGTAGTCATCGTAACAACATAGAAGTGGTTCACTTCAAATCGAAAACGACGGCTGACAGTATACTTTTTTGTTTCTATTACCCATTCGAGAACAGATCCGACTTTCATTATTAAATTAATCAATCATCTGTTACAAAAATATTTTGGGTACCTCCCTTGTTTTTTTTTTTTTGTTTTTTTTTCATAAAAATAATATATGACCCTATTCTTAACGATTGCCAAGACATAGTTGGTAGACCGTTTTGGGATTTTTATCTGAAATGCTTCGACATAAATGAGTTTCAGATTTTAAAAAAAAAAAAAATATATTTATATTTATAAAATAGGACGACTTTGGAAAGGAACTTATACACATTCCCCCGCTCCCGTTTTCCCTATCACAAGTGTCAGTAGTATTGAAATAACATTCTCAGATCATTGACAAAGAAAGTAATCCAACAACGCCTGTTGTACTGATACCACATGTTTCAACTTTATAAAAAAAAAACTTGACAAAAATTCTCTAGTTTTTTTTTTTTTTTTTTTTTTTTTTTTTGCCTTTATGGGCATCTTAGCTTTTTAGCTATCTTCTCAATTCAACCCTAAAAAATGAAAAGAAAACCCTGCACAAATCATTTATACTATTTATGCAATTCCCAGCCTGTGAACTAAATCGTTTATTTAATGGTATTACTCACACAAACATGAACGTCAACAACAAAAAAAGCATAATACATAATATACTGTTAGATATAAATTCCAATGTTAAATATATAACAAGATAAAATTCTATAAATATTTCATCCGATAGTTCCCAAAAGTGCCCTCTTAATTCATTTAAAAAAATTTTTTTTATACCATTATTTCTGCAATTCCATCTTAAAATCTTCTATGCTATTTCTGTTCTTAATTTGATCAGACAACTTGTTCCGAAAATTTATTACTCTATTACCAAAAAAAAAAAAATCAATTAGTTAATAGATTTAGTTTTTGAAATCCACCTTGGCAATAACTTGGCAGATCGAGGAGAAATATTAAAAATATATCCGCCATAATTACAAAGGCCATTAATCGGTCTATAAATAACGTTGTCATATTCGGGTTGGTGAATCTCTGTCCCATTTGAAGGTTCTTGATAAGGTGCAGAAACGTATCTGTAATTTGATTGGCCACACCCTTTCTTCTCTTGCACGCTCTCTCTCACAGACGTGATGTTGCTAGTCTCAGTCTTTTCTATAAGTACTATTATGGCATGTGTTCTTCAGAATTGTGTGATCTATTCTCTGCTTCCTTTGTTCCCGCTCGTTTGACTCGTTGGTCTAGTGGTCTTCATAAATTTGCTATTTTGATACCGCGTTATAATACAGCTTCCTAGTAGCTTCTTTCCAAGAACTGCAGGCTCATGGAACTCTCTTCCTGCTGACTGTTTTTCTCCTACCTATAGTCTTGGTATTTTCAAAACTAAGGCCAATAGGCATCTCCTGTCTTTGTGATAAGCATTTTTTTATTCTTGTTAGCTCCTTACATCAAGCGGCTTCATGCCTTGTCTGGAGCGATTTCCATTAAAAAAAATTTGAAAGTTGGGTCCAATTCTCGCATGAACGGTAAAGTCAAGACGCTCTATTTCAACGTTACACAATAGACGCACTATTTTTTTTATATACTGCTTATGTATATACGATATCAGTCTCAAGGTTAACTAATTTGCATATTGATTTTGAAAAGGCACATTTTATTAATTAACTATTATTTGTTATCGTTTTCATTTCCTGGACAAATGTTCCTTTCTTTAGGGAGACTGACTTGATTTTCAACAAATTGCGATCTATTTCTAAATTACAAATGAAAATTATTTCTTTTCCTTTCTTTACGGTCACATTTAAAAGTAAATAAATTTGTATCTCTTGTAATCGTGTAATGAAATTAAAGGAACTCTTCTTCAACAACGACAAATCTCAACTTCAATGTTCTCTCTCAGCTGTCCAGATTCAACTGCCGTCTTCCATTTTATTCCTTCCATTTACCTCAGCTGATCCCAACATAATTAGTTGCAACTACAAAAGTCTACATCTGCAAAAAGAAGCCCCCGCCCACTCCGGCGGATGGACAGTCATGGCATACGAGGCATCGCATTCTCTTCTCAGCCGGTAGGTGTTCCTCTTTATCATCACATTCCCCCCCATGATTGTATGATCACACAAGTGACGGTGTGTGTCTGGTCGTTTTACTCTAGTACTCCTCCGTAGCGGGACATTTATTTCTTCCTCTCTGACTAAAGCGTCAGAAGTACCAGGATCTGAATTGGTATTGGAATAAGGCAGCGCAACCCAAGTAGGTCCGGCCTCTCCCTCACTCTCAGACGTGGAACCACTACTACTGGCATCAGAATCTAGTTCTTTTAATTCATCAATTCCTGAGGATGCGTCATTGCTGTTGTCCACTACCACTGCTGAACTGAAACGTGGGCGCACGTCTCCCACGTGCCGATGCGTGCCATTGATGACCACTGACTGTGGACTTATCACTCCGGTGATACAACCTGGTCTGAATTTCGAAGTGCAACGTCCTTGTGGATTCTTCACCCAAACCGTGCCCCCCCTCCCTCTTTATAATGTGTAGCGATTCTTTGGTGATCCGGATGTGGCACAATATTGACCCCCTTTCACTCTGACATGTAGGTAGGTGTTCCTCTTTATTGTCACAGTATCGAAATTACCAAAAGGTTAATGTTTATCTATATGAATAAATGACAAAGATTTTGTTTCGTGTTATGAAATCTTTTGAACTTTGCAAAGCGATAGTGAACTCGCAAGGCCAGCTAGTTATTATACTAAAGCCGAGTTAATCAACGTTTGTTTCCCCAAAAGCTTTTTTCCTATATACTTTAATGACACAAAATACATGCTAAAATATTCGTTTCTTCTTTTGGGGATTGAGTTATGTTTTTAAAAAAAAATTCATTTTAATTCTTCTAATTCTCCATGAATTTCAACTAATAAAACAAGTCGCCCATCTCTCACTTATCTAAGTATTCCTCTCACCCACTTTCACTGTGTTGATTCAACCATGGTTTTTAATATCTCTGTGAAAATTTAGAGAAAGAGTGACGCTTTCTTTTCAGATAATTTACATAGTGTGTTCGGATATGTATGTAAATTAGATAGGAAAATAATAGGATTCTTAACTTTATGAGTTTTAGTTATTCAAGTAACATTGTGAGCTGTCCTCCTCCATATAGAATTAATGGGACACAACAGGTCGTGTTGTCGAAACTCTCCCTAACCGTCAGTATCGGATCAGGATTGATGGGTCAGGCAAAATCACTTTGCGAAACCGCAGATTCCTCAGAAAACTTGCAACACTTGTAATTCCAGTCCCTATTCCCAGTGCTTTGCCTGAATCTCCCAATCCAACGCCCTGCGATTCCCATACACCTGGTACACCATTGCCGCATAACAGAGGAGATGTAATGACATCGCCGAGGCACCCAACATCACCCGGCACTGCTAAACCAATGCCAGTGAAATCTGTCCAGGTTACTCCCCCACAATCAACCAGGCCAGAAGGAACTCATTCTTCCCCAAAGACCATTGCGTTCGTGTACTGAGGGGAGGGGGGAGATATAGAATTAAACTACCACTTACCGGCATAAGGGCCTCAACTGGCATCCATCTCATGGAGGAGTGCTTGTTCGAATGAATGAACATTTATACACTAAAATGGCCACTTATGAATCTCAGCCAATCAGAACACAGAGAATGGACTTTCCCTTCTGAGCATAATGGAACATTCTAGCCTTGTTATAAACAGGCATTTTGATGTGCTCAACAGTCTGACTTATATTGCTGCTCAACTGGTCGTACAGTTGAGCCCTAAGCATCGACTCTATACTCCACATCTGGAGTAAGTTGTATAGAAGCTGTGTCAGGAGCGTCATGTTATATGGCAACTAATGCTGGACTCTCACCCAGTCCTCTCATCTGACTGCAGTGCAATGACAGATCCATGATCAGATGGATCTTTAATGTACAATCTGACCAAATCCAACACATTAAGTCGGAGATAATTTGCTGAAAGCACTAACTAATATGTCCAGCATAGAAGTTGTCCTAAGGACGAATCTTTTACTCTGGTAGGGTCATAGGGAGCGTTCATCCCCCTGGATAAACCGTTGCAGAAGCATGGATGTCTTGGATCGCAGGAAGGTTGGTCAGCCAAAGAAAAACTTGGAAGCAAGTGATTAGACAATACTGTACTAATGACGTAATGAACCGGTAATATCTTATGTGGTATTTATCCCTGGTCAGGCTATGCCGGCTTCCTACATTGAAGGAATTTTACAGGGTATATCAAATTCACAAGTGATCCCCAGCCACATGTATATTCCGGTCATGAGAAGATGACATACGGCGCCTAGCATTCCCAAATGGTCACCCATCTGGTACTGACCAGGTTCCACGTCACTTAACTTCAGTGATCTAACGAGAACTGGTGAGTCAACGCGATTATACCTTATGACATTATACTGCACAGTGTAATTTGGAAACAGTTGACCTGCTGAATCGTGAGGACTGGAGAGTAAGCTTGCGAAATATAAAAAAAAAACTATGACCCATGGACAAGGGAAAGTGACATTAAATGAATAGAAGAATTTCTAAACAGATATGTCACAGTTTAAGAAATAGTGGTAGTGTTTGTGACCCAACGGGTCACGGGTATGTCTAGTTATTTTGAAAGATTTCAATTAAATCTCCATTAAATCACCGTTTTTGTGTCTTGTTTTGCTGTCCAACAACTGAACATCCCATTTATAGAAAGTCAGCAAAACCCTTTTAGGAGTTTTGGACATGATTGCTATCCTAGTTTTGTCTGTAGAACATAGTCATAAATAGGAAATTCTTTGTACCAAAATCTAGGAATTTCAGTGAATTATTTTCATCACGCACCCCCCAACCCCCCCCCCCCATACTCAAAAAGACAAGAATATTGACATACCTTGGAGATTCTTTTATTTATTTGGCTTTGATGTCTACACTGTTGCCCCACTTGACTCTGAACTTGATTTACCACTGAACCTGGCTGAACAGATGTTTGATTTTTTTTTTACAACCCCCCCCTCTCTCCTCCGTTTCACATTTGATTCAAGATTTTTTTTTTTTTTGTTGTTGTTTTTAATCATTTCCTTTCCATGATGAGAAAAGGCCAAATACATTGAGATTTCCTGTTTCAGTTCAGCTCTGGAAAAATCGCAAACATTCAAGCAACACTCTATATAAAAGTGGATGTGAAATTACATCTCATAAAAAGATTCTTTGATGTATTAATCCGAATTCAGTTCAAGTATCCGGCAATGCAGAGTGAGCGATTAAAACTACCATCTTAAAATATGAACCACCAATGCCCCGTTGAGTCAGTATTCGTTATATATTTATTATTAAATATTTATGAAAACCTTTGGAAATTCCAAATATTTTGGAAGTTCTTCTTGTAATGTAATAATCTCGTTCTCTCTCTCTCTCTCTCTCTATTTTCTCCTTCTTCCTCCTTTTATTTCGCCCTCTTCTTCCTCCTTTCCTCTTTCTCTCCCCTATCAACATAGCTATCTATGTATTTCTCTCGACCCTTCTCAAGATCTCGCTCTGTAGATTCAACCACTCTGTGATATTTTTTAATATCTCTGAAAATTTAGAGATGGTGATTTGATTTTATTTCAGAGTCATCTAATTTACATACGTGTCTGTACAAACCACACACATATGTAAATTAGATGGCAAAATAAGGCTTTACTTCTATTTAAGAATAAAGAATAATAATACTTCTATATAATAATGATAATGATAAGGATAATGATGATAATAAACATAATAATGATAATGATAAGGATAATGATGATAATAAACATAATAATGATAATCATAAGGATAATGATGATAATAAACATAATAATGATAATCATAAGGATAATGATGATAATAAACATAATAATGATAATAAACATAATAATGATAATCATAAGGATAATGATGATAATAACCATAATAATGATAATCATAAGGATAATGATGATAATAACCATAATAATGATAATCATAAGGATAATGATGATCATAAGCATAATAATGATAATCATAAGGATAATGATGATCATAAGCATAATAATGATAATCATAAGGATAATGATGATAATAAACATAATAATGATAATCATAAGGATAATGATGATAATAACCATAATAATGATAATCATAAGGATAATGATGATAATAACCATAATAATGATAATCATAAGGATAATGATGATAATAACCATAATAATGATAATCATAAGGATAATGATGATAATAACCATAATAATGATAATCATAAGGATAATGATGATAATAACCATAATAATGATAATCATAAGGATAATGATGATAATAACCATAATAATGATAATCATAAGGATAATGATGATAATAAACATAATAATGATAAGCATAAGGATAATGATGATAATAAACATAATAATGATAATATAGAAGTAATGAGACTTATTTTAGTTATGCAAGATGAATGTCTTAAAAGATATGTCACAGTTTATGAATTTTCGAATGAAATCAAAGTAAAATGAATAGTGGTTGTGGTTAAGACCCAACGGGTCACGGGTACGTCTTGTATGTTTTTAATACTCAATGGCTTCGAAAAATAAAAAAAATTAAAAAAAAATTCCATAATAGGCTTCCTCCATCTTGAATGTGGCTGTGGGAATGGCGGGAAGCAGTCAGATGTGACTAAGAAAAGAATCTTGCTGACATAAAGATGTTTTCGAGACTCTTTCTGAAATGATAATTCAAGAGACTCTCTCCCCCCTCCCCCCCTTTAATCACACACAATCACAAAAAAATATGAATAACGTGTGTAAGCAAAAATTATTTATTCGGTTAGTCAAGAAAGTCATTTTTTTCCCCTTTTCTTTTTCAATCTTTTTCTTCATTCTTCTCTCAAATATTTGTTTTCAATTCATCAAGACGGAGACGTTTTTTTTAACCGTTCAATCTGAGTGTATTATTCAGAAATGGCGATGACCTAATTAGAATACCAAGGCCATTAAGAATTAATAAAAGACTCCCTAAACAACTATAGCTGCTTATTTCCATTCTAACCAAAATCTCTAGTGAAAATTTCTTACTCACTTTATTTATCTTCGGACTATTGTCCTTATCAACGTTAAGTTTTTTTGTTTTTTTTACAACGTTTCGGCTGCTGGGGTCTCTGGCCTTCTTCATCTCTATTATTCATTCATGATGTTTTTCCAGTGTTCTTGGCCTTCTATGTCGAAAATTCTCTACATAGAATTACCAGTCAGGGATACGTCCTCGACGATCAGTCCAACAGAGGGTGGGCCGTTGTGGCATTTTCTGACCCTGCTCTATCAGGCTGAAGTATTTGTCCTAAGTAATCCTAGGAGGTCCATCCTCCCAGGCTTTACCTTTTCTCTTTAAGAAGGGGTTGGTTAATTGCTAATCGCCTTAGAGGGCCCCTACCAGGGAATGCCGACTGGGCTACGCAGGCATTTTTTGCGGGGCCAGAGTGCGCTACCCCTTGTGTGCTGGCCTACCATCCCCACTTTTGGCCTTGTGCCACATCTTCCCATAGTGAGAGGGAAGGAGGTAAATACCCTTTTGGCTAGGAGAAAAGTGTAGTATCTGTTCTGATACTACACTTCATCTTTTCTGTCCTCGGTCAGTGAATGAGAATCATTGTAAACTGAGGCAATTTTTATTTTTGTTCCAATTTAGTGCCCCTTTTTGGGGAACTGGATTTTTTCCACATGAAAAACCGACCTTCTGTATAACTCTGCCCTCGTGGGGAGGCAAGTACAGTGGAGCAAGAAAAAAAAAGAAAACTGACAGACTGTTTGGTCTAGTTTCAGTGTTTTTGACTACCAGTTAGAATAAAAATAAAAATAAAAATAAAGAATACCCCCCCCCCCCTGCACTAATTTGGTCTCTGGTTACCTCAAGAGAATGAATTTTACGATATTTAAGAAATAACTTCAAATTTTTTTTTTACCATACCAGGTAAACACCATGCTGAATCCGATGTTGTTTCTAATTATATCTTCTGTAGTTTCTGACTATTTGCCGGACATGCAGGCAGAATTAGGACTTTCTTTTCTATAATAGATGCATGTTTATGCATTTGTTGTTGTGGACAATAACTTCCTGTAAACGGTAAAAGATTTACTAAACAAAAAAAGGATGCCTGTATAGTCTCTTATTTCGACCCCCCGTCTCTCTTATTTCGACCCCCCCCCGTCTCTCTTATTTCGACCCCCCCCCGTCTCTCTTATTTCGACCCCGCCCGTCTCTCTTATTTCGACCCCCCGTCCCGTCTCTCTTATTTCGACCAACCGTCTCTCTTATTTCGACCCCCCATCTCTCTTATTTCGACCCCCCCGTCCCGTCTCTCTTATTTCGACCCCCCGTCCCGTCTCTCTTATTTCGACCCCCCGTCCCGTCTCTCTTATTTCGAACCCCCGTCCCGTTTCTCTTATTTCGACCCCCCGTCCCGTCTCTCTTATTTCGACCCCCCGTCCCGTCTCTCTTATTTCGACCCCCCGTCCCGTCTCTCTTATTTCGACCCCCCGTCCCTTCTCTCTTATTTCGACCCCCCGTCCCTTCTCTCTTATTTCGACCCCCCGTCCCGTTTCTCTTATTTCGACCCCCCGTCCCGTCTCTCTTATTTCGACCCCCCGTCCCGTCTCTCTTATTTCGACCCCCCGTCCCGTCTCTCTTATTTCGACCCCCCGTCCCGTCTCTCTTATTTCGACCCCCGTCCCGTCTCTCTTATTTCGACCCCCGTCCCGTCTCTCTTATTTCGACCCCCCGTCCCGTCTCTCTTATTTCGACCTCCCTAACCGTGTCTCTTATTTCGACCCCCCGTCCCGTCTCTCTTATTTCGACCCCCCTAACCGTGTCTCTTATTTCGACCCCCCTAACCGTGTCTCTTATTTCGACCCCCCTAACCGTGTCTCTGATCTCTATTTTAATCTTACTTGTATCTTTCTGTAACTATATATATTAAAAAAAAAACAAGTTATACACTTTCTCAGCTGTGCTTATGTGGACATTTGTGTTCAATAACTTCCTGATTAAAGATTTAAATCTTAACCCTAACCCTAACCACAATAAATCCCTTGGTTATAGAATTCACCAAATATGTTCTATACAGAAACGCCGAATTGTAAATGATACTACTTAATTGAAACCAAATTCTGGAAAAATCCATTCGATGTCTTGTCACATTGTTCTGATAAAAAAAGGCAGGTAACGTGATGTAGGTCAGCGGTGTGGGTAGGCGTCGCGTTGGAATGCGACTGCGATTGTTTTGATCATTTTATGGTTGGTTAATAAAATGAAAATTGTAAACATTTGATTGTTTTCTTCTGAAGTATGCCAATTAGAGAAATGTATTAAAATCAATTGCAGAATGACGTCACCGATTGAGAGAGGATCAAGAAAAAAATATCAGAACGGACTTGACGATCGAAGTGAGCAGGCATTCCACATATTGCTCCCTCAGTTGGGGAGTTGTACCTATAAAGCAGTCTGTGCTGAAAGGAATGTCGATATTCTACTTGCAATAAATTGTAATATCCCTCCATCTCTCTCTCTTATATATATATATATATATATATATATATATATATATATATATATGTAAAGGAGTAAGGCTACCAACATTTGTAAAATGTTTTTTTCAACATTTATTTATTATTTTGTTATTTTATCATTTTATATAACGCGTTTCAAGCGGTGTTCCGCTTTTATCAGATATGTAAATTCATTTGAAGAAATGTCTTTCGATTTGAAAGAACCTTCAAATGGATTTACATATCTGATGAAAGCGGACCACCACTTGAAGCGCGTTATATAAAATGATAAAATAACAAAATAATAAATAAATGTTGAAAAAAACATTTTACAAATGTTGGTAGCCTTACTCCTTTACATATATATATATATATATAATATATATATATAACATTTTCTTGTTTTTGATTTCTTCATTTCTGCTCTAATATCTTTTGATTTTGGGGACGAGTAAAGAACGCAGGAATTACGTCACACACGCTTTGACCATGGCTTCTTCTTCTTTTCACTAAATTTAACAATCAATTGAATGATGGACTTCCTATGTTGGTCGAAACAAACAAAAAAAAAAGGTTAAATTGTTTTCACATGAATTAAGATTCTTTGCCTTTTTTAAAAAAAATTTTTTTTTTTTTACTTTTTCGATTTTCAAATTCTTTCCCAAAGAAGTGGCAAACAGGAAACAAATGTGTTCTAGATTTCCGTACAAAATATTTTTAGGATTTGTATCTGTATTGCAGCCGATTGTTTTGGGTTTGTCTATCATGAACAATTTTACTTTCCAATTCTTTTCGCCTTTCTTGCGCGCTGACTTTCTCACTGGCGACTTTTAAAACTGCATGTTATGTAAGAAGAATTCAGAATTGATGGGAAAGCTGCACGGATAATGATGGCGTGCTGGTGGGAAAAAAGTTGCTGTGGTGGCGATAGCAAGGCGGGGCTTCACGCACGACTTTACAGTGTTAAAAAAACAACCAAAAATAAAACTACCGGTTTAAAAAATTGCCTTTCTATAAAATACTTATATTAAATACCATCTGTACATATCTGGTATTGTTCGGGAGTTATTTTACTTTTTTGTCTTACAATAAATATGTAAAACTACTGAACGTTATATATAGTATTGTAAACTATAAAATATTTACGTGACAGAAAGAGGATGCAAAAAGAAAATGGGGGAGAAGAAACACAATTTCTGTGTAGTCTCTTATTTCGCCCCCCCCCCTCCCTCACTTATTTTATACACTATTTCAATCTTACTCGTATCTTTCTGTAACTGTTTAGAATCATCTTAGTCATTTTAACGTCTGTTTTACATGCTGGCATGTTTTAGACGGCTTTTAGAAATTAAGAGAGATAGGTTAGTTTAGAAGTTAAACTAAATAACCTGAAATGCGGCAGAGTTTCTTTAGAAGTCATTTCCTTTAGTTAAGGCAAGATTTTCACGGTCCGAATGTCCTTCCTGACGCCAACTCAGTGAGGTGATGGGGACCAGTGCTTTTATCGAAACACTATCTCTAAGCTGATTGCATACCAAGGCTGAAGAGCACTTCACCTGCCTTAATTCTGCTAAAAAAAAAAAATAAACAAGGAGGCAAATCTTGTTATGCAAACCTTTTTTTCTTTTTTTTTTACAATCAAACTGCTATACCTCCCGCTCCCGCCCCCCCCCCACCCGGCGCTAAATCCTTAAAAAAATTTTTTTTTATCCGTATCTATTAAAAACAAGCCGCACATGCGTGCGTGGTCCCCCTCTGTGTGTGACTCGATGTGGTGAGTGTAAAATGCAATAAATTTGGGCAATTTGGGGCATTTTTTACTCCCCTTTGACCCCCTGGGGGCGTGAACCAGATGTCAAGGATGCTCATTTCATATCCAGAACAATTGCCTCTACATTTTGGCCAAGTTTAAGAAAAAAATGAATGGATGGATCAAACGTTATGGGAGAAAAGGGTCATTTTTTGTCATTTCGGGGCCTTTTGACCCCCTGGGGGGCTAACCAGATTTTTTTTCAAAAATCGGAGAATGTCACTTTCTAACCTGACCAAAGTTACAACTTCATGCAAAATTTCGGAGAAATTCAATGGATGGTTGCGGAGAAAATCCGGACGGACATGCCTCAAAACATAAGTCCCCCGATTTTATAAATCGGGGGGACCAAAAAAGGTAAAACATTTTCTCATCGGTTTGCTTCCTCCTCCTCAGCAAATAGAGAATTAATAGTATTTTGCCCCAAAGAAATTTATTTCTAAAAACCCATCAGCATATTAAAAGAGATCACTAATTTGAATTAGATGTGAAATCGCTTTGCTTCCTTCTACACTTCCCCCTTCATAGCGAATAGATAATAATATTACTACTATTAATACTCGTTTGCCTCGAAGAAATTATTCCCAAAAGCTCGTAACCATTTTAAGAGGAAACAATTTTAATTACGCATGCATATAAATTTAATGCTCAAGTCATTTTTTTTCTTGTATTCCCTTTAACTAGTTAGTAAATAAATTTTTAACGATAAAAAAAAATACGGATTGTTGTGTCATGAAAGATACGGGTGGAGGGGGGGGGGGGGGGGGGGGTGAGAATCACTTGAAGAAGTTGTTGTCTGAACATTAAGGCGACATTTTCTACCGACATTAAACAATGATTTGTTTGATCCACTTTCTGTAAGTTGAGTAATACTCCCCTGGTCAAAGAAATGGGTCAAAGTCTGTCTTTACTTTAAATGTCAGATATATTTATACTGAACGAGAAGAATACTCATCCCAGGTCGGGTAGAATCAATAATTATAGCATTAGTTTTAAATTTTAATGTTTTTTCTTTCTTTGGGGATGGAATATTCTACGGTTTCGGTTGAATCCCTCTAAATGTTAAAAGTTTACAAAAGAATGATGTGCCTGCGTTATTCACCCTGTTTCCTAGCATACATATTATATAATTTATGATAAGTTCAATAGTTTAGGATTTTACTAAGCACATACACAATCCTTTAAAAAAATGTTTTACTCAATATAACTAAAAATTTAATGTTGAGCAATTCTTTTCTTTCTTAAATTTTTTGTATCTAACTAAGTTTTTGGGGAGTGGGTGCGAGTTTGGGTCGGTGCACCCCCTAAATGGTAAAGTTTACAAAAAAAAATGTGCGAATGTTACTCACCGGGTTGCCTAGGATATATATTCAAAAATCCATAATTCATTAAGAAATTACCCTGTACATAGATATAGATAAATATATACACACAACTCATTCTATATATATATATATATATATATATATATATATATATATAGATATCTATATATATATATATATATATATAGATAGATAGATAATGATTCAAATTGCAATTTTGTTGTTTATTTTTATTCTTTATCTATTTTTTAATTAATTTTTTTGCAATGTTTTATGTCTTTTTTTTCTTTTTTGTGGCTATTCATAAAATTCTTAAAAAATTTGAATTGACCCTGCGTATTCTAACACTGCCCCTGGAAAGATGTCTTCAAGATCTTTTATTTTTTACCAAATTCGCTAATACAATAATACAAACATACAAATGCCTCTTCAGTAACTGTATAGCCTGCCTAACATTAACTATTAAATTGATTTGAATCTTAGATTTTCAGTTCATAAGATTAAATCAGTATTTCTTAAACAAAAAGAAAAAAGTGCCATATTATTTTTTTTAAATAGTCAAATTTTTGGTGTCCGTTTTCTAACAGTCATGAATACTTAGATTGTTGCATTTCGAAAATAAACAAGGAGTTTTTTTTTTGTTTTTTAACTTAATGCATGATAACATTACGGGTTTAGCTATGTTGTTTATTCTATGTATAAAACACAGAAACACTGACTGTTTTAATGTTTGGATGTTTTGATGTTTGGATGTTTTAATGTTTGGATGTTTGGATGTTTGGATGTTTTGTCAACTTATACTTTAGTTTCTGTCAAAATTTGATTTTTCAATTTTATTTACAATTTTGGAATTTATTAAAATACAAATAATTTTAAGTAACTTATTTTAAAAAACTTATGACATTTCTCAGTTGTATAACATTAATTTTAAAATATTCTTTATAACTATTCATTTTTTAATGGTTTTTATAACCATTGATGTTTTAATGGCTTTTATAACCATTGATGTTTTAATGGCTTTTATAACCATTGATTTTTTAATGGCTTTTATAACCATTGATTTTTTAATGGCTTTTATAACCATTGATTTTTAATGGCTTTTATACCCATTGATTTTTAATGGCTTTTATAACCATTGATGTTTTAATGGCTTTTATAACCATTGATGTTTTAATGGCTTTTATAACCATTAATTTTTTAATGGCTTTTATAACCATTAATTATTTTCCTGGTTTTTATATCCATTAATTTTTTTTAATGTTTTTTTTTAATAATCATTAATTTTTAAATGAGTTATTGAAATCTTTCTCATATTTTCATTTCAGTATTACGTAATTTCCCAAATGATGTTCACTCATACATCAAATATTTTATGCTGTTGTAACAACATACCTGAAACCTGTAATATTACTATGTATTAAGTTAAAATTAAAATAAAAAGATTCGAAGTGTGTATTACCATTGGAGTATTGATTTACTCCTCTCCAGAAGTTAGGCACAAGGCCAGTTTTTATCTTACTCCCACAAGTAAGATGTGACCCAAGGTCGGGTCGGGAAAGTGGGGTTTAAAAATTGCCTGGGCAGCCCCGTCAGTATTCCCCGGTAGGGGCGCCTCAGGCAGTAATATATATATATAATGTGTGTGTGTAAAGGAGTATTGATTTACTCCTCTCCAGGAGTTAGGCACAAGGCCAGTTTTTATCTTACTCCCACAAGTAAGATGTGACCTCTAGGCAGCCCCGTTGACATTCCCCGGTAGGGGCGCCTCAGGCAGTAAGCAATAAACTTACTCCTCCCCAAAGAGGGGAGGCAAAGCCTGGGAAGGTGGACCTCCCAGAACTGCACAGGACAGACCCATTGACCGGCGTAAATCAAGACACAAAGGCCAAGACAACACCAGTCTATGGGGTGCAGTATCCATCGGAACAGATACTAAAAATAGACTATTTAAAAAAAAATAAAGAAGGCACTTTTTATAAAGAAGCTCCGACATTTCGAGAGGGAAGTTTCTTTTGAATTATTTGGATTACTATTATTTTCACAACGTTTCAGCCGATGTAACGCCCGAGTTTCTTTAGGTGCATCTTTTCGAACTTGAGAACCTCCTACCTGAAAAATGGGAATCTTTATGTAGAACTCTGAAACCTGGATCGAATTTAAAACTGAACCCTTGGGGGTAGATTGTTCTCATTCAATCAGCCATGAATTGTTCGTTTTAATGTTATTCTTAGTTATTATCGCCTGTAGTGAGGATTGAACCATCAACACCGAGAAGTGTCATTTAGAACTGATTGTTGACCGAAGCTTTTAACACTCCATCGATTGAATAATAAACACTCCATAATAAACACTCCATAGATTGAATAATAAACACTACATAATAAACACTCCATCGATTGAATAATAAACACTCCATAATAAACACTCCATCGATTGAATAATAAACACTCCATAATAAACACTCCATAGATTGAATAATAAACACTACATAATAAACACTCCATCGATTGAATAATAAACACTCCATAATAAACACTCCATCGATTGAATAATAAACACTCCATAATAAACACTCCATAGATTGAATAATAAACACTACATAATAAACACTCCATCGATTGAATAATAAACACTCCATAGATTGAATAAACACTCCATAATAAACATTCCATAGATTGAATAATAAACACTCCATCGATGTAATAATAAACACTCCATAATAAACACTCCATAGATTGAATAATAAACACTCCATAGATTGAATAATAAACACTCCATAGATTGAATAATAAACACTCCATAATAAACACTCCATAGATTGAATAATAAACACTCCATAGATTGAATAATAAACACTCCATAATAAACACTCCATAGATTAAATAATAAACACTCCATAGATTGAATGAAGGGTTCAGTTCGAGATTCCGTGCAGGTCGCTGAGTTTAACTGCCTTGGCCTTTTGGCTAGGAGCAAAGTGTAGTATCTGTTCTGATACTACATTTCATCTTTTCTGACCTCAGTCAGTGAATGAGAAATCCTTCGAGACTGAGGCAATTTTAATTTTTGTCTCCATCCAGAATGCCTCTTTTTGAGGAACTGGATTTTCCCCAGATTAACAACTGGCCTTGTGTGTAAATAGGGACTAGAAGGTTCTCAAATTTCTAAAGAGATACATCTGAAGAAGTTGGAGGTTGGAGAGTACATCGGCCGAAATCTTGTGAAGATAACAACCAAGATGAGAGTATTAGTCTGAATAATCCAAATAATATAAATGATCAATCCTCATCTGAAAAATTCCGAAACTTGATTGTTTTCTCGATTTCCGTACAAAATATTTGAGGATTTGTCCACATTACAACGATTGTTTTATGCTGCGTAATTTCGTTTCCTTGGTTACTGCCTCCTCCTCGTTTCTATATTGACTTCCTATTGGAAAGTTTTTTGTGTTTTTTCTTGTTTTATCTAAGAAGAATCCAGATTTAGGAATTTATAGGACATATGTCTCCAGGATACTTTTAACAACATCCGTTATGTCGATTCAAATATGTGGATGCCTCTGTAGATGATCCATAGCTTTTAAGTGGATTTCAGTCTTAGATTTTCAGTTTATAATGTTAAATCTATATAATTCCTAGGCTGACCCTATCCGGCGTTGGCCGGTAGTGTATTTACTTTAAATTTGTTTTGCTCTGCTTTTATTTTATTTTTTAAACTATAGGTGTTTTTTCCTTCAATCTTTAATCTTTTTTCCCTCAATTTCCTCAATTTATAATGGACGAATACAGTTACATCTCTTGTTTTAACAAAAAAAAAATGACAGCTATACGAAAATAAATCTGAGCGGATAAATTTTTTTCTGGAAGAAATTAACTCAAATTACATTTTATTGTTCTTAACAATATGAACAAATGCCATATCTCGATAGTAATAAAATTGTGTGACCACTTCTTGTGTGCATGTTTTCTCGCGACTATGAGTTACACATTAAATCAATATTTTTTTTAATGCATTTACTATTAAACTATTTATTGAAATCAGAAATACAATAGTGTAAAATAAACGCATTTAAAAAATTTTTTTAAAACATTTAATTACGAAATTAAATCTATCATAATGCATTTCAGTTTATTCGTAAAAAAGTCGACCATTTTAAAGTTTAATCCACTCCAAACAAGGCAATTTGCCACTATGACGTAAGGGGCTACTGTGAATTAAGATGTCTATTAATATGGCTCCTAAGTGGGGTAGTTATGCAGCGAGATGTTTGTTAACATTACATTTAAATATCTGCATGTTGGTACAGTCAGGGAGCAGAGAAAGAAAGGAAAATTATTTACAATGATTGTAGCTAGACGAGTTCTTTTTGTGAATGTTTTACAGAGGGAACAATAGATTGGAGCTCAGTCGAGCACATACCATGAAAATAATAATAAAGTAGAGAAAGACTAGCAACCTCTCTTCTGTGAGGCTGTGAGAAAGAGAAGAGGGCATCCCTCCCCACACACACTAGATTTCGAAGTCGATTTTGTACTCTCTCAAGGCAGATGAAAGACTAGCAAGTTTTCTTCTGCGAAAAAGGGGCCTGTAAAGAACAGATCACCCTCAACATCCTCGCTAGATTGGTTTCATAAAACGTATTCGATATATATTATATAAAATTATGTCAGTTGGACCACCTAAATAGCATTTTAAGCTGACAAATAAAACTTTGATTCTGACTAGCCAATTCGTTATTTTTGTACCATGTTATTGACAAACTAACAGAATAAGCTACAATTTATTTAAAACAATTAATCTGGTTCGACAGTTTGCCAATATGGAGACATTCTTAAATAAACACGTAGAAAAACATCAGCTAATGGGAATAACTCTTATTCTTTTAGTAAGAGTTAGCATTCTTCGATTTGATTTACCGTTATAGAATATAGGAATACAGTCAAACCTCGGTTCATGAACGTCTTGGAACTGAAACAATTCGGATTTCAAGCTGGAAATGACTCAGTTTTTTTTTTAACAAAATTTCGATTCTTGAACCACGACAACCGTTAACAGTTCTGTGCTGCAGGGTTGCCACTCCTAGGTTTTTAAATCCAGATCTGGTATTTTTTTAATGTTTTTTTTTTTTCTTTCTTAGGAACTATATTTTTAAATACCTGCATTAAATACATACCTAAAAATAATCTATATATAAGAATTACCGAATGAATCTCTTTTACGTCATTTTTAATGGGAGAATCTGATTCGTGTTTCAAACAATTTAGTTTTAGAACAGCTTTCCAGAACGAATTATGTTTGAAAAACTATGTTCCGCTATATATACGAAACAGATTTGGATATAAAGGATCCCAAGCAACGCCAGGTCGGGGCAGCTAGTTTAATATAAAATCTCATTATTTTCATATAACGAAGTCTCTATTGCAGGTAATGACTTTTGTTCTTAAATGTCAATTTGGTTGGTTTAATATTGCAATGTCCTTGAAAAGAAGCCGAGCGAGAGAGAACGCCACGTGAATTATTTGGTTACCTAATTGCGTAATTGTAGCCTTGCCTTAAAAGAAGTTTGTAATGAGTTCTCACATAAAGGCCCAGGTGTTATTTTTTTCAATTTTCTCCAAGAAATGACACGCAATATATTTTTAAAGAGAATTGCGTTTAATTTTTCCTCATTAATTGCGAAAACAAATATTTGTGGGTCAACTTCAGTGTGTGGGAAGAATGTCATCCGAAGGAACAACTAATAATGTTGTCAATGATGAAGAAACGAATTTAACACAGTTTTATATTAAAAAAAGAAAAAAGAAGCTAGCTGTTCCTACCCGGTGTTGCCCGGGTAACTTTTTACTTTAAATTTTGTTTCACGGAGAGAAACAGAAATTGAACTCTATCTGAATCCTTAAAAAATGACTTGCAGTCTCCAGTAGAATGGTCCAAAAATGGATGGCCACATTCAATGCTATCAAGACTAAGCTCATTTCCTTTAACAATTATATAAAAAAACCCTTTTCAACCACCGATTGCCATTGCTAATAGATAGCACCCTTCCTGAGAGTCTAACATTCTCAGGCAACATGAATTGGAATAAATACATAGCAGATACTGCCAAGTCTGCTGCAAAGAAGGTAGGCTCCCTCTACCGGGCTAGAAAATTTCTTATACCTGCCACTATCCTATATATCTACAAAGCCACTATTCACTTATGCACGGAGTATTGTTGCCACATCTTGGCTGGTGCACCAACCATTAGCCTCTCCCTCTTGGACACGGTCCAAAAAAAGAGTCTCTAACCTAATAAGTCCCACACTGTCTGCCAAGCTTCAGCCTCTGTCGCATCACCGCAGAGTGGCATACCTGTGCTTATTTTACAAGTACACCCACGGAATGTTCTTTGATGAACTTACTACAATTGTACCCTCTCAATGAAAATACCTCCGACCCACCCAACTAGCAGAAAAATCCCACCCCTTCACTGTCGAGCTCCCTAGATGTCGGAAAACGTTCGACTCTAATAGCTTCTTTCCTCTCACTGCTTACCTTTGGAATCCCTTCCCTGTTTCTCTGAACATACCAACCTGCAGAAATTTAAATGTAATGTAAACAAACATCTTGCAGATAAACTCCCCACTTATGTTGCTCCCTATGAATAAGAGAGGAGAGAGACGGAAGGAAAGCGAAAAAGACAAATGAAGACTTCGTTCTTTCTTTGTCACCGGTGTATATACAAAGATTGTTCTGTTATGAAAATAGTACCTGGTGATTTGGGTAGTAGTACCAGGACTTCTGACTGTGAGAGAGTTAGCTCCTCCAGCTCCCTCCATGATATTAGTAATCAAAACAAAAACTGTTGATCGGATTTAATATGAAATTCGATTGGAAATGAAATTTTACTTTTTTAATAACCCGGCCCAATATTTGCCCTATCTGAATAACGAAACAGATCTTTTATGCACCTATTGTTAATAAAGCTACTAGCGATCACAAAGATAGGGAGGGAAATCGTTATTATTTTATGTATAAGATAAGAAATTAAAAGGAAAGTACATGCAATTTGTCATGCCAGTTGAGGTTCGCCTTGGCATCATTCTGGAAACCTAGGGTTTGTCCTGAACCATCAAACTTTTCTTTGCCAGGATGAGGTATGGTCTGACTCGGTCCTATGAGTTCTATCCTCCCAGACATTACCTCTCCTTCAGGTGGAGAGCATGGGGTTTATTGCTGGTCGCCTGGAGTGTCCTACTGGGGAATGCTGCCAGGTCTGTTCTCAGCTATTTTTGTACCCTTCTACAGAAGCTGCCCCCCCTCCCTACGTTAAACTGACCTTATGTCTAACCTTGCTGCAGTGGGAAGCAGGTAAATAGTAGCAAGTGCTGGTCAATCTTTAGCAAATTATCATTATTTTTTATTTTTAGGACTTCGCTAAAATGTAAATTAATGTTTTGGTAAAATTTATTCTTTTGTCATTAAATTAATTGAATGAAATTGTTTAAAAGTAAAACAATTTAAAGAATGAAGTCACACAGACAGACGATATCTGGTCTTACAATTTTATGATATAGATATTAGTCTTTCTTTATAGTCTGTTTTTGCATGTTTACAGATAAATTTTTCATATTTTTATTGCGTTTATAACCAGACGCCTTCAATTTAACGGCCCAGTAGAGGGTGCCTCTGAATCAACAAAGTTCTTATTCTATGCAGTAATACATTTGCCATTCTATCAGCTTGGATCATGGATCATTCCATTATTGAATTGGGAAAAAGTTGTTATTGGCAATTGAATGTTGTGTCAAAAGTTTCTTATGATTAAAGATGTATTTGTTTGAAATAGTTTAAACTAAAGTCGGCTTAGTGATCTATGTAAAATTAGCGAAGGCACTATTTTTCCGGTGAATGTCAGAATTTGTCTTATTAAATTTTTAAAACCGTTACAAAAATTTAATAACTTTTCTTCAATATATTTTACTCCTTTGAAATAGTATCTGAAGTTAAGACTTTACAATGCAGTGATAGTTTCTATTGGGGTATATACAAGTGAAAGATGGACCAAACTGGCCGAGCATTAGAGCAAGCTCAATGTCTTTGAGATGAGATGTTTAAGAACTATCCTTCGAATAACTCTGCCAGATAGACGAAGAAATGCAGATCTCAGAAAGAAGCATAGCATTAGCAGATACATCAACAACGTTGAGGTTGGGCATATTTCCCGGCTACCAGACTCCAGCTATATGAATAAATCATATAAAGAAGATTTCATTGAAGAAAAATCAAGACTACGACCACCACCAAATAGGCTGACCAGATAAGGGTTGATATTGGTATGACGTTTCTGACAGCTTAAAGACTGGTCCAAGTCCTTTATAAATGGAAGAATATTGTTCTCAAGCATATGGCGAAGCTCCCATATGTATCCAGTTGATCAAATCATCTCAAAATAATCTTTTCAATGAAATTTTAGTTCAACAAAAGTTTTGAACATTCGACCAACAGGTGATAACTGAATAGCTTGTATTTTGTAGAATGTTTCTTGTATTTTGTAGAGGGTCTCTTGTATTTTGTAGAGGGTCTCTTGTATTTTGTAGAGGGTTTCTTGTATTTTGTAGAGGGTTTCTTGTATTTTGTAGAATGTTTCTTGTATTTTGTAGAGGGTCTCTTGTATTTTGTAGAGGGTTTCTTGTATTTTGTAGAGGGTCTCTTGTGTTTTGTAGAGGGTCTCTTGTGTTTTGTAGAGGGTCTCTTGTGTTTTGTAGAGGGTCTCTTGTGTTTTGTAGAGGGTCTCTTGTATTTTGTAGAGTGTCTCTTATGTTTAGTTGTTAAGGATCATTCGCACCTGTACTGATCTTGTATTGTTAGCCAGAGTTGAATGAAGTGAAGGGGGTAAATCTGTTGTTAGGTTGTCAAAAGTATTGTTACTTTGATATTTTTTTATACCACGTTTTTTTTTTTTAAATATATGGTGTTTATTCGTTTGATAACCGTTTTTAAATTTGTTTTCAGGTTCATCATCCAATCCTTTAATCTCTCTTCCCTCTCTCCTGGCCGAATTTTAATGCAGCTATTGCACTTTCATTTCACTTTTGATTCTCTTTCTACCCTCTCTATCTCTCTCTTCCCACCCTCTCTATCTCTATATATCTCTTTTCACCCTCTCTATATCTATATCTGTCTTTCTATCTCTCCCTCTCTCTCTTTCTATCTCTCCCTCTCTCTCTTTCTATCTCTCCCTCTCTCTCTTTCTATCTCTCCCTCTCTCTCTTTCTATCTCTCCCTCTCTCTCTTTCTATCTCTCCCTCTCTCTCTTTCTATCTCTCCCTCTCTCTCTTTCTATCTCTCTCTCTCTCTCTATCTCTCCCTCTCTCTCTTTCTATCTCTCCCTCTCTCTATCTCTCCCTCTTTCTATCTCTCCCTCTTTCTATCTCTCCCTCTCCCTCTCTCTATCTCATATTTTCATTTTCCGATTGTCCTGCGATGATTTACTTGTTAATCAAAACTTTAGACTTGGTTAATGGATTATTCCGATGAGCACCAGATTAAATTCCATGATCGTTCATGTCTTGCTTACTAATATCAGATTTGTAAAGACAAAATGATTGAAAAATATTTTAGTAATCTGATAGTAAATGCTTATTCCTGCAGATTTACTCTTGTTACATTAGTTACACTTTCTCTTTTCTCAGCTCTCCTCTTTCCTTTCACTCTGTCCTACTCAACTTCTTTCTATCCTCAGCTCTCTTCCTTAGCTCTCTCCCCCTTTTTTTTCTCTCAACTGTTTTGGCCATCTTAGCCTTTACACTTCTTCATTGTTTTGGTCATGCTCTCCTTCTTAGTGGTTTCGCAGTCCTCTGCATCCTTCTCCTCCGTGGTCTGACCGTCCTCTTTCTCCTTCTCCTCCGTGGTCCGACCATCCTCTTTCTCCTTCTCCTCCGTGGTCCGACCATCCTCTGCCTCCTTCTCCTCCGTGGTCCGACCATCCTCTGCCTCCTTCTCCTCCGTGGTCCGACCATCCTCTTTCTCCTGCTCCTCCGTGGTCCGACCATCCTCTGCCTCCTTCTCCTCCGTGGTCCGACCATCCTCTTTCTCCTTCTTCTCCTCCGTGGTCCGACCATCCTTTTTCTCCTTCTCCTCCGTGGTCCGACCATCCTCTTTCTCCTTCTTCTCCTCCGTGGTCCGACCATCCTCTGCCTCCTTCTCCTCCATGGTCTGACCATCCTTTTTCTCCTTCTCCTCCGTGGTCCGACCATCCTCTTTCTCCTTCTCCTCCATAACTTAGCCTTTACACTTCTTCATTGTTTTGGTCATGCTCTCCTTCTTAGTGGTTTCGCAGTCCTCTGCATCCTTCTCCTCCGTGGACTGACCATCCTCTGCCTCCTTCTCCTCCGTGGTCCGACCATCCTCTGCCTCTTTCTCCTCCGTGGTCCGACCATCCTCTGCCTCCTGCTCCTCCGTGGTCCGACCATCCTCTGCCTCCTTCTCCTTCTCCGTGGTCCGACCATCCTCTGCCTCCTTCGCCTCCGTGGTCCGATCATCCTCTGCCTCCTTCTCCTCCGTGGTCCGACCATCCTCTGCTTCCTTCTCCTCCGTGGTCCGACCATCCTCTGCCTCCTTCTCCTCCATGACTTACCATTTTCTACCTCCTTCTCCTCCGTGGTCCAACCATCCTCTGCCTCCTTCTCCTCCGTGGTCCGACCATCCTCTGCCTCCTTCTCCTCAGTGGTCCGACCGTCCTCTGCCTCCTTCTCCTCAGTGGTCCGACCATCCTCTGCCTCCTTCTCCTCCGTGGTCCGATCGTCCTCTGCCTCCTCCTCCTCCGTGGTCCGACTATCCTCTTTCTCCTTCTCCTCCATGGTCCGACCATTCTCTGCCTCCTTCTCCTCCGTGATCCAACCATCCTCTGCCTCCTTCTCCTCCGTGGTCCAACCATCCTCTGCCTCCTTCTCCTCCGTGGTCCAACCATCCTCTGCTTCCTTCTCCTCTGTGGTGCAACCATCCTCTTTCTCCTTCTCCTCCATGACTTACCATTTTCTACCTCCTTCTCCTCCGTGGTCCAACCATCCTCTGCCTCCTTCTCCTCCGTGGTCCGACCATCCTCTGCCTCCTTCTCCTCAGTGGTCCGACCGTCCTCTGCCTCCTTCTCCTCAGTGGTCCGACCATCCTCTGCCTCCTTCTCCTCAGTGGTCCGACCATCCTCTGCCTCCTTCTCCTCCGTGGTCCGATCGTTCTCTGCCTCCTCCTCCTCCGTGGTCCGACTATCCTCTTTCTCCTTCTCCTCCATGGTCCGACCATTCTCTGCCTCCTTCTCCTCCGTGATCCAACCATCCTCTGCCTCCTTCTCCTCCATGGTCTGACCATCCTCTGCCTCCTTCTCCTCCATGGTCCGACCATCCTCTGCCTCCTTCTCCTCCGTGGTCCGACCATCCTCTGCCTCCTTCTCCTCCGTGGTCCGACCATCCTCTGCCTCCTTCTCCTCTGTGGTCCGACCATCCTCTGCCTCCTTCTCCTCCGTGGTCCGACCATCCTCTGCCTCCTTCTCCTCCGTGGTCCGACCATCCTCTTTCTCCTTCTCCTCCGTGGTCCGACCATCCTCTGCCTCCTTCTCCTCCGTGGTCCGACCATCCTCTTTCTCCTTCTCCTCCGTGGTCCGACCATCCTCTGCCTCCTTCTCCTCCGTGGTCCGACCATCCTCTGCCTCCTTCTCCTCCGTGGTCCGACCATCCTCTTTCTCCTTCTCCTCCGTGGTCCGACCATCCTCTGCCTCCTTCTCCTCCGTGGTCCGACCATCCTCTTTCTCCTTCTCCTCCGTGGTCCGACCATCCTCTGCCTCCTTCTCCTCCGTGGTCCGACCATCCTCTGCCTCCTTCTCCTCCGTGGTCCGACCATCCTCTTTCTCCTTCTCCTCCGTGGTCCGACCATCCTCTGCCTCCTTTTCCTCCGTGGTCCGACCATCCTCTGCCTCCTTCTCCTCCGTGGTCCGACCATCCTCTGCCTCCTTCTCCTCCGTGGTCCGACCATCCTCTTTCTCCTTCTCCTCCGTGGTCCGACCATCCTCTGCCTCCTTCTCCTCCGTGGTCCGACCATCCTCTGCCTCCTTCTCCTCCGTGGTCCGACCATCCTCTTTCTCCTTCTCCTCCGTGGTCCGACCATCCTCTTTCTCCTTCTCCTCCGTGGTCCGACCATCCTCTGCCTCCTTCTCCTCCGTGGTCCGACCATCCTCTTTCTCCTTCTCCTCCGTGGTCCGACCATCCTCTGCCTCCTTCTCCTCCGTGGTCCGACCATCCTCTGCCTCCTTCTCCTCCGTGGTCCGACCATCCTCTTTCTCCTTCTCCTCCGTGGTCCGACCATCCTCTGCCTCCTTTTCCTCCGTGGTCCGACCATCCTCTGCCTCCTTCTCCTCCGTGGTCCGACCATCCTCTGCCTCCTTCTCCTCCGTGGTCCGACCATCCTCTTTCTCCTTCTCCTCCGTGGTCCGACCATCCTCTTTCTCCTTCTCCTCCGTGGTCCGACCATCCTCTGCCTCCTTCTCCTCCGTGGTCCGACCATCCTCTTTCTCCTTCTCCTCCGTGGTCCGACCATCCTCTGCCTCCTTCTCCTCCATGGTCCGACCATCCTCTGCCTCCTTCTCCTCCGTGATCCAACCATCCTCTGCCTCCTTCTCCTCCATGGTCCGACCATCCTCTGCCTCCTTCTCCTCCGTGGTCCGACCATCCTCTTTCTCCTTCTCCTCCGTGGTCCGACCATCCTCTGCCTCCTTCTCCTCCGTGGTCCGACCATCCTCTGCCTCCTTCTCCTCTGTGGTCCGACCATCCTCTGCCTCCTTCTCCTCCGTGGTCCGACCATCCTCTGCCTCCTTCTCCTCCGTGGTCCGACCATCCTCTTTCTCCTTCTCCTCCGTGGTCCGACCATCCTCTGCCTCCTTCTCCTCCGTGGTCCGACCATCCTCTTTCTCCTTCTCCTCCGTGGTCCGACCATCCTCTGCCTCCTTCTCCTCCGTGGTCCGACCATCCTCTGCCTCCTTCTCCTCCGTGGTCCGACCATCCTCTTTCTCCTTCTCCTCCGTGGTCCGACCATCCTCTGCCTCCTTTTCCTCCGTGGTCCGACCATCCTCTGCCTCCTTCTCCTCCGTGGTCCGACCATCCTCTGCCTCCTTCTCCTCCGTGGTCCGACCATCCTCTTTCTCCTTCTCCTCCGTGGTCCGACCATCCTCTTTCTCCTTCTCCTCCGTGGTCCGACCATCCTCTACCTCCTTCTCCTCCGTGGTCCGACCATCCTCTTTCTCCTTCTCCTCCGTGGCTGACCATTTTCTACCTCCTTCTCCTCCGTGGTCCAACCATCCTCTGCCTCCTTCTCCTTCTCCGTGGTCCGACCATCCTCTGCCTCCTTCTCCTCCGTGGTCCGACCATCCTCTGCCTCCTTTTCCTCCGTGGTCCGACCATCCTCTGCCTCCTTCTCCTCCGTGGTCCGACCATCCTCTGCCTCCTTCTCCTCTGTGGTCCGACCATCCTCTTTCTCCTTCTCCTCCGTGGTCCGACCATCCTCTACCTCCTTCTCCTCCGTGGTCCGACCATCCTCTTTCTCCTTCTCCTCCGTGGCTGACCATTTTCTACCTCCTTCTCCTCCGTGGTCCAACCATCCTCTGCCTCCTTCTCCTTCTCCGTGGTCCGACCATCCTCTGCCTCCTTCTCCTCCGTGGTCCGACCATCCTCTGCCTCCTTTTCCTCCGTGGTCCGACCATCCTCTGCCTCCTTCTCCTCCGTGGTCCGATCATCCTCTGCCTCCTTCGCCTCCGTGATCCGACCATCCTCTGCCTCCTTCTCCTCTGTGATCCGACTATCCTCTGCCTCCTTCTTCTCCGTGGTCCGACCATCCTCTGCCTCCTTCTTCTCCGTGGTCCGACCATCCTCTGCGACCTTCGCCTCCGTGATCCGACCATCCTCTGCCTCCTTCTCCTCTGTGATCCGACTATCCTCTGCCTCCTTCTCCTCTGTGATCCGACTATCCTCTGCCTCCTTCTTCTCCGTGGTCCGACCATCCTCTGCCTCCTTCTTCTCCGTGGTCCGACCATCCTCTGCGACCTTCGCCTCCGTGATCCGACCATCCTCTGCCTCCTTCTCCTCCATGATCCGACCATCCTCTGCCTCCTTCTCCTCCATGATCCGACCATCCTCTGCCTCCTTCGCCTCCGTGATCCGACCATCCTCTGCCTCCTTCTCCTCCGTGATCCGACCATCCTCTGCCTCCTTCTCCTCTGTGATCCGACTATCCTCTGCCTCCTTCTCCTCCGTGATCCGACCATCCTCTGCCTCCTTCTCCTCCGTGATCCGACCATCCTCTGCCTCCTTCTCCTCCGTGATCCGACCATCCTCTGCCTCCTTCTCCTCCGTGATCCGACCATCCTCTGCCTCCTTCTCCTCCGTGATCCGACCATCCTCTGCCTCCTTCTCCTCCGTGATCCGACCATCCTCTGCCTCCTTCTCCTCCATGATCCGACCATCCTCTGCCTCCTTCGCTTCCGTGATCCGACCATCCTCTGCCTCCTTCTCCTCTGTGATCCGACTATCCTCTGCCTCCTTCTCCTCTGTGATCCGACTATCCTCTGCCTCCTTCTCCTCTGTGATCCGACTATCCTCTGCGGACTTTCGCCTCCGTGATCCGACCATCCTCTGCCTCCTTCTCCTCTGTGATCCGACTATCCTCTGCCTCCTTCTCCTCCGTGATCCGACCATCCTCTGCCTCCTTCTCCTCCGTGATCCGACCATCCTCTGCCTCCTTCTCCTCCATGATCCGACCATCCTCTGCCTCCTTCGCCTCCGTGATCCGACCATCCTCTGCCTCCTTCTCCTCTGTTATCCGACTATCCTCTGCCTCCTTCTCCTCTGTGATCCGACTATCCTCTGCCTCCTTCTCCTCCGTGATCCGACCATCCTCTGCCTCCTTCGCCTCCGTGATCCGACCATCCTCTGCCTCCTTCTCCTCTGTGATCCGACTATCCTCTGCCTCCTTCTCCTCTGTGATCCGACTATCCTCTGCCTCCTTCGCCTCCGTGATCCGACCATCCTCTGCCTCCTTCTCCTCTGTGATCCGACTATCCTCTGCCTCCTTCTCCTCCGTGATCCGACCATCCTCTGCCTCCTTCTCCTCCGTGATCCGACCATCCTCTGCCTCCTTCTCCTCCGTGATCCGACCATCCTCTGCCTCCTTCTCCTCTGTGATCCGACCATCCTCTGCCTCCTTCTCCTCCGTGGTCCGACCATCCTCTGCCTCCTTCTCCTCCGTGATCCGACCATCCTCTGCCTCCTTCTCCTTCGTGATCCGACCATCCTCTGCCTCCTTCTCCTCCATGATCCGACCATCCTCTGCCTCCTTCTCCTCCGTGGTCCGACCATCCTCTGCGGACTTTCGCCTCTGTGATCCGACCATCCTCTGCCTCCTTCTCCTCTGTGATCCGACCATCCTCTGCCTCCTTCTCCTCCGTGGTCTGACCATCCTCTGCCTCCTTCTCCTTCGTGATCCGACCATCCTCTGCCTCCTTCTCCTCCATGATCTGACCATCCTCTGCCTCCTTCTCCTCCGTGGTCCGACCATTCTCTGCCTCCTTCTCCTCCGTGATCCAACCATCCTCTGCCTCCTTCTCCTCCATGGTCTGACCATCCTCTGCCTCCTTCTCCTCCATGGTCCGACCATCCTCTGCCTCCTTCTCCTCCGTGATCCGACCATCCTCTGCCTCCTTCTCCTCCGTGGTCCGACCATCCTCTTTCTCCTTCTCCTCCGTGGTCGGACCATCCTCTTTCTCCTTCTCCTCCATGATCCGACCATCCTCTGCCTCCTTCGCCTCCGTGATCCGACCATCCTCTGCCTCCTTCTCCTCTGTGATCCGACTATCCTCTGCCTCCTTCTTCTCCGTGGTCCGACCATCCTCTGCCTCCTTCTTCTCCGTGGTCCGACCATCCTCTGCGACCTTCGCCTCCGTGATCCGACCATCCTCTGCCTCCTTCTCCTCTGTGATCCGACTATCCTCTGCCTCCTTCTCCTCCGTGATCCGACCATCCTCTGCCTCCTTCTCCTCCATGATCCGACCATCCTCTGCCTCCTTCTCCTCCATGATCCGACCATCCTCTGCCTCCTTCTCCTCCGTGATCCGACCATCTTCTGCCTCCTTCGCCTCCGTGATCCGACCATCCTCTGCCTCCTTCGCCTCCGTGATCCGACCATCCTCTGCCTCCTTCTCCTCCATGATCCGACCATCCTCTGCCTCCTTCTCCTCCATGATCCGACCATCCTCTGCCTCCTTCGCCTCCGTGATCCGACCATCCTCTGCCTCCTTCTCCTCCGTGATCCGACCATCCTCTGCCTCCTTCTCCTCTGTGATCCGACCATCCTCTGCCTCCTTCTCCTCTGTGATCCGACTATCCTCTGCCTCCTTCTCCTCCGTGATCCGACCATCCTCTGCCTCCTTCTCCTCCATGATCCGACCATCCTCTGCCTCCTTCTCCTCCATGATCCGACCATCCTCTGCCTCCTTCTCCTCCATGATCCGACCATCCTCTGCCTCCTTCGCCTCCGTGATCCGACCATCCTCTGCCTCCTTCTTCTCCGTGGTCCGACCATCCTCTGCCTCCTTCTTCTCCGTGGTCCGACCATCCTCTGCGACCTTCGCCTCCGTGATCCGACCATCCTCTGCCTCCTTCTCCTCTGTGATCCGACTATCCTCTGCCTCCTTCTCCTCCGTGATCCGACCATCCTCTGCCTCCTTCTCCTCTGTGATCCGACTATCCTCTGCCTCCTTCTCCTCCGTGATCCGACCATCCTCTGCCTCCTTCTCCTCCATGATCCGACCATCCTCTGCCTCCTTCTCCTCCATGATCCGACCATCCTCTGCCTCCTTCGCCTCCGTGATCCGACCATCCTCTGCCTCCTTCTTCTCCGTGGTCCGACCATCCTCTGCCTCCTTCTTCTCCGTGGTCCGACCATCCTCTGCGACCTTCGCCTCCGTGATCCGACCATCCTCTGCCTCCTTCTCCTCTGTGATCCGACTATCCTCTGCCTCCTTCTCCTCCGTGATCCGACCATCCTCTGCCTCCTTCTCCTCCATGATCCGACCATCCTCTGCCTCCTTCTCCTCCATGATCCGACCATCCTCTGCCTCCTTCTCCTCCATGATCCGACCATCCTCTGCCTCCTTCTCCTCCGTGATCCGACCATCCTCTGCCTCCTTCGCCTCCGTGATCCGACCATCCTCTGCCTCCTTCTCCTCCATGATCCGACCATCCTCTGCCTCCTTCTCCTCCATGATCCGACCATCCTCTACCTCCTTCGCCTCCGTGATCCGACCATCCTCTGCCTCCTTCTCCTCCGTGATCCGACCATCCTCTGCCTCCTTCTCCTCTGTGATCCGACCATCCTCTGCCTCCTTCTCCTCTGTGATCCGACTATCCTCTGCCTCCTTCTCCTCCGTGATCCGACCATCCTCTGCCTCCTTCTCCTCCATGATCCGACCATCCTCTGCCTCCTTCTCCTCCATGATCCGACCATCCTCTGCCTCCTTCTCCTCCATGATCCGACCATCCTCTGCCTCCTTCGCCTCCGTGATCCGATCATCCTCTGCCTCCTTCTTCTCCGTGGTCCGACCATCCTCTGCCTCCTTCTTCTCCGTGGTCCGACCATCCTCTGCGACCTTCGCCTCCGTGATCCGACCATCCTCTGCCTCCTTCTCCTCTGTGATCCGACTATCCTCTGCCTCCTTCTCCTCCGTGATCCGACCATCCTCTGCCTCCTTCTCCTCCATGATCCGACCATCCTCTGCCTCCTTCTCCTCCATGATCCGACCATCCTCTGCCTCCTTCTCCTCCGTGATCCGACCATCCTCTGCCTCCTTCTCCTCCGTGATCCGACCATCCTCTGCCTCCTTCTCCTCCATGATCCGACCATCCTCTGCCTCCTTCTCCTCCATGATCCGACCATCCTCTGCCTCCTTCGCCTCCGTGATCCGACCATCCTCTGCCTCCTTCTCCTCTGTGATCCGACTATCCTCTGCCTCCTTCTCCTCTGTGATCCGACTATCCTCTGCCTCCTTCTCCTCTGTGATCCGACTATCCTCTGCCTCCTTCGCCTCCGTGATCCGACCATCCTCTGCCTCCTTCTCCTCCATGATCCGACCATCCTCTGCCTCCTTCTCCTCCATGATCCGACCATCCTCTGCCTCCTTCGCCTCCGTGATCCGACCATCCTCTGCCTCCTTCTCCTCCGTGATCCGACCATCCTCTGCCTCCTTCTCCTCTGTGATCCGACTATCCTCTGCCTCCTTCTCCTCCGTGATCCGACCATCCTCTGCCTCCTTCTCCTCCGTGATCCGACCATCCTCTGCCTCCTTCTCCTCCATGATCCGACCATCCTCTGCCTCCTTCTCCTCCATGATCCGACCATCCTCTGCCTCCTTCGCCTCCGTGATCCGACCATCCTCTGCCTCCTTCTCCTCCGTGATCCGACCATCCTCTGCCTCCTTCTCCTCTGTGATCCGACTATCCTCTGCCTCCTTCTCCTCCGTGATCCGACCATCCTCTGCCTCCTTCTCCTCCGTGATCCGACCATCCTCTGCCTCCTTCTCCTCCATGATCCGACCATCCTCTGCCTCCTTCTCCTCCATGATCCGACCATCCTCTGCCTCCTTCGCCTCCGTGATCCGACCATCCTCTGCCTCCTTCTCCTCTGTGATCCGACTATCCTCTGCCTCCTTCTCCTCCGTGGTCCGACCATCCTCTGCCTCCTTCTCCTCCGTGATCCGACCATCCTCTGCCTCCTTCTCCTCCGTGATCCGACCATCCTCTGCCTCCTTCTCCTCTGTGATCCGACTATCCTCTGCCTCCTTCTCCTCCGTGGTCCGACCATCCTCTGCCTCCTTCGCCTCCGTGATCCGACCATCCTCTGCCTCCTTCTCCTCCGTGGTCCGACCATCCTCTGCCTCCTTCTCCTCCGTGATCCGACCATCCTCTGCCTCCTTCTCCTCCGTGATCCGACCATCCTCTGCCTCCTTCTCCTCCGTGATCCGACCATCCTCTGCCTCCTTCTCCTCCATGATCCGACCATCCTCTGCCTCCTTCTCCTCTGTGATCCGACCATCCTCTGCCTCCTTCGCCTCCGTGATCCGACCATCCTCTGCCTCCTTCTCCTCTGTGATCCGACTATCCTCTGCCTCCTTCTCCTCTGTGATCCGACTATCCTCTGCCTCCTTCGCCTCCGTGATCCGACCATCCTCTGCCTCCTTCTCCTCTGTGATCCGACTATCCTCTGCCTCCTTCTCCTCCGTGATCCGACCATCCTCTGCCTCCTTCTCCTCCGTGATCCGACCATCCTCTGCCTCCTTCTCCTCCGTGATCCGACCATCCTCTGCCTCCTTCTCCTCTGTGATCCGACTATCCTCTGCCTCCTTCTCCTCTGTGATCCGACTATCCTCTGCCTCCTTCGCCTCCGTGATCCGACCATCCTCTGCCTCCTTCTCCTCTGTGATCCGACCATCCTCTGCCTCCTTCTCCTCCATGATCCGACCATCCTCTGCCTCCTTCTCCTCCATGATCCGACCATCCTCTGCCTCCTTCGCCTCCGTGATCCGACCATCCTCTGCCTCCTTCTCCTCTGTGATCCGACTATCCTCTGCCTCCTTCTCCTCCGTGATCCGACCATCCTCTGCCTCCTTCTCCTCCGTGATCCGACCATCCTCTGCCTCCTTCTCCTCCGTGATCCGACCATCCTCTGCCTCCTTCTCCTTCGTGATCCGACCATCCTCTGCCTCCTTCTCCTCCATGATCTGACCATCCTCTGCCTCCTTCTCCTCCGTGGTCCGACCATCCTCTGCCTCCTTCTCCTCTGTGATCCGACTATCCTCTGCCTCCTTCTCCTCCGTGATCCGACCATCCTCTGCCTCCTTCTCCTCCGTGATCCGACCATCCTCTGCCTCCTTCTCCTCCGTGATCCGACCATCCTCTGCCTCCTTCTCCTCTGTGATCCGACTATCCTCTGCCTCCTTCTCCTCTGTGATCCGACTATCCTCTGCCTCCTTCGCCTCCGTGATCCGACCATCCTCTGCCTCCTTCTCCTCTGTGATCCGACCATCCTCTGCCTCCTTCTCCTCCATGATCCGACCATCCTCTGCCTCCTTCTCCTCCATGATCCGACCATCCTCTGCCTCCTTCGCCTCCGTGATCCGACCATCCTCTGCCTCCTTCTCCTCTGTGATCCGACTATCCTCTGCCTCCTTCTCCTCCGTGATCCGACCATCCTCTGCCTCCTTCTCCTCCGTGATCCGACCATCCTCTGCCTCCTTCTCCTCCGTGATCCGACCATCCTCTGCCTCCTTCTCCTTCGTGATCCGACCATCCTCTGCCTCCTTCTCCTCCATGATCTGACCATCCTCTGCCTCCTTCTCCTCCGTGGTCCGACCATCCTCTGCCTCCTTCTCCTCTGTGATCCGACTATCCTCTGCCTCCTTCTCCTCTGTGATCCGACTATCCTCTGCCTCCTTCGCCTCCGTGATCCGACCATCCTCTGCCTCCTTCTCCTCTGTGATCCGACTATCCTCTGCCTCCTTCTCCTCCGTGATCCGACCATCCTCTGCCTCCTTCTCCTCCGTGATCCGACCATCCTCTGCCTCCTTCTCCTCCGTGATCCGACCATCCTCTGCCTCCTTCTCCTCTGTGATCCGACTATCCTCTGCCTCCTTCTCCTCCGTGATCCGACCATCCTCTGCCTCCTTCTCCTTCGTGATCCGACCATCCTCTGCCTCCTTCTCCTCCATGATCTGACCATCCTCTGCCTCCTTCTCCTCCGTGGTCCGACCATCCTCTGCGACCTTCGCCTCCGTGATCCGACCATCCTCTGCCTCCTTCTCCTCTGTGATCCGACTATCCTCTGCCTCCTTCTCCTCCATGATCCGACCATCCTCTGCCTCCTTCTTCTTCGTGGTCCGACCATCCTCTGCCTCCTTCTCCTCAGTGGTCTGACCATCCTCTGCCTTCTCCTCTGCGGGCCGGCCATACTTTCTTTTTGTTAATTTTATCTTTTCACTTTTATTTGCCCAAACAAGGAGTCTTTCCACTAAGACATAAGAATCAGGTCCCATATCCATACGGGCATCCTAAGTGAAGAGTTGTGCATCTAGATGTTTGTTCACATTACATTTAAATTTCTGCATGTTGATACAGTCGGGAGCAAGAAGGGAATTCTAAAGGCTAGCAGTTCGAGGAAAGAAGCTATTCAAGTAGAAAGCTTTCCAGGATCTGGGGATCTCTACAGTGAGGAGGTGGGATTTAGCTAATTGTCGAGTGTATTTATATCGAGAGGGAATCAGAGCAGCAAGTTCGACAGAGTACATCCCATTGAAGTACTTGTAATACAAGCACAGGGATGCAACATTCTGTCGATGGGACTGAAGCTTGGTAGACAGTGTGGGACATAAGGGAGTAGGGGCTCTTTCTTGGACCCTATCTTACTAATGGTTGGTGCACCAGCCAAGATGTGACAACAATACTCCATGCATAGGCAGATGGTGGCTTTGTAGAGATATAGGTTACTGGCATGGGTGAGAAGTTTTCCAGCCCTGCAGAGGGATCCCACTTTATTTGCAGAAGCCTTGGCAGTATCTTCTATGTATTTGTTCCAATTCATGTTACCTGTGAATGTTAGGCCAAGCAGTTTGAATGATGGACTCTCGGGTAGACTGTTATTAGTCATCGCAATTGGTGGTTTAAAAGGTTTCTTATCATTGTTAAAGAAGAGCAGCTTAGTTTTAGCGGCATTAAATGTTGCTGTCCATTTATATCCCCATTCCACTACAGACCGGAAACCTTTTGTTTTAAGGATTACGCCATTGCCTTGGGTATATGCGTGTTCGTTTTATCAACATGTCAAGAATAGAGTATGGTGTCATCAGCAAATGTACCCATCTCAGACACGATTGCATCAGGGAGGTTGTTTATCAAGATCAGGAACAATAAAGGTCCAAGTATCGAGCCCTGAAGTACACTCGTATTAATGTCATGTTGCTTGGATATATGGCAATCGAGGATATCCTGGATCTTTCTTTTGGCTACGAAGGATCTGAGTATGTTAAGTAATACCATACAAATTAATGTTCATGTCAGACGTTTTAGATAAGTCAAGCGCCACTTCCCCAGGTTCATCCGCCTTGTCCAGTGTATGGTATATGCATTCAGAGATGATCGTTAGGATATCCGCAGTAGAACGTGCTTGCTTAAATCCATACTCATGGTCAGAAAGAAGTTTAGTATTAATGAGGTGCTAGATTGATCAATGATTCAAAGATTTTAGTGAAGAGCGGGAAGAGACAAATGGAGCAATAATTTTGAGGCTCAGTTCTTTCATCAGAAGTCTTGAACACTTGTACCACAGAGGCAATTTTCCAGCTATTTGATGAACAAGCTTTGGCAAAGCATTTGTTGTAGAGTTTGAAGAGGACAGGGGCCAGCTCAGCAGAGCATTTCTTTATTAATATAGCAGGAATAAGATCAGACCCACATGCTTTGGAGGTGTCAAGGTTTTTTTTATGATATCCCGGACATGGGAAGGAGTGATGCTCAGGTCATCAACTGTGGCTTCAGTCCGCAATGGAAAATTTGGGAGGGAGTGGTTTGCGAAGTTTAAGGTGAACCGCTGGGCAAGTTATTCGGCCTCATTAGTTGCGGTGCAGGCGACATAATTGTGGTTGGGTAGTGGGGGTAATTGTTGATTTCCTATTATTCACCACACTATTAAAGATTTTCCAGAAATTGCGTTTTTTTAATTTCTCTGACTTTGAGATCCAGATATACTGTCCACATCTGAGTTCTAATCCATCTCCATTGTCTTACACTTCTTGCACATAAACTATTGAACAAAAGTATATATCAAATTATGAATTACAAAATTATCGTAACTTTGCCGATTTGGTTCTACTCAAATACTATGTAATTTACACAGGTCTAGCTCTTCTTCTTCTTTATTATTATTATAATTTATTAACTATTATAATTTATTAACTATTATAATTTATTAACTATTATCTATTAATAGGGGTGGGACGTAAAGGGTGAAAATTTTAGATTCATGCGAGTAGTATTTTTTTGTGTTCATTTATATATAAATAACACTAAACAATCAAACATTTTGAAAATTTTTACAAAATTCAGAAGGTGCAGGCCAAAAATAGCCGTTAGGGCTCCACGGGACTCAAAATCCATCATTTTTCGGTAAAAAAGTGGTTTCATGCGACATTGCAGGTCCTAAAATATCCTCAAAAGCTATGAATGGATATAGATGGTTAAATCTGATATAGTACTTTAATTTAGGACCATTTTCAGGCAGTGAAAGGGTTTTCATGAATGTAAAATAGCCAAATACTAGTGGCCTGCACCTTCTGAATTTTGCAAAATTTTTGATTGTTTAGTGTTATTTATGTATAAATGAACACAAAAAAATACTACTCGCATGAATCTGAAATTGTCACCCATTACGTCCCACCCCTACTATTAACTATTATTATCTATTAACATCTATTATAATTTATTAACTATTGTTATCTATTATAATTTATTAACTATTATTATCTATTATAATTTATTAACTATTGTTATCTATTATAATTTATTAACTATTGTTATCTATTATAATTTATTAACTATTGTTATCTATTATAATTTATTAACTATTCTTATCTATTATAATTTATTAACTATTGTTATCTATTATAATTTATTAACTATTGTTATCTATTATAATTTATTAACTATTATTATCTATTATAATTTATTAACTATTCTTATCTATTATAATTTATTAACTATTGTTATCTATTATAATTTATTAACTATTGTTATCTATTATAATTTATTAACTATTGTTATCTATTATAATTTATTAACTATTGTTATCTATTATAATTTATTAACTATTCTTATCTATTATAATTTATTAACTATTCTTATCTATTATAATTTATTAACTATTCTTATCTATTATAATTTATTAACTATTCTTATCTATTATAATTTATTAACTATTCTTATCTATTATAATTTATTAACTATTCTTATCTATTATAATTTATTAACTATTATTATCTATTATAATTTATTAACTATTCTTATCTATTATAATTTATTAACTATTGTTATCTATTATAATTTATTAACTATTGTTATCTATTATAATTTATTAACTATTGTTATCTATTATAATTTATTAACTATTCTTATCTATTATAATTTATTAACAATTCTTATCTATTATAATTTATTAACTATTCTTATCTATTATAATTTATTAACTATTCTTATCTATTATAATTTATTAACTATTCTTATCTATTATAATTTATTAACTATTCTTATCTATTATAATTTATTAACTATTATTATCTATTATAATTTATTAACTATTGTTATCTATTATAATTTATTAACTATTCTTATCTATTATAATTTATTAACTATTCTTATCTATTATAATTTATTAACAATTCTTATCTATTATAATTTATTAACTATTATTATCTATTATAATTTATTAACTATTATTATCTATTATAATTTATTAACTATTCTTATCTATTATAATTTATTAACTATTCTTATCTATTATAATTTATTAACTATTCTTATCTATTATAATTTATTAACTATTCTTATCTATTATAATTTATTAACAATTCTTATCTATTATAATTTATTAACTATTATTATCTATTATAATTTATTAACTATTATTATCTATTATAATTTATTAACTATTCTTATCTATTATAATTTATTAACTATTCTTATCTATTATAATTTATTAACAATTCTTATCTATTATAATTTATTAACTATTCTTATCTATTATAATTTATTAACTATTCTTATCTATTATAATTTATTAACTATTCTTATCTATTATAATTTATTAACTATTCTTATCTATTATAATTTATTAACTATTCTTATCTATTATAATTTATTAACTATTCTTATCTATTATAATTTATTAACTATTCTTATCTATTATAATTTATTAACTATTCTTATCTATTATAATTTATTAACTATTCTTATCTATTATAATTTATTAACTATTATTATCTATTATAATTTATTAACTATTATTATCTATTATAATTTATTAACTATTATTATCTATAATTAATATTATAATTTATAATTAATAATATTATTATTATTATAGATGTATGTCAGGTTGTTCGTGGATTGTTAAGTAGCAGGAGCAAGGGAAAGTATAAAATCACACACTTCTGCTGGACAAACTCCCATCTGCTGGGTATGAAAGCAAAGGTTTTGGCTCTAATAATCGATTCACTAAAAGCCAGGGTAGGATTTGAGTTCCTCCCCGTAAGCAAATCCCAAAGAAACTTTTTACGTGGAAAACGCAATGCTCTCTGGCCCAGAAGTGGTTGGTCTTTGGTGGTGGACCCTTGAGTGGCTAGCCATCTGATGTGACCGTGCCAATGGGTTGCTGAAATTTGAGATGTGCAGCACGTCCGGGAGGAAGCCGACTCAACCGAACCAGAATGAATGCTGCGACAAGTATAAGTAAGTTATACAGAGATGCGAGTTCTCGGCTTTGTAGCAGAATTCCACTCTCATGGATGTGAGTTCTTTGCTTTTTAAAATTGATATCCACTTTTGTTTTTTTGGGGTTTTTTTAATTAAAAACAAAAGCAGATTTTTCCCTTTTATGACAGTTCTCTCTAAAAACTGAAAATTTTAATTTTGTCATGAAAGCTTAGACTTCAAGCAATTCATGAAGTAGGTAGGGGAGTTAGATGACTTTCGTTTCATCAAAGAATGACTTTCTGTCTCCTCCCCCCCCCCAAACACACACATCCACAATTGGTGTCTTTGTCTTAATTTTGACTTGGTTGAAACTGATTAGAAATGTTTAGGAAAGGAGTTGTTATTTTTGTGCTGCCTTCTCTCCACACACACGCATGAGGCCGTGCCAAAGGTTGAAAAAGATTTTGGCCTTTTATTTTTGCCATTGGCTAATCACATCTCTCAGTGTCCCGAATGATGCAGGATTGAACAGAGCTGAAAGGGAAAAGATGACGAAATACCAAGGTCTTATGTACGACATGAAAAGAAACTGGAATCTTAGGAAAATCTCCATCATACCAGTAATTATAGGAGCAACAGGACTAATGAAAAAGAATTTCAAAAGCTATCTGGCGGGTATACCCGGTGAACCGAGTGCAAGAGAAATACAAAAAGGGACGGTTAGAATCTTAAAACGATCTCTAGGTTGGAGTGTCTGAAATAGCCGGTGAATGTCTGGCATCTGGTAGGATGCCCCATCTCCAGCAAAAACAGAAAGATAAGAAACATTTTTAAAAAAGAGAAAAGATGAAGCTAGAACTTTACGAACTTTGAATTTTTTTCTTTTTATTACTTGACAAGGAGCCCGTATGATGTAGCTTGAGGATAATCAGCAGTTCGTTCATATTTACCAGGAAGTTGATTGTAGACAATAGATTAGCGCCAATGGACCATTCCTTCTCAACATTAATTGATTCTCAGATGGTGCTGCAATGCAATCACTTTGCAACTGTATACCTGTAGTAGTAGTAGTAGTAGTAGTAGTAATGATAATAATAATGATAATAATAATGATAATAATAATAATGATGACCATCATCATCATTTTAACGTCTGTTTTACATGTTGGTGTGTGTTGAACATCTTTTAGAAATAAATTTTTTTTTTTTTTTTAACATGGTTCACCCCAAACAAGGCAGGCCGCCACTGTAGTCGTAAGGGGCTACTGAGAAAAAGAAAAGGGGAGAAAGTTGGGGGGGAGGATCAGCCTAAATTGGGATCTGCGCAGCGAGATGTTTGTTTACATTAGTTTTAAATTTCTACATGTCTGTACTGTCGAGGAAACAGGGGGCAGGAAGAGAGTTCCAGAGGCCAGCAGCACGAGGAAAGAAGCTATTTGAGTAGAAGGCTCTCCGGCATCTATGGACCTCCACAGTTAATGAATGAGATTTAGTTGATTGTCAAGTTAGTGAATTTACGTCGAGGGGGCACCAGTTAACTTCTGAACTAACCGATCTCTTTATTAGGTCTTTATTTATCTTGCTTTCTCTCAAATCCACCCTTACCATTTTCTCCCAAGTGTTCCTTGCCTTTCCCCTGCCAACCGACCCTGCTACCTTAACTGTTCTACACTTACTGAGGCACTCTAATCAATTCTTTCAACGTGGCCATACCATCGAAGTTTCCTGTTCTGCACACATCTCCCTATACTGTCCAGATTAATCTTCCTCTGAGGTCATCAGATCTGAGCCTGTCTTTAAGACTCAGATTACACATCCATTGTATCATTCTCATATCATTTCTCTCCATGCAACGCATGTCCTCAACCCTCACTGACAAGGTTTCAATTCCATACAGCATCACACTGTGTACAACCATTTTTTAATTTTAATTTCAATTTTTCTTTTGCAATAACTCGTGTTTGTATTTCATGGAAGTTGATCCGGATCATAAAAAGAATCAACATTATTGTGTTTCATGTCAACTCTTCAACTCCCATAGACATTCACATATCTTTCGAGCACTGAACGAAGAAACGAAAAAGAAAGTCTCCTTAAAAAAGCTGCTATGGTCAATAAGCAAGCAAGTGTTCCAGTTTGAATTATTGATTGGCTGATAGACTCTACCCTTGGTCAACAGTGGTAATGCTCTGCTGGATAGTAATGACCAAAGTTCTCTGAACTTACTCCAGCACCTCGTAACTCTTGCAATCACGTCCAATGGTATAACCAAGATAAAATAAAATAAATTTTCTCTTTCATTTCTAAAACATCATGTTCGGTTTAACGTCTGTTTTACATGCTGGCATGTGTTGGATGGCTTTTAGAAATTAACTTCCAAACGAACCCATCTCTGTCCAAGTCTTATCTATTTATCCCTCCTTTTCTCAAGTCCATCCTTATAACTTCCTGCCATGTTTTCATTGATCTTCCCCTTTCAACTCACTTTGCTGCCTCAACTGTTCTACATCTAACCCTAACCCATTTTGCTGCCTCAACTGTTCTACATCTAACCCTAACCCATTTTGCTGCCTCAACTGTTCTACATCTAACCCTAACCCATTTTGCTGCCTCAACTGTTCTACATCTAACCCTAACCCATTTTGCTGCCTCAACTGTTCTACATCTAACCCTAACCCATTTTGCTGCCTCAACTGTTCTACATCTAACCCTAACCCATTTTGCTGCCTCAACTGTTCTACATCTAACCCTAACCCATTTTGCTGCCTCAACTGTTCTACATCTAACCCTAACCCATTTTGCTGCCTCAACTGTTCTACATCTAACCCTAACCCATTTTGCTGCGTCAACTGTTCTACTTCTAACCATTTTGCTGCCTCAACTGTTCTACATCTAACCCTAACCCATTTTGCTGCCTCAACTGTTCTACATCTAACCCTAACTCACTTTGCTGCCTCAACTGTTCTACATCTAACCCTAACCCATTTTGCTGTTTCAACTGTTCTACATCTAACCTAAACCCACTTTGCTGCCTCAACTGTTCTACATCTAACCATTTTGCTGCCTCAACTGTTCTACATCTAACCCTAACCCATTTTGCTGCCTCAACTGTTCTACATCTAACCCTAACCCATTTTGCTGTTTCAACTGTTCTACATCTAACCTAAACCCATTTTGCTGCCTCAACTGTTCTACATCTAACCATTTTGCTGCCTCAACTGTTCTACATCTAACCCTAACCCATTTTGCTGCCTCAACTGTTCTACATCTAACCCTAACTCACTTTGCTGCCTCAACTGTTCTACATCTAACCCTAACCCATTTTGCTGTTTCAACTGTTCTACATCTAACCTAAACCCACTTTGCTGCCTCAACTGTTCTACATCTAAACCTAACCAATTTTGCTGCCTCAACTGTTCTACATCTTCTAATTCAAGAAGTCTCATTCATTCTTTCAGTGTGACCAAACCAACAAAGTCTCCTGTTCTGCACACATCTCCCTATACTACCCAGATTAAATCTTCCTCTGAGGTCATCAGATCGAAGCCTGTCTTTAAGACTTGCATTACACATCTATAGTATCATTGTCATATCATTTCTTTCCATACAACACATATCTTCAACCCTCACTTGTTGGGTTTCACTTCCATCCATCATCATACTGCACCCACATGTCTGATAGACTCTTCATTTGGTTGACAGCAGTCACGCTCTGCTTAAAGCTATTTCAAACTTAAGCGTGACAGACCAACAAGGGACGGACAGAGGCTTTTATAGAAATGCGTGATTGCATCTAAAAAAAACAAAAAACACACACACAAATATAAAGCTTAAAGAAAATGTTTCAGTGTACCAAACTACCTTTCCTTCTTGAATCAACTGTTTTTCTTGTTTTTCAAAAACTTATAGAATTCTCTTGATTTGGATATTTTTTTATGCGTCCTTTCATCTATCAGAGGTGATGCTTAACTTTGTCGATTCTGTCCTCCTTCCATTCCATTCCTCATCCTTCACATCAGTTTTAGCTGTTCTTGTGTTCGGCTTTTTTTTCTTTTTTTTTTTTTAAAATTTTGTCGCAACAGATTTTTAGATGCATACAAGCATATAAGAGGCTCTGTCTGTCCATCCGTCGGTCTGTCATTAAGTTTGAAATAGCATTTTGGTCGGTCTGTCAGGTTGGAAATAGCATTTTGGTCAGTCTGCCAGGTTTAAATTTGAAATAGCATTTTGGTCAGTCTGTCAGGTTTAAATTTGAAATAGCATTTTGGTCAGTCTGTCAGGTTTAAATTTGAAATAGCATTTTGGTCAGTCAGGTTTAAATTTGAAATAGCATTTTGGTCGGTCTGTCAGGTTGAGAATAGCATTTTGGTTAGGCTGTTAGGCTTAAAATATCATTTTGGTCAGTCTGTATGGTTTAAATTTGAAATAGCATTTTGGTCAGTCAGGTTTAAATTTGAAATAGCATTTTGGTCAGTCTGTCAGGTTGGAAATAGCATTTTGGTTCTCCTGTTAGGCTTAAAATTGAAATAGCATTTTGGTCAGTCTGTCAGGTTTAAATTTTAAAATTTTATTTTGGTCAGTCTTACTTAAGTTTTAAATAGCATTTCTGTTGGTCTGTAATTCCCAAGTTCGAAATATCTTTTTTTACATACGTCTACACATCTCTATAAAAGGCTGTGTCCGTTCATCTGTTGGTACGTCACGCTTCAGTTTGAAATTGCAGATTCAATGAACGCATCTTGAGAAATAATCCATTCTTCTTTATTTCATTTCTTTTCTTGTGATTTATTCGATATTGACTTGACTCCATCTTAAATTTTCTTTTGAAGTCAGAACACAATTTATTGACAAGCTGTGACGCCTCTTCTCTTCGCATTTATAGTAGGACACATCTAAGCTGTAAATCGCTATATATCATCTTTTATATCTATCTAGAGATAAATGCAAGAGCTGATACACCAACCAAATCAACTCGTATTTGCTGAAGCCAACTGCACCATGCATGCATCTGTCCATTTGTTACTATCCTCCCGATTGAGTATATTTTTGTTACGAGTCTCTTGCACAAACCAATTTTTATAGAAGGAAGGATTTATTCAACCAAATGATCGTCTTATAGTTGAAAGGGCAAAGGAGGGAGGAGAGAGAAAGAGAGTTAATGTTTTGCTTAATTATTTTATCGTTTCATTATAACATAATGTGTTGTCTCATTGAATTTTTCATTGAGACTGTCGATAGATCGACTACCACTCTGTGTAAAATCATGTCTGACATAATATTTGCCTAAATATTATCGACTTCCTTTTCCCACGATTCTAGCTTATTACAGGTAGCGTCAAACGCTTGAACTCTGCTGACCTTTTCATCTATAGCACATTTTGCATAATCGTTAATCTTAACTAGCCAACATATCTATTAGCAAACCTACCCACCACAATATTTAACAACTCTCCAAAAACTTCATCAGAAATGAGTGAAGAAATGTTATTTTTGACAAAAATGATATACACATGAAAGATGGGGGGGGGGGGTAAGAAAAAAGGGGAGAAGAGATGACAGAGAAAAAGGAATGGGAACTAATGTTATTTTAAAATTTACAAAATGACATGGGTATTTTAGAATTTTTCTTCGATATCTCCCTCTTTTCTTTCATGTCTATTAGTTTTGTAAAAAAAAAAAAATAAAAATAACATTACTTCACTCATTTTTGATGGAGTCTTTCTATAATAAAGACTAAAGACAAAAAACTCTACGATTTGATTGTTTTGTTTGGTCTATCCGCTTTTTTCCATTCATCTTAAACTTTTTCTTCATATATATAAAAAAAGCTGAAAACTTCAAGACCTTGCTATGTTTTCATGACACAGTGGATGTTCGTAGGCTAAAAAAGGCAAGTATATTCAATGAAGTCACCTGACGAAGCTTATCAATAGCGATGTAAGGGCTCTGGAACTGGTTGTGAAAGGGTCAAGAAAATACATGGCCACAGCATTGCAGATAGCCAATGAAAAATTGGCATCATTTTGACTTGGTTCTTGTCTGATGACGGAGATGGTGATCATAGTAGTCATCTGCTTCTTCCAGTCCACCATCTTGGATTTGATCTATAAAATAAACAATTCTCAAATAACCAACAATGCCTGTTACATAATTTATTATAGTTTTCTTGATAACAAAAGCAGTGGATTATGGTTGTTTTAAGAACCCCAGGGTGAGAGAGGGACGTGCCTCTAGTGGGTAAAACGTGCCTGACTGCTTTGACGTCCCAGAGAAAAGAGAGCAAGCAAAACAGAAGTCATCTTACACTCTTCTTCTTCACCAGTGTTGTTTCACTGCCCACCTGACTCTTATCCTCGAGTTGCCTTTGTGCCTTCATAGGTGGTGACACCTTAATAAAGGAGCCTTTGGTGGAATATGCCCCCCCTTTTCACTTGTTTACCTGTGATTTTATAGAGATTTAAACTGTAATTAAATTACGTAGAAATATAACGAAACTTATTTATCTGCAGACTACTTTCAGGTCATTAGACCTACGAATTTCTAAACAGCTCATTTGATTGGCTCAGACATTTCCATATTGACCAACCACGAGGCACTTTATTTAGTGGGAAAAGGCAAAAAGTCTAATCTTATCCTATTTTGAATTAATAATCATTCTGACAGGATGCATTTACAGAGTCGTTCTTGTAATGCTAAAAAGAAACCTTTTTCACAAGTGATGTCATAATTAAACAGACAGTATGAGATAAGTTGGTCTTTTAATTAAGCTGCAAAAACACTTTTTTTTGTATTACAATTTTTTGTATTACAATTTCCAGACTTATATCATCAACCTCTGTCTTGTGTATCTTCTTCATTGCGTTTTTATGTCAGTTTATCTTTCCCAAAGGTTCCTGGTTATTGTGTATGGTGTAGTATTTGTTCTGTTGTCATGAGACCATCCTCCCGGGCATTACCTCCACCTTTGGGGTGAGGGTAGTGTAGTATATTTTTGTTCTTCATGGTACTATTTTTCCAGGCTAGGAAAAGTATACGAAGCATATATTTGCTAGTTCGAATAAATTATATATTTTTAATTGTTTGTGTATTTTTTGTTCTAAAAATAAAAACAAAACAATTGTAGTTAATAACAAGTGTGTGTCATTATGAACCCATTCTAAGGATTGTCCTGTGTATGACCTTAAAAGACATCCAGTGGTGAGGCCTCCATTTGGAAGCTGTGGGGAATATGGAGTTGCCCCTTAGTTGCCATTGCTCCCAGGTCCACTCTGGCTCGGAGTACCTGTAAGGGCCTCATCTATGGGTCCAATAGAACCTACTGGCGCTACCAAATCAGGCTGTCTGAAGTTATTGACTTCCTGACTCAAAATGCACCAAACATTGATGTTTTATTGTTTTTTTCTTTGCAAAACTCAATCATGTTCTGCAAAATCCAAAACAAAAACAATTTCCCTCCCCCTCGTCTCCCCTCTCTCCCCCCCTCCCCTCCCCCTACCCTCCCCTCTTTCACTCAACCAGGCACCATGAATATATACCTAAACATATAATGAACTTGAAGCCTAAAAAGCTTCACAAAAATGACCGGATCCAGCATTAAATAACCCAAAAAAGGGTTGATATGCCGTAAAACAAAACAACCAAATTTTACCAAAATGACTTGATTCGGCATTAAATAACCCAAAAAGGGTTGATATTCCATAAAACAAAACAACCAAATTTTACCAAAATGACCTGATTCGGCATTAAAGAACCCAAAAAGGGTTGATATGCCGTAAAACAAAACAACCAAACCAAACCTAAGGATCCCCCCCCCCTTTTTGTAGCAAGTGTGTCTTATTATTATGAGCCTAATCTAGTACGGGTATTTCAGCTAGTTTTCTATATCCAAGGAGAATAAATTGCCACTGCCTTTCTTTAATATTGCTGTCTTGTAGCGAGATAATTTGAAGATGGCCAGTTTCATAAAACCCATTCTTCCACTACAGTAATTCATGTCCAAGAAGCTGCAGGCAAGTTCTAAGCAATGTCTCTTTGTGCTAACAATATTGGCCATTTCGAACATAAAACGCTGATCTTTTGAGCTTAGATCGAACATGCCAATAAAATATTACCGCCTGCATCTTTGTGCACGACCATTATTGATTAGCTGTTTGGATTACCTTCGACTTTGCAGAATATTTTATTGCCGCACATTCCTTTTCATTAAACATCTATTCTGGACTGGGTCATGGGTATGACCTTAAAGTGCATCCAGTGGTAAGGCCCCAATTTGGGAGCTTTGGGGAGCATGAAGTTACCCCTTATTTATCATTACTCCCGTGTCCACTCTGACCTCGGAGTGGTTGAATCTGTCAGATTCTTAATCTCTGTGTTAATAGAATATGTCCTAGATATGACATCTAAGCGAGACATCTGGTGGTGAGATCCTTATTTTGGGATCTTTGAGGAGTCTAAAGACACCCTTTAGCTACTATTATTCTGAGATTTATTCTTATTCTAGGTGGTAGAACCTGTTAGGTTCCAATCTATGGTTAAGTTGAACGTGTCTTAAAAGGGAACCCGGTGGAGAGGCCCTAATTTGATAGCTTTGGAAAGTGTGGAGTTACTCCTTAATTACCATTACTCCCAGGTCCACTCGTACCTGTCACTTGAAATACACCTTTCTCAGCTTTTTCTACATATTTTTTAACCCTATTTTCTAAACCTATTAATTATTCAAGCTTCCTTCAAACAAAACTGCATCATCCAGTGGTGAAGCACCAATTTGGCAGCTTTGGGGAGTCTAGAGTTAGTTCTGACGACCTCGGGGGAAGATTAAATCTGGGCAGTCTAGTAAGATGAGTGCAGAAGAGTAGACTTCGATGGTATGGCCACGTTGAAAGAATGGATGAGAGGTCTTGAGTTAGTAGATGTAGAACAGTTGAGGTAGCAGGTCCAGTCCATGTGAGAAGGCCAAGGAAAACATGGGAGGAAGTGATAAAAATGGACCTGAGGGATACAGATCTGACCAGAGATGAGTAACTTTGGAAGCCAATTTCTTAAAGCCATCCAACACATGCCAGCATGTAAAATAGACATTAAACCGAATATGATAGTGATGAGTTAACCCATTAGTAACCACTACTGCCAGGTCCACTCTGTCCTGGAGTGGTAGTATCTGCCAGGGCCCCATTTATGTATTAAATAGAAATTATCGTTTAAAAGCTATTTACTTACAAAATATATACCTACAAAACAAATTAATATACAAAACATATGGTTTCGACATAAAATGATCTAACCAGTCGAGGATACGTCTCCGACGATCAGTTCGACAGGGTTGACGGTTGTGGTTTCTTTCTGGCCTTGCTGTATGGTTCTGTTCAGTCCCAGGAGGTCCACCCTCCCAGGTTTTACCTTCTCATTGAGAAAGGGTTAGTTTATTGCTAATCATATGAGGTGCTCCTTACCGGGGAATGTTTTTTGTAGGCCAGAGTGCGCACATCCTAGTGCACTGGCTTTTCAAGGTCAATAAAATAAAATGACCTAATGATGATTGATAGGCTGTAAAAGCAAGTGACCAATCAAAAACCGACTATTCTGAAACGTCACATGGCAAAAGTTTGCACTTTTAAAAATCTAGTGGTTCAAGTTCTTTATTCAAGAATCCCATCTGCTATGATTCCAAAGTGTTATTATTCCAGGCATGCCCCCCTCCACTTAACCATGGCTGGATTAACTATTAGACACATGCTTAGGTCATCAAGGAAGAAGGGGCCTTGCAGCTGAGGTTATCCATCATTTCTAGAATCAAGTACTTACATGAGGGAACGCTTGAAGGTTGCCAACATTCATAAGATTTGAACTTGGCACTCCAGATCATTACTCCACGTTATTATTCACTTTTTTGGTTTTGTTCGGTTCGGTTGTTTTACGACATATCAACCCTTTTTGGGTTATTTAATGCCTAATCTGGTCATTTTAGTAAAAGTTTTTATGCTTCAAGTTCTTTATATGTTCAAATATTTTATTTTTTCTGGAAATCGCTCCAGACAAGGCATGAAGCCACTTGATGTAAGGAGCTAAAAAAAAAAAATAATAATAAAAAAAAAAAATACTACTTTAAGGTTAAAAACTAGCCAAGGATAAGTGTTAGATGGATAGATTCCGACCCAGAAAACAGCAATTGTCCCCCTTTGTCAGAAACATCGCTCATGGAATGTGATGACTAAAGGACAAAACAAGAGAAGCGAAAGTTACGAGATCCACTTTCTACTCTCCATTTATTCCTGGTGTTTGGTTTAGTTGTTTTGTTTTATGACATATCAACCCTCCTCGGGTTATTGTATGCTGAATCCGGTCATTTTGGCAAAGGTTTTTATGCTTCAAGTTCTTTATATGTTCAAGTATTTATTCATAGTGTTTGCTTGAGGGGAGGGAGAGAGGGGGAAGGAGGACGGAGGGAAATTGTTGTTTTTTGTTTTTGATTTTGCAGAACATGATTGAGTTTTGCAAAGAGAAAAACAAACCCAATAAAACATCAATGTTTGGTGCATTTTGAGTCAAGAAGCCGATATCTGCAGACAGCCTGATCTGGTAGCACTAGGGCTTCCCCTTTTTAAATTGAATTCTTTAGATTTTATCCATTTAAAAACAAACCATGTTTAATTCAGCCTTTAAAAATGCTGCGATCTATATCTTATGTTTGAAAGCGTCTGAAAAATAAGCTGCTGGAAGACCAACGGCAGGATGACAGACCAACAGAAGTCTGAAACTAATGATAGATAAACTCGCTCACAGGTTGATGCATTTAACTAATTGGGACAAAGGACCCTAATGACGCATTAGAACACTGTATGGGTCTTGGATAGGGAGCTTTCAACAAAAACAGGCTAGTTCTCACTTCAAAATGTATATCATATCGGATGAAAGTTGAAATTATCAACACATAAGTACTGTCAATGTTTTTCAAATGTTAAGACAAAACAAAAAGAATTCAATTTAAAAAGAGGGAGGTGGCAGTATTGAAGTGAATATTCATGTGGTTTAATGATCTGGAGTGCAAAGTTCGAATCTTATGAATGTTGCCAACCTTCACATGTTCCCTCCTCTTAATACTTGATTCTAAAAATGATGGAAAATCTCAGTCGTCGGCCCCTCCTTTCTTGATGACCTAAGAAAAAACTCAGTCTTTAAAAATCAGTAGAGAACTCGAATACCTACTGTCCTCGAGTGTCTTCGGAGGATGGCTGGGGAAGGAGACCAATACTGTGTATAAATATAGCCTAATACTAAAAGTAATTTAAAAAACAAAAATATTAAACCTAAAATGAATATGTGCTGTTGTTATTATTATATACTCTTTATCAATCTTTAAGTGAAGACATGATGCACAACTGTTGCTACGAAGAGAAACACAGGCAACTCTACAGTCGCTGCTACTATATATTGCATTCTACTGCTATACCATATGTGTGCGGGCCATCTGTTTATGTGACGAATATCCGTCTGCTATGCTGCACAAGTACTGCCTTTTGTCTGGCCCATTACCTGAAACCTGTTCGGCTGGGTTGAACCAGCTGGGGTCATGGAAGCTTACTGAGCTCCCCACCACAACATGAGGAGGTTGATTCTAGCGGCAAACTTTTTTTCATTTGTCATTAGTTAATCAACACAATTGCATTCATTTTGAAAGAACACTGTGAGTGTCAATTCAAAGAGTTCTCAATAAAAATGGGTCTTAATAAATAGTTGCTGGGTTTAATTTATGTATCAAACTTAAAGCAAATATATTCCACTTTATTTAGTAAGTAAAGAAAGGCGAGGATACAAAGTATATCTGTGTATAACCATGTAACCCCTTGAAGATCGCTGGTTTCCAAAATGCATCCGCTGTGGGCTTCTTCGTCTGGCCGTGTCAACTCTAGTACTGACGACCGACGATGGTGCAAGCACTGGTTTACAATTTGTATTCAATGCAGACACACATAATCAAAGGACAAACACAGATATATACATTGTGTATTTGAACTTGTGTGTGTCCTTGGGGCCGAATTGCTAGTGTCCACATCTGAGTTCCCATCTTTAAGATTCAGAATCTCAGCTAAGACTAATTCGGTCATACGGACTCTCCGAACTCGGCTGCCTATCTTGTCTGCTCGTCTTGAGTCTCGTCTAACTCGCCTCATTCCCCGAGCCAATCTAACACATCCTCGTCTGCTCCATCTTTTAAATATATCTACTTTCGACTGGAAATCCTAAATGGCCAGTCCACCAGAACTGACCGCATCCACTTTTTTCTTAGTTCGCTCTCACCATCGCTATCTGGTGACCCATTGCTATCTGGCCACCCAAAAGCTAACACCTAATTGTCTTGGGGAGTTCAATGGGTGGGCCAGTCTTTTTATTGTCATTTGCTTATCTACTTCCTCATCATTTTTCGTATTGTGTACTATTTCCTAACATTTTCTGGCAGTCCTGGCTGGAGGGGGGTGGCGGTCCATAGTATCACATCTGTTCTATCTTCGGTCAGAGGGGGGGGGGCGACTCCTTCCAAAATAATTAAGATTTTATTTGTGTTCCATTCCAGGGTGAACGTTTTGGGGGGGAGCTTGATTTTTCTTTTCTCCATATAAAAATCTGAACTTATGTCTAACTTTTCCTTAAGCGGAGGCAAGTATAGAGTGACTAACATTCCAGTATCATAAGCTATAAAAAGGAGAAAAAATAAAAAGGAGAAAAAATAAAAAGGAGGAAAAAATAAAAAGGAGAAAAAATAAAAAGGAGAAAAAAATAAAAAGGAGAAAAAAATAAAAAGGAGGAAAAAATAAAAAAGGAGAAAAAATAAAAAGGAGGAAAAAAATAAAAAGGAGAAAAAAAAAAAAAATAAGGAGAAAAAAAAAGAAGAAAAAGAAAAAGAAAATTTTCTCTGAAAATACATATTTCTATTCTTACCAAAAATAAGCACTGAATCTTATTTTTACATATCCTATTTTGGGGACTGCTGTCTGTGACACTGGTCATTATCAAGAAAAGAAAGACGTATACATTTGTTTTTAGTGGGTAAAGTGGTCTTTATTAATGACCTTTATTGCTTTCTTTCCCATTCTGTTAGACTTTATAATCTATTATATAAAGGATAGTTGTAATTCTGTCTGCGTGTTCATTTAAAATTCAGAAACTTACATCACCAGATTCAATGTGACTCCGACGAGGTTTTAGTTAAAAACAAAAAAAAAGGAAAAAAACAGTAATATTTGTTATCTTGGGGTCACAAAGGATCAAATTAATGCAGCCATTTTTTTTTCATTCCTGTGGGTAGTTGTTTAAAAAATAACCCTGAAATTAGATCAAACAGCCATCAGCTATCTTTTTCTTTCTATTATATTGAACCGACTTGAGAAAAAGAGAGAGGGTTTTATAAGAGAAATGCTCCTATGAGTTTGGCCCCTAATTCACAGTAGCCCCTTATGTTTCAGTGGCAATGTGTCTTGTTTGGGGTGAATATAAGTTAACCCCCCCTCCCCCCAAAAAATGTCTCTCCACAGATCATATTCAACAAGGATTATATAATGAACCTTTTTAGATCAAATTATATCAATTGTATCATTCGGACTACTTTTTCATCTTAGTTGTTCTAGTAACAATGTGTCGGCTGATGTAACACATCAGCCGACATATTTGTTTAGAAAAAAAAAAAGATGTATAATTTTTACGGTTGTCGTAACATAAAGAGAGTAGAAAGTGACTGTTGGGTTTACTTTCGGCAGCCTCGTAACTCTCGCTTTGCTTATTTTGTCCTTCACTCCTCACATTCCATGAGCAATGTTTCTGACAAAGGGGAAAAATTGCTGTTTTCTGAGTCGAAATCTATCCGCCCAACACTTATCGTTGACTAGTTTTTGACCTGGAAATAGTTTTTTTTTTTTTTTTTTTTTTAGCTCCTCACATCAAGTGGCTTCATGCCTTGTCTGGAGCGATTTCCATTAAAAAAAGAAAAATAACAAAATTATTCTTTATGAAAGTAACATAAATATTGAAATTGAAATTCTGTAGATATTTTAGAAATAATTTTTGTATGAAAATGTTCCTAGTAATAAACTATTACCGGGCCATTTGACATAATGGCTAATGTTTGCTATGGACTTGGAGACCAGAGTTCAATTCGCGCTTGCCTCATACCAAAGACTAAAAAAAAAGTATCTGATGCCTCCTTGCTAAACACTCAGCATTATAAAGTGAGGATCAAGGGTAAGTGGAGTAATACAGGGAAAAGAGTGGCACCCTCCCCTACATCTTAGTGTACTAGCTAATGAAAAGGGGCCTTTGGGTCGCCCTGGACTACGGCCAACTACCTACCTACCTATAATAAACTGAATCAGAAAAAATATTGATTTTAATGGTCACATAACAGAAATACCATAGTATATCGTAACTAAACTAATTGCAATTATCTCCGCTTTTGTCTCCATGTTGGATGCTATTGCAAAAACTAGAAAAATAATTTTTATTTTTGCTGTTTGAAAACATTTTCTTTGGACTTAGTGGGCAAGAATGGTGTTCAATTATTGCTATATGTCTCGCAGATTCAAAATATGGCCCTATTTTTTCTCTAGGACATGCCGTTCTTGAGATTTCACCTATGTGGACATGTAGCATAGCGGACGAATCTTTGCCATGTAAACAGATGGCCCGTGTGCATCATGTAGAGTTGTCTGTGACGTCTGACAGTAACAGGAAGTATAGAAGTGTGTTTCATCTCTCTTTCTTTTTCATAGCAGCAATTGTAATAGTTGTAATGAAGACAATACCTATTATCACTTTGTAGTTTTGATAATCTTTTTAGTGTAGTTTTGTTACACAGTATTATTCTCCCCCACTCGCCCTTCATAAGGGAAAGGAAAGGAGGCCTTAAAAATACGACTTCTCTGTTTCACAGGCAAACTCAAAGAGATCGTTTCCTCTTTCTTATATATCCTATCTATCAACGTCCTGTTTGCTACGTTAATTCCTTGCCACGTTAACCCACTTTTGTAACTTTATATTCGCCTGAAACTCGGGCAAATCAAGCATAGACTGAAGTTTATTTTAACGAAGTCTGGTTGGATTACAGAAAGTATTATGAATTTTATTAGCGATTCCTTGAGTGGCATATTTTGGGAGTCACCCTATACCTCAAACTATATCGTATAATTCTTTAGACTTAAATAGACTGGATCTCTAAAAGGAAATCTACGACAGACTTGTGTCGCTGATTGAAATATGACTCGAATCTTTAAAGACGCCAGTCACCTCGTAGGAAGCAGCTCAATTCTTCAGGCGAGTTCTAAACAAAGTGACATAGAAGATTAATGAGTATCTACAGAAGGTACAATAATGGCGGCTGTAAAAATGGAAATAGAAGAAAAAGAAAATCAACCTATCAAGTTATGTGAATCAAAATGGCTGAAAGTAAAAAAAATAAAATAAATAAAATAAAATAAAATCAATAAAAAATAAAACCACGTTTGATTCAATAAAATATTCTAGACAAGATCTTCAGATATTTTTCTTTTTTTTCCCTTTTTTCTTTCTTTTTTTTTTTTTTAAATCTTTTATCTGTCTTTTTTTCTTTCTTTTAAAGACATAAACAACTGAAAGAGAATTGGTTGAAGACCAAAACTAAAGGGCATCTGTTTGGTTAAAAAAACAACAACAAAAAAAAACATAATAATGTTAAAAGATTCGATGTCCACTTATTCTATTTGAATTAACTTAATCATCTTTTTGTTACTAAAAGTAAAAGAGAAATGGTTTTATGCCATCATCTGTTTAGTTCAAGAATTTTGGTTTTCTTACGAACTAGTGTTCCCATGCCATAAAAAAAATGACAGCATAAGTTAAAAAAATTTTTTTTTTATTATTGTCTCCAGACTTAAATAAAACTTTTAAAATTAAAATCCCTTGCAAACATAAAAATAGGAAACAGTTTTCACGGATACAGGAAATTGAAAGAGATTTTTTTTGGAAACTCAGACTTTTAAAGCAATATGTATGTTCTGATTCCCTCTCCGACTTCTCAACTCGGACCCCCACAACCTTGCTTAAAAGTATAGTTCTTCTTCCTCTGTGTACCTGGCGGTAAACGGAACTTCCATGAACGGAGTTTCTTTCCAAGAACTACCCGTCTGTGTAACACATTATCATGGGACTGCTTCCCAGCTGACTACAACAGGGTTGTTTTAAAGTCCAAGGTTAACAAATTCTTGTTGAGCCTTCCTTTTAAATAATCAGATTTTGCCCAGTTCCAATCCTCATCTCAATCCGCAAGATGTTTGCCTCACTTTCCACCTGACAAACTCATTAACCCTTATCCTCGAGTGGCTTTTGGGCCTCGATAATAAGAGGTGACGCATTAGTACAAAAAGAAAGTATGTGTCAGAAAAAAAACACATTCTAAGCAATTTTTCTTAAATAAAATTTTAAAAAAATGTCTGGGTATTTGTTATAAACTTCTGACTTAACAAATCTAAATGTCTTCGTGACATGGAAGGAATATTTCACAAATGGCGTGTCAACGAAACTTTTCAATTGTGCTGAGTGGCGATGTTAATTTAGACAATTCTTTCACAATATTGTTTATTTCGTTTTTATTTTTTCAATTTTTTTTTTTTTTTGCGTTTGTTATATCTTTGAATGTTTAGTAGACAAACGTGGGTTGATTTGGAAAAAAATCATCTACTTTTGAAGAATTCTCATGATTCTCTAATGGCGTCAAGAACTGTTGTTAAACGGTTCTTGACGCCATTAATTTTGGAAAAATGGTTCTTTAAAGTTTTAAAGTGGATAGGCATTTAATGTAGGCATGTAATCGGTGCCGGGTTATTTAATTTTATTTATTAAGTTTTAAGCATCGATCGAAAGAGAATCAGGGAAAAAAAACACAAAGCAAGATGAGCGGACGTTCCACCTTTTTCTCCCTCCAGCTGGGGCTGGGAAGTTGACTTTATCTGTAAAGTGGAGTGTACCAGGAGAATGTCAACATTTTACTACAATAAATTGTAAGCTAAAAAAAACCTTTGTTTCAATTCTTCGTTTTTACATCTTTCGCATTTTGGGACCAGTAAAGGACGGGAGATAACGCAACAATTTAACTGACAATCCATCCATCTCATTAACTCTTATCCTCGATTAGTTTTTGGCCTTGATAAGCTTAAAAGTATGGTTATTTTTCAGTAATTGCCAGAAGAGCCATTCTAAGTGTAAAATAATGATGCAGACATGTTGAGTAATGACGCATAAGACGTCACGGGGAGGCTAAAGGCATGACCCTGCAATAATAAAGAAAAGCCGAAGACTAGATAGATTGTCAATTAGGTTGAAAGAACAACGGAAATGAATCGGTGACCTTTGAACGAGTTCAGGTGTGTGAGGTCGACGAGTTTATTTCGGGGTATGATGTCGTAAAAAAACCGACTCGGTAACCTTTAAAACATTCAGATGCACAAGGCCAAAAGAAGGCGGCACTTGGAGTGCAAAGTCAGAAATGAAAACGGCGGTTTTAAACGAAGGAGGAAGGAGCGCTTACGTAGCAGAGATCGAGTTGGGAGGATATAGAGAAAAACTTGTCGTGGGTCAGCCCCGAAGAGAGGTACCCCCACCACGGCCAAACTGCTGTAAACAACTGGTGTAGGGACCACAAGCCTTCCCTAGATTCCGGGAGCAGGCTGCTACAGAACGTATTGTCGTGTTTCCCTCTAGGTTGCAAGGTAAATCATTCTGCCTGGATTCGAAAATCAACAATCGTCAAGGTAAAGAAAGAGGTTTCTTCGTAAGACAAGGGAAAGAACAATAATACCAAAGGACTTTTGCTAACAAAGAAATATTTAATTATATATATGTGTATACCCAACTTACACCAGCTGGTGGTGAATAATAAAGAAACAGTTTCTCGAGCATGTCTTTGTCTCTATTGTTGTTTTGTTTGATGCTACCGGGTCCCCCGAAGGAACGGGTATTGCGACATAAGCAGTTTTTCTTCAATAAGATAAAAATGCACGGGCACTTGTTATAAAGTTCTGACTAAATCTCTTCGTGGCGTGAGAGGAATATTTCAAACATGGCGTGTCAGCGAAACTTTTCAATTGTGTTGAGTGATGATGTTAATTTAAACAATTCTTTCACAATATTGTCGTTTTCGTTTTTCTTTTTTTTCCTTTTGCGTTTGTTCATGTCTTTGAATGTTTAGTAAACAAACGTGGGTTGTTTTAGAAAAAAAACCATCTATTTTTGGAACGTTTAAATGGTTCTTTTAACAGAAACAGTTCTTGACGCCATTAATTTTGGGAAAAATGGTTGGTTTTGAGTTTAAACACGGAGAGGCATGGAATAAATTTTTCAAAGTTAAATGTTGCCGATAATATTTACAATTACATTGCCGTTTTTTTTATCCTCTGATGAAAAGAGTTTGTCTTTGAAAATCCATGGATTAAGGATATGAAACTCCTTGCTTTGAACTTCTGATGTTCTAATAAATATTGTATCTATACAATTTTTTATTCTCATCTTTCATTTCTAGAATTGATTGCTCTATTCAATATATTGAGCTTTATATTATCACGATAGATTATTATTAAACGATTATTCAATTATCTTTAATTTAATTCAACATTTTAATATTATATATATATATATATATATATATATATATTAGCTGGTGATTTTTCCCTTTCGATGAAACGTAAACGTTTCTGTGTAGCTTACTTGCCATATAAGTATATTTTCATACAAATACGGTAGAGAAAAAATGTGTGACTCATTGGGTCACCCATTGAGCTCAGTTTCGATTGTTCAAATCGGAAGAGAAAGTGAGTTTGCAAAACCAGTTAATTTTCAAAATAAGGACAAGGACAAAACGCAAAATTCATTTCCTCATGTTGACTATAACTCTCTCTATATCCCTCTCTTTCTCTCCCTTTCTTTTTCTTTCTCTCACTTTCTCCCCCTCTTTCTCTCCCCTCTTCTTTCTATTTCCAGGTATGAGTTAAATAGTATTAATACTTGTGGTGATATTTACTATTATTTATAATGGAGTCTTTGCAAACTTCTGTTTTATAGTTAGTTTTACCTTTGACTGTTAATAAACAGAAAAAAAGTGATGAAAGCGAGAATGATAGTCACTGTGTTGCATAGCCCTTCTCTTGGGGCCGCAACGGTTCTCTCTTCGTATACTCGTCCCTGAAAGGGCCGTGGCAGTTCACATTTAAAACTTGTCATTTTTAAAACATCATAAATCACATAGTTCATATATTGTCTGCATACCTTTAGATTTCTCCCTCGTCGTGTAGAGGGTCGCCGTCTCGATGTTGTCTAGTGGCTAAATTTTTTCTTCTTTCTTTCCTGCCGTGAACCACGCTGCTGCAACGAAACTGCATGATCGGGTCGAAGACAAACAATCCTCTTTAAATTTAATTCTTTTTATTACAAGCGTTAGTTATTTATGGGCTTGGGAACATTCACTACGTCGATCGAGAGAGAGCGAGCAAATCACTACTTTATCATAGTTACTTATCAATAAGTCTTAACCATTCGTGGGGGGGGGGGAAGGATACCTCTCGCCTGTATTTTCTTAGGGAAATATTTCCCTTATCTGTTGTGGTTTACATGGTAACAACCACGTCTCATCAGTTCGCCTCCAAAACCCAGACTGTCTAAAACTCACTTCTCACGAAGACTGGTGATACCAGATCAGGCTGCCCTGTGGCTCCCTGAGACGAAATTCACCTACATTGACGTTTTTTTTTTTTTTTGTTTTTTTTTTGTTTGTAAAACTTAATTATGTTCTACAAAACCAAAAACAAAAACAACAGCCCCTCTCCCTTTCTCCCTCCCCTTTTTTATTTTATTTTTAGAACTTGAAGCATAAAACTTTTACTATAATGACCAGATTCGGCATTAAATAACCCAAAAAGGGTTGATATGCCGTAAAACAAAACTACCAAACCAAAAACGATGATTAAACATTTGAAGATATAAAGAACTTGAAGCATAAAAACTTTTACTATAATGACCAGATTCGGCATTAAATAACCCAAAAAGGGTTGATATGCCATAAAACAAAACTACCAAACCTTCTCACGAAGAACGAGTGACGTCACGGATCCCTCTGTTTTCCACGCAAAGGCCTGTGACGTCACAGAGTCTCTCGCAGGTGCACACCGACCCTTGATCAGGGTCTCGTCATGAGGTGAACTTGTCACGTCTGTGATTTCTGCCTGTGAGAACAGGCCCTATTCTGCACTCGACTGCACCTGCGCTAATTCGCGCAAGTCAAACCAACGATTTCCAACAGATACGTCCATTCCCATAGGGGCATTATCCAACAACTGTATATGTGATTAAAGTATATATATGAAAAAAACCCTTAGGGATACGAACCTTGATTAACTCAGTTTTAGTATAATATATATAGCTTATGTAAACTGTGTCTGTTTAACCTACTTGATAATATAAGAGGTCAAAACGGAAATCAGTTGAACTTTATTCACGGATCACAGTGGAAGGAGATGGGTGTTAGTGTTTTTTATAGGTAATAAAAACTAGTAGCTTTAAGTGGTAGGGGCTAAAAATATTTGCATATAAACGAGATGGTAGAATTTAATTTTCAGAATTTGCCTGTTTTATGTTTCATTCTACAGAGGAATTCGTTAGGCCAACTGTGAAATTACATTGCTTATATTTTAACCAGTCTATCAAGAGTTCTATCCTGCCTCGTGGCACCTCTGGTAAGTGCCTGGACACCATTTGCTATGGTCAACCAAATCCTCGTGAGTGAAATTGGGAATGATGAAACTGTTCATAAACTGTTAGACGGCATGGTCTGGAGAGGGATGGGTATCACCAGACCAAAACATACTGTATAGCTGATATTTACCATGCTGCTCCCCTATGACATGGAAAAGGGGTTTAGGGGGCCGTTTGTTTTCACAAATACACACGCACACAAATACAAATAACTACAATCTTACACAATCTAATAGATAAAATTATGTCAGCCAGATTTTAAAAGTTGGACCTAAATAGCATTTAAACTGACAAATCAAACTTTGATTCTGACTAGCCAGTTTTCATTTGTTATTGTTGTACAGGGGTAGACTACTCGTGCTTCACATTATTCAAGTGGTAGTGATCTCAGGGGGAGACAAATTTGTGCTTTCCTTTTTCAAGTAGTGGTGATCTCAGGGGGAGACAAATTTGTGCTTTCCTTTTTCAAGTAGTGGTGATCTCAGGGGGAGACAAATTTGTGCTTTCCTTTTTCAAGTAGTGGTGATTGCAGGGGGAAGCAACTCATGCTTTGTTAATTAAAAACACTGTTGCTTAATTATTCTATGTATTGAGTTTATCTTTTTTTTTACTGTCATGTCTGCCAAAAGTTAATTCTAGTTTGTGTATTTTAAAACCTGGTCCCTCAAATCTATAAATCTAAAATATGTACAAGAGATACAGGACTTTTAACTTCCAGAAATAAGAATTGGTGTCAAGATATGTTATTTTGGATAATTTCTTGATAATTGTATTATCACATATTATTTTTATTTATATAACAATGTCAACTTTTAATCAATATTTATATATATATATATATATATATATCTATTGATATATATATATCTTTCTTCTATTCATTTAACGTCGCTTTTTCCTTGTTCAATGGTCACATGTTCAATGATATTATGCAAGCTCACTCTCCACTTGTCACGGTTCAGCAGGTCAGCAGTCTCAAAATTCCACTCTGTGCGGTCTTGTCCAATCATTTGCTTCCAAGTTTTCCTTGGCCGGCCAACCTTCCTGCGATTTATAACATTCATGCTTCTGCAGCGGTTTATCCAGGAGGATGAACGTTGCACATGACGATACCAGCGCAATAAATTTATCCTTAGGATAACCCCCATGCTGGGCAAATATAGTGCTTTCAGCAAATCCTCTGACCTGATGTGCTGGGTTTGGTCAGATTTCACATTGCAGATCCATCTGATCATGGATCTGTCATTGCGCTGAGGAAGGGCAAGAGAGGACTGTGTGAAGGCCAGCATTCAGTGCCATATATACTGACGCTCATGACACAACTGCTATACAACTTAGCCCGGATGTCGAAACGGACAGCATGTGATGTTATCAGAGGCTATATATCATGTGTGTATCTATAAAACAAGAAAAACAACCTCTCAAAATTGGAAAAGAACCGAATTGTGATTGCAGATCTGAGAGGAACAACAGGCTCAATATCCTTTCGGATAAATCTATATCAATAAGTGATGTTTTTGGAGAAAAAAAATATTATCTTTCTACTTCTGACTTTTTATTCCTATGTCCAGATGAAGAAATTAGTTGTTCATTTTACTCAAATATTTTATATTTGTTTTTTTGTTTTTTTAATTTTAATGTGAAATACCTAATTTGGTTGTTTAGAAAAGGGAAAAAATAAATAAGAACATAGATTGAAAACATAATTTCTCAATGTTGATTCTGAAGCTCCAAAATCTTAATTGTTTATCTGGAGTCAATTACAGGTAGAGAAATGTAGAAGATTTTTTCAATCAATTTTGTAAGCGGCTGGTGCTTTTTAGGTCATAAACGAAAAATGTTTACAGTTTAATAAACTTTCTAGCCGGAATAAGTATTTTCTGAAAGAAACTGAACATGCTGCAAGGAAAAAAAGGTTCTTCCTTTTTTTCCTTGCAGCATGTTCAGTTTCTTTCAGAAAATAATTAGAATAAAATATCGATTTGTCAAATGTAATGTTATGTGGGTCTAAGTTCGAGAAACCGACAGACTTTTCTTTATATATTAAATGTGATATTGTTTTGGTATTAAATATCCCCCAAAAGTGTTATGGCGTTAGACAAAACCAAAATATTTGAAAAATAAATGTTTAAAAAAAAAAAATTAAAAGATTTTTAATCATGTCTTTCTTTTTTCTTTCAGGTAAGTGGGAATAAATGGAGATTTTTTTTTTTTTTTTTTTTTTTTGTGTGAAAATATAAAGAAGTCCAGTGGAAAATAAGGTAAACTTTTATCTTATTTGTTTGTTTGGTGATATAATGGATGTGCCGTTTTGAATGTATTTTATATAATTATTTATTTATTTTAATTTTTGTTATTCCTCACTTATTCTTCTCTTTATATCGATATTTTTTTTATTTTTTTCATTTTTTTTTATTTTTCTCTTTTTTTGTATTCCTAACTAATTCTTCTTTCCATATCGATATTTTAAAAATTTTTTGATGTTTTTCTCCTCTTTTTCTTATTCCTCACTTATTCTTCTTTCTATGTCGGTATTTTCTTCATTTTTTTCATTCTTTTTTTGTGATTACTCACTTATTCTTCTTTCTATGTCGGTATTTTCTTCATTTTTTTCATTCTTTTTTGTGATTACTCACTTATTCTTCTTTCTATGTCGGTATTTTCTTCATTTTTTTCATTCTTTTTTTGTGATTACTCACTTATTCTTCTTTCTATGTCGGTATTTTCTTCATTTTTTTCATTCTTTTTTTGTGATTACTCACTTATTCTTCTTTCTATGTCGGTATTTTCTTCATTTTTTTCATTCTTTTTTTGTGATTACTCACTTATTCTTCTTTCTAGATCGATAATTTTCTTTGTTTAATTCTCTTATTTGTTATTCTTCACTTATTCTTCTTTCTATATAATTTTTTTTGTCCGGTTTATTCGCCTTATTAATTTACAGAATATTTAGCTGACAATTATTTTGACTGTAAGAGACTATTTGAAAAAAAATTAAAATTGTTACATTTGAAAAAAAAAATTAAAATTGTTACATTTGAAAAAAAAAATTAAAATTGTTACATTTGAAAAAAAAAATTAAAATTGTTACATTTGAAAAAAAAAATTAAAATTGTTACATTTGAAAACAAAAATTAAAATTGTTACATTTGAAAACAAAAATTAAAATTGTTACATTTGAAAAAAAAATTAAAATTATTACATTTGAAAAAAAAATTAAAATTATTACATTTGAAAAAAAATTAAAATTATTACATTTGAAAAAAAAATTAAAATTGTTACATTTGAAAACAAAAATTAAAATTGTTACATTTGAAAACAAAAATTAAAATTGTTACATTTGAAAACAAAAATTAAAATTGTTACATTTGAAAACAAAAATTAAAATTGTTACATTTGAAAAAAAAATTAAAATTATTACATTTGAAAAAAAAATTAAAATTATTACATTTGAAAAAAAAATTAAAATTGTTACATTTGAAAACAAAAATTAAAATTGTTACATTTGAAAACAAAAATTAAAATTGTTACATTTGAAAAAAAAAAATTAAAATTGTTACATTTGAAAAACAAAAATTAAAATTGTTACATTTGAAAAACAAAAATTAAAATTGTTACATTTGAAAACAAAAATTAAAATTGTTACATTTGAAAAAAAAATTAAAATTATTACATTTGAAAACAAAAATTAAAATTGTTAATAAATAAATGAAAAACTTAAAACGTTTGTTTTATCTATTAAATAAAATAGTCGCCAAGTATGAAATTTTGCCATCATCACCATATTCCGGTTAACGTCCGTTTTAAATGCTGGCATGTGTTGGACGGATTTTAGAAATTGACCTCCGGCCAGGTTTCCAACTACCCATCCCTCCCTCAAGTTCACCTCTATCAATTCCTCCCATGTCTTCCCTGCCCCTCTCCCATGAACTGCCACTGCCACCCCAACTGCTCCACATCCACCAAACCAGTAACTCTAACCCACACCTTCAACGTCGTCATACCATCAAAGCCTCCCGTTCCCCACACTGTCCAGATCCAATCTTCCGAGCTCATCAGATCCGAGTCTGTCTTTAAGAATTGCGTAGCGCATCCATAGTATCTTTCTCATACCCTCGCGTTTGTTTAATTTATTCGTTAGTTTAAACGTTTGTCTAATTTATTTGTTAGTTTAAACGTTTGTCTAATTTATTTGTTAGTTTAAACGTTTGTCTAATTTATTTGTTAGTTTAAACGTTTGTCTAATTTATTTGTTAGTTTAAACGTTTGTCTAATTTATTTGTTAGTTTAAACGTTTGTCTAATTTATTTGTTAGTTTAAACGTTTGTCTCATTTATTTGTTAGTTTAAACGTTTGTCTAATTTATTTGTTAGTTTAAACGTTTGTCTAATTTATTTGTTAGTTTAAACGTTTGTCTAATTTATTTGTTAGTTTAAACGTTTGTCTAATTTATTTGTTAGTTTAAACGTTTGTCTAATTTATTTGTTAGTTTAAACGTTTGTCTCATTTATTTGTTAGTTTAAACGTTTGTCTCATTTATTTGTTAGTTTAAACGTTTGTCTCATTTATTTGTTAGTTTAAACGTTTGTCTAATTTATTTGTTAGTTTAAACGTTTGTCTAATTTATTTGTTAGTTTAAACGTTTGTCTAATTTATTTGTTAGTTTAAACGTTTGTCTAATTTATTTGTTAGTTTAAACGTTTGTCTCATTTATTTGTTAGTTTAAACGTTTGTCTAATTTATTTGTTAGTTTAAACGCTTGTCTAATTTATTTGTTAGTTTAAACGTTTGTCTAATTTATTTGTTAGTTTAAACGTTTGTCTAATTTATTTGTTAGTTTAAACGTTTGTCTAATTTATTTGTTAGTTTAAACGTTTGTCTAATTTATTTGTTAGTTTAAACGTTTGTCTAATTTATTTGTTAGTTTAAACGTTTGTCTAATTTATTTGGTAGTTTAAAAGTTTGTCTAATTTATTTGTTAGTTTAAACGTTTGTCTAATTTATTTGGTAGATCAGAACATATAAGGCATGATTCATGGTTTGAAAAGTGTTTCCACTTTTTCATGTGGATCGATCACATGTAAAGGTCTTTATTTAGTCAGTTCAGTTTTTGTCCCCCCGAACAATTTATTGTTTTTAATATTTCTGCCATTTCGATGATGCACCACTTCATGTTTTGATGAGTTGTTTCTACACGTTTTCACTGGATGTTGTCTGTTGTTGAGAAAATCAAATTTCTACACAGAGCCCACGAAGATCATGCCTCATATTGTCTGGTCTGCGTGAAGTTCTCATTGTTGGCCGTAGCGATTCATTAAATCTGCAAGATTGCAGGTTTGCATCCAACACCAAAAGCAGCAAGACTACATGGTTGCATACGAAGTTGGGCAAGGTTTGATCCAGCACCCACAAAGGAATAGCGGTTGCAGTCACAGAAGCCACTTTGTCATCCTCACTTCATTGATCTGCTATTTTGAGCTTGACACTTCTTCGCTTGCCGCAGATGCAGAGATGACCAGAGAAGGACAGATCATGATGTTGATTCCTACTGGATTTTTATCGGACACCTGTTAGTCGGGTAGCCCTAACACTACCACATTGTCACTGTCCCTACCATGGTAAGGAAGAGTTGGAGTTTAATGTGGATGTGTGTGATGAGAAAGAGGGTCAAAACCTTGTTTCTATTTCTAGATTGACGTCGGTGAAAAGTTCTAATAAAGGGAGGTAACTTATAACTGACTATTACAGGTATTAGCGAATCTATAAATAGAAGAGATTTGCTGTCCTTCCAAATCTTGAGCGGTTTCTTGTCTTTGGGTGCAGAGAGAGAAGAAACTTTGCTTTGAAAACTTTTCTTCGATTTAAATCGATGGAAAGCGGTTTTCCTTCCAAACAGTACATGGCGTTTATTTTCTCTTTTAAAATCTCATTTCAAATATTTATTAAATATTGTTTCAACTTTTTCAGAAGAGTTCAGGCGATCAGATTTCAAATTCCTTCTCCAACTTTTGAGCAATATGAGAACATCGTGTCGACTTATATGACCCTAATTTGATCATTGAATAGTTTGAAAACACATCTGCATGTCGGTGACGTACAGTTAAAGAAAATTTTATTTTGAATTAAGTAACCTGAAAAGTGAACAACTCGGAAAACAGTGAGCAGCTCAGATAGATTTGGGAGGGTCTTACTAACCACCACACTTAGCTTTCTTATTTTTCAGCAATCTCTGTTGTCTTTTAGCACCCGCTGAACCCCCAACCAATGAATTTGTATGCATATTTTTTGTAAATAAAACATGTAAAACCATTGGGGATAATATTAAGTAGGTTTTGTCTATCAAGTGAATGTGGTATTTTGGTGACTGGAACTAGTTTAGAGAATAGATCCAGAGGACGACAGCCGATCAAATGTTGGCCTTGTGCCACATTTTATTTTGTAAAGAAAATTTACTATACTATGAACTTTTTTGTAAAATTTCAAAGATAAATTTTTTAAAAAATTAAAAAATAATAAATTAAAATTTGTTTTTAAAATGAATGAATAAAAGAACCCTGAAAAGTGTTGATACACCGTAAAAGCAAACCACTGAAATTTTGACAATCACAGTCATAAAATTTGTCATGTTGATCAACTGTTTCTGGGGATTATCACGGAAACTGCCTAGTTAAACCAACACTAAATCCAATACATTGAGGCAAAGACTACTCATTGCTGTCTTTTATTTCTTCTATTTTCAATATTCATGAGATACGACCAAATTCCACATTTGTAGAATTTGGTATATTCGGACTACTGTTTTCATCTTGTGTGTTTTTCTCACAACGTTTCGGCCGATGTAACCTCCGACCTTCTTCAAGTGTACTTTGTCGAACTCGGGAATTTTGAACGGAACCCATTATTAAATCCACGGAGGTAGCAAAAAAAAATAAATTCCGACACCTAAATTCCACATAACTTTTATCTATTGTAAATTACTGCCATGCTTATGAGGGTCTATCTCCAAAACCGTTGTAATGCAGACCCCCATGATATTATTATAGCATCTTTGGACAGAACAGATGTTCCACTTTGATCCTAACTCAAATGCCAAGAAAGTGTATTTTAGTTTAAGGTTCATGTTCTAGACAACAGCAATATCAGATGCGATTTATAAAATCGCCTTTTTTTTTGCATTGCATTTTTGGCGATCTTTACAAATAAGAATAGAGGGTGATAACGTATGTACGAACATGAAAGTTCCTTAGCGTATTATTATTATTATATAGATTGCTTCAGCTTTTTCAGAAGAGTTGCCTTAGCGTATTATTATTATTATATAGATTGCTTCAGCTTTTTCAGAAGAGTTGCCTTAGCGTATTATTATTATTATATAGATTGCTTCAGCTTTTTCAGAAGAGTTGCCTTAGCGTATTATTATTATTATATAGATTGCTTCAGCTTTTTCAGAAGAGTTGCCTTAGCGTATTATTATTATATAGATTGCTTCAGCTTTTTCAGAAGAGTTGCCTTAGCGTATTATTATTATTATATAGATTGCTTCAGCTTTTTCAGAAGAGTTGCCTTAGCGTATTATTATTATATAGATTGCTTCAGCTTTTTCAGAAGAGTTGCCTTAGCGTATTATTATTATATAGATTGCTTCAGCTTTTTCAGAAGAGTTTCCTTAGCGTATTATTATTATTATTATTATTATTATTATTATATAGATTGCTTCAGCTTTTTCAGAAGAGTTGCCTTAGCGTATTATTATTATATAGATTGCTTCAGCTTTTTCAGAAGAGTTGCCTTAGCGTATTATTATTATTATATAGATTGCTTCAGCTTTTTCAGAAGAGTTGCCTTAGCGTATTATTATTATTATTATTATTATATAGATTGCTTCAGCTTTTTCAGAAGAGTTGCCTTAGCGTATTATTATTATATAGATTGCTTCAGCTTTTTCAGAAGAGTTGCCTTAGCGTATTATTATTATTATTATTATTATTATATAGATTGCTTCAGCTTTTTCAGAAGAGTTGCCTTAGCGTATTATTATTATATAGATTGCTTCAGCTTTTTCAGAAGAGTTGCCTTAGCGTATTATTATTATATAGATTGCTTCAGCTTTTTCAGAAGAGTTTCCTTAGCGTATTATTATTATTATTATTATTATTATTATATAGATTGCTTCAGCTTTTTCAGAAGAGTTGCCTTAGCGTATTATTATTATATAGATTGCTTCAGCTTTTTCAGAAGAGTTGCCTTAGCGTATTATTATTATATAGATTGCTTCAGCTTTTTCAGAAGAGTTGCCTTAGCGTATTATTATTATTATTATTATTATTATTATTATATAGATTGCTTCAGCTTTTTCAGAAGAGTTCAGACTATCAGATTTTAAATTCTTGCTCAAACATTTCAGCAATATGATAACATGGGGTGGACGTATGTGAGCCACCACCACTCCCATATTTTGAAAACGATCTTGATATCAATTAGTGTTGGGATGCTTAATCGGAATTGGGAATCGGAAAAATCAAAAGTTTTGGGGGAATTGGAATCGGAAAAATCTGAGCCTGATTTCAAAAACGATTCTTTTCTTTTTTTTTTCTTTAAAACTTAATTTTCAATTGCTGGTACTAATGATAAAATGATAAATATTTATTAATTTTAAACTACCAGTAAAACTAAAATTTATAGATCACATTAACGAATTTAGGTAAAACTGGCACCGGAAAAAACGGCACAGCTAAAAATAGAAAAAATGCTACAAGTAAAAAACTATAGATGAAAATCCTACAGTGAAGTTTGTCAAATAAAAAAATAAAAAATTATATCTACTTTTAAAAGTGACTCTGCTCTAAATCACCTCTCCCTACAAAAAAAAAAAAATGAAATTCTATTTTTATGGCGATTTTAGAATTGGAATCGGTCATTGTATCAGAATCGGGAATTTAGAAAAGAATCGGTCATTGTATCGGAATCGGGAATTTAGAAAAGAATCGGTCATTGTATCGGAATCGGGAATTTAGAAAAGAATCGGTCATTGTATCGGAATCGGGAATTTAGAAAAGAATCGGTCATTGTATCGGAATCGGGAATTTAGAAAAGAATCGGTCATTGTATCGGAATCGGAAATTTAGAAAAGAATCGGTCATTGTATCGGAATCGGGAATTTAGAAAAGAATCGGTCATTGTATCGGTATCGAGGGGGGGGGGGAATATTGAAATCGTCCCATCACTAATTTCAATTAAGCAAGAAATTTTCAATTAATTAAAGAAATATTCGGTATTAAATAATGTAAAGTGTTGATATGCCGTAAAAACAAAACCACCACGAAATTTGACAAGCACAACCAGAAACTTGTCTTTTTTTTTTCATCTTGATATCAGTTGTTTCTGGAGATTGTTAAGGGAACCTCTTTGTTGAATCGTCTAGTTTGAACCAATACTAAATCCAAAATATTGGGGGGGGGGGGGTTAAAGGCTTCACATTGCTGCCTTTTTTACTTCTCATATTTTATCATAAAAACGTAAATTTGTATGAATCAGTATGGTAGGACTTTTGACCGACTCGATTATCTTGTCGGCATTGGTTTCCCTCGATTTTTTTTTTTTCTCCAATCAGGTCCTCACATGAAGGACCACGTGAACGTCACTGACATTAGTAGTGAAAGTGGTGTTATGGAACCGACAGGATCCGACCTTTGCACACCCAGGTGGTCAGGCTATGTCGGTATTCATTTCACTGCGGCTATCTCCCTATTTTACTATGGCAACTTGCAGGGGTCTCCTTTTTGCAAATGGCCCCTTGTGGTAAAAACTGATCTAAATAAGCACCCCCCCCCCCCAAAAAAAAAAAAAAACGGTAAAAAGAAAACTATGAAGCAGTAAGTTTGTCTTTGATGCTGCCAGGATGCTTCCTTTTGTTTGGTACAGTCAGTTGGTGACTTCAAGAGGATTCCTGTCCTAAGAAAACAAGTATGCTGTAATATATATATATATATATATATATATATATATATATATATATATATATATATGCCCTTGACAAAGAAAAAGAAGATCTTGTGATGTCTTTCTCTTTGATTGTTTTTTTTCTTTTCTTTTCCTGTTTTTTTTTTTTTTTTTTTTTTTTTTCTTTTTTTTTCGTTCTTTGATGTAATCAGTTTAGGTCATCCAGATGTCATTGGAAAACTAGATCACTTCTCAAAAGATTCTTTCCTCTGTATTACTAAAATTGTGTGACCACTTCTCGTGTGTCTGTGTGTTTCTTACAACTTACAGATTAAAAAAATTTTTTTTTTTTGGCTCTTGTATAGATCGAATACACGAGCGAAATTTATTTTAAGAGTTCCAATGGTGTAAGGGGCAGTAACTCTCAACGTAAGTATAGTAGATATAGAACTAAGTTTAAAGCCTTTTATGGATATAAAAAAACATTCCCTCCCGTACAGTGCATTTGACTCTTAACATTTTTTAAATATTATTTAATCTGGAAAAATAAAAAATAAGTCGGAATTAGTCGAATTTTACTAAAGACTGATTCTTCTATAAAATGTAGAGTAATTTAAGGCTCTTGTATAGATATCTACTATCTATATACTTACGTTGCTGGTTGACGTAGTAGAGTTACTGCCCCTTACACCATTAGAACTCTTCTAAAATACTGTGTTCTGCGGCTACGATAGTCAAATGACATCCCATAGCTGCAATCAGTCGTCCATGCTAGTCCCAGGCCATCTGACCTTGTCATGCACAAGTTGTCGTAGGCAATGTAGTTGTTTCGCTGTACGTAGTGGTCCAAGTTCCGCCTGCTTGAGGTCAGCACGTAGTGTGCCCAGCAGATTTGTTTTATTTACTATTAATCAATTCAATTATTTATTCAAATCAAAATTGCAATAATATAAATTACTAAAACAAACTTTAAAAAAATCCTATTTAAAAAAAAATTGATTACGAAAGTAAATCGACCAGAATGCATTGCTGCATCTTAGTAAACATGTCAGCCATTTTAATCTTTTGTTAATTGTTGAAAAAAAAAAGAAAAATTACTTTGTGACCCTTGGAACCATTTAAACTGTAGAATGGAAATTCATTTAACCCTTTCAAGCATAACTTTTTTTACAGTAATTCTACGTACCTGATCTAACTTTTTCTTGAATCACGTACCTTCAAGTTGAGCCGACTTTCGAAAAGGCCCGTAACGACTAATCGGCAAAACGTATTCTTCGATGTCTCTGACTTTCAGAAACACAAATATAATATGTCAAATCAAAATTTAAGATATTTACGACAACTTTTCTATTTGTTATTGTGGAACAACAGTATGCATGAAAGGGTTAATCTTGTTAAAGGGCTTTGTTATATAAAGGAAAATAAACAGTATACATGAAACGGTTAAACTAGTTTAAAATCCTTAGAAAATCCTCATGTATTAAGAGACGGAAAGTTTTGGAAACTTTTTACATCAAATAATTAAACAAAAAAAATTTCTTAACAAGATTAGTCAAAGTTTTATAACAATTTTGTTCAATTTAAAATTTTATTGTTATCATATCGTTTGGTCATTAAATTAAAATTTTCAAAATTTATTTAAAAAAAAAAAATTTAGTAAAAAGAAAAATGGCATAGTTAAATAAAAATTAAAAAAACGAAAAAAAAGTGAAACAAAAATGAAAGTAAAAATGTTCCCGGGCAACGCCAGGTCGGTACAGCTAGTATATAAATAAATGTACACTAATACATTTTATAAAGGATTTGCATATGTATAATAGATGAATTTGCCGCCTGGGAAATTCCAGATCTTCCTGTTAGTCAATCATAATATGGTAATTAGAAGTTATTATTTGTAACTCACCATGGAATTTCTATAGGTGCCACTCATTTTATACTTGTCCTTTATATAAACACTTAAAATTAAAAAAAACAAAAAAACTGTTCTTATGAGTCTTTATTGTCATGTGAACCTTTGTTTGGGGAGTTTTTGATGAAGATTATTTATTTGGATTCTTCAGAGTCTCTTAGTTGTTTATATTTACAACGTTTTGGCCGATGTAACCTCCAATCTTCTTCGGGTGCGTCTTTTTTAGCTTGAGAACCTTCTGGTCGAACTTGGAAACCTTTATGTCTAACTTGGTTGAATCCATCCTACCCTACGGATCAGATTCTTGGACACTAAATATTGCTCCATCTTTGAAACTTGATGGATCATACACCAAAATGCCATGTGTAATATCGTAGCACGACCATGTAACAAATAAAATGCGGTAAGGTTGCAATCCACGCATATCTGCAGTTGTTCCCCCGAGGTTATGTGATGGGTTGGAAGACACCATGTTACAATTATTATGCTTTCTGGAGAAGGAAACTGGCCTCTTGAAATTAGAGCTTCTGGTCGCAATGAGTGAGTGAGCATCATGGCGCACAAACTTCGTGAATGATTCACCATCAATTGATGGATGACTCAAGTCAAGACAAGAATGTCTAACTAGGAGAAGCTGGATGGACTTTCAAACTGAACCCTTTATTTAATCCATGGATGTAGATTGTTCTTGTTCTCTCAGCTATGCCTGGATAGAAGTATTCAGTTTGAAATTCTATACAGTTTCCCCGAGTTTGAAATTCTATACAGTTTCCCCGAGTTTGAAATTCTATACAGTTTCCCCGAGTTTGAAATTCTATACAGTTTCCCCGAGTTTGAAATTCTATACAGTTTCCCCGAGTTTGAAATTCTATACAGTTTCCCCGAGTTTGACAAAGATTCCCCCGAGTTCAGAAAGATGCACTTAAAGAAGTTCGGAACTTATATCAGCCGGAACCTGAATAGTTGTTCAAATAATACAAAATCAGAATCTCTCTTTTATAACTGATTGTTTTCTCAAGCGATAAACATTTCTTTCTATTTAATTATAACACTGTCTGATGAGTTGTGAATTTCATTTTCAGTTTAATATATTTTTTGTCACCTGTCTTGTGAAATCCCAAAAGAAGAAAGAATTGGTTTTAGAAACACAAAAGGAATTGCAGGCAACTTAAAAATATTGACATCAAAACAAAAAGACAATCTAACTAGCATAGAAGGCAATTATATATATACAGAGTAGCCTTCTTTTAGGAACCATAATATATCTCTATTTATATCATCATCGGGTTAACATTCTGCCATATGTTGGTTAGAACCAAACATCAGGAATACTTGATCATATAAATAACTTGAAGCATAAAAACTTTTACCAAAATGACCGGATTTGGCATTAAATAACCTGAAAATTCAATTTCAATTCAATAAATTTGGCAAAGAATAAAACAAGCATGTATCAGTTGCCATGTAAGGAAAGGGTGGTAGAAATTTACACAAAAGAGGATAGAGTCGCCCAGCATCTGTCCGAATTCATCTTGAATTGTTGCATTCTTGGCGCATTTGTTACCTTTCTTAGAAGACTATTCCAAGGTTCAGATATCCTGATTGAGAAGGCTGCCCTCCTCCGGTTCAATCGAAATCGGTGGTGAAATAGATTCTTATGTTGTCCGCGTAGACCTCTTTCTGGTGCAAGAGTGAATAATAGGTCCCGAGGTATATATGAGAAGATTTTAGGCCAAAATGAGATCAGCGTGTAATCGTCGCCGTTCAAGAGAGAAAAGGTTAAGTTTGTTGAGTCAGTTTTCATAGAGCAGATTCCATAGACCCTGCACCATTCGAGTAGCCAGTCTTTGAACTCTCTCTAGATACTGGATATCATGTATTAGATATGGAGCAGACGCTTGGACACCATACTCTGAAAGTGGTCTGACGAGAGAGACATAAAATGGTAGAAATAATTTAGAATGTCAAATGAGAAATAGGGAGCTCCTTGCTTTGTTTGCAGCCTGAATGCAATGTTTAAGTGGCTTGAAGGATGAGTCGACCAGAAGGCCTAGATCTTTTGTCTCATTGCCTCTTTGAGCAGAGCCGGTTCACCGTCAAGAGTAAGAGCTGAATCAGGAAATCCCACTGCAATATGGCAGCATTTATCGACATTAAAATATAAGTCTGATTCAATAGACCATGGAAAAGAGTTAATATGCCGTAAAACAAAACAACCATACCCTGTGTTGGTTAGCTATATATATATATATATATATATATATATATATATATTTGTTTTTATCTACCTATGTATACGTTTCTCCATTACGGGAATCGTCAGCGTAGAGAAGATTATTCAAACCTGTTGCCGGACTCGAACCCGGAACACGAGGCATGTTTCAAACTCAAATTCCGACCACACAACCGTTATCTACAACTCGGTAAATCAATGAGGATTAATCCTATTTAAAATCAGCTGTTGTCAAAGTGTTCTACTACTGAAATGAACATATATATATATATATATATATATATATACGTAAATTAATAGATATATAACTAATAATAAAACTATAAATACAGCTCTTACTAATAATAAGACACAGCCTCCTGAAGACGGTCTAGAGACCGAAAGCGCTCGAGGAATGGCCCACAATACAATGTTAGGTGCCATACTCCACCAATTAACACCAGAAAACCGACGAATCGCTTGCCACGTCGAGAAATTAACAAGAAAGATAGCGAAGAAAAAAACTCTATGGTTTTCAACGACGCGTGAATAATAAATGACTTGCTGCCGAAATATATATAAATATATATATATATATATTACACACACACACACTAAGTGCCCCGGGAGTAGAAAAACTTCAAAATAAAACCTATGGCAAGCTAGCTTCCTGACATATGGCCGACTGTATAGACACCATTTTCCTGTTGAAGAAAGTACATAATCTACTATAATCAAATGCTTACACCTTGTTCTTGATTGGAGAGTCCATCATCTAATATATAAAGTAGAGACGATTTTTCCCCTGTACCTTCTCGGAGAATAGGAAAATAACCACATGCATCACAGGCTACAAAACTCACCATTTCATTGCACTTATTCACTCGAGCGTGTTTTAGTACATTTGTTATTCTTTTTTCCTAGCTTACAATAAATATTACATTTGGCCCGCCATCCACGACTCTCCAAAAATCCAACTCCATATAGGTGGTAGTAAAAACTTTTCTCTCTAACAATTCTGTACTGTCACTCTACTCATCGACACCGGGAACTAATACACACAGTTTAATTTTCACAAAGCACCGGTTCTTATTTCTTATTAAGTAAATTTACCTATTTTCACATCTATTTTAACCCGAATGCGTGGTGCAGTCGGTAAGAAGGAAGGATTCACAATCACCTGTTTTAGCGTTCGATCCCATTCTACTCTACCACTTTTTATATTTTTTTTTTAAATTTAAAACATTCGCCAACACAATAGACGGGGGGGGGGGGGAGAAAAATAGGTAATTTCCTTTTTTTATTTGACGTCATGCAATAGGTAGTACTTTCTCCCGTGCAACGCCGGGCGACGGGTTCCGCTAGTATATATATATAATCTCAAGACAAACGGTATTGAACAACATGGAATGCTTCTGTTTAATAAGTCTTGATTTTTCTTCGGCTTTTCGGATGGTCTATTGAATATTTTTGTCGAATTGTCGTATGTGAGATCCATAGGTTTTATGCTCTATTATTTGCGAGTACTTTCCATTGCTTCATTTAATCGTCTTCAGGCGAGGTATTAGTCTGACTTGTTCATATCTGCTGAGTTCGTTGAATGGTGCAGCGATGTATGGCTGTTTAAATGTATGATGAGATGCTTTATGCTGAGATGTGATCACATGCAAAGTATGTAAATAATTAAAAATTACAAAAATTAAAAAGGTTGAAAATAAATGTAAACAAGTCAGACTAATACCCCGCCTGACGACGATTGAATGAATCAATCGAAAGTACTCATGAAGAATGGAACATCCGACCTACAGATTTAACATAAACCCAACCTACAGATTTAACGTAAAACCTACCTACAGATTTTACATAAACCCGACCTACAGATTTTACATAAACCCGACCTACAGATTTTACATAAAACTGACCTACAGATTTTACATAAAACCTACCTACAGATTTTACATAAACCCGACCTACAGATTTTACATAAACCCGACCTACAGATTTTACATACGACAATTTGACAAAAATACTCGATGGACCATCCAAAAAATCCAAAAAAACTTAAGCAGAAGCATTCCGTGTTGTTCAATAATGTTTGTCTTAATAAAAATATTTTGCCTAAATACACAATATATATATATATATATATAATCTTTCGATAGCTATGGACCCCCCACCTATAAACAACGCAGTAGTTCTTTGTTGAACTAATGTGCTCCACCATTGACTTAAACTTGCGAGTTCATCTGCTGGGAGCGTACATTCACCAAGCTGCTCCCCTTGGCTTCACCGTAACCCTGGTGGGGTGACTTGCGAGTGCTATACCTTGCAAGAGGGCAACCCGTGATTTTGTGTATTCACAGCTGACCTCTATATATCTAGAGGCAGTTTCTCTATCCGCAACCTGGGGAGCCGGTGGATGCGTGTTCTCATCTCCACACCAATGATGTTTTTCGGTGGATGGCGAAACAGGGATGTGGCTCAGTGGGTAGACCGCACAGAACCTACATCAAACAACTAACAGAAGACTCACAATGCACTTATGAAGACCTACCAGGTGTGATGGAGGATAGAGCGAGATGGCATGAGAGTCAGGAGGATCTGTGACACTACCACAACTTGATGATGATAATGATGTATATAAATATAATAGAAGAATAGCCACCGCAGGACAGGTAAAATTAACTAATTAGTTTTGCACCACTTTTATGTTTCTTCACGGAGATTAAAATCAAAATATGTTATTGAACTTTATGCCTAGAATCCTTATTCCAATTATGATCAAAATCCATTACATAATTTTGATTCTTGAAAATGTCTAAAATTTAAGGCTTAAGCTTAAGGAGTCATAAGAACAAATTGAAATTCAGAGAATCTTGCTTAATCGGTGTCTAATGACTATGGATAATATTTAATGCAAATCTGAAATATTTGAATTTTCAAATGGGAGGTTGTGTCCATATTATGCCCCCCCCCCACCTCTAAAAACTCTTTAAAATACTCCAAAGAAAGTGACATTTGGAGAATATTTATTAATTGATGTCAAATACGTATTGTTAAAATTTCACAAAATTGTAATTCTCACAAATGGCTTTTTAACACTCTTTTAACCTCCTTTTCATAAAACTAAATAAAGTAGAACAGTTAAGGTAGCAGGTCCACTTAACAGGGAAAATATGGAAGGAAGTGATAAAAATGAACGTGAGATAAAGACGTGGCCAGAGATAAATTAGTTTAAAAGTCTATTTCTTAAAGCCGTCCAACATATGCCAGCATGTAAAACAGACGTTAAACCGAATATGATGGAAAATGTCTCCATTTTACGAATCTTCTGGACCGGAATAAGTATGTTTTTGAAAGAAACTGAAGTGAGATCCATTCATAAAAGGCTTCATCAGTGTATAACATACCACAGCCAGCATGAATAAAGATGCGTCTAATATTCATTTAATTAATAAATACATATTTAATTTTATATTCCTTTTTTTTTAATTCTATTTATCACTCCAATCAAAAGAGAATCATTCCCTCAACTCTGTTTTTTTTACCTTTTTGGTGAATCTTTGGTAAATTTTGTATGCCGTAAATGTGTATATTTACAAAATGGGATGAAACAATTGTTTGTAAATAAAATGTTTTTGAATGAACTTGGATTATATCATGTTAAATTGAGCTCTAGTCGGATTATACGCTATTGAGCTACTATATCAACCTTTATGTGAAAATTTCTCTCTCTCTCTCTCTGTATATATATTGAAAAATATATTTTACTTGTCAAAAGTCTCAGCTTTTAAATAAATGATTTTATTCATTGAAAAAATAACATTATTTAGTTTTCAAATTTCTGATATATATATATATATATATATATATATATATATATATATATATATATATATTATTATTAACTATTAGTTTTTATTTCTCTTCTACTCCGCCCAATTAAATTACTTAGTGCCATTTAAACTATATACATTTGAAAAGCAGTTGCTCTTAATGGAAATGCATAACGGTACGGACGCACACGCGTTCCTCTTTTTTAAAAAAAAAGACAACGGATTACTTATCCTATCGGCAGAGAGATTTTGCATAAACTGACTTGAACGTTGGAGAAAGGAATGAACGCTGAAAATTCCAGTTTTCTCAACAGTTTCATTTTTCTTTATTTTGTTTCATTTTTTGACAAAGAGCGGAAGACTGCTCGAAATATCAGAATAAAATATAATATTTACAATAACAAACATCGTTTTTATGCTTCATACAACACCAATCATCCTTAAAACACACACACACATACATATATATATATATATATATATATATATATATATATATATATATATACTTTATAGTTGCATTTCAATGACCATAGGAAATATCAATCCAAAACCATAATTTTCATTTGTGTTTTTAATCTTTTTATTTTCATAATTTGGCGAATACCTGCATTTCTTCTTTGTCTCACAAACGAAAATTTTTTTGTTTAATCTACTGAACCGGAATAAGTATTTTTGTAAAGAACCTAAAGTGAGATACGTAATATATGTGCAAAGAACATGGTGCAAGAATAAAAAGGAGAAAATCGCTAGTCAGAATCAAATATCAATTTGTCAGGTGCAATATGCTATTTAGGTCTAAATTATAAAATCCGGCTGACTTAATTTTATATATTAGATAAAATGTAATTAATAAATGGCATGTTAACATTTTGTAAGCTGTGATAACAACTGTAATAATCTCAATGATAAACTTTCCTGGGTGCAGTCAAGTTAGTATCATTAATTTTTGTATTTTTTTTTGTTTTGATTTAGGAAAATTTATCTTTAATTTTTCTCACGTGTTCTGATTCCAATTTCATATTGTGATACGGTCTTTATTAGTTTCACCGATGCAATTAAAATTTGCTTATTAGTTTTGACATGCTCAATATGATAGACTTTAGACATTTTCTTTTATTTACTAATGTGTCACCACTTATGAAGGCCAAAAACCACTCGAGGATAAGGGTTAACGAAATGATTGACAGTTGAATGATGATGAATATTATGAGAGGATTGAAAATAATGAATGGCATAGATGACTCGTGAGGACGGTTTATTCCAAGTGTCTGTTGACATTGGAGTTGAAGAGGACCATGTTATAGCCTTCACGGAAGTAATCTTGTGGCAACACGTTCCACAGATGGACGGTTTTTGGGAAAGAAACTCTGCTCATGGAAATTTTAAAAAATTTCAAACACAGGAGGAAAGGAAAGTTTGTTTTGCTGTGAAAGGTTTACAAGCAGGAACCAGAGATTGAAGTTGAGTTGAGCGCGTTTCTTGAAAATAGCGATCGTTAAACAGTCGACAATTGCATACAGAAAATCACAGCATACCCCCCCCCCCCAAACTAATTGCCCCAGGGGCCTCCATGTCTAGATCTCACTCTGGTTACGCCAAATTGTTGTCTTAAGGCAACACGTGAAAGGGTTGGAAGTGCACGTGCTACCCGGCCCGACCTTGGGTCAAATCTTACTTGTGGGAGTAAGATAAAACTGGCCTTGTGCCTAACCTCCTGGAGAGGAGTAAATAAATACTCTAAAGCTTAAGGTAAACTTTAAAACATCTTCGTCGACCAAATCATTCTCAACGGATCCAACACGTGGTAAAGGACCATCATAGTTTTTGGGTCTGAAAACTAAAACAATAAAATAAAAATAAGCAAGTTTTTTTTTTTGTGTGTATACTGATATGTCACCGCTTATCAAGGACGGGGAGCCACTCGAGGATATGGGTCAAAAGGATTGTTGATTTGACAATGATTGCTGTCAGAAATTTTCAATTAAAAATAAAAATATTCGGTATTAAATAATATGAAAATTGTTGATCTGAAAAATTAAAAAATAATTTTTTTTTTGTGTACTGATAGGCCACCACTTATCCTCGAGTGGCCCCCGATCCTTGATAAGGGTTACTGATTGGACGACGATTGCCGTCACGAGAGGATTGGAAACAGTGAGTGAAATGAGCAGAAGATTGCTTAGAGGACTTGAATTTCCAAGAGGACGGCTCTACAATTATTTATTTACATTAGACTTGAAGACGACCATGCTGTAGTCGGTGTGGAAGCAGACTCGTGGTATCTTGTTCCACAGATGGGATGTTAAAAAAGAATCAAAATGCCTCCGTTTATAAGAACGTGTTCATGTTGCATTTCTGTTGCGCTATTTCTGTTGCGCTATGCATGAGTGTTCGTGAATTAAAAACAAAACTACATATTCATCAGATTTAAGTAGATAAGAAACCTCAACCGGTATAAAAACTGAACAACACTCACCATATTTAAATATGGGGGATGCGGGGCGGGGCGTAACAATAAATGGGAAATAAATGAAACGTAAAAAAAAAGTAGAAATATAAATAACAATGTTGATGAAAACAGTCTCCCTAGCTTTCATCTTCTCTCACTTTGTCCTTTCTGTCACCGTCTCTCTCTGTCTAACTTCTCTCTCTCTCTCTCTCTCTCTCTCTCTCTCTCTCTCTCTCTCTTTCTTCTCTCTCTCTCTCTCTCTCTCTTTCTTCTCTCTCTCTCTTTCTTCTCTCTCTCTCTCTCTGGCTTTCTTTTCTCTTTGTCTTCTCTCTCTCTCTGTCTTTCTTCTCTCCCCCTCTCTCTCTCTTTCTTCTCTCTCCCTCTCTCTCTCTCTCTCTCTCTGGCTTTCTTCTCTCTCCTTCTCTAGCTTTCTTCTCTCTCTCTTTCTTATCTCTCTCTCTGTCTTTCTTCTCTCTCTCTCTCTCTCTGTCTTTCTTCTCTCTCCCTCTCTCTGGCTTTCTTCTCTCTCCCTCTCTAGCTTTCTTCTCTCTCTCTTTCTTGTCTCTCTCTCTCTCTCTGTCTTTCCTTTCTCTCTCCTCTCTTTCCATTAATAACATGATAATAATTATGACGTTTTCTTTTTAAATAGAATCGCACAACGTTTCCAATCTCATACAAGAATAAGATAACAGTATGTGGAAGAAGCCAAAACGCTATCTATACTTATGCGCTAATAATGTCTAAAAACCGGACACAGTCCTTGTTGGCGTTCCTCCATGTGGGTCACTGCCGAGGGGGACTGGTTATTTAGGGAACTCACCCCAAATGCTGCAAGTGCCGATCCTCCACAAACGACCTTGCGTCAAATCTTGCATTTGTGAGATGCAAAGCAGATACGAATACGTATTAGTGAAGATCAAATTCAAAAAACAAAAAACAAATGTTGGTGTCTGTAAAATGAACTAACCTAAATGTGTTCATCTTGTGAGAAAAGGTCAGAGTTAGTAAACCAACTTAATCGACAAATTTACTTACATTATGCCATTCTTTTCGCATAGAAACTATTTTAAGAGATACTTAAAAAAAACATTTAAAAATATTTTATGTGATTGCGTGCTCACAATTATGTATAAAGTTATTTTGCTAGTACTAACAATGCCAACTTTTCAATCTACTGGTTCCTCAGAGCCAAGTGCCCTAACTTAGAATAGAAGTTAGATATAGCATCTCAACTCTGAATCCGACTCTCAATTCTGAAAGAGAGAGAGAGAGAAGAAAGACAGAGAAAAGGACAGGCGGTGAGAGGTGGAGACAGAAAGACAGACACGGAAAGACAGAAAGGGCAAAGTGAGAGAAGTTATGTGGCTTATTGACAATGCCAATGTTTTAACCGACTGGTTTCTCAGAGCCAAGTGCCCTAACTTAGAACAGAAGTTTAGCATAAGATACTAGAAAAAAATAAATAAAAATAAAACCTTCGAATTTTCTTTATTTTATTCTTCCGCTTTTCTTTTTCTGCTCATTCTTACCCTAATGTAGATGCCATATTAAGACCCGGCAATCAAGATTTATAATTGTGTTGAGTCCAGAGTCATCTCCCTTGGACGGATTTTGTTTCAAGGCTAGATGGCACTACAGTCACGTGATTTTGTACTCTAGTGTCTTCCCCCCACCCCTCATAGTTTTGACATCCTATCAGAGGGGGGGTGTATTGCTGATCACCTTGAGGCGCCCTCTCTCGACCAATCATGGCAAATTTATCACTCGTACAGAGTATGCCCTATTTCTTCCTTTCTGAAAGTAATCAATGGACAAAAATTACCTTACGCACCCCAAAATATGGAGACCAAAACCTGGCTTTAACCAGCTGCTGTCCACTCAGTTAATTGCAATTTGACTCCGGAGCGCTGATTTAGTAATCAGGCTGTCTGAAGATACCGGCTTCCTGACTTAAAATGCACCAAACATTGATGTTATTGTTTTTTTTCCTTTCCCTTTACAAAACTCAATCATGTTCTGCAAAGCCAAAAACAAAAACAATTTTCCTCTACAAAACAAACAAACCAAACACCATGAATAAATATTTGAAGATATAAAGAACTTGAAGCATAAAAACTTTTACCAAAATGACCAGATTCGGCATTAAATAACCCGGAAAGATTTGATATGCCATAAAACAAAACAACCAAACCACCGATGACTCCGGAATGAAGTGGTGGATACATGTTTCATCTATTGTTGCATATTGATGTAAAAACTCCTTTTTGTTGCGTTGATACATTTGTAAACAACGTTCTGAATCAGCGATTCGTTGTTGTTGTTTTTGAATGACTGTGAGCAAATGCAGCACCCACTTTTGCCGCGGTGAGAAGCAGATAAACTTTATTATCAGTACAATTTGATTAAACAAAGGATCATTTTCAAAAATCTTCGCAATGTTTTGTGTTCATTTAACTAGTAGTATTCTTCTTCTTTTCGTGTCTTCTTTGTCAGCCATTTGTTTCTTTTTCTTCTCCAAATAATGCCAACGAAAAACAAATTAATTTTCTGCCTATTATAATATGTAAGAAATATGAAATACATAATATAAGCAAATGTAATTGTTTATCTGCCAGCTGTGTTAAAAATGGAACAATGTTGATATTTTTTTTATTATTAAAGATGTAAACAGCAGCATCTGTCTAATTTATTAATGGCTTAAGCACATTTTGCTTTCACATTGAAAGAATGGATGAGAGTTTTTAGGTCAGTAGATGTAGAACAGTTAAGGTAGCAGGTCCAGTACACAGGGGAAGGTCAAGGAAAACATGGGAAGAAGAATTAAAAATGGATTTACAAGAAAAAGATAAAGACGTGGCCAGAGATAGGTTAGTTTTCAAGTCAATTTCTTAAAGCCATCCAACACATGCCAGCATGTAAAACAGACGTTAAACCGAATATAATGATGATGGAAAATGTCTCCATTTTACAAATCTTCTGAACCGGAATAATTATGTTTTTGAAAGAAACTAAGTGAGATCCATTCACAAAAAGGCTTCATCAAGTGTATAACATACCACAGCCAGCATGAATAAAGATGCGTCTAATATTCATTTAATTAATAAATACATATTTAATTTTATATTCTTTTTTTTTTCATTCTTTTTATCACTCAAATCAAAAGAGAATCATTCCCTCAACTCTGTTTTTTACCTTTTTGGTGAATTTTTGGTAAATGTGTATATTTACAAAATGGGCAGAAACAATTGTTTGTAAATAAAATGTTTTGTGAATGAACTAGGATTAGATCAGGTTAAATTAAGAGCTCTAGTCGGATTATACACTATTGAGCTACTATATAACCCTTTATGTAAACATTTATTTTTATATATATATATATATATATATATATATATATATATGTTTGTATTTAGGCAGCATTTTCTCATCGATGCAAACGTTGTTAAGATTAACAGAATTCGTCTGCTTAATTATACCTTTATTTTTTACAATTTTCTGATGCTCTTTTTTGTATTTAGTCTTATATATATATATATATATATATATATTCATGAAATTATACTTACCTACAGACGACGTCGTTTTGAGCTTATGCTGTCATCAGTGTAGGGGTTGATAGTTTAAGACTGTCACAAGGTGCGAACCCAGTTCACAGTCACCTTTGACTCTGCACGCTTCTGCTCTATCTTCTAGGCCATAGGAAATTATCATTATTAATTATATATATATGTGTGTGAGAGAGAGAGAGATATTGAAAATGACATTTTACTTGCTGAAAGTCTCAGCTTTTAAATAAATGATCTTATTCATTAAAATAAAATATAACATTGTTGGGTTTTCAAATTTCTTTAAATACACACACACATACATATATATATATATATATATATATATATATATATATATATATATATATATTAAAGTGAAATATTTTGAAAATCAACGATCGTGCAATTTTAAATGGAAAATTCATTTATTTAATTTTTTTTTGCAAGGACTTGCAAAAATTAATCAGTCTGCTGAGCCATCTACATGCCCACAACTAGGCATAGCAATTTTGTAGGTATGGCCTTCTTCTGTAAATCTGTAAGCATCATATATCTGCCATATTTCGTTCTTTGTGAATTCAATTCAATGTGGTTTATGAATTGTGCTAACAATTGCGCTATCCTGATTTTTTTCCGTCTTTTCTCTTTTATTTCCTCTTGAAGAAATTGAGGAATGAAGCCTTTGATGTGTCTAATGTTTACATCAAAAGAGCAAAGAAAAACGCTTCCTTTGTCTGCAGATTTTTCAGCTGTTCTTTGCAATGGCAACGCTTATTATTGATGTAATATTATTGCCTGTTCATCTCGTTTGTATAATTTGCGTCTGGTTTATTAAATAAAATAACAAACATTAGCTTCAATTCAACACAACTCTCTCCCATCTGGGCCAAAAGAAAAGAAGTCTTTCGAAAACACGTCTGCCTCGTCTCACAGACTGAACCAAAGAGGCCGGGCTACTCTTGTCTTTTTATCAATTGAATATATTGGCAAAAGATTAGCAGAGTGCTAGAACCATATAAAAGTGAGTTATGAAAGAGGAGTAGGGGTTATGCACAGAGTTAACAATTCCAAAGATCAACAACCACGATGTGTCCAGCACCACCTTTTAACTGTTTGGACGTCTACCTGTTGATCAGTTTCCGGCAGCTTGTTCCATAGCCCAGTTACTTAAACCGAATAATAAGCCTTTTGACAATTCAACCTAAACCAACCCAAATCGTTTTCTGTGAGTTTAAATAAAGCCGTCTTTACATAGATGGAGTGAAGAGATCTCGCATGACATATTATAGTTGCTGCACATGAAGTTAAAGGTGAGAATAAGGTCTCCATGCAGCCACCTACACTCCAGTGAGTACAGGTTAAGGACCTCTAATCGTTGTTTTTAGGACTTTGCATAAGGCCAACCCTCTGAAATTGCTCTAGGTGATGGGTATCCTAATCGAGATAGGGGGATAAAGCCTGAATGAATGGGTTGCTCCAACCTAATAAAAAGAAACATAAGATTGAGTTAACGGGATAACAAACTGTCTCATGATCACTGTAAGATTGGTCAACTAGTAGGAAGGAAATAGAGTTCTTGCATTGAATGGACTGAAGACAGAAAAGACAAAGGTGAATCGGTACATGTCAAATAGTATCAACATTCATGATAATGGGGGGAATACCGTTCCTAAATCTTTTTTTTTTAAGAAATCCTATTCATTCATTTCGTATGAATCGGATGATTCTATCGTTTCGCCGATATCTTTCTCGTAAGACATTGGGTACTTTTTTTTTCTTTTTGATGTAAAGAGCTAAAAAAATACTACTTCAAGATCAAAAACTAGCCAACGATAATTGACAGAAGACAGATAAATTACAGAGGAGACCATGTGAAGGTTGCCAACATCCTAAGTGAAAATCTTTCTGTGGAACGAACTGGATTCGAACTTGGCACACCTAGGTTGTTAACCACTGAGCCACCGTCACCTCCCGAAGAAATCCTTAAAAAAAACCCCAAAGAAATAGAGAATTTATTTTTTACCATCCCCACCCCACCCCACCCCCACCCTAATTCATCCAATTTATTCTGAAACTTTTCTACACGATTGCTATTTTTGAACTGGATTAGGTATTTCTTTTACCCAAACTATATTCTATTATTGCTTAAAAAGTTTAGTGTCTAAAATAAGATTGTAATGACTTTCGGAAACGTTTGTTTGCGCTCAGAATTGCATAAGCATGACGCAAACTGCCTGCATCAGTTGTTAGCTGCACCTTTTCAAACCCTCATGCTTCCCAAAATTCGACAAAACTACATCTGATGTTCCCCTCCTCCGTCCATACACATGCACGCATTTCCTTGACAATTGTACATTATCCTATCTACTACACATACACCTTTTGATGAGTATCAAGTGAATGACAATAAAAAGGGGGGGCAGTCTATAGTATCATAATATCGTCCACATTTATTCTTGGCCAAAAAGATGAACAGTACAAGTCTTGCTGATCTGGATTCAAGGAGTTGATAGCGTGACTTGGGTTTGAGTAACCATGACCATACATTAAGCTCCACAGAACAATGACGCCATGCCAGTTATTTGTTAACTTTCTGGGTAGCAAAGGGGGGTAGTCAAGATAGAGAATTCGGAAAAGATGTATCTAGTTTCCGGTGGCAAGCTGAGAATTAAAACGGGCATATCTAGTTTCCGGTTTAAGTAAGTTGAGAGTAACTGAGAGAAAAAACGGACATCTAGGATTTCTGGTCAAGAGTAGATATATTTGTACATTATCCTATGCACTAGACATGCACCTTTTGATAAGTTGTAGTGCACTTGAGCACTCCACACATTTATTATTACTATAGTATAGATTATGTGCATTTCATTTGTGTACTTCAGCGTGCACAGTGTATAAATATTGAGTTGATAGACTAGTAAGATATGCATAATAATTTCACTATTATTTTATGATTGTTTTGAATAATATGGGATATGGGGAAAAAGATTTGTATCCCCATCCCTGCCTTGTTAATAGATATAATTTTTGTTTAGTTATATTAAATATCAGGTAAAGAAAATTAACTAGATCTTATTTTCTTACATTTAGGAAGACTGATAGTTATACCGACAGTAAAATTAAAAAATATAAGTCACTGGAAAAGGTAAAAAAAAAATTATTTTAAGAAAAACAGTTCTGTCCTGTTTGGCGAATATGGTTTTGAAGATCCTTTGTTTGATAGACTTGGGTATCCCATTGCTCAAATGAACTGTGACATATTTAGTTCCACCAAATGAAAGATTATTTTAGAAAAGTCTTTAGTGGCCAATATAAAAAGTTGTGGTGAACGTGTCTAATCTGCTTTTATTTTTAGTTTCACAGCAGCACGATTGGACAGTAAGTGGAATTAGGGAGGATAGATTTCCCCTTTGCTGATTCTATTCTTTGCTGATTCTATTCTTTGCTGATTCTATTCTTTGCTTATCTTCTGCTGAAATATTAACCCTTTTGTTTTATCTTTTCGAAGAATTTTACTGAAGTATAATCCCCCCTCTTTCTTTTGCTGAGGATGAGACATTCACCTGCTATTTCAGAGACTCTAACCGAGAGATCTTTTTAGAATTCTAACTGTTCCATTAAGTACAATTGTTTGGTCCTCTCTTGCGCTTGATTCAACGGGTATATTTGCCAGGTAGTTTTTTCAAAGTTCTTTTTATTTTATATTTTTTGTCAAACAATGATCGCGGCCAGTGAAACAAAAAACAAAAAAACAATCAGTGGGTCATGGATCACAGGTTGCCAACTTTCTTTTGACGCTACCCTTTCCTGATATTACACTTGATGGAAAACTAGTTTATCAAGAGGAGACAACCATCATCATCATCATCATCATCATATTTAGTTTAATGTATGTTTGGCGTGTGTTGGACGGCTTTAAGAAATTGACTTCCAAAGTAACCTATCTCCGCCCAGGTCTTTATTTATCCCTCTTTCCCTCAGGTCAATTTTTATTACTTCCTCCCATGTTTTCCTTGACCTTCCCCTGTTAACTGAACCTGTTACCTTAACTGTTCTGCATCTACTAACCCAAGCACTTTCATCCATTCATTCAACATGGCCATACCATCGAAGTCCCCTGTTCTGCACACATCTCCCTATACTGTCCATATTTAATCTTCCTGAGGTCATCAGAACTAAGCCTGTCTTTATTACTCACATTGCACATCTATTGTATCATTTCTCTCCATGCAACACATGTCCTCAACCCTCATTGGCCAGGTTTTACTTCCATACATCATCACACTGCATACACATGCCTAATAGACTCTTCCCTTGGTCGACAGTGGTAACGCTCTGCTGGTTAGTAATGGCAGAAGTTCCTTGAACTTACTCCATCCACTCCATCTAATTCTTGCAATCACACTAGCACCTGACCTAATAACCAGAGTAACTTTTATTTCTGGCTTGTATTTCCTTCCATGACAACTTCAATCCGCCATTTTCTACTCGTAAAAGTTCGGTGTTGCCTTTGATGTTTCATGTTCAGACGAATTTGGTGGCAGACAGTACACTGCAGTGTACGAGTCAATTTTTTGTTTGTTCATAAGCAATGCAAACATCTTGTTGTTCCTTCTTTGATCTGTAACCAAGACAATTATGATTAAAGTCTGCTTCTGAAATTTTATCACTGGTTTGTGATTGTTAAATATCTATATATTAATACGATAGCGTGTGTGTTCGTGTGTCACGCTTCCGGGAAAAGCTCTGCGCATGCGTGCCGCACCTAGATTTAAAAAAACAGTCAAGTCGCTTTATTTTCAAAACTTTTTTAAATATTTCCCTCTGGTGTAACGGTTAGCGACGTAGTATTTTTGACTTCGGCCCGACTGGTTTATAGTTCGATCCCAACCAACCTCTAAGATTTTTTTCTTCTACATTTTAAGGGGAAGGGGGACAGATGTGGGGAAGGGGAACAGAAGTCGGGAAGGGACGACCGGGAAGACACATATTATTACAATAGCGTGTGTGATTTTGTGTGTCATGCTTACATCGAAAGCAACGACCTTCCGAATCTTTGTATGCTACTCACCTGGTTAAAAAGTACTTTTTTGTGTTGCTTTAAACTTAAAACTATTTTTTGTTTTTTATTTTGGCGTTTTTAAGGGCATTGTCTATTTAATTACGTTTTTTTTGGGTTGTAGAGAGGGCCAGTATTATTTTTTTTTTATTTATTTTTTATTTTTTTGAATGGATGGCATATCAACCTTTTTTAGTAGATATGCGCAGTGTCCATCGTACACGAGTTACCATTTAAAAAAATTATTTCACTCTTATCTAGAAGGGGGGGGGGCTCATAATAAAGTAAGTGTAACTAACAAATAGAGGGTGCTTTGTTACATTAGGACCCGCGCTAACTTTGACACCGTCGTTAGAGTTAGGGTCAGTGTGGCAGACGATAACTTCGTCAACTTTTTCAGTTTTATTTTCAAGAAATAATAAAAAAAACGAACACAACACGGTGTAAGTAAAAATAAAAATTTTTAAATTTAAAAATTCCGTGTAATTTACACGGGTCCCGCTAGTTGGTATAATTTTGTTAGCATCAATCTATGCCCCCCCCCCCCCAAAAAAAATAAACACATTAGAATGGCCCGGAAATAGGCCATCATTTTATGTTAAATTTATATGCGAAATTGATCTCTCACTCTAAATTCTAAAAAATTGCTTTTATAAATTTATTTTAGTTTTTATTTCTGCCAAGTTTTTTAGAGTATTCATACTTAATTGCTTAACAAAATAGAACCACATTTTTTTGTAGGGGGGGGGGTAATTTTGTTAATTTAGAATCCGCAGAGCGTCAATCTATGCCCCCCCCCCAAAAAAAAAACATTCACAACAAAAACTCGTCTAGCTACCACCACTGTCAATAATCTCCCTTTCTCCCTCTCTGTGCCTAAAACTAAACGAAACTTCCATAAACAAGGTTTCTTTTCTAGAACTACCCGTTCCTGGAACTCAATGCTACGGGACTGTTTCCCGGCTGACTACAACATCGTCGTTTTCAAGTCCAATGTAAACAAATTCTTGTTGATCCATCCTCCTAAATAATCAAAGTCTGCCCAACTTCCACCATCATTACCGATTATCACGGTGTTGTCTCACCGTCCACCTGAAACTCATTTAACCCTTATCCTCGAGTCGTCTTTGGGCCTTGATAAGTGGTGACTCTTTAGTAAACAAAAAAGAATAACAGGAAATAGGGTTCAGTCAGGGTCAGCTTAGTGTACTCGGATGTCAGCTCGACTTCCTGCGCTGGAAGCGGATGTAACCTCAAATGGTCCAAAGAGAGAGAATGAGGGAGAGAAGTGGTCAGTTTTCTTAGAAGCACACGCGGGTGAACTTGTGGTTTTCGAGATGTCCGGATAAGTTATGATTAAGCAGTAACTATCAACCACTCTGTTGCCATTCACGCCCGCCAGCCACACTGGTCTGTGACTTACAACAGACGACCCCTAACAAATAAACAGCTTCTTGTCTTCAACCATTGTCTCTTCTGCTTCTTTTTCGGGGTATAAACGAACTTGTTTGTAGACAGTGTTTCCTCAGTCAGGCAAGATTATACTAAGAGACGCATGCCGGAATGGACATCTAGTAAGGTATTTTCTGAACGTTCATGTATTTTAATTAATTGATTGTGACTTGTGAGATATTAGACCTCCCCTGAAACGGGAGGTAATGTAACATGATTTTGTGTGCAAACTATTGCAATAGAGTACGTGTGAAATTAAAATAACTGAAACGTTTTGTTTGCATAATCAGTAATCATCATCATCAGTATAATCATCATCATCATTATAATCATCATCATTATAATCATCGGTTCTCTTTTATTAACGTGCAGGTTAAGGGGCATCATCCACACTGGTGGCCCCGTCCAGGTAGACGGCTAACTGTATGCATGGTAGATCTATCTCCGCACCTCCAGGAAACTCTTTCATGCGGATTAACTGTAGAGAACTTCCACGCTATGCGACCCCTCCATAGTAGTACCTTCCAAGGCAACTTAGGTCACAACTGATTTTTCTCGTAGAGCATTGTAGCAAGATTAGAGTTTGGTGTGTAAAAATAAAGTTAAAACTATGAAATTCCATGTAATGTTAGTTTAAGCAAAAAAATGGAATTTTCCGTTAATAGTTAAGTTAGAAGTTAGAGCTACGTGTGCAGGAAGTTACGTTATGAGAGGAAGACAAATGCGACTTTGGCATGATTAGATCCAAAGCCTGAAATTAACAGTTGAAGCTGATTTTTGCTGAATAAACGATTTCCACGGACGAGGATTTGAGGCTCCAGGATTTTGGAAGAGTAATACAATTTGCATGTGTGTGATTGCATTAAACGCCCGGATCTTCGATGTTGGGTGACTACATAACCTAGTTGAATTGTATATCAGTGTTGTTTCGACAAGACCAAAGATTCACTTAAATAGCACTCGGTATTGGTCATCTTTTTTCTCAAGAAACAATGGATACCTTCTGAAAGTTAAGCCAAATTTGTTTGCAGAATATCCAACTTGACCGTACCTGGCATTACGTAACTCGAGTTGCTGGGAAAAATCTGAAATGTTTGAAGGCAGTTCTGGGATAAGCTGGTGTGACTTCATAGTTTTTTTCTCTTATACTAATTGCCCAAAATTTGCATGGAGGTGTAGACAAGCATGACTTCAGCGTGATCAGATCCCAAGACTCAAATTAACAGCAATTTCACCGAAGAAGCGATTTTCGTGGGCTATTATTTGAAGAGCAAGGATGTTGGAAGCGTGTTGCAATTTGCATACGCATGATTGCATTAAACACCCCGGACGTTGCTTCGGATGACTACATAAACCAGTTGAATCGCGTGAACAACAGAAGGAAACAGCGACTGCATACAAGCTGCAATAAAAGGGGTCGATCATAAAACCATAACAAACATCCTTTTGGCCAAGATCAAAGTGTAGTATCTGTTTCAATGGATACTGCACCATATAGACCGGTGTCGTCTTGGCCTTTGGGTCTTGGTTCTGCCGGTTTGTAGGTTTGTCCTGTGCAGTTCTAGGAGGTCCACCCTCCCAAGCTTTGCCTCCCCTCTTTGGGGAGGAGTAAGTTTATTGCTTACTGCCTGAGGCGCCCCTACCGGGGAATGCCGACAGGGCTGCCTAGGCATTTTTTGTAGGCCAGAGTGGTCACCTTCTCGGGCGCTGGCCTTTCAAATCCCACTTTCCCGACCTTGTGTCACATCTTACCTTGTGGGAGGAAGATAAATAAAAAACACCATTATCTGCTTCGATGGTTTAATTTATGTTTTCCAGCAATTTACAGCGATATACGTCTGGATGAGTTGTAATTTCCAGACCCACCGGCGTAGGGTTGGTAGACCTCAAAAAAGACGGCTGGTCACTTTGACGTTGCACCTCCAAAAAGGCAGAATCGATTTTTCTTCTCTGCCATGTACTTTTTCCCACAACTTCATATCCGACAACAGACATCAGAGCCGAACGGGCAGTCTTTATCCTTTCATCTCTTCAGACCATCTCACGCAAGTCTTCATATCGTCCCCACAGAAGTAAAACGGTATACGACATTTAAAAAAAAAAAAAATCTCAATAAGAACATAAGTGAAATGTGACATGATCACGTGGGTCATTTAAAGGTGGCGAACGTAGAAATCCGACACATAGAGGGTAACTTAGAGATTCAGAACCATTTCCATTGTTTTCCCCGGAAAATTTTATCCAAATGGGATATATTTGATGTTTTAAAAGGGTTATGCTTTCATAGTCTTCTTATGGGTGCATTAAGAGATTTGGGAACACTTCCATTGTCTTCCCCGGTAAGTATAACATAAGAATGTCATTCTCACTGGTGATACAAGATCAGGCTGTCTGAAGAGACCGTCTTCCTGACTTAAAATGCACCAAACATTGATGTCTTTCCTTTTGCAAAACTCAATCATGTTCTACAAAGCAAAAACAAAAACAATTTTCTTCTACAAAACGGCTAAACTAAAAACCATGAATAAATTGAAGGTATAAACAACTTGAGGCATAAAACTTTTACCAAAATGAAAATTTATAGAACTTAAAGTATAGAAACTTTTACCAAAATGACCGTACTCGGCATTAAATAACCCGGAAAGGCTTGATATGCCGTAAAACAAAACAACAAAACGAAACACCATGAATAAATATTTGAAGATTTATAGAACTTAAAGTATAGAAACTTTTACCAAAATGACCGTACTCGGCATTAAATAACCCGGAAAGGCTTGATATGCCGTAAAACAAAACAACAAAACGAAACACCATGAATAAATATTTGAAGATTTATAGAACTTAAAGTATAGAAACTTTTACCAAAATGACCGTACTCGGCATTAAATAACCCGGAAAGGCTTGATATGCCGTAAAACAAAACAACAAAACGAAACACCATGAATAAATATTTGAAGATTTATAGAACTTAAAGTATAGAAACTTTTACCAAAATGACCGTACTCGGCATTAAATAACCCGGAAAGGCTTGATATGCCGTAAAACAAAACAACAAAACGAAACACCATGAATAAATATTTGAAGATTTATAGAACTTAAAGTATAGAAACTTTTACCAAAATGACCGTATTTGGCATTAAATAACGTGAAAAGGCTTGATATGCCGCTAAACAACCAAATCATTCTCAATAGTTCCTCAAGACTTTCTTTTATGTGGCTTTTTCTGGAAAGTGGATCCGACAGTATGACTATACGAAAGGAAATACGATTCTAGTATTGTAGTTTCCCAAACATTTATGCTGATTTATCACTTCTGTCAATGGAGAGTGGGTTTTTTTTTTCCATTTCCATTTTACTTTGTTTGTCCAATGTTTCCAATAACTGACAATAAATCATCGAAGAAACGATCTTAACTTCGTCTTGTATTTCAATAAAACCCTGAATTTTGAAACATTTCTTCTATTTTTTCTGTATGTTTTTTTTTTTTTTTTAGCTTCTTGTGGTTTTGAATATACAGATTATTTTACCGAAACAAAAATTATAGTAATTTAGTCTCCTTCTCTTTCTCTTTTTCAATCTCCCCCTCTTTATCTATCTCGTTCTCTTAGTGCCTCTCTTTCTCTCTCTTTCTTCTTCTTCTCTCTCTTTCTTCTCTCTCTTTCTTCTTCTCTCTATCTCTCTTCTTCTCTCTCTCTCTTCTTCTCTCTCCCTCTTCTTCTCTTTCCCTCTTCTTCTCTCTCTCTCTCTTCTTCTCTCTCTTTCTTCTTCTCTCTCTCTCTTCTTCTCTCTCTTTCTTCTTCTCTCTCTTCTTCTCTCTTCTTCTCTCTTTCTTCTTCTCTTTCTCTCTCTCTCTTCTCTCTCTCTCTTCTTTCTCTCTCTCCTCTCTCCTCTTTCTCTCTCTCTTTCTCTCTCTCTCCTCTCTCCTCTTTCTCTCTCTCTCTTTCTCTCTCTCCCTCTCCTCTTTCATTCTCCCTCTCTCCTCTTTCATTCTCCCTCTCTCTTTCATTCTCCCTCTCTCCTCTTTCTTTCTCCCTCTCTCCTCTTTCTTTCTCCCTCTCTCCTCTTTCTTTCTCCCTCTCTCTTCTTTCTTTCTCCCTCTCTCTTCTTTCTTTCTCTCTCCTCTTTCTTTCTCTCTCTCCTCTTACTCTCTATCTCTCCTTCTCTTTCTCTCTATCTCTCCTTCTCTTTCTCTCTATCTCTCCTTCTCTTTCTTTCTCTCTCCATCTCTTTCTTTCTCTCTCCATCTCTTGCTTTCTCTCTCCATCTCTTGCTTTCTCTCTCCATCTCTCTCTCCATCTCTCTCTTCCATCTCCATCTCTCTCCATCTATCTCTCTCCATCTATCTCTCTCCATCTCTCTCTTCCATCTCCATCTCTCTCTCTCTCCATCTCTCTCCTTCTTTACCTCCCTCTCTCTCTCTCTCTGCTCGTCTATTTTCCACCTTATCTCTATACTTACCTCTCTTTTTCTCTCTTCATAATTATTCCCTCTTACTCTCCCTCTTACTAGATATTTCTCCCCCTCTTCGCTTCTACTTTCCCTCTACATCATTCCCACTTTTTTTCCTTTACCCTCCATTCCTCCCACATCTCATCTCTCACCTTCTCCCCCCTTCCTCCCTTTTACACATTCTCTCTTAATAAAAGACAAACCCTAACCCATAAACTACAATGGCCAAACTCATGTCCTCTGTTCTACAGCTACAATCAATCAGAATGAAGTTTCTTTTTTTCCCATGTGTCCAATTCCAAGAGAATGCAACAAAAACCTCAGAAAGAAATAAACAAATGGATTTTGCGACTCCCATAATTTGCCGACACAAGTGGGAAACAAACTGGATATTTATATGCAACCCTGATGGCCTTTTCGCCTGTAAAACGTAGCCTGTTTAGAAATAACAAAAACAAAAATGCATTTGGGTAGAAGTCATTGCTGTTTGAATTGAACTGCATGAAAAAACAAACAATATAATTTCTTTTGTTCCCTATTAATATTCCCTCGCCAAAACTCTTGGGCATTTTGGCACCCTTGGGTGAGTTTTCAATTCAGGCATATCAATAAATTAATTATAATGAGTTTGTGTAACTACTGTGTCTCTTCTGCGATCGGAAGATGTGAGTATAAGTGCTGTATATCCTTCCACCATTAGATTCCGATAAAATGCAGCGTGTATTTCAGTGTTTGGGAGTAGCTGGCATGAGAGTCGCACACGTTCTGGCCTTTGGTAGAGACCAGCATGACTACTTAATGTTTTTTTATGGTAAAAAAATATATTCTCACGTAACTAATTATAGTGTTTTTGAGCATATGTGCTTGCAGATCTTTAGAAAATTGGTTTGGATTTGTGTCCGAGTTATTCTCCCTATGGATTTGTGTCCGAGTTATTCTCCCTATGGATTTGTGTCCGAGTTATTCTCCCTATGGATTTGTGTCCGAGTTATTCTCTCTATGGATTTGTGTCCGAGTTATTCTCTCTATGGATTTGTGTCCGAGTTATTCTCTCTATGGATTTGTGTCCGAGTTATTCTCCCTATGGATTTGTGTCCGAGTTATTCTCCCTATGGATTTGTGTCCGAGTTATTCTCCCTACGGATTTGTGTCCGAGTTATTCTCCCTATGGATTTGTGTCCGAGTTATTCTCCCTATGGATTTGTGTCCGAGTTATTCTCCCTATGGATTTGTGTCCGAGTTATTCTCTCTATGGATTTGTGTCCGAGTTATTCTCTCTATGGATTTGTGTCCGAGTTATTCTCTCTATGGATTTGTGTCCGAGTTATTCTCTCTATGGATTTGTGTCCGAGTTATTCTCTCTATGGATTTGTGTCCGAGTTATTCTCTCTATGGATTTGTGTCCGAGTTATTCTCTATATGGATTTGTGTCCGAAAATTTTTTTTTTCATGATATTTCACCCCAAACAAGGCAAGACGTCACTGTAGACGTAAGGGGCTACTGAGAATTAGGGAGCAGGTTTAGGGTGTCATTCTAAGTTGGGAGTTGTGCAGCGAGATGTCTGTTTACGTTAGTTTTAAACCTCTGCATGTCAGTACTGTCGGGGAAACAGGGAGGGAGTTCAAGAGGCCAGCAGCACGAGGAAAGAAGCTATTGGAGTAGAAGGCTCTCTGGCATCTGGGGACCCTCAACAGTGAATGGATGGGATTTAGCTGATTGTCGGGTTGGTCTAGTGTATTTTTGTCGAGGGGCACCAGAGTAGCATAATCCATTGAAGTATTTGTAAAACAAGCACAAGGATGCAACATTGCGGCGATGGGACAGGGGCTGGAGCTTGGTTGACATTGAGGGACCTATTAAGTTGGTGACTTTTTTTTGGACCTTGTCAAGGAGGGAGAGACTAGTAGATGAATAATGACTTTTACTTGTGTTCAACTAATTGTATATAAGTAATCGATGACGATAGTTATTGTTTCAGCATTAAATGACGCAAAGGGTGTTGATATGCAATAAGGCAGACAAACCAAAGTGCAGCTGCACTCATGGCACTAGAATGAGAATTTCATCCGTGTTGAAAATCTTCCTGTAAGAGTTCACGTTATTCTGTTCCCACAATCTTTCAGTTTTACTACTTTGTTATTCTCTTGAAAATTCTGATCACCCCCCCCCCTATCTTCTTCAGAAAATACATTGAGACAATTTTATTTTGGCTCGTAGAATATTTCCATTTCTCTGGGAAAAGCCAGCCATTTTAGTATTTATTGCCTTTATGCTCCCTCTCCCCTCCTAATGGTGCAAGGCATTCATCTTCAGTTATGTAAGACAGAGTTAGAAAGAAAAAGAGAGAGAGAGAGAGAGAGAGAGTAAGAGTGGGCCTCCCTCATCCCTCGAACAGTTCTCCTAATGCAAGTGGCATATATTGAAATAACAGTGTTTAGGAAAAGAAACAATCTTGTCATGCTCTTCTCTTGAAACCAACCGGAAGTGAATTATTCATAACGTCTTCATTACAAGCTTGTATTAGACAAATAAAAAAAAACATTTATATTCTCCACATGTAAAAATAAATAAGTAAATAAATAAAAAAAAATAAATAAATAAATAAATAAATAAAAAAATAAAAAAAATAAAAAAAATAATAATAAAAAAAATAAATAAATAAATAAATAAATAAAAAAAAAATAAATAAAAAATAAAATAAAATAAATAAAAAATAATGGCTTTGTACTAGAGTTCGACACAAGGTCAGTGTTTTTAATGTGCCGAAAATCTAGCTACCCAAAAAGAGGCGCTCTGGATTGGAACAAAAATAAAAATCGGCTCATCTCAAAGGATTTTTCCTTCACTGACCGGGAACTGAAAAGGCCAACGAAAAGTCTGTCGATATTAGCAGCTATAAATTGGGAGGTGACAGCGGTGAAGTGGGTACCTGTGCGAACTGAAGACTCGACATGCCGTGTTCGAATCATGCCTGATTCATAGCACCACTTTAACTATGGATGTTGGCAACCTTGACGAGACTCCTGTGGGTATCTAATGCAAAAAAATAAATAAATAAATATCGGGAAACTAATGCCAACAATAAAAATCAAAGAGGTTAAACAACTTAACATGCTGATTCATATGAAAATAATAAGCTATAAATACTGATCTCTAAAAAAAGCATTAGTGTTCTTTATGATATCAATAATATAAATGTAGTTTTGCCTTTTCTGTTTCTGATATCAATAATATCAATGTAGTTTTGCTGTTTCTGTTTCTGATATCAATAATATAAATGTAGTTTTGCTGTTTCTGATATCAATAATATAAATGCAGTTTTGCTGTTTCTGTTTCTGATATCAATAATATAAATGTAGTTTTGCTGTTTCTGATATCAATAATATAAATGTAGTTTTGCTGTTTCTGATATCAATAATATAAATGCAGTTTTCCTGTTTCTGTTTATGATATCAATAATATAAATGTAGTTTTGCTGTTTCTGTTTCTGATATCAATAATATAAATGTAGTTTTGCTGTTTCTGTTTCTGATATCAATAATATAAATGTAGTTTTGCTGTTTCTGATATCAATAATATAAATGCAGTTTTGCTGTTTCTGTTTCTGATATCAATAATATAAATGTAGTTTTGCTGTTTCTGATATCAATAATATAAATGTAGTTTTGCTGTTTCTGTTTCTGATATCAATAATATAAATGTAGTTTTGCTGTTTCTGTTTCTGATATCAATAATATAAATGTAGTTTTGCTGTTTCTGTTTCTGATATCAATAATATAAATGTAGTTTTGCTGTTTCTGATATCAATAATATAAATGCAGTTTTGCTGTTTCTGTTTCTGATATCAATAATATAAATGTAGTTTTGCTGTTTCTGATATCAATAATATAAATGTAGTTTTGCTGTTTCTGTTTCTGATATCAATAATATAAATGTAGTTTTGCTGTTTCTGATATCAATAATATAAATGTAGTTTTGCTGTTTCTGTTTCTGATATCAATAATATAAATGTAGTTTTGCTGTTTCTGTTTCTGATATCAATAATATAAATGTAGTTTTGCTGTTTCTGATATCAATAATATAAATGTAGTTTTGCTGTTTCTGTTTCTGATATCAATAATATAAATGTAGTTTTGCTGTTTCTGTTTCTGATATCAATAATATAAATGTAGTTTTGCTGTTTCTGATATCAATAATATAAATGTAGTTTTGCTGTTTCTGTTTCTGATATCAATAATATAAATGTAGTTTTGCTGTTTCTGTTTCTGATATCAATAATATAAATGTAGTTTTGCTGTTTCTGTTTAAAGAAATCTAAATTTGAAAAAAAAACAAAAAAACTAAAACGATTATCTATAATTGACTTTTTTGTTTCATTTTACTTCAGTTGAAGTTCTCAGAAATCAAGGGGCCTCTTTCTGTGGCTAACACTTGATCTCTATATGAGATACATAGATTTTCGAATATTCCATTAATGTTCTCCTTTACTTGTCAAACGTTGAGTTAGTAAAGAAGTTAAGAATATTAATTTTTCTCTCTAATTGACCTGTGAACTATGTTAGAGTATATATTTCTTGTGGTTTCTTGGTCTTACCGGATTCCAGGACAAGAATTAATCTAGTCTGGTGGAGTATCCAGCTATGTGCTGTTACTTGAGGTAACATCACTTGGAGAGGGTGCACCATTCCTCGTATGAGTCAGTGTATAGCCATGTCGAAGGGATCTTATTTGTGCTTCGAATACTATGCGATTTTGAATATTTGGTCAGGGTTTACTTGTAGGGGAAGTATCCTCATGTAAGGTAATCCGAACAAACCCTTGTACATAGAGAACGAAGACACTCGAGGATGGTGTCTAATAGGTAATTCAAACTCCCCATAATTGACAGTATGGCATCTGATATAACTAATCAAAATTAAAGATATTACCTATATCTATGTTGTCTGTCTGTCTCGGTCACGAGTGGCAATTGAAAACAAAGCCCTATACCAAGATCAAACAATTTTTCTAGAGTAATTTTATGACGAATTCAGTGATGGTATTTATTTTCCATTAGTGTGTGTGTGTGTGTGTGTGTGTGTTTTTTTGTTTGTTTTTTTCCCCAATATTTGAATGTGTGTATTAGTGCCTTCCATAAACCATGAAGACAAAATTTTATTTTATTTATAACTTTAAAATTGAAAATTATAGAAAGTAAAACAATAAGGAGTTCAGGGCTGGGAGCAGGAGCACACATGACTCATCATTCATTCATTCCCATGTAACTAAGTGTGGCTGCTAGTCTATACTATATGCTGTGCGTTTGTCTGTTGATGCAATTGAAAACAGAGCCCTATACCAAGATCAAAGACATTTCGCAAGTAGATTTTTTTTAATGTGGAATCCAATGGTTGCATTAATTTTGTAGTAGTTTTTATTTTTTATTTTTATGAATACTATTGTGGGGTCTGCATTAAGCAAAGCATCCATAAACAGCAAAGATGTTTTTTTAATTTATTTTAAAATGAAAATTATAAAAATTAAGATTATCTCATGCTAATAATATCAGGATTTCTTTACTATAGAAATTTAACCTAAAATTATCACCCACTTCTTGATCAGATAGCGTAGGGAAAAAAAGAGTTAGCCATTTTTTTAATATCCAACATGGCCGCCATACTATTTTTGTTTCGAATGTGGTCGTCATCCAAAAAACTTGGTAAAAGAGAAACAGTCTTCTTGATGATGACATCCGGTTTTAAAATCGGAAATAGACAAGCGGTGTTTATCAAAAAGACTGTTACCTATTATATTTTAGGTAGGATGGTTTTTTTTTGGAGAAGGGGGGGGGGCAATTAATAATCTGCTTTCACCATTTTTTTTTAATTAACACATAAATAAAACATTTTTTTATAATTGGAATTTTTTTTTGTTTGAAAATATTTTTTAAGTAGTCTATTTGCTATTTTTAATAATTGGAATGTTTAAAAATTCAGCCAAAATCTAACCGGTCGAAAATGATGAATATTTTTTTGATAAACACTGCTTGTCAATTTCCGATTTTAAAACCGGAAGCAGCCCTGTCTGTATTTTCCGGTAGGGGCGCCTCAGGTGATTAACAATAAACTAACCCCTTCTCACCCTTTGAGAAGGGGTTAGTTGGCAAAGCCTGGGAGGGTGGACCTCCTAGAACTGCACAGGACAATCCCTCAGACCGGCGGAATCAAGGTCCGAAGACCAAGATGTTACTAGTCTACATGGTGTAGTATCAATCAGAACAGATACTACACTTTGATCTCAGCCAAAAGGCTGAGAAAAAAGTAATCACTTGTTTGGGTCTTTTCTTACATATTTTGGTGCCAATTTTTTTTGTTTTTAGAAAAGATCGGTTGCATTAAATTTATGTTGTAAAGAAAAATCATAATTCATGTTCTCTGCTGAATGTGTTAAAACTCATCCTAAAATTAACTGTTCATTCTTCAACTCATTCTGATTTCCTCTAAAATATACTACATTCATTCCAGCCTAGTATGGTTCAAGGCCATCCATTTTTTTACATTTATACAGTGTCAATAAAACCTTTTTCTCACTAAGTAAGGTTCTTTGTTTTTTTACCTTTTTTGTCAATTTAAATTTTAAAAAAAAATGAATTAAAAAAATGAAATTCTATGATGATAAATCTCGAAAGAATTCAAACATTTTTTCTTTTTAAGAATGCCTGTAACATTGAACGTTGCCAAAAAAATACGGAAGCGATTATTGCTATTTCAGGCATCCATACATTATTCTTTTAGAAGGGTGATCTCCCGTATCATCTGCAGCACAAATCAAAGAACACATAAACAATCTTGAAAGTCTGCGAGTAAAAACTTTGGCTATCATCTAAATCTTTGCTCGTATACAATTGTCCAAAAATGGCGACTTCAGGCATCTTCAAAAACTGGTAACTATAGCAACAGAAACCAGATGAAGAAAAGAAGTAACCTCCAGACTTCCATGAAAGTTGGCGCCATGATAAACGCTTTTCCTAGGACCACTGTCTTTAAGAAAATCGAAATTTATTGCTTCCTCCCAGCGGGGTTACGAATCACTTATGTTGTAAAAGGGGTCTGGTGTCGTACATAATGATTGGTAGCAATTTTGGACACTGCCTTGGGATACGTTGCGATCAAGGTGAGATTGTGATTGGCTGAAGCCACTTTTATTCTTCAACTCGATATGAATATATTCTGACAATGATTTGATACTGGTGTTACCAATTCCAGTTAGGTAGCAGATTGGATCTGTTCTCATGTTTATTTAATGATAACAGTGTATGAAGAACTTTATATCTATAAAGTGAACCCCTCTCCAAAAATAAAAAAAAGGAGAAAATTGTCATCTATGGGATCGTTAATAAAATTCACTATCTTTTCCGCAATCCAACCATATTTGATACAAATAAACTTCACTCTATGCACGACTTGACCAGATGAGCATGAACTCAGTAGAAACCAATATATATTCTACGAGCTAAAGTACTGGTTCTGCGTCAGGTTTTTCGGATGTTCGTCCCTGCATCGCAACTCAACTAAATAAAGATGGTTTTATTGTACAAAAAAGAAAAAAAAAAGAAGCAAACAAAAAAAGAACGTTTTATTGAAAAAAGAAAAAAAGCAATTATAACATACAGGGACCCCCCCCCCTCCCCCCCAAAAAAAATAAAAAGCAATTATAACATACAGGGACCGAGAAGGGACCCCCCCCAAAAAAATGCCACTGATAGAATCGTTAATAAAATTCATGATCCTTTCTGCAATCCAACCATGTTTGGTACAAATAAATTTAAGTCTATGCTTAACTTGTCCACCAAGTTTTAGTCATGAATGCCCAACAGTCTTAAATGGATACACAAATTACACACACCAACACTTAAGTGAGACATATTACCTAACTAGACATTTTCATAACCGTTTCACTCAGCAAACAAATTTTGAGTCTGTTAAATGGTTGAAGTGCGCGCAGTAATTTTGAACCAACAAGCGCGTTTAAAACAAGTTGTGTTTCTATAGACATTCTTGGCCTTTTGACCAAGATCAAAGTGTAGTATCTGTTCCGATGGATGCTACACTCCATGGACTGGTACCGTCTTGGCTTTCGGGTCTTGATGACGCCGGTCTGTGGGTTTGTCCTGTGCAGTTCTAGGAGGTCCACCCTCCCAGGCTTCGCCTCCCCTCTTTGGGGAGGAGTAAGTTTATTGCTTACTGTCTGAGGCGCCCCTACCAGGGAATGCCGACGGGGCTGCTCAGGCAATTTTTAATGGCCAGAGTGCTCACCTTCTCGGGCGCCGGCTTTTCAAACCCCACTTTCCCGACCCGAGCTTGGGTCACATCTTACCTTGTGGGAGTAAGATAAAACTGGCCTTGTGCCTAACTCCTGTAGCGGAGTAAATAAAAATGTGTTTCTATAGACATTCTTGGCTATTTGGCCAAGATCAAAGTGTAGTATTTGTTTCGATGGATGCTACACCCCATGGACTGGTACCGTCTTGGCCTTCGGGTCTTGATGACGCCGGTCTGTGGGTTTGTTCTGTGCAGTTCTATGAGGTTCACCCTCAAAAGGTTTTGCCTCCCCTCTTTGGGGAGGAGTAAGTTTATTGCTTACTGCCTGAGGCGCCCCTACCGGGGAATGCCGACGGGGCTGCCTAGGCATTTTTTGTAGGCCAGAGTGGTCATCTTCTCGGGCGCTGGCTTTTCAAATCCCACTTTCCCGACCTTGTGTCACATCTTACCTTGTGGGAGGAAGATAAATAAAATAGTTTGAACAGATAAGAGCTTACTATATAGCATTGATTTAATTTCATTCTTGATCGATGAATATGAAGGTAATCGAAATATCACCCCCCCCCCCTTCTCCCCAAAATGAAAAAATATATATATATTTAAACATGTTTTGGGATATCACAAATTTATGCATTCAATTGTTTTTGACTTTATCGTAGTCTGATTCTGCATATTAATTTATACACGTGTCATTGCGAATGGGTAAAAGAGAAACAGTCTACTTGGTGATGGCTTCCGGTTTTGACAGCGGAAATTGGCAAGCAGTGTTTATCAAAAAACAGTTGCCCAGTATATTTTAGGTGTGATCTTTTTTTTTTGGGGGGGGGGGGGGTAATTAATAATTTGTTTTCACAATTTTCTTTTTAATTATTAACAATGTCTTTATAATTGAAAATTTTAATTTTATTTTCATTACAAATAATCAAATCGAACTTCTTTTTGGGCGGTACGTTCTATTTTTTTTATTTATTTATTTTTTTTTTAGGTGATTACGTGTGGTTTTATGACCTTGCCATTTGAACTTAGAGTTAGTGGTAAATTAAAGTTGCTTAACTCTCTTAACGAAATGTTTACAAACTGGTGAAATATAAAAAGTACCGCCAAAATTGGAACGCTATAATATCATGGGGGGACTGTTTTTTGATAAACACCGCTTGTCAATTTCCAATTTCAAAACCGAAAGCTGTTATCAAGTAGACTTTTTCTCTTTGACCTATGAATGTATTACGATAAAATGAATTATATATATATATATATATATATATATATATATATATATATATATATATATATATGCAGGGCCGGCGGGACAGTTATAAAAGTGGGGGGGGGCTTCTCCTAAAAAGTGGGGGGCCCGGTTAAACACATGCATATCAACTTAATTATTGATGACCGTAAAGTGTGGGGGGGGGGGCAAGTCAAAAAGTGAGGGGACTGGAGCCCCCTCCCCCGGTGCCGCCATCCATGATATATATATATAATTCATTTTATCGTAATATATTCATAGGTTAAAGAGAAAAAGTCTACTTGATGACTCGTGTTCCGGGGTTCGAGTCCGGCGACCGCTATGAATAATTCATCTCTACACTGACGATTCCCGAAAAGAAGGAACATATACATATGTAGATAAAAACAAATATTTATAATTATTTGCCACCCCCAAATCTAGGTTGGGCTCTGTAGTGAGTAGCATTAGCACAGCCATCATTGTGGCTTCAATGCATGTTCCTTTCAGTAGTCGAACACTTTGACAATGGCTGCCTTTAAATAGGTTTAATCTTTCGCTGATTTACCGGATTGTTGATAGCGGCCGTGTGGGCTAAGACGTCCGAATTTGAGTTTGAAACATGACTTGTGTTCTGCGGATCGAGTCCGGCAACCAGTATGAATAATTTATCTCTACACTGACGATTCCCGAAAGGATGAAACGTATATGTATGTAGATTAAAACAAATATTTATAATTAATATATGTGCGTGTGTTTGTTTGTGTAGCAGATTCAATATTTAACCTAAAGCTATATTGATTTTTGAAAATAAATAAACTCATTTCATCCCTGGTTTAAAGAAAATTCACCAAGAAAAATTACATTTCTTCTATTTATATAATAATAAAATTCTAATATTGCTTGATTGTTTGCACATGGAATATATTAGATGGTTGGATGGAGGACAGATGAAATAGGATATGGTAAGAGGATGAAATAAAGAAAATATGTAAATAATGGGTCAACCTGGAAACGGTTGTCTGTCTAGTCAGTCACCATGGCAACAAGGGTTTTGATTGTATCACGAAGTTTTATTCAGCAGTAATGTTCGAATTGGTAAAACAGTGTGTTTATTTTTCATCGTAATTGACATCTTCAACACTTATTCATGAAATCGCAGTAATTTCCCTTAAATTGATGCTTTATTCTCTAGCTAGCTCTCTGAATGTAATTTCGCAATCGATTAAGGGCACTAAATGTATGTGCTACTGTACAATGTACCAACGTTGACCCAATGGGTCACTGATCATCTTGTAATTATTAATTATAATATTGGGTGGATCTGAATTTTAAAAAACTAATGATATAATGGTGATCTTTGGAATAAAGGCTGGATCGTTTTTGAAAAAAGAATTTTCAGAAAAAAAATTGTCTTACCATATTTAGAGCACAGGAGAATCATTGTAAGAAAAAAAAAATAAAAGCATAAATCTATACACTAATTGTACCAACGTTGACCCAACGGGTCACGGGTTGTCTAGTGTTAAATTAAAAACTATGAAAATAGATAGCTGTCGTAAAACCAAATCCTCCAAAATTGAGTCAGATGCCAGGTTTTATTTTATGATATAACCAAATGTTTTTCCCATGTGTTTTATAAATCTTCCGCCCATTCCAGTGAATGAGTCAAAGAATTACGACTTTAAAGTTACATTTCAAGTGAGACGAAAAGTTGCGTTTATGCCTTGTTCAACTATTTTTTCGCATATTTCTTTGTTCAGATTTGTCTTTTTATTTTAACAACTTTAATTTTTTTAAAAAACTTTTTCATTTTTATTTTTCTTGCTAATTTTAATATGTTATTGCTTTTCACATATGCACAAAAAGAGAAGAAAAAAAAAGTAAGATTTTTATCTTTTTTTCGTTAAAAATTGACGGTTTTATTTTTTGTAGTTTCATCTTAAAATTCATTGTTTCATTACCGCCCACTTATGGCAACGCTTGACAATCCGAAGTTTCCTTGAAGTTTTTTGAATGAGAAAACAAAACCCTGCTGGATTGAATTTCCAAGTTTTGTTTGTCATCATTTAGATATATCAAACTTGTTTATTCTTTGAAGAAAAAATCGATAGGCGATGAATAGTAAATACTTTACAACAATGTAAACCGCAACAGATGATTTTTCTCTCTTTTAGATGCACTAATTTTTTTTTAAATTTGACAGAAATGATCCTCTAATTATTTTATTACTGTCTAACTTTTCTTGACATTTTATTTTAACTTAACTTTTAAGGAATTTGTTTGTTGTATTCATTCTTTTAATGTTTTTTAGTGAACATTCTAGTCTCTATAAACTATCCTAACGATACATCACAAGAACTCATCTAGCTACAACCACAGCAAAAAAACTTTCCTTTCTCTCTCTCTCGCTCTTTCTCTCGCTCTCTCTCTTTCTCTCTCGCTCTCTCTCTTTCTCTCTTGCTCTCTCTCTTTCTCGCTCTCTCTCTTTCTCTCTTGCTCTCTCTCTTTCTTGCTCTCTCTCTCTTTCTCTCTCTTTCTCTCTCTCTCTTTCTCTCTCGCTCTCTTTCTTTCTCTCTCGCTCTCTTTCTTTCTCTCTCTCTCTTGCTCTCTCTCTCTCTCGCTCTCTTTCTCTCTCACTCTCGCTCTCTTTCTTTCTCTCTCTCTCTCTTTCTCGCTCGCTCTCTTTCTCGCTCGCTCTCTTTCTCGCTCGCTCTCTTTCTCTTTCTCTCTCTCTCTTTCTCTCTCTCTCTTTCTCGCTCGCTCTCTCTCGCTCTCTTTCTCTCTCTCTCTCCTCTCTCTCGCTCTCTCTCTCTCCTCTCTCTCGCTCTCTCTCTCTCTACCACAAACTAAACGGAACTTCCATGAACAAAGTTTCTTTCCTAGAACATCCCATCTGTAGAACAAGATACCACAAGGCTGCTTCCCAACCGACTACAACATGGTGGTCTTCAAGTCTAATGTAAGCAAATACTTGCTGAACTGTCTTCTTGGATAATCAATTCCTCTTCAGTAATCTTCTGCCCGTTCCACCTATTGTATCCAATCCTCTTGTGTAGGCGTTCATCATTCAACTGACCATCTCTTTAACCCTTATCCTCTAAGCCCCCCCCCCGGCCCTTAATAAGCGGTGACTTATTATTAAAAAGAAAAAGAAAAGAATAAAGTATACTGTCAGGTGTCTTTTTCGACTGCCAGGTGTAACAGATTGGTGCCAGTCCTTGACTCGTACTGAACTGCTTCCATGTTGTTATCATGATGATAACATTACCCCCCTCCCCCCACAAAAAGAAAATAATAAACATAATAAAAGGTCTCCTACTATGTTGTTAACATGTATTTAGATGGGGGATCGTTTGGAAATACCAGGACGGGCAAATACAACCAACATAAAACAGTCTTGGGCCATTCGTTGTGATCTGCACCAACAAGACACTGGCCAGCGATGACAAATCAAGTTGGAGAATGAATTATCAATTTTGATATCATAAGACTTATTGACTTGTAGACTATATTTCTACATTATTGAAATTTTGTATTCTATGTATATATATATATATATATATATATATATATATATATATAACTTCTTTGTAATATAGTAGGAAAAATCCCAGCAGAGTGCTCGATTAATTAAGAATTAAAGTTAAAAATTAAGAGCATAATATTTATTTATTTTTGGTACAGAAAAATTAGTACAAGATTCGTACCATCGGTTTCAAGCTCGGAAAGTCTTAGCCATCCAGCTCTCTTCAGCTTCTGTTGTCATCTGTTTTGGAAATGTGAAGTCACATGACTTAAATCTCAACAGTTTCATTACACTAAATTTAAATTCAAACAAACATACATAACACACTGAGCAAATAACGCGTCCCAACGAGAGTGTCATGTGACTTCACATTTCCAAAACAGATGACAACAGAAGCTGAAGAGAGCCGGATGGCTAAGACTTTCCGAGCTTGAAACCGACGGTACGAATGTTGTACTAATTTTTCTGTACCAAAATATATATATATATATATATATATATATATATAAAACATTAAATGAATTAAAACACTACAATTGTTCTAAGAATTAGAACATCAAGTCCAGTATGGCGTACGATCGTTTCCAAAACAGTTTGGAAATATTTTATTTTATTTTATAAATCAATAAAACTAATCCAAAACGCGTCTTCATCAGCACCTTTAGCAACACGTCTTACAGAAAGTCAGAGAAAAGATCAAAAAGCTCGTCGTAGAGAAACATCCACTGACAGAAAGAGTCACCGGTTGATATGTTAGTAGTATGGGGGGGGGGGGGGAGAACACAATGGTACCTATAAACCAAAACACTGGTACATACAGAAGAAATAATCCAATATATATATTAGTTGTAGGCACGATTCTACATATTTGTACATCGGCGTTGCATACGTGAATGTTTACTATCAAACTAAATTACACACAGCTCTGGTAGTTAAGTATAGAGTATTTATTTACCTCCTCTCCAGGAGTTAGGCACAAGGCCAGTTTTATCTTACTCCCACAAGTAAGATGTGACCCAAGGTCGGGTCGGGAAAGTGGGGTTTGAAAAGTCAGCATCCGAGAAAGTGAGCACTCTGGCCATTAAAAATTACCTGGGCAGCCCCGTCGGCATTTCCAGGTAGGGGCGCCTCAGGCAGTAAGCAATAAACTTACTCCTCCCCAAAGAGGGGAGGCGAAGCCTGGGAGGGTGGACCTCCTAGAACTGCACAGGACAGACCCATAGACCGGCGTAAATCAAGCCCCGAAGGCCAAGACAATACCAGTCTATGGGGTGCAGTATCCATCGGAACAGATACTACGCTTTGATCTTAGCCAAAAGGCCAAGATTTAAGTATAAAGTATTGATTTACTCCTCTTCAGGAGTTAGGCACAAGGCCAGTTTTTATCTTACTCCCACAAGTAATAAGATGTGACCCAAGGTCGGGTCGGGAAAGTGGGGTTTGAAAAGCCAGCACCCGAGAAAGTGAGCACTCTGGCCATTAAAAATTACCTGGGCAGCCCCGTCAGCATTCCCAGGTAGGGGCGCCTCAGGCAGTAATCAATAAACTTACTCCTCCCCAAAGAGGGGAGGCGAAGCCTGGGAGGGTGGACCTCCTAGAACTGCACAGGACAGACCCATAGACCGGCGTAAATCAAGCCACGAAGGCCAAGACAATACCAGTCTATGGGGTGCAGTATCCATCGGAACAGATACTACACTTTGATCTTAGCCAAAAGGCCAAGATTTAAGTATAGAGTAGAAATAGACTAACAACGTCTTTTCTGTGAGAAAGGGACTTGAAAAAAACTCATTAATTTTGTTATGCGTCACTGTCATATCAAAGAACCGAAATAGGTATCTATGAATGTTAGACATGACTAAACCGGAAGTGTCTTGATTGAGAGGCACTGCTTCCTTCAATATTTATCAAAGACACGAAGGCTTCGTTAATTCTGAAGCCAATCTTCCTTCTGCAAGAGTTGTCTGTGTTTGTAAATCCAATCTTATTTGATGTAACCAAACTTACAACGAAGGTCTGTTTGTTTTGGTTGATCTCTGTGAATGGAATCGCAGACCCGATGCTGTAGTAAGAGGCTTCATCATCATCTTCTCCCTCTTCTCATAGATGAATTAATGGTTTGCTTCATATATGAGAGAGAGAGAGAGAGAGAGAGAGAGAGAGAGTGTGAGTGTGAGTGAGAGTGAGAGTCTTATGGCATTAGAAGGTGGAATCTGATTCCTATTTGAGTCCCACTTTCATTGGTTTTCTTATTGTTTGTATAAAACGGTTTTAGAGTTAGTTTTTATTTGTCTTTGCTTCCTTTCCCCAACCACCCCGGATCGTCTTGAAGAGATTCTCCTTCTGGACCTTTGAGAGTTAAGTCTACTTCCCCCGGAAGTAATGGTGAAGGTCAAGTTTAGATCTCACTTACAATTTCAGTTTCCTGTTATGATTTTGTACTTATTGCTTGACCACCTCCTGTGTATATCTATCTGTGTATGTGTTCACACGCCTAAATATATATATATATATATATATATATATATATATATATATAATATTTATAAATAAATATTAAATCATTAATACCTACAGACGCTAGCGTTTCAAGCTTATTGCTCTCATCAATGCAGGAAAGTAACACTTTCAGACGGTCGGGAGGCGCGAACCCGGTTCACAGAGTCAGCCTAGAATCTGCAAACAGTCGCCATATCCACTCGGCCAACGGAAACTGTCACGTAATTTAGGGAAATTAAGATCTATATGTACCTAGAAGCGGGCACAGACAGAAGACTAGTCGAGAGTGTTCTACGAACGTATTCGGAACTTTGCATTAGAGCTTTTTGACAGTCTATTTTTAACATCCCCGAGAGTGCTCAACTTTAATTTTTTAAAGAGGCTTTGTATAATATTGATAAATAAATATTAAATCATTAATCATTATAAAGTCAGTTCATATATATAATATGAACTGACTTATATATATATATATAATGGTTATTGGAATATATCCAATAACCATGGTTTTATTTTATTATTTTTATTGTTTCACATTTCCAAAAAAAAAAAAAAACATTTTTGTGAGATATATTTTTTACGGTCCGTATCATTTGTCTTGTGCCAAACAACGTTTTTATGTCAATATCGTCTCTGCAACATTACAAAATCATCAGAAAAAATTCACAAAGAGTAAAAAGTGTCTTGAAAAAAACCTACACTATACAGTGGTTCATTTTTGGGTGAAACCAAACAAAAAACAAAGAAAAAGAGCAAACTCACACGTGGAGGAACCCACTAAAACGCCATTTTGAATTTTTCGTTCAAAGCTAGTACATCTTAAACATTGTGCGGACATTTATTTTCATCATTCTTTTTCTTGATATATATATATCTCAAGAAAAAGAATGATGAAAATAAAAGTTTGAAGAATTACAAATTTTATTAAATCATCAAAAGTTCGAAAACAAGCAGAAATCTTAAATCCTTAATCCATCAATTTTTAAAGATAAATTCTTCTCATCAGAGGATAAAGACCGGTAAGGTATGTATTACCTGTAACATAGAAGCTTTGAAAATATGAAATATATACATCTTTATCCTCTGATGAGAATGATTTATCTTTGAAAATCAATGGATTAAGGACTTGTTTTCGAACATTCGATGATTTAATAAAATTTGTAATTCTTCCAACTTTTATTTTCATTATTCTTTTTCTTGATTTATTGCTTTATCCAGTATATTGAGCTTTCCATTATCGTGATAGGTTATTATTTAAAGGTGCTACATTTATCTTGAAATTTTCATTCATTGTTATATATATATATATATATATATATATATATAAGGTTAATACAACAAAAGATATAAGAGGTAACTAATATCTTTAATTAGTGAACATCCGGATAAAAATAAAGCTCAATATACTGGATAGAGCATTAATAGCAATAGATAAAGTGAAAGAATAAAATGAGGTACAAATCAAATTTTATTACAATTCAATGAATACAATTTTCACTGTTATCTACTGTATCGATAGCAAACGAACTTCCTGCCTGGAAAACTTTTTTCGCTTTTCGACCACCATTCACCACTTGGATTATTCTTTAATCAACATCTTGGATGTCTTGCCTTGAGCTATTTTAGACTTGTTGACTTGGATGAATTGTATAGTTTTACTAAATAGTATGTTTTGGGCCGATATATTTGATGTTTTATATACCTTTATGTATTTTTCTATATATATTTTTTTAATATATTTTCAAAGTTTAATTTTTATTACCTGCAGTAATGTCATTGCGGTAATGGTCCTCTGAGGAGAAGATTTTCTTTGAAAACTCATGAGTTAAGGACATTAAAGAAGTTTGCCTGAACATTGAATTGTAATAAAATTTGATTCGTACCTCATTTTATGCTTTCACTTTATCTATTGCTATATATATATATATATATATATATATATATATATATAATATGTGTGTGTGGAGCATTCTGATAGAGGAAATTATTGTTTCGGCTTAAGCTTAAATGCAAGATTCTTCAGTAAAAGGATTGAATCCTCTAACCTTATCAATATCATATGAAGAAAATAAATGGATGCAAAACTAATATATATATATATAATATATATTTCTTTCATAAACAGCAGCAGGCAAGTTGGCTCAGAAATTAAGGACTTTGAACTGTAAAAGTCAGTAGTCACGAAGGTCTGGTGTTGATATGCTTGCTGCGTCTAGCCACACTGATGAGTCTTGAAAAGACGAAATATGTGTCTGTGAATCACTATATATATATATATATATATATATATATGTATATATATATATATATATATATATAAATAGATATTAAATTACTAATACCTACAGACGCTAGCGTTTCAAGCCTATTGCTCTCATCAGTACAGGAATGTAACAATTTCAAATGGTCGGGAGGCGCGAGCCCGGTTCAGTCAGCCTAGAATTTGCAAGCAGTTGTCATATTCACCGGAAACTGTCACACGATTAAGGGAAATTAAGATCTATATGTACCTAGAAGCGGGCACAGATAGAAGACTAGTCGAGAGTGTTCGACGAACGTATTCGGAACTTTGCATTATATATATATATATATATATATATATATAAATATATAACATCATGTAAACCTTTGTTATTAAAAGAAACATTCCATATTTCTTTAAGACAATTGTTTCTGTCCATTTCACAAACATATCTTAATGATGTACAAAATATCACTGATATTCATGAGGAGGCTTCATCAGTAAATAAAAATCCGCAGTCAAACTGAAAAATTCAAGTGCAACCAACATTCATTTAATTTATATATATTTGCTTTTCACTCAAAATTTCAAAGAGAAACCTTATTTAATTCTGACTTTGTTTTTTGTATATAAAGATCTATGTTGTATTGTGATCATGAGCACATTCTGTTGAAGTACTTGTAAGACAGGGATGCAACATTGCGGCGATGGGACAGGGGATGTAGCTTGGTAGACAGTGTAGAACCTATTAGGGAGAGACTAGTTGTTGGTGCACCAGACCTGATGTGGCAACACTACTCCATGCATGGACGAATGCTGGCTTTTTAGAGATGTAGGATACTGGCAGGTGTGAGAGGTTTTCTAGCCCGGTAGAGGGAGCCTGTCTTCTTTGCAGCAGACTTGGCAGTATCTACTATGTATTTCTTTCAATTCATGTTATCTGTGAATGTTAGGCTGAGGAGTTTAAATGTTGGACTCTTGGTAAGATTGCTATCAGCCTTGGCAATCGGTGGTTGGTAAGGTTTCAGAAATGCAATGTACAGTTAATCCTGTTCAAGCAATGTACAGAAATGCAATGTACAGTTAATCCTGTTCAAGCAATGTACAGAAATGCAATGTACAGTTAATCCTGTTCAAGCAATGTACAGAAATGCAATGCACAGTTAATCCTGTTCAAGCAATGTTCAGAAATGCAATGTACAGTTAATCCTGTTCAAGCAATGTACAGAAATGCAATGTACAGTTAATCCTGTTCAAGCAATGTACAGAAATGCAATGTACAGTTAATCCTGTTCAAGCAATGTACAGAAATGCAATGCACAGTTAATCCTGTTCAAGCAATGTACAGAAATGCAATGTACAGTTAATCCTGTTCAAGCAATGTACAGAAATGCAATGTACAGTTAATCCTGTTCAAGCAATGTACAGAAATGCAATGTACAGTTAATCCTGTTCAAGCAATGTACAGAAATGCAATGCACAGTTAATCCTGTTCAAGCAATGTACAGAAATGCAATGTACAGTTAATCCTGTTCAAGCAATGTACAGAAATGCAATGCACAGTTAATCCTGTTCAAGCAATGTACAGAAATGCAATGTACAGTTAATCCTGTTCAAGCAATGTACAGAAATGCAATGTACAGTTAATCCTGTTCAAGCAATGTACAGAAATGCAATGTACAGTTAATCCTGTTCAAGCAATGTACAGAAATGCAATGCACAGTTAATCCTGTTCAAGCAATGTACAGAAATGCAATGTACAGTTAATCCTGTTCAAGCAATGTACAGAAATGCAATGTACAGTTAATCCTGTTCAAGCAATGTACAGAAATGCAATGCACAGTTAATCCTGTTCAAGCAATGTACAGAAATGCAATGTACAGTTAATCCTGTTCAAGCAATGTACAGAAATGCAATGTACAGTTAATCCTGTTCAAGCAATGTACAGAAATGCAATGTACAGTTAATCCTGTTCAAGCAATGTACAGAAATGCAATGCACAGTTAATCCTGTTCAAGCAATGTACAGAAATGCAATGTACAGTTAATCCTGTTCAAGCAATGTACAGAAATGCAATGCACAGTTAATCCTGTTCAAGCAATGTACAGAAATGCAATGTACAGTTAATCCTGTTCAAGCAATGTACAGAAATGCAATGTACAGTTAATCCTGTTCAAGCAATGTACAGAAATGCAATGTACAGAAATGCAATGTACAGTTAATCCTGTTCAAGCAATGTACAGAAATGCAATGTACAGTTAATCCTGTTCAAGCAATGTACAGAAATGCAATGTACAGAAATGCTCAAATTCGTGCGAGAATTAACAGCACAATTAGTGACAGCTTTAATGTTAAAGTAAGAGTACATCCGGGTTCTGTACTGAGTTCTTTGTTTTTTATTTATGTCTTAGATGCGTTGTTTGATGCGTTTCGTACGGGTTGTCTGGAAGAGATACTGTATGATGATTTAGTTCTTGTCTAGGAAGTTTGGTAGAAGAGATGCTGTATGTATGGAGAGAAATGATATGAGGATGATACGATGGATTTATAATGTGAGTCTTAAGGACAAGCTTAGATCTGATGGCATCAGAGCAAGACTAAATCTGGGCAGTATAAGGAGATGTTTGCAACACAGGCGACTATGATGATATGGCCATGTTGAAAGAATGGATGAGAGTTCTTGGGTTAGTAGATGTAGAACAGTTGAGGTAGCAGGTTCAGTTTACAGGGTAAGGTCAAGGAAAACATGGGAGGAAGTGATAAGGATAGACTTAAGAGAAAGAGGGATAAATAAAGACATGACCAGAGATGGGTTCGTTTGGAAGTCAATTTTTTAAAAGCCGTCCAACACATGCCAGCATGTAAAACAAACGTTAAACCGAATACGACGATGATGATGATGATGATGATGAGCAATGCCTCAGTTTGGTACACAAGTGTTTTTTTCCTGATGCCAAATTGAGAAAAAAGTTAGCAAAACAAAACGCTAATATCTCTTAAGAAAAGAATAGATGTTAAAAAAAGTCAGACCTCAGACTTTAATTATAAAAGGGTGCCTGTATAAGGAGTCAATTGTACATTCCCTCCTCTCCCCCTCTCTTTCCCTCTTCCCCCTCTCTTTCCCTCTTCCCTCTTTCTTTCCCTCTCTATTCCCTCTCTCTTTCCCTCTTCCCCTCTCTCTTTCCCTCTTCCCCTCTCTCTTTCCCTCTTCCCCTCTCTCTTTCCCTCTTCCCCTCTCTCTTTCCCTCTTCTCCTCTCTCTTTCCCTCTCTCTCTCTCTCTTTCCCTCTCTCTCTCTCTCTCTCTCTTTCCCTCTCTCTCTTTCCCTCTCTCTCTTCCCCTTCTCTCTCTCTTCTCCTTCTCTCTCTCTTCCCCTTCTCTCTCTCTTCCCCCTTCTCTCTCTCTTACCCTTCTCTCTCTCTTCCCCCTTCTCTCTCTCTTCCCCCTTCTCTCTCTCTTCCCCCTTCTCTCTCTTCTCTCTCTCCTCCATTCTCTCTCTTCCCATTCTCTATCTCTTCCCATTCTCTCTCTCTTCCCCTCTCTCCTTCTCCCCCTCTCTCTTTCTCCCCCTCTCTCTTTCTCCCCCTCTCTCTTTCTCCCCTCTCTCCTTCTACACCTCTCTCCTTCTACCCCTCTCTCCTTCTACCCCTCTCTCCTTCTACCCTCCCTCTCCTTCTCCCCTCCCTCTCGTTCTCCCCTCCCTCTCGTTCTTCCCTCCCTCTCTCTCTCTCTCTTCCCCCTTCTCTCTCTCTCTCTTCCCCCTTCTCTCTCTCTCTTCCCCCTTCTCTCTCTCTCTTCCCCCTTCTCTCTCTCTCTTCCCCCTTCTCTCTCTCTCTTCCCCCTTCTCTCTCTTCCCCCTTCTCTCTCTTCCCCCTTCTCTCTCTCTTCCCCCTTCTCTCTCTCTCTTTCCCCCTTTCTCTCTTTCCCCCTCTCTCTCTTCCCCCTCTCTCTCTTCCCCCTCTCTCCCCCCCTCGTTCTTCCCTCCCTCTTTTTCTCCCTACTCTCTCTTTCTCCCCCCACTCTCTCTTTCTCCCCCTCTCTCCCCCCTTTCCCCCTCTCTCTTTCTCCCCCTCCCCCTCTCCCCCCTCTCTCTCCCCCTCTCTCTCCCCCTCTCTCTCACCTCCTCTCTCTCCCCCTCTCCCTTTCTCTCTCCTCTCTCTCGCTTTCTCTTTCTTTCTCTCTCTCTCTTTTTCTCTTTCTTTCTCTCTCTCTTTCTCTCTTTTTCTCTTTCTCTCTTTTTCTCTTTCTCTCTTTTTCTCTTTCTCTCTCTCTCTTCGTTAACGACGCTATATTTTTTTCCAAACGAATTGATTTTTTCTTTCTTTTAATTTCATTAGAAAAGATAAATAGATTTGTATCAACATTACCAATATGTTAATGTTTATCTATTTATACGAATGAATGCGAAAGTTTTAGTCTTGTGTTCGTAAGAAACTTATAACTGTCTTCATTATTTTGTTCGTATTTCATTATTGCGGCTAAGTTTTTAATAATAACGTTTCACATCTTCGCTGCTGAGTTTGAATGCCTTCAGCAGCAGCAGCAGCATTCCGTGTTCCGCAGTTCAAAGCAACCAATCAACGTTGAGCTCCTGACACTTTCAGATTATTCGTTTTCATTTCCTGCGTATGTGTCTGGCCATATTATATTAGTTCTCGTTTAAATGCGCTGTCATTTCCGGTTTAACTCTAGATTGGAAGCACATTGAATTCACTTGATTCCAACCAGATTTGATTCTCGTCCACCATTCGTTTCTTTTCGCTTTCTCAAAGAGAAGACTTGTATGTGTCAGAAATGGTATCTTCTATGCTAACCCTAACCCAGACAAAATTTCTCTCTCTCTCTCTCTCTCTCTACCCCCCCTCTCTCTTTACCTCTCTCTCTCTACCTCTACCTCTCTCTACCTCTACCTCTCTATTTACCCCCCTCTCTCTACCCCTCTCTCTACCTCTCTCTCTACCCCTCTCTCTACCCCTCTCTCTACTTCTCTCTCTACCCCTCTTTCTATACCTCTCTCTATATATCTATACCTCTCTCTATATATATATATACCCCTCTCTCTATATATATACATCTACCTCTCTCTACTTTTACCTCTCTATTTACTTCTTTCTTTACCCCCTCTCTCTACCTCTCTCTCTACCCCTCTGTCTATACCTCTCTATATATCTATACCCCCCTCTATCTATATATGTATACCCCTCTATCTCTCTATATCTATATATACACCTCTCTCTATATCTATATATACACCTCTCTCTATATCTATATATACACCTCTCTCTTTATATATATATATATATATACACACACCCCTCTCTCTCTCTCTCTCTCTCTCTCTCTCTATATATATATATATATATATATATATATATATATATATATATATATATATACACCTCTCTCTACCTCTGTCTCTACCTTTCTAACTCTCTACCACCTTCTTCACTCTACCTCTCTCTCTCTCTCTCTCTACACCTCTTTCTCTACCCTACTCTGTCTCTACCTCTCTACTTTTACGTGCGAGTTTATCCTCTCTGTCTGTGCAATATGTTTTTAAATAGTCTAAGCTCTATCATCAACAGTTGCCATGGTAACTTTGTTTGGAAAAAACAGAGTCGAATTAATGGAGACATAAGAGAAAATACACCGAAACTCTAAATCTCTGTATTAATAAAACTATATCCCGCGTGCCTTCGTGTGTTTCTCGCCTATACGTAACTTTAATAAATACAAATTGAATTATTACTTCTTTTTTTTTTACTGATAAGTCCACATTTATCAAGGTAAAAAACCACTCGAGGACAAGGGTTAATGAGATGAACAGATTGTCAGTTGTTAGTGATGAAGACGGTTTATGACAAGTATTCGTTGACGTTGGACTTGAAGATGACCATGTTGTAGCTCGCAGGGAAGCAATCCCATGATAGCGTGTTCCTGGAAAGAAACACTGTTCATGGAAATTCTGTTTGGTGTTAGGCACACGGAGGAAGAAAGGAAAGTTATTTGCAGTTGTGGTAGAACACAAGTTGTTGCTGTGACTTCGTCTCAGAATAACATTTTGTTCCTGAAAAAATTCAAAATTATGTATATTTTCTTCTTACTGTGTGTGTGAAATAGACAAACAGAAAAACAAATTTAAATACAGGAATAAATCATGAAAACAGATTTTACCGGTTTCGTTCGGATCCACCAACGTCTTCAGAAAAAGTGTAGATTTTAAATTTATTTGATAACGGTAAAAACATAGGAAAAAGAAGAAACTTATATATATGTATAGATATATAGATTTATATAGATATATATATATATAGATATATAGATTTATATATATATATAGATATATAGATTTATATATATATAGATATATAGATATATATAGATGTATATATCTATATATCTATATCTATATATAGATATATACCTATATAACTTAATGTGTATCTTTGTGTGTGTGCGATGGAAAGAAAGGTTAGAGAATCTACATAAAATTGGAAGGAGAAGATAATGGAAGTGTTCCCGAATCGCTAAGTGCACCCCTAAGGGGCTTTTTTCACACATAATTTGGAAAGAAAACGCTGTAATTGTAATGTATTTTTTTTCTGGAAATGACTTGGCATTTTCTTTATTTAACGTTTCTTTTGTTTCTCTTCGGACTAGGGAGAGGAGTGCATGAAACTACGAAAGAGTTGTTTTAGTAGTGCTCTGCAGGCATCCTTAATTTTATTCTGGGTGGTTTCAGTAGCGCTCTAAACGGGAGCATAAATGTAAAATAACAGTATTACATTTGGTAAGTGGTATATAGCAATTTAAAAGTGCTCAACATCTTAGCTAGAGCAGGCATCTTTCAAAGCAGCGTTGCCCAGGAGAAAAAATATGTCTTTCAACTCTGTGTTACCAGGGAGCCATAATAGTTAGTAATAATACAGTATTATATTTGGTAAGTGTTATAAGTTAATCTAAAGTGCTCAATATCCTAGATAGAACAGGTCTGTCTACTCGGTGTTGGCTGGGAGTAATCAATATTCTACATAGAGCTATCCTACATAGAGCAGATTTTTTTAAACGCCGCGTTACCCTGAAGAAAGATTTTCAGAAAAGATACTCTGCATTGCTCAGGAGGCAGTGCTCAATATCCTAGATACAGTAGGTACTTTTCTTATGTGGTATATGCTTCATAGAGAAGGGGAAGACCAGAAACTCAGCGTTGCCCGGGAATACACTAAAATAAATATAAGTTTTATTATATTATTAAGGGGAAAATAAGAAGCTCTGCGTTGCCCAGGAATAAATTAAAACAAATATAGATTTCATTTACACTTTTGAGGAAGTGAGTTGGGAAGAAACTCGGTGTTGCCCGGGAGCAATAACTTTAAAACTGAAAGCTCAGGTGAATGACTTACATTATTATTATTTTCAGTACATTAAAACAAGAGAGAGGAATGGACTGGGCGGAGGTGAAAGAAGGGGGTACAGGAGAGGGATGTAGAAAAAACGTGGAAGGGGGAAAAGAGAGAAAGATTGAGATTGGCAGAGAGATAGGAGTTTTAATATAAATATGATACACTTTTTAACCTCTTTTACTTTGTTTTTTTTTATGGCCCGGGCAACGCCAGGTGGACCTGCTAATGTATATATATATATATATATATATATAATTTATATATATAAATTAATAACAAGATATGTATTAGCATATACTAAAAATGGCGTATTAGTGGGTTCCCCCACGTGTGAGTTTTTGCTCTCTTTTTTATTTGTTTTTTGTTTGTTTTCACCCAAAAATGAACCACTGTAGGTTTTTTCAAGACACTTTAATCCAAGAACTTTTTACTCTTTGTGAATTTTTTTCTGATGATTTTGTAATGTTGCAGAGACGATATTGACATAACAATGTTGTTTGGTACAAGACAAATGAAACGGACCGTAAAAAATATATCTCACAGAAATGTTATGTTTTTTGGAAATGTGACAAAATAAAAATAAAATAAAACCATGGTTATTGGAGTATAATATGAACTGACTTATATATATATATATATATATATATATATATAAGCATATAAAAACACAATATCTGTGTTTCCTATAGAAAGAAAGGTTAGAGAATCTACATAAAATCTAAAAGTGTATTCTTATGTAAAATTTACTGGGAAAGACAATAGAAATGTTCCTGAATATCTAGGTGCACCCCTATGGGGTCTATGAGGGCATAACCCCCTTAAAACTTCAAATATATCCTATTTTTATGAAATTTAAATCATATGTATACAATTTTCTGGGGACGACAGTTGAAGTGGTCCCGAATTTCTACATCACCCCCTGTGTCAAATATCTACAGGTCTCCACTCTAAGTGACCTATGGGGACAGAACCCCCTTAAAACTTCAAATACCTATATCTGATGTTAAAGAAACTTAAACCATATGTGTAAGACAGAGTTTTTCACCATTTCAGCTTCTTCTGACTATATTAGGGGTCGAAACTGAAAGAGAAGGGGGCAGTAAAAACAAAGGAAGTAATATGGTGTTATGAAAATAGTGAAAAAGTACATAGTAGTGATCCTCATTCAATCCCGAGCAACGGCGGGTCTTTTTGCTAGTATATATATATATATATATATATATATATATATATATATATATAATGAAATGCATTTTTTTATGACTTCAACTTTTTCTAGTGAATAATATCTTACCATCCTTCACTGATTTTTAAATAAAAAAATAAATAAAATAATACTAAAAAAGTTTATTACATAATTAGAATTCTTTTACAGTCTGAAAATGTAGGCCAATAAAAGGCGTCATGCTTGGACGAAAAACTACTACTACTACTACTACTACTCTTTCTACTTCTGAGGGCGGATATCTGAGCCGTTCTTGTTTAGATGAGTGGGTCGAGCTCAGGAGTTGAAATACAAATATGGAGTTTCGTACACTCAACAAGCTCTTACTATTCCCCTCACCCCAAATCTCCCAAAATGAAAACATACAATGCCGTTTTAAGCACGCCCATAAAGAATGACTGCATTCCTCGTCTCAAATTGTAATCCATTTACGAAGACTGCAGTGGCGTAATGGTTGTTGGCATTGAAAAAAAAGTGCTTATCCAAACAAGTTCAAATGCATTTCTTACTAATGCCCTTCCCACAATTCCTTCCATCTCTAGATATAAAATGACACGAGAAGGATAGTGTGCGGAGGGCCGAATCGGGTTTTAGTCTTTGTTAGTTGCCATTAAAGTAAGTACAGCGCTTGTTATTTAAGATAGGGGTGACCATCAAGTAGCACCCAAATGCTCTACAAATGCCGTGAGGGTAAATTAGCTATAAATCAAAGTTTAAGACTTCCTTGTTGCTATTAGTGGTACTGAAATGCCTTTGTGGTTGTCTTAGTGTTTCTTTCTGGTCTCCACGTGTGGACCAGGCAGGCAGCCATGACCGGGTAGAAGTCTGAAGTAATTCGTAATTGTATTCTTAGTATCGCCCACACTTCGGATTGTGTCATGAGACCATCCTCCCAGGCATTACCTCATCCTTTTTTTGGAAGAAGTAGTGTAGTATCTGTACTGTTGTCATTATACCATCCTCCCAGTAATTACCTCCTCCTTTTTGGGGGGATGAAGGGTAGTATAATATCTGTTCTGTTGTCATAATACCATCCTCGCAGGCATTACCTCCTCCTTTGGCAGGGTACTGTAGTATCTGTTTCGTTGTCATGATACCATCCTCCCAGGCATTAGTATCTCTCGTTGCGTCAGCCATGACCGGGTAGAAGTCTTAAGTAATTCATAATTGTATTCTTAGTATCGCCCGCACTGAGGATTGAACCTTCAACCTCTAGAAGACCATCACTTAGAACTGATTATGCCACGGATCCTTGCAATGGACAAAAGTGCTAAGAAATAATCAGTTCTAAGTGACAGTTTTCTGGAGGCTAAAGGTTCAATCCTCAGTGTGGGCGATACTAAGAATACAATATCGCCCGTAATGAGTGTAGTGTCGTGCCTTTCGTGCGTTTGGAAACGGCAACAATGTTTACATCCGAGATGCAAATAGTATCCTAATTAGTCATTCTGTAGTTATCTCCTTTGTATATTTCTCATGCAGTACAATAAATGCTGACGTGTCGATCAGTCTCTTACGAAGGAAGCGATTGAATCTTTAACCTCCAAAACACTGTCACTTAAACTGATTATTACTTAGCACTTTATCCGTTACACCTAAAAAAGGTTAGAGGAAACGTTGTGCAAATAGCATCCAAGATGAGAACAGTAGTCCGAATAATCAAAATAATCCCTACTTTTGTAAATCCTAATACTAAAAAAAAAAAACGGGCCCCGTGTACACTTTATGTGATATCTCCTTTATTTATTCACCGATTGCCCTTATTTTACAGGACATGGCAGAATCAACGACCGTGAGTACACCAAGACCTCAGTGGGAGCTGGGACAAAGAATACACTGTGTTAAATTTTATTACAAGACAGGCTCGTTTAAAAAAACCCAGGACAGTTTCATGCATCAGTTCGGATGTGAAAAGGCTCCACCCAAAAGCAGAATTCAGAACTGGGTGGACCACTTCGAGAAGTATAGGGCCGTGGAGAACTTCAACGCTGCCAGTGAGAACCGTCCAAGCCACTCGGCACGTCCCAAGAAGCGGACAGCCGAGCTGGTTGAAAGTGTGAGAGAGTCTCTCCAGGAGAGTCCGAAACGCTCTGTGAGTAAGCGAAGTCAGTCCCTCGGTATCTCCCGTGAGACTTGCAGGAGAGTGCTGGTGAACAATATCAGGGCTTACCCATACAGAATACAGACGCTGCAGACTCTTACAGCCTCAGATAAGAAGCAGAGGAGCGCTATGGCAGTCTAGATGCTCGATAAGATCAAGGAGACACCAGGTTTCCTTAATCTCCTTTGGACCTCAGATGAAGCCCACTTCCATCTTGACGGAAAGGCGAACTCCAAGACAAATGTCTTCTGGGGGTCCTCCAGACCCAATGAAGTGGCCCCTAAGCCCCTGCACTCTTCTAATTGCACGGTGTGGGCTGCAATCTCGGTCAGAGGCATCATCGGACCAATCTTCATCGAAGAATCTGGCGCAGCAGTGACAGTCACCAAGGAGCGATATGTGGAGGTCCTCAAAATCTTCAAGAGTGAGCTCCAGACCCTCTACCGTCGCTCATGAGCAAGTTCTGGTTTCAGCAAGACGGAGCAAGTTCTCACACCTCAAACCTGTCCCGAGATTGGCTGAAAGAGAACTTCGGAGACCGAGTGATCAGTCTCAAGACTAATTTTGAGTGCCCACCCCATAGCCCGGACCTAAGCCCCCCAGATTATTTCCTTTGGGGTTATCTTAAGGACAGAATGTATGCAGGGAAACCCAGCACCATCACGGAACTCAAGGAAGCCATCAAGGAGGAGATGAGAGCCATTCCCAATTCAGTCTGTAAGAACGTCATGGACAACTTCGTTCTGCGCCTCAAGAAATGCACAGAGCTAAAAGGAGTCCATCTAGAACACATGCTGTAGAACGGAGAAAAAAAGGCCAAAGACCCTAGTGTTTTGATATGATGTTGTAAATATAATAAACTAGTGATGCCCCAAAATTCATTTCATTCGGACGAAACACTAAGAAACGAGGCCTAATTAGATTTGGGGCCCATTTTTTGGGGGTCACCCTGTATTATAATTTGCCAACTGCAACCCCCTGTAGAGGGGTAAAAAAAACCCTGGAAAACGTGACCACCTGTAGGCTGTGGGAGGCGATCTGGTAACTGAGCAGTACGTGGCCTGGTAACTTGCAAGAATTCACTTTGGCCCTTACTTTAGTTAGATGGGAGGTCACAGAGGTCCGATCCAATCAATCGGCTGGTCACGTCATGCCTTAGTAGCTCTACATTCATAGCCAATCATATTATTCAATGTGGTTCTTCTTTTTATTTTCCTCCCAAATAGATACTGGAAGGCAATGGCTGATGGTCAATCGTGTTGAGAACAAAGAAGATGACCACTGCCGAAAAGCAATGTTTTCTGAGAATATAAAATAATTATCTAACCTATACAATTCTTTTTGACAACTTTATTCGGCATTAAATAACCCATAGATGGTTGATATGCCGTAAAAAAACCCAAACCAAACCAAACTAAAGACTTTTTTTCTCTTAATTCTTTCTGCTGCTGACTTTTCAAACTGTTTTTCTCTTGGTTTGGTTGTTTTGTTTAAAGGCATACCGATCATTTTGGTAAAAAAAAACTTTATGCTTCAAGTTCTTTAGATCTTCAAATATTTATTCATGTTGTTTGGTTTGGTTGTTTTGTAGAGGAAAATTGTTTTGTTTTTGGCTTTGCAGAACATGATTGAGTTTTGCACAGGGAAAGGAAAAACACTAACATCAATGTTTGATGCATTTTTGGCCAGGAAGCCAGTATCTTCAGACAGCCTGATCTGGTAGCACCAGTGTTTTTCTCCTGTTTTCCTATCTAATGCATTTATAGATACATATATTAGCATTGCTCATTTAAAACTATATTTCGTATTGAACAGCATAATTAATTTTACTAAAAGATAGGTTAAGTAAAAACAATATCACTTATCTAACTTACCATGTTTGTAATAGAATAGTGACATATGGAAGAAAAGCAAAATTTTATCATGTACCAGCTTTGAAAGAAATGTGACATCCAGAAATTTCTTCATTATTTTAATTTTTTCCCATAGGCAAAAAAAAAAATATATTTAACTGTTATGAATAAAAGAATGTATTATTTGTAGTATTTGCTATTAACAGCTAAATTTGCTGCTGATAAAATGATGGCGTTCATTTTACGTAAAATTTGCTACAGATAACAAAGATGACTTCCATCTGAAAAGTAATCTTAGTTCGATGAACTAAATTTTGATAGTGTAAAGAACATATTGCAAAGATTAAAAGGAAGAAATTGTTAGTCAGAATCAAATATTGATTTCTCAGATGCAATGCTATATGAGTCTAACTTTGATAATCTAACTGATTTGATTTAATATAACTCATACGCAGACGAAAGGTAGTTTGAGGAACCACATTTATTCAAGATGGCCACCATCAATTATGCGAATTAGACCGAACTGATTTTAATTTTTAAAAGTGTATCGAATATGTAACAATATTTACATGCAGAACATGTTTCTGAAGAGTTTTTCTTTCAATGATTCTCAAAACTTGGCCTCTGGGTTCTCTTCAAACCTTTAATGGCCTCTGGGTTCTCTTCAAACCTTTAATGGCCTCTGGGTTCTCTTCAAACCTTTAATGGCCTCTGGGTTCTCTTCAAACCTTTAATGGTCTCTGGGTTCTCTTCAAACCTTTAATGGCCTCTGGGTTCTCTTCAAACCTTTAATGGCCTCTGGGTTCTCTTCAAACCTTTAATGGCCTCTGGGTTCTCTTCAAACCTTTAATGGCCTCTGGGTTCTCTTCAAACCTTTAATGGCCTCTGGGTTCTCTTCAAACCTTTAATGGTCTCTGGGTTCTCTTCAAACCTTTAATGGCCTCTGGGTTCTCTTCAAACCTTTAATGGTCTCTGGGTTCTCTTCAAACCTTTAATGGCCTCTGGGTTCTCTTCAAACCTTTAATGGCCTCTGGGTTCTCTTCAAACCTTTAATGGCCTCTGGGTTCTCTTCAAACCTTTAATGGTCTCTGGGTTCTCTTCAAACCTTTAATGGCCTCTGGGTTCTCTTCAAACCTTTAATGGCCTCTGGGTTCTCTTCAAACCTTTAATGGCCTCTGGGTTCTCTTCAAACCTTTAATGGCCTCTGGGTTCTCTTCAAACCTTTAATGGTCTCTGGGTTCTCTTCAAACCTTTAATGGTCTCTGGGTTCTCTTCAAACCTTTAATGGCCTCTGGGTTCTCTTCAAACCTTTAATGGTCTCTGGGTTCTCTTCAAACCTTTAATGGCCTCTGGGTTCTCTTCAAACCTTTAATGGCCTCTGGGTTCTCTTCAAACCTTTAATGGTCTCTGGGTTCTCTTCAAACCTTTAATGGCCTCTGGGTTCTCTTCAAACCTTTAATGGCCTCTGGGTTCTCTTCAAACCTTTAATGGTCTCTGGGTTCTCTTCAAACCTTTAATGGCCTCTGGGTTCTCTTCAAACCTTTAATGGCCTCTGGGTTCCCTTTAATGGCCTCTGGGTTCTCTTCAAAACTTTGATGGCCTCTGCAGGAAACACTGGATTGCATATTTATCAGTGATCCAAGTTTCATTCATTTGTTTGTCTAAAAACAAAGTGACAACACATTATCAATCTGAAAGCAGATCAGATCTTGGGAAATATTCAAGAACAAGGTTGCATAAAACAATTACGTTTTGAGAAAACGCATTAGTTTTGTAACGTGTTAGCAGATGCCATTAATTATCTTTCCAAGGGACAATAAAGTCTAGTTGTTCCACATTCAGATCCGGGCCATCCCGAATCATCTGGTTCAAGTCATGTTTCACATCAAAATGTTATTCTATCAAATCTCTTACCAGGAGGTTTCCTGATTTTTCTTTGCAACAGGACAAATTGTTGTGAAAGCAAAATCTTCCTTCAATCTTCATGCTGTTCAGCAAATACAAAACGCTTGAATTTCATAACAGTTGTTTGATAGCTGGTTTGACTGATTTAAGACCAAACTTTGTGCTTAATCTGCATGCAATTATCCGACAATTTATATCTTTATTTTTTTTTAAGTGGGACCACACAGGACTGAAGGGGGGGGGGGCTTCAGCACTACTTTTTTTTTTAATTAGATGATATCCTTTACTTCAATTTTTCTCTTTTCTTTATTTCTGTTTCTTTTTCTTTTTCTTTTTTTTTCTTTTTCTTTTTCTTTTTTTTCTTTTTCTTTTTTTCCTTTCTTTTTTTTCCTTTCTTTTTCTTTTTTTCCTTTCTTTTTCTTTTTTCCTTTCTTTTTCTTTTACTTTTCATTTCTTTTTCTTTTACTTTTCATTTCTTTTTCTTTTCATTTCTTTTCTTTTTCTTTTACTTTTCATTTCTTTTCTTTTTCTTTTACTTTTCATTTCTTTTTCGTTTTTTCTTTTTTCTTTTTTTATTTATTTGTTTTTCTTTTTTCTCCTTTAGTATTTGTCCCTTTTTCTTACTCCTTTGCCCTTTTCTTTTTTCTTTCATTTTTTTCTTTCTTTTTTGTTCTCTTCCTTTTTCTTTTTTAAAAATCCACCATGGCTCTATGTATATCTGTTTTGTTTTTTTTTGTGTTTTTTTTCAACAATATTTTTTATATACTAATTGTATATCCAGAGAATAGTCTTCATAGTGTCGAGACAAATTCTGAAAATAATGATCTTCAATCCATTTTCTGAACTTCCCTCGCAACACATTAATCGCCATAATGGTTCTTCAATTGACAATGTCAAACAAATGTTATGATTAGATTAGTGGTTTGCAAACCCAATGACACAATAGCGGCCATTATGTCATTACATCACGAAAGAGAGAGATGCAACGGACCAGAAACGTGCAACATCACCCCAGGGATTAATAGCAATGGGGATATGAGTTGTCAAGTCATTTTTGACGAATTCTTTCAGTGGTGAAACACAAATATTTCTGTGTAGCATACTTGCCATAAGCATATACTACTACATATTTCTACTCTTGTATTGAGCACTACTGAAGTAGATACAGAAACAATAAATAATATACTATTTATAAGTATATATATATGAACTAATAATATATATATATATATTAAAACGAGTTATCACTCTTGCATTATTTGAGTTATTATTTAAAATTGTCGCCATCGTAACAATTTTCCTAGTCGGAATTATTTTTTCTTTTCAAACAAACTGAAGAGAAAATCATTTTTGTATTGAAACGAACATGCTGGAAGGAAATAAAACACAAAATGGTTAGGCAGAATCAAATATAGATGTGTCGGATGAGGTGCTATTTAGTTATAAATTATAACATCTGGTTGACTTAATTTTTATATATATACATAAATTATATATATATGTGTGTATGTATATATATATTATGTTAGAGGCTGTAAAAGACGTTAATTTGATATTAACTATAGAGTTCATTTTTTTCTCTTAAATCTTTTAAATAACCAATATGTCAAGATAGTTCTTCAAAGAAATTAAGAATTGTGATCAGATTTTTTGTTGGCTCTCTGTTGTTATTGGATACGTCATTTCATATCAACATGTTTTACAATGGAGCCAATGTATGTAACTGGTGGTTGAAGATATTGCCAGTATGTAGACAGAGGCGTGAAACTGATAAAAGAATTCTGTGTGTGAATTCACACACACACACACACAGATATATATATATATATAATGTAGAGTGAGAAAATACAGATAAAAATTATATCTTTAAATGATATCCTATCTTGAACAGTCAATGCTCGATATACGAGACAGAGCAATAGTATAAGTAGATAAGTGATGAGAATAAAAATTGGATAAAATGCAGGATGTATTAAATCATCAATTATTCACACAAGGGTTATATAAAATTATTTTTCTTTCCTTAATCCATGAATTTTCAAAAATATGCTCTCATCAGAGGAAATTTGATGGATAAGTTGCTCTAATGCAAACATTTGAAAATATAAAAATATAAAAGATATAAACAATTTTGTTTTTTAATTAAAAAATGTGCAAAGAGAATCGTCACCATTGAAGAAGCATGGAAAGTTCATGTAAGCAAATCCGAGGATTCAAAGTATGAAGCAAGTGTAGGGTGATGAGGTGAGGGTAATCCAGACATCCAAAGTGCTTATCCAGTTTAGCGGGTACTTTCGAAAAAAAATAAAATAAAATAAAACAAACTGAGGAATATCTGTTTGATGTACATATCTGTCACGAGCTGAATCTATACCAAAAAGCACGTAAATTAATCAAGTAGTTTGTTTCTTTTATAAAAGAAAATTAAATTTTATCGATTTACGAAGAGGAAGTGCAAATATGACAGCCATTTTGATTTATTCAAAGGGGGATAAGCGTAATTCATTTACGGTTACCCCCCTTTGAATAATCCCAAAATGGCTGTCATAGTTACACTACATCTTCCTAAATCGCTAAAATTTAATTTTCTTTTATAAAAATAAAAAATACTTGATTAATTTACATGTTTTTTGGCATAAGATATATTCAGTCCGTGACAGGTACGTACATCAAACAGATATTCCTCAGTTTTTTGGGGTGTTTTTTTTTTTTTTAAAAGTACCTGCTAAACTGGATAAGCACCGTTTTTTTGTCCGATTCAATTAGCAGATTTTCTTTTGGAGTTAGTGCGGACGACGCAGAAAAAGAAAAAGAAAAGGTAGGGGAAGAGGAAGGAAGTTGGTCGACAGGGTACAATTCTCCCATCTGCGATAATATGGAATTCATTTTCGGTTTAATCACTTTTCTTCAAGTCTCGCCTGCCTGCCAGGAATTCTAAGATTTAATCAATTTGCAAGTAAATTCGTTGTCTGCTTCTCAAGCATTCTGATTGTCGAAGCGGTTTGCCATCTTCTGGCTGTTTTTGGTTCAAAAGCTGTACCAGTACCGAACACTCAAATCAAACAACTTGTTTTGCTTCTTGTTTAGTGGAATAAACCATCGCAAACATTTAAAAAAAAATTTAGATTAAATGAAATCTACTAAATCTGATGTTGTCATTGCATTTGCTTGTTTGTCACCGTGCACATTTATTATCTGTACATAAATATTTTAGATTGTGGGAGGAAAGGTGATAAAAGTAAGTAAAGAGCGAATGATGAGAGAAATTGTGAGAGGAATGGAATGATGTAAATAATTAAAGAAAGAAAGAGAGACGGAAATATTAGTTTACTGATGGGTCTTGGTTGTGATGACATCTTTTATATTCTGTGGTTTGTCCATTTTATTATTTCTATACATTCTGTCAGATTTTATCCTTATACTTTATACACACGCACGCACGCACACACATATAAATGAAAGAAGAGAGATAAAGATGTACGAATGACAAATCTATTTCAACTTCGATTGTTCAATGCAAGGTGTACTCGATAAAAACATGTTTATTTTTCTTTCCTTAAACCAATTAATTCCTCTGATAAGATTTTAATCTTTGAAAAGCCTTGGCTTAAGGCAGGGGTGGGCAACCTCCGGGCAACCTCCGGCCCGCGAAGGCTTAGCCCTGTTATGCTTTATTATTGCAATCCGGCCCGCTGACCCCCAGTAAAACCTATATCATTTTGTGACATAGACGTAAAAGTAGGTTTCAATTAAGATTTACAGTGGGATAAAAATGTATAAATATCAGCGAGCGATGATGCATGTATATTTCATTTTTCTTTAACTATTAATTTCAAATCCTTGGCCTGAGATAAAAAATAGAAAAAGAGAAAGAGAGAGGCAAAGAGGAAACGAGAGACGAAGAAAGGGCATGAAACATAGGTTCTATGTGAGGTGTGTCAAAACGAATGCTGGATCAACTTGCTACTTCCCCCGTCATTATTTTTTATGATTCCAAAATGGCTTTCGTCGGCGCCTTTTATAACATCACATACAGAAGTATCTTGAAAAAAAATATCAGATTTGTAGAGTGTTCAATGCAATTTTTGTACAATTTATTCATGTAAACAAAATATAGTAATTCTGAGATTTCGTTTTTCACTCCGGCCCGCGATCTCCTTCCAAAAGTCTCATCTGGCCCTCACTCTGAAAAGGTTGCCCACCCCCTGGCTTAAGGAAAAGAAAAATAAACATGTTTTTTACCGAGTACACTTTGCATTGAACAATCGAAGTTGAAATAGATTTGACCTTCGCACATCTTTATCTCTCTTCCTTCATTTATCTTTATAATTGCTCTATCTCGTATATTGAGCTTAAACCATTTCACTATAGGTTCTATCCTCTAAAAGTATACTTTTAGTTTCATATTATATATATATATATATATATATATATATATATGTTCTTTGGTTTTGTTTGATGAAAAGAAATCCAACAGAGTGCCGAATTATTTAATACTAAGAGCATAATATTTATTTATTGATGTTACAGAAGATCAGATCAAATTAACATGGTACCATAGTACCATGGTAACTTTCTCCAAGAATGACTTGCTTGAAACCTATGGCACCATGTTTATTTGACCTGATCTTATGTAACGTTATTAATAAATGGATATTACCTGCTTCAGACCCACTTCGCCCCCCAACCCTCGTTACGTAATGACCCTTTTATATAATTGAGTTTGAGACCATTGTATTAGAGGCGGTATGAATGTGTCCTTTTCTTTAGAGGAACCTATGTACATACTC
>OY744540.1:16357246-16444746 GCA_963556195.1 Sepiola atlantica | reverse complement strand
TTGAAACACCCTGTATATATATATATATATATATAATTTTTTTTTATTTAACTTCAGTGTAAGTTCTCAGAAATCAAGGCACCCCTTCCTGGGGCTAACACTTGATCTCTATATGAGATGCACAGATATTCGAGTGCTCCATTAAAGTTTTCCTTTACCTCTCAAGCGTTGAGTTAGAAAACAAGTGAAAAACACTAATTTTCCACTTCCCAATTGACCAGTTAATTATGTTATATTATATCTTTGTTGTGGTCACTTAGTCGTATCGGATTCCAGGACAAGAATTCATCTAGTCTGGTGGAGTATCCAGCTAAGTGCTGTTACTTGAGGCAACATCACTTGGAGAAGAGGCATTATTTCTCATATGAGCCAGTGTGTAGCCATACTGAGGCTATCTTATTTGGGCTTCGAATACTATGTTATTTTGAATATTTGGTCAGGGTTGACTTATAGAGGAAAATATCCTCATGCCAGGTTGTCCTAACAAACCCTTGTATAGAGAGATGTTAGACACTCGAGGGCAGTGTCTTGTAGGCATTCAAATTCTCACCTATATGTATATATATATATATAATATATATATATATAATATTTATTTATATATATATATGATGTGTGTGTGTAATCATATGCATACATTTTTTAAACATTTTTTTGTAACTTTTAAAAAGCCTTCACAACAAGAGGGGGAAATCTTGAGATGCCACTTTCAGTTTTTGGTCTTTCCCTTTTTTTTTTCATCTCGTCGGATTTATTTTATCATAATCATTTGGTTTTGCCAGCTCGCTATCGCTTTGTAAAGTTCGCTACTTGAAACCAAATTTTAAATAATAAACATTTAATTCATAAATTTCTTGTAAATATGAGACAAAAACTTTTGCATTTATTTATATAAATAGATAAATATGAACACTTTTTTAATTTTGATACAAATTCATTTATTATTTAAATAAGACTATAAAAAATAAAAGAAGAAATCAATTCGCCTGAGCGATGGTGCATGTAGGGGGAGGGTTCTTTTACAAACAATAAAAAAAATTGGCATCACGAGAGAGAGTGGGGAAGAAGAAAGTGAGTGTGAGAGAGAGAGAGTTGGGAAGAGAAGGGAGTGAGAGGGAGAGAGAGAGTGGGGAAGAGAAGGGAGTGAGTGAGAGGAAGAAAGAGAGGTGGGAAGAGAAGGGAGTGAGTGAGAGAGTGGGGAAGAGAAGGGAGTGAGTGAGAGAGTGGGGAAGAGAAGTGAGTGAGAGAGTGGGGAAGAGAAGTGAGTGAGAGAGTGGGGAAGAGAAGGGAGTGAGAGAGAGAGAGTGGGGAAGAGAAGGAAGTGAGTGAGAGAGAGAGAGAGAGAGTGGGGAAGAGAAGGGAGTGAGTGGGGAAGAGAAGGGAGTGAGTGGGGAAGAGAAGGGAGTGAGAGAGAGAGTGAGTGGAGAAGAAGGGTGAGAGAGAGAGAGTGGAGAAGGAGGGTGAGTGAGAGAGAGAGTGGAGAAGAAGGATGAGTGAGAGAGAGTGGAGAAGGAGGGTGAGTGAGAGAGAGTGGAGAAGGAGGGTGAGTGAGAGAGAGTGGGGAGGGGAAGAGAAGGGAGTGAGAGAGTGAGTGGAGAAGGAGAGTGAGTGAGAGAGAGTGGGGAAGGAGAGGGAGAGAGAGAGAGCAGTCACCTCCTCCCCTCTCTATGAACTCTTATGCCTCGTTGGTATATTTTTCTTTCTTGCTAGCTAAGATATGTTTCATTGAAATTACCTCCCTTGAAAATCCAGGAACATATTTTAAGAAGGGTTTTCATAATTTATCCTTTTTTTATTAAATCACTTTAATTGCTGTTAATATGGACACAACTATTGCACATATAGAGAAAAAGAGAGGACCATATTATTACAAATGAATAACATCAAACATTAATTTATTATAGACTGTTTTTAAAATGGTTATGCAAATTAGGCATTCAAAGAGGTGTTTTGGGGTCTTTCATCTGTACTATATATACAGTATTTCAAAATATTACATTTTATTATTGATGTAAATAACAGTAAACCGTGTTGACGGTAATATAGGAGTAATAGATACATAAAAAACCTTCACATTTATTCATTTAGATAGGGAGGGAGATTAATTAAAACTGAATGACCTCATTATTTTTGAACCGCCCATCAAGCTTTATCGAAAAAAATAAAATGGGGGAGGGAAGGGGACATAACTCTCCCAATGCCAGATTAGAAGTATACATCTTCATTAGCAGATCTGTTTTAAATTACGAAACGTAACCATAAATTCTTTTGTCGGCATGGGGGAAGACATTTTTCATGTATGAAGAAACAATTTAATTTCATTGACATTTAAAGGAAAGCAAGTATAAAAAGTAAACCATTTTTAATGGAGATTGTTGCTGTCTGGTGTCTCTGTTACACCAAAACTGCCATTTTGCATTAAATCGGAGACTTTCTTTCTTTAAGGATGCACTAAAATTGTGTGAGCAAATCAAATGTTTGCTGTGAACATTAAAAGCTGACGTGATTTTAGGAAGAAAAGATAATTTATTAATTGCAGTTCTGATCTCAATTCATTGATTATTTTTCTGTCTTTATATTTTTCATTCTTGTTTAAAAAATGAAAATGTAATCTGGTTTAATTGTGAATCCTAATTTCTTTTATATTTCGGTTCGTTTTTTTATCTTCCTTGAAACTTGTAAAATATTTTCTTTTTATTCCATTAATTATCTCCCTTTTATACCTTCATCTGATATTATTATTAGTATTATTTGTACTCACTAGGAGTTCTCACACAAGTTATCGTCAGTGATTGCTCACCACCAACAACCAGTGATGTTCCCTGGAGTCTGAGTGACAACAAGCCTCCCCAGAGTTCCAGTATTCGCCACCTCTTTTCGATTACCACTGCAAATGACATTGCGGTATCGTAATAGCCGCCTACCATTGATTTCTCGCTGGCAACGATAATTGCTCTCTTCTCGTTCCCAGCAATCTCCACACTCTTCCAGTGGAGGTCTGGTTTGTGTTGTCCCTCCTCAGTCTTCCCATCCTCCTTGACCCTCTACGACTATTTTGTGTGGTGTCAACTGAGGATTGTGTAATTTTTATTGGTGGTGGGGGGGAAGCTTATGATGTTTCTTGCAGTTTCCGTTCCTCGGTTTGTGTGGTGATGTTCTTCCTGTGGTTTTGTTTTCTTCCTGTTGTAAATTCCATGTGACTGGTTATCATTCGTAGCGTATGCAGGTTGGTTTCCGCATTCGAGGATTTACCTTAAGATTGCAACTGCTTTGATCATTGTCGTCCTTTGTATGATCTCAGTGATCCCTTTGATTCCAATTTCTCCCAGTTTTTTCACCAGCTTTTTGAAGACTGTTCCTAGTGCTCCTACGATTATTGGTATTACATTTACTTTCTTTGTTCTCCATATTATTATTAGTAGTAGTAGTAGTAGTAGTAGTAGTAGTAGTAATAGTATTATCATCTTGTTTTATCTTCATCTTTTTCAATTGGTTCTCAGTTTTTATCCATTTTATAGTTTCGAAGCTTCCAGATGAAAATTGATCATTTGGATTATTCAGACTACTGTTCTCATCTTGGATGTTATTCTCATAACGTTTCGACCGATGTAACCTCTGACCTCCTTCAGGCGCATCTTGTCGATCTTGGGAAGCTGTACGGAATTCTTAATTATATTCTTAATTACTTAAGACTTCTCTCCGGTCATGGCTGACGGAACAAGAACAATCTACCGATGTGGATTAAGTGAAGGGTTCAGCTCGAAATTCCGTACAGATTGCCGAGTTCGACAAGCTGAACCTGAAGAAGGGCGGAGGTTACATCGGCCGAAACGTTGTGAGAATAACATCCAAGATGAGAACAGTAGTTCAAATACTACAAAAAAATTAACAGTTCACAATAACCGGTGCTTTCTTAGATTAGGACCCACGCTAAAATCGACTTGGCATCGGTACTTTCCGGATGTTTATGTAAACCGCCAGAAAGTACCAACGCCAAGTCGGTTGACCTACCTGCATCCCAAAAATAAAAAACTAGGCTGAATTTATAAGTGGGGGAAAAAAACAAACATTAACCAACATTTAAATAAAAAAAAAAATCAAATAATACATTTAATCAAATTGTATAAAAGGAATATTTATTTTTTTAACAGAAAAATAAAGATAAACAGGTGATAAATTATATATTTTAAGTGTATTTTTTTATTTACTAAAAATTATTTGTTGTTTGTAATCAGGTAAAAATGTCGTGTTTAATGTTACGGTTTTTGTTTTACTGAAAATTAATTTTTGTTTTGTTAGAGTTAGGTGTTAGGGTTAGGTATTAAAGATTTTGATTTTAATTTTTTTTTGCCTGAACATTTTTTTTTCTTTTGCGATCAGTTTTTCTTCCTGACAAAAGTTAATAACTTCTTTGGTAGACGCAACAGCCAATGATAGCTTGTGAAAATTCATTGCAGTACTTTTGCGTTTTAATCAGTTGAAATGTTGACATATCGTCTGCTTATTCGTTTCAATCAATTGAAATGTTGACATGTCGTCTGCTTACTCGTTTCAATCAATTGAAATGTTGACATGTCGTCTGCTTATTCGTTTCAATCAATTGAAATGTTGACATGTCGTCTGCTTATTCGTTTCAATCAATTGAAATGTTGACATGTCGTCTGCTTATTCGTTTCAATCAATTGAAATGTTGACATGTCGTCTGCTTATTCGTTTCAATCAATTGAAATGTTGACATGTCGTCTGCTTATTCGTTTCAATCAATTGAAATGTTGACATGTCATCTGCTTATTTTCTCACAACTTGATTGGCTAACCGCTTCGGTACTTTACGTAAACATCCGGAAAGTACCGACACCAAGTCGATTTTAGCGTGAATCCTAATCTGAGAAAGTACCCAACAAATTATACTAAACATAAAACCATGTAACTTTATACGCCGTACACTTTTGTCCAGTCCATGATGAAAACAATCATTTTTTCATGTAGTTGTTGGATTGTTTTGATAAAAATTAATGTTTTAATTTGCCATAAATTAATAATGTTATTTTGTGGAAGGTTTCTTTGGCGTACTGGTGTACGTGCTGGACTGAAAAAGTGTAGTAAGCTAGTTCGAACACTAGTCAACAGTAATGTTTTTCATTTTCGGACTAATACCCTTAGTAAAAGTATGGCTGTCATTATCATGTGGACACGAGTTCGACAAGACTCAACTGAAGAAGGTCGGAGGTTACATCGGTCAAAACGTTGTAAGAATAACATCCAAGATGAGAACACTAGTCCGTATAATCCAAATTTATACTTTTTATTCTGTTTTTTTTTAATCTTTATGTTAATATTCTTTCAGTTTTATTCATTATTCATTTTATTTTATATTATTGCATTTTTTATTCTAATAAATAATAGATTTGTAGTAAATAAATAAATTTAAAAAATTATTCATTCAATGTGTAAGTCATGTAGTCGCGAGAAAAAAAACGTGCACACATACACAGACACGTGTACAGTTATTTCAGAATTATTACATGAAGATTGATGAAGATTTGTATTATTTGTACTACTATTCTCACCTGCGATGACCCATTGCGCAACGGATAAAAGTGCTAAGTCATAATCAGTTCTAAGTGACAGTCCGAATAATACATGATGATGATGATGAAGTGGTGTTGTTGTTTGTCTTATTTGCATGATGGGCCGGATTGTTATCTTCATACGCATATGTTAATAACTCAGCCCCTTTTCTAGAAACAAGGGTACTCCTCTATTTATTTCCACCAGATGGTGAGCTTAGGTGTGGTGAGGTCCCTACTGACGGAGCCCTATCAGTAGTTAGATACAAACGAATTGCAACCCCCTCTCTCGGGGAATATACTTGTATCTCAATAAACAAACTGATGGGGATGTCTTTCTGTATACAAACACACTTTGGGATGGGATCTGACACATTAATATTTTGGGATTGGTTGTTTGTTTTACGGCACATCAACCCTTATGTTGTACCATGTAGTTATGAGATAATCATTTGACAAGTTCTGGAAAGTTTTTTAATTTTATTTGAGACTGGAATTGATTTATTTTTTCAGGTGGCTCGTTCATTCATTTCTTATGAGTCAGATTATTCTATTGTTGGCATTGTTTCCTCAACATCTTTCTACTTAGAATTCTTTCTAGAAAGACATCGGGTACTTGCGGAAAGGTCCATGTGAAGGTTGCCAACATCCTAAGTGAAAGTGTTTCTGTAGAACGAACGGGATTCGAACTTGGCACACCCAGATTGTCAGTTTGTGTTATTAACCACTTAGGCACTGCCACCTCCCAGTAGTCTGTTAATTGTGATGTAGGCACATTTTTGAACAGCATTTTAGGGGTAGTCTTTTTTGTCAGCTAGCCTTGTAACCTCATCCTTCCCTATTGGGCTCTCTAGTGCTACCAGATCAGGCTGTCTGAAGATACCGGCTTCCTGACCAAAAAGTGCACCCAACATTAATGTTATTGTTTTTTTTTTCTTTCCCTTTGCAAAACTCAATCATGTTCTGCAAAGCCAAAAACAAGAACAATTTTCTTCTACAAAACAACCAAACTAAACTCCATAAATAAATATTTGAAGACTTAAATGACTTGAAGCATATAAACTTTTAGGAAAATGACCGGATTTGGCATTAAATAACTCGAAAAGGGTTGATATGCCGTAAAACAAAACCACCAAACAAAACACTATTTGGCTTTTGAAGGGCTTACGTTTTGGCTAACCAGCTTAGAATCCAGGAGATTGAACGCTGGTGGTGGGGTTTCTTTCAGGCTTGGTTTGTCTTGAAGTTATTCTACATTCCTCTCATTTTATATCATTAGAATTAGATCTTTACATAAGGTGGCTTCATACCATGTCTGGAGCGACTTCCATGAAATAAAAATGGTGAGGTTTGCTGCATGATAGGATTTTTTTAAATGGACGTTAAACTGATGATGGTGATGATGATGATGATTCATGTATTTTGTACAGTTGATAATGTTTGCCTGTGAGTAGTTGATCACAGTAGGAACACCGAAGTATATTGAGATTAGAAGTGAAACAATGACTTGTGTTCCTTTTTCTTCCGGGAAACACGTTTTTCCTTCTTTTAACCGTATTATCCAAACGCATGCGAACTTCGAGACGTTCTCTCCACAACTCCCGTCAACCCAAAAAACACCGCCTTTTATTTAGCGTTCTTTGCCGCACCTGATTTGCATAATGCAATCCTCATTTTCTGTCCCTCCGGACCCGCGTGATGGCTGCTACAAGAAGTCATACAAAGAAGAGTAACAGAACTCATAAGAAAAAGACTAAAAGATTAGTTAGAAGAAAAGACCAGAAAAATTAGGATTTACTACTTTACTAGAGAAAAGAATGAAAGGTGATTTAGTTGAAACGTCGAAAATAATTAATGGCATTTCTAACTATGGTGGACATTTATTTTAAATACAAGATGTCCCAAAACGACAGAAAGAAGTTTATAATGTTTGGCTTTTAATTTTGCTTTTATATATTTGGGAAATATAAATATAAGCTTTATTTATTAATATTTAGCTTTTAATTTTGCTTTTATATATTTGGGAAATATAAATATAAGCTTTATTTATTATTATTTAGCTTTTAATTTTGCTTTTATATATTTGGGAAATATAAATATAAGCTTTATTTATTAATATTTAGCTTTTAATTTTGCTTTTATATATTTGGGAAATATAAATATAAGCTTTATTTATTATTATTTAGCTTTTAATTTTGCTTTTATATATTTGGGAAATATAAATATAAGCTTTATTTATTAATATTTAGCTTTTAATTTTGCTTTTATATATTTGAGAAATATAAATATAAGCTTCATTTATTAATAATATTTAGCTTTTAATTTTGCTTTTATATATTTGGGAAATATAAATATAAGCTTTATTTATTAATATTTAGCTTTTAATTTTGCTTTTATATATTTGGGAAATATAAATATAAGCTTTATTTATTAATATTTAGCTTTTAATTTTGCTTTTATATATTTGGGAAATATAAATATAAGCTTTATTTATTAATATTTAGCTTTTAATTTTGCTTTTATATATTTGAGAAATATAAATATAAGCTTCATTTATTAATAATATTTAGCTTTTAATTTTGCTTTTATATATTTGGGAAATATAAATATAAGCTTTATTTATTAATATTTAGCTTTTAATTTTGCTTTTATATATTTGGGAAATATAAATATAAGCTTTATTTATTAATATTTAGCTTTTAATTTTGCTTTTATATATTTGGGAAATATAAATATAAACTTTATTTATTATTATTTAGCTTTTAATTTTGCTTTTATATATTTGAGAAATATAAATATAAGCTTCATTTATTATTATTATTTAGCTTTTAATTTTGCTTTTATATATTTGGGAAATATAAATATAAGCTTCATTTATTTATTATTATTTAGCTTTTAATTTTGCTTTTATATATTTGAGAAATATAAATATAAGCGTAAAGTACTTTTTCAGACAAAGAATTCAATGTTTACATCATTCGGACTACTGTTCTCATCTTGAGTGTTATCATCACAACGTTTCGGCCTTTTTCAGGTGTATCTCTTCGAACTCAGGAATATTTCTGTCTAACTAGCAAATCTGGACGGAATTTCGAACGGAACCCTTTATTTAGTCTATATTAATCTTGTTCTGTCAGCCATGGGAGAAGTCTTCAGTAATTGGCAATTCTGCGTATCGCCCGCACCGAGGATTGAACCTTCAACCTTCAGATGACTATCACTTAGAAGTAAATTTTACTTAGTACTATATCCACTGCGCCACGTATGAATTTTGGGAGCCTTTAACCTATTTTTGTTTTTAATGTTTAGTCTTACTACGTATCACGATATATCTGTACTTTTATTACCATATGTCACTGTATATATATATATATATATATATATATATATATATATATATATTACTATTTCATGTATCCACATAAAATTTATAAGGAGATATATTTTTATGTATCAATTTTCAGAATTTACTTTAACAATGCTCGATACGTAAGTAGAGTTAGGTAGTAAGCTATGAAAATATATTTATAACAATTAAGCTACACAGAGCCTCCCGCATTTCATCCCCGGGGGGAATCTTCAGGCTAAAATTTTAGCCTGAAGATTCCCTCCGGGGATGAAACGTGGGAGCCTCTGTGTAGCTTAATTGCCATAAATATATTTTCATAGCTTATATATATATTATAACCTTATTTATTATGTATAATTAATTGTTCCCATATTGTATTAAATTATACTAGGCCTGCTGAGTTATTATTGCCCAACATATGCGCTGCTTCTTCGAGTCGTCTTACTATCCACCGTTCTTCTCTATCTATAATTTTTACTTTGTCCCGTAACGGTAGATGGTTTCCCTTTTCCCATCCATATAATTGAAATTATACAAATTATCAATCCTAATCTAAAAAAATTCAGACACTTTTACAATATTTATTTTCGCATTCTCAAAGTGCGTTCCTTTAAAAACTCAGCATCAGATCAACACGCTGTGAAAACGAACCCGCAGCATTGTTCAGCATCTCACGGGTGGAATTTGTGTATTTTTCTTCAAAGTCGCAATGAAGTTCTTCAAGTTCTTCAAGTTTCTCTGTTGCTGGTAGTGAAACTTTATGGCCGTCAACTTGCGACAAAATCAGAAGTCAACCGGTGTGAGGTCGAGGGAGAAAGGCGGCCAACTTCTCTTTCTTCTTCTCGACATCATTACAGTCACTTCTCAGAACGATGCTTCCAAAAGCTTCCACACAACTTTTGCGTAATGAGGTGATGCTTTGTCTTGCATGAAGATAGTCGAAGGCAGCATTCTTCTTCTTCTTTCGAGGAACTTTTTTCTTGTACTAGGAAATCCTGTATATTTATTTTCTGGAGGGGTGAATTGATTGATCAAGAGGTGAAATTTTTGCATTCTTCTTTAATACGACTTTGAAGTTCTCCAAGACTTCTCATGTATTGGTAATGAAACACCCTGCCCTTCAAAATGCCTCAAAACCAGAAGTCAAGCGGGGGGGGGGGGGGGGGTAGCTAACTACTCTTGCATCCTCCCAAGATAACCTTAACTCTAACCCTAACATCCTTTTTGACAAACGATGCTTCCAAAAACTAAATAAAACTACTTGATTTTTTTTTTCAACTTCATAGCTGGTACTACCAGATCAGGCTGTCTGAAGATACCAGCTTCCTGACTTAAAATGCACCAAACATTGATGTTATTGTTTTTTTTTCCCTTTCCCTTTGCAAAACTTAATCATATGCTGCAAAGCTAAAAACGAAAACAACATTTTCCCTCTACAAAACAACCAAACCAAACACCATTAATAAATATTTGAAGATGTATAGAACTTGATTTATATTGTTCATAATAGAGAGAGAAAACAGTAAAGAAACTTGTCTCGTCAGGCTGAGGTAAATCTTTGTCCTGTCAAGCTAAAAAGTAAGTGAAAAAGAAAGGAAGTGAAAAAGAAAGAAAGAAGTGGAAAAGAAAGAAAGAAAGTGGAAAAGAAAGAAAGTGAAAAGGAAAGAAAGTAGAAAGGAAAGAAAGTGAAAAAGAAAGAAAGTAAGTGGAAAAGAAAGAAAGTGGAAAAGAAAGAAAGTGAAAAAGAAAGAAAGAAAGTGAAAAAGAAGGAAAGTAGAAAGGAAAGAAAGTGAGTGAAAAAGAAAGAAAGAAAGTGAAAAAGAAAGTGGAAAAGAAAGAAAGAAAGTGAAAAAGAAGGAAAGTGGAAAGGAAAGATAGTGGAAAAGAAAGAAAGTGAGTGAAAAAGAAAGAAAGTGAGTGAAAAAGAAAGAAAGAAACTGAAAAAGAAAAAAAGAAAGTGGAAAGGTGAAAAAGAAAGAAAGTGAAAAGGAAAGAAAGAAAGAAAGTGGAAAAGAAAGAAAGTGAGTGAAAAAGAAAGAAAGAAAGTGGAAAGGAAAGAAAGTGGAAAGGAAAGATAGTGGAAAAGAAAGAAAGAAAGTGGAAAGGAAAGAAAGAAAGTGAAAAAGAAAAAAAGTGAAAAAGAAAGAAAGAAAGTGGAAAAGAAAGAAAGAAAGTGGAAAGGAAAGATAGTGGAAAAGAAAGAAAGTGAGTGAAAAAGAAAGAAAGAAAGTGAAAAAGAAAGAAAGTGGAAAGGAAAGAAAGAAAGTGAAAAAGAAAGAAAGTGAGTAAGAAAGAAAGAAAGAAAGTGAAAAAGAAAGAAAGAAAGAAAGTGAGTAAAAAAGAAAGAAAGTGAAAAAGAAAGAAAGTGACAAAGAAAGAAAGAAAGTGAAAAAGAAAGAAAGTGAGTGAAAGAAGCAAAAAGAACGAAATAAATTTAACTTTACACTTTATATGCCACATATTTATTGCTTTAATTGCATAAATATGTTTAAAATCTAGAATGAATTTTATGCTGTTTTTTTTTGAAGAACATTTTTATTGCAACATATTGTGTTCCATCCATTTTAAATCGTTTATTTAACAGTGTAAGTTTTTTTTAAATTTGAAAAACAAAAGGCCAATTAAATTTTGCTCAACTTGAACTTAAATGCATATGTGTTCTGAGAAATGAGCTAGACAGATGTCAGCAAAATGAAAGAGTCAAATTCAACTCTTGTCACCCCCTCTCACTTGACTTGATGTTGATTAAGTCACTCTCTTATATTTCTTAATGTTTCTGTGTGCATTTAGAGAAAGAGTGAAGTGTAGTATCTGTTCTGATACTACATGAAAAACCGACCTTGTGACTAACTCTACCCTCGCGAAGAGACAAGTAAATGGGTACTCGTTTTTCACCATCGTCATCTAATTTACATACGTGTGTCTGTACACACCACAAACACGTATGTAAATTAGATGGCTAAATAATAAGGAGAGAGATTGAATATTTGCTAACCATAATTTATTTTATTCTTCCCTTAATATTTAGAAGTTGAAATGAAATTTTGCGTGGGAAAATAAACATTGGCACTGATTTTATTTGAGAAGATAATTCTTGTGTCACGATTGCAGATTTCGAGAGAGAATACTTCCATAAGAAATCCATTATTTTCCCCCTTTTCTCGTTGAGCATGTCGATGAAACTCCGTGTTGCTTGTATCTTCCCAAAGTTTCCATATTTTATTGCTTTCCGTGTCAAGCTGAATGCCATTCGCTTTCATTTAGTTTGCTTCCATTAATCTGATTCTGCTGACTCTTTCTGACAAACTCGAAAGCCTTAGACTTTGAGTCGGCACCACCTGGCAGAAACCGAAGATTTAGAAACCAAATTTATTGTCTCTAGAAAGAAATATTCATCATCATCATCATCATCATCATCGTCATATTCGGTTTAACGTCCGTTTTACATGCTGGCATGCGCTGGACGACTTTAAGAAACTGACTTCCAAACTAACCTATCTCTGCCCAGGTCTTTATTCCTTTTTCACTCAAGTCCACTTTTATCACTTTCTTCCATGTTTTCCTTGTCTTTCCCCTGTGAACAGACCCTGCTACCTCAACTGCTCTACATCTACTAACCCAAGAACTCTCATCGATTCTTTTATAATCATATTCGGTATGACGTCTGTTTCACATGCTGGCATGCATTGGACGACTTTAAGAAACTGACTTCCAAACTATCTCTGGCCAGGTCTTTATTTATACCTCGTCCCCTCATGTCCATTTTTATCACTTTCTTCCATGTTTTCCTTGTCTTTCTCTTGTGAACTGAACCTGCTACCTCAACTGTTCTACATCTACTAACTCAAGAACTCTTATCCATTCTTTCAACCTGGGCATACCATCGCAATCAGCTCTTCTGCACACATCTCCCGATACTGTCCAGATTTTACGTTCCTCTGAGGTCATCAGATCTAAGTCTGTCTACATCCATCATATAATTCTCATACCATTTCTCTCTATGCAACGCATATCTTCAACTCTCACTGGATTCAAAAAAATGTTTTTTTTTGTTTTTATGTTTTTTAATGGAAATCGCTTCAGACAAGGCATGAAGCCACTTGATGTAAAGAGCTAACAGGAACAAATATGATTATCGCCTATTGGGCTTAGTCTTGAAAAGACAAAGATTATAGGTAGGAGGAAAACAGTCAGCAGGAAGAGACTTCCACAAGCCTGCGGTTCTTGGAAAGAAGCTACTGGAATAGGAAGCTGTATTACAATGAGGTATCAAAACAGCGAATTGATGAAAACCACGAGACCAAGTGTTCAAACGAGCTGAAACAAAGGAAGCGGGGAATAGATCACATAATTCTGAAGAACACATGCCATAATAGTATTTATAGAAAGGACTGAGACTAGCAACATCACGTCAACATCATGTTTTATTATTGGAAATATTATTATTAGGTTGTTGTACGAAAAATACTGGCCGATTTTTCAACATACTTTCAATTTCGTTTCGCTGTATTTCTATGATGTGCTGATGCTTTTCCACACATTTCTTTACTTCTTCTTCTTTCGTTTGCTTCACAGCATCTCACTGTTAGATCACCAGCTCGGTTGAGAAAAGCCATGCTAATGTTTTGTTGTCTAGCACAGCTATGCCGGTCGATGTTTGAGGCATGACTTGATGATGTGGTCTACTATCTGTTCAGAGTGACCACAGTCGCAGACAGCCAAGTCCCTGAGTCCCCATCCTTTCATGGTCGCGGCAAAACAGCCGACACCTGTTCTGAGGCGGTTGAGCATTGTCCACTGCCGGCGAGGGAGGTCCATACCTGGTAGGTTATCCAGGTCTTCCACACATCTGTGCAACCTTGATTTATCTGCTGTCTGCCATTCCTCCGTCCAGCGACGTTTCAACCAGATTCGTTTTGTGACGTCACCGGGTGTTGAAAGCAAGAGCTGGTGGGTATGCTCTGAAGACTTCCTCAGGATGATAATTTTAAGAAAAATGTCATGCAAGTACATCCTGAGGAAGTCTTACAATAAAGACGAAACGTTGATGAATATATAAAAAATATCTCTTGGTTTTTCCTTTTTCATTTCCCATATATATATATAGATATATATATATGATTATTTTTATTTACAGACATGTACAAAATCTGCGACACTGGCATGTCGATGTTATATATATATATATATATATATATATATATATATATATATATATACATTATAATAAATGTTTTAATTATTATCTACATACATATGTTTCATCCTTTTCGGGAATCGTCAGTATGCAGAGAACTGTTCTGCTGATTACACAGGTAAACTCCAGACACACACACACACATACATACATACATATATATATATATATATATATATATATATATATATATATATATATATATATATATACTACACATCTAAAAACAAGAATAGGTTTAAGGCTTCAAAATTTCATACTGGAATTGTCTGCGAGGACCCGTGGCACAATGGATAAAAGAGCTAAGTATAATCAGTTCTGACAGTCGTTTGGTTGCTATCTGAAGGCTACAACAGGGTCGTCTTCAAATCTTATGTAAAAAATACTTGTCATAAATCGTCCCCATAAGTAATCAAATTGTGTTCGTATCATTCATCATTTTCAATCCTCTCATAGTATTCATCATAATTCAACTGACAATCTATCTCATTAACCCTTATCCTTGAATGGCTTTTAGCTTTGATAAGTGCCGACTAATTAGTAAAAAAAGGCAAAAGAAAAACAAGCGAGAATAAGGGTCAATGAGATTTACAGATTGACTGTTGAAAACAGCAATTCTTCCCCCTTTGTCAGAAACATCACCCACGGAATGAGAGTACTTGCTGTTTTCTGGGTCGGCTCTTGTTTTGAATGGGTGATGTGTGGAGATTTTTAATCCTCCGATAGTATTCATTATCATACGTCCTACACTTGCCAGCATCTAAAACGGATGTTAAATTGAAAATGATGATGATGATTCAACTAGTACAAACAAACAGTTATTTGTTAAATCAGTTGATGCAGGTTCCAGGCAGCTGGAGAAGCTGGTAGTGATTGCTAGCACCCATATTGAATTCTAAATAAAACTCTACACACTTTTCAATCATTTTCATTTCTTGTAATATTTTATGAGCACTTAATATGATGATACTTTCCACTATAAATTTTTGTAAAAAATTAAGAATAAAACTTTAAAATCTTTGAGTGATCATTCTGAATTCAAAACAACTGAAATTTCGTTGGAATTATAGTTTTACTGCAAAAGATATGTAAAAATGTTCGAAGAACAAACACTTGAGATTTTTTTTAAAAAAATAATTAAATCTTTTTTTTTTTTTTGCCCAATTATTTGTAATGTTGCCAATTTTAATATTAGAAGAGGAGAATGGCAGAAATAGGAACTAAATTGTTCCACTTGGAGTCGAAAAAAAGTTAAACACTAAAAAAAAATTTTTTTTTTAGTGTTTAACTAGCTGTACCGACCCAGCATTGCCCGGGATCCATTAGATTCAAATTTGTTTTATAAATATTTCTATGTTCTATAAACTGGAACAGTAAATAACATTAAAAAAAGAATGCTAACTCTTTACTAAAAGAATAAAAGTTATTCCCCAAAGCTGATATTTCTTTTTAGGTGATTATTTAAGAATGTCTCCAGATTAGCAAACTGCGAATCAGATTAAATCATGTTTTTTTGTTAAATTGTAGCAAAGTATGTTTCTTAATGGACTAACAAGTCACCACTTATCAAGGCCCGAGGGCCACTCGAGGACATGGGTTAATGAGCGTCAGATGGACAGTGTGACAACACTGAAGATTAGTAACGAAAGAGGACGACTCAACAATAACTTGTTAACATAAGACTTGAAAACGACCCGGTTGTAGTCAGCTGGAAAGCAGCCCCATGGTAATGTGTTCCACAGACGGGTAGTTCTTGGAAAGAAACTTTGCTCATGGAAGTTCCATTTAGAGTTAGGTACACAGAGTAAGAAAGGAAATACCAATAACATGGTACAAGAATAACAAATGAAAATTGGCTAGTGAAAATCAAAGTTTGAATTTTCAGTTTAAATGCTATCTAGGTCCAACTTTATAATCCGGCTGACATAATTTTATATATTAGATGCTTCTAATCATCTTTTGAGATGTTATAGTCAATGCATTGGTTGATCAATTCCCATTAAGTTTAATTTCATTACCTATCTTGCATCAAAATTTGATCTGCAGCTCACAGCTATTTTGGGTAATTTAATGCTAAAACAATGCCTGTCGTAACGATTCATTATACACTCATACATAGCTGTAACCAGATAAGTTCAGAAACAGATAGTTGAGGATGAAATATGGACGAAGACTTGAATCTTGACTCAAAACCATGACAAAAGAATAATAAAAAGTTAAAGGATTATTTGAAACGCAGTTGATTTAGGAATTTGTAAAATGCAAGTTTTTGCATTTAGATTCTTTCTGTATGACGTCTGTCAATGGACAATGGACAATAATAAACTGGTAATCAAATATTTCTACAACGTTTCTCAAGTAATTCAAATTAAAAATATTGTATCGAAACTAGAAACAAATAAACAATAATATATGACTGACGCAAACGTTTGTTTTCAAAGCGCAAATAAAATAACAGACAAATAGAGAGAGACCCCCAGGGAGAAGAGACCCAAAACATGTTTACACACTATATAGTCAGTCCACATAGACCCATTGCGTAACAGTTAAAGGCATTTATTAACAGTCAGTTCTAAGTGGCATCCTTACTGCAGAGTAATAATAATTTAGAATAACATAAAATTAACACTTCTACCAGACGAGAACAATCTACTGCCGAAAGTAAACCCCAAAAAATTGTTAAATAAATCATTTATATTGTTGATCTCTGTAGAATCGTTTTCATCCAGTTATTTCTTTATATTTGTGTCTTACCTAAGGTCCACTTTCTACTTGTTGAGTTATTTCTCTCAAAGTGTCCACCCAGCAATATATCTATACCCGGGCAACGCCAGATAAATACGGCTTGTGTCTGATATTTCAAAGTTTGTAACTTAAATCTTATCTAATTTTTTTCCGGATGAACTTTTCGGCGTCTCCGTTCTCTGTAAGTCCGTTTCGACTGTTTCTATTGTTTTGTATTTTCACCTGCCAAAAAAAAAAAATATATATCGTGCAAGAAACTGTCAAAGTTCGCTCGGCCTCGCGTCGTCCACTGTTGATCTTCTATCCAGCCATTTGACCAATGACACGGAAATCGCTTTTGCTCTTCTTTTCACAACAGTAAATCTCGTTCCAAGTTATTAACCGGTCAATGGGAAAGAAATCGCCAGCCTCAGAGGCGGACAAAACCAAATCAATTTGACCGCGTGACCGCAAGGAAGATTTGTGCCAGATGGGGTCCACTGACCGTGCCATGATTCGAGATTGGCTGTCAGGATCAAGTCTATCAACATTGATTGACATGGCAAGCACAAAAGGGGGTGATTACCTCCCTTTGTTCTCTTGGCACAAGGATTAAAATATCTTCCAGCTCCTCCCGCTGATCTTGGTTCTCGCATCAGTCTTTTTCCTCTCTTTTCTTTCTCTAACTTATCTGTCCAGGTTTTTATATTACTTCCATAAAAAAAAAACACTATTTTCAACCCAAACTTTCTGAAGCAGAAAAAAGTTTTAAAAAACAGTCATACTTACGAAGATCAGAAAATCAGAAATTAAAAGATGAATCTAACATATGAAGTTATTTTGTCGGATTTTTAAAGTCAGACCCAAATAGCATTTAAGCTGACGAATCAAATGTTACTTCTGGTGAGCCAATTTTCATTTGTTACTGTTATACCAGGTTATTGGTAATATAATAACATACTTTACTACAATATATTTTAAAAAATTACTTAGTCTGGCCCAGACAACTGATAATATGAAACATTTTTGAATAATCACATAAAAATAAAAATCAGCAAGAGTGGGATACCATATTTTTAATTGAAGAACATAATAGTTGTCTACTTTAAAAGTAAATTTTTTTTTTCTTATCTTTTTGTTTTTGCTGGGGATGGGGCATCCTACCGGAGGCCAGAACTTCACCCGCTATTTCAAAGACTCCAGCTGAGAGCTCTTTTTTAGGATTCTAAAGCGCAATAGTTTGAATCTCTCTTGCACTTGGTTCACTCGGTATATTTCCCAGGTAGTTTTTTAAATTCTTTTTAATTTTATTTCTTTCTATTTCTTCGTCTCTCTTGGTTTATCTTTTTTTCTCTTTTGCTGTTTTTTTCTCTTCCTCTTTCTGTCACGTTTTGTCTTGCCTTGCTTTGCCTCCCTTTCCCCTATCTTGAAAATGTTAATGTTGCCATATTCTAAACGATTTATTGATAGGGGAGGTAGAAGACTTTTGTTTCATCAATGATTGTCTTTCTATCTCTTTTAAAACAAATCAGTCGATACTTTTAGTATGAACAAAAAGGGTATTGTAGATCAACCCCCTCTGCTACCCCCCCCCACACACACAAAATAATGAGATGCTACTATTTTTAGGCGATTATGAGTGAACACCCTTGGCCTTTTGGCCAAGATCAAAGTGTAGTATCTGTTCCGATGGATACTGCACCCCATAGACCGGTATAATCTTGGCCTCCGGGGCTTGATTTATGCCGGTCTATGGGTCTGTCCTGTGCAGTTCTAGGAGGTCCACCCTCCCAGGCTTTGCCTTCTCACCCTTTGAGAAGGGGTTAGTTTATTGCTAATCGTCTGAGGCGCCCCTACCGGGGAATGCCGACAGGGCTGCCCAGGCAATTTTTAAGGGTCAGAGTGCTCTTCCTTTAGAGTGCTGACTTATCAAATCCCACTTTCCGACCTTGTGTCACATCTTACCGCTGTGGGAGGTAGATAAATAAACCCTTGCTTCCTAAGTTGGGAAATTGGTGAGAGCCATGGCTCCCCAGGTTGAGAAATTCATCTCGATTTCAGATTTTCTTTCATCTTGGCCACTCACATCCCTGTTTAAATAAAATGTCGATAAAGTATTTTTAATCATGTCAGCTGTTGAGTTTTGCAATCGTCAGTGCACTTTAAGCATGCAAGGTTGCAGCGAGATGGTGCACATTTCAATGAAACCATTCATAGCATCATTAATTAGTCATTAAAATTGTTTCCGTTTCATGACCATTGACTAATAATGTTTTATTTTAAAAAAAGAAAGAATGGTTCAAATTTTGATTTGTTTATAGATTTTAAACTATTTGTGATCTTCGCTTTTCAACGGGGCAAAGATACTAAATTTTGGTTATAATCAGCGTTTGGTAGCAACGGAAAAAGGAGACGAAATAGAATGGAATTTAAACAAATTGTCTTGTTTCAAAATACATTAGATACAAAGTAGTTGTTGTTGTTGTTCTCCCGTGGTAGAGTCGTTGCTGTTGTTGTTGTTGTTGTTCTGCCGTGATATAGTTGTTGTTCTGCCGTGGTAGAGCCGTTGCTGTTGTTGTGGTTCTGCCGTGGTAGAGTCGTTGCTGTTGTTGTTTTTCTGCCGTGGTAGCCGTTGCTGCTGTTGTTGTTGTTCTGTCGTGGTAGAGTCGTTGCTGTTGCTGTTGCTGTTGTGGTAGAGTCATTGCTGTTGTCGTTGCTGTTGTTGTTCTGCCGTGGTAGAGTTGTTGTTGTTGTTCAAGGTGTGATGTAGTCAGGATGGCGATGTCGTTGGTGGTTCCAGTGGGGTGGGTTAGTTGAGTGAACGGGCGACACGAGTGGCTTCCTTGTGTGACGGTATTTAATTCCCTCCCACCGCAGGAATATGTGACACAAGGTCAGGAAGGTGGGGAAGAGTCAAGCCAGCGCCCCTAAAGAAGGAGAACTCTGGCTTAGCAAAAATAGCCTGGGCAACCCCGTCGGCATTCCCCGGTCAGGGCGGCTCAGGCAGCAAGCAATAAACTTACTCCTCCCCAAAGAGGGGAGGCAAGGCCTGGGAGGGTGTACCTCCTAGGAAAACCCAGGACAGTATACTTCAGCCCGGCAGATAAAAAGGCACCGAAATGGGCCAGTTCCTGCCGGACTGATTGTCGAGAACGAATCCTCAACTGGTATAACCCCGTCCCGATGGATCGGGCTGGGGTTGTGAGCTTCCTTGTGTGACTGCTGCTTGTTGGCGGGCTCCCCGCTATTTAAGAATAGTATGCGGACGTTTACGCAAATGATAACTTGTGACGCCTTCGTAACCCAATATTAATCAGATTATTTGGATTATTATTCTCATCTTGGGTGTTATATTAACAACGTTTCGGCTGATGTAACCTCCGACTTTCTTCAGGTGCATCTTTTAAAACTTGAGAATGTTCTAATTAAACTCGTGAATCTTTGACAAATTCGGGAATCTGGATTAAATTTCTAACTGAACCCGTTATTATTTGATCCACGAGGGTAGATTGTTTTTATTCCGTCTACCCCTGGACAAAATAAAATATTCAGTTAAAAATTTTCATACAGGTTTCTCGTTTGGCGTGAAGGTTTCCGCATTTGGCGTGAAGGTTTCCGCATTTAGCATAAAGGTTTCCGCATTTAGCATAAAGGTTTCCGCGTTTGGCATGAAGGTTTTTGCATTTTGCATGAAGGTTTTTGCATTTTGCGTGAAGGTTTCCGCATTTGGCGTGTAGGTTTTCTCGTTTGGCGTGTAGGTTTTCGCATTTTGCGTGAAGGTTTCCGAATTTTGCGTGAAGGTTTCCGAATTTTGCGTGAAGATTTCCGCGTTTGGTGTGTAGGTTTTCGCATTTGGCATGAAGGTTTCCGAATTTTGCGTGAAGGTTTCCGATTTTGGCGTGAAGGTTCCTGACTCAGAGTTTCACAAATCTGAAAAGATGCATCTGAAGAAAGTCGGATGTTACGTTGTTAATATAATAACCAAGATGAGAGCAATAGTCCGAATAATCCCAATGATACAAATTTTCAATCATCATCTAAAAAAATTTAAAAAAAAGCAATTTGAATTGTTTTTATTTATTTATTTTCTTTTGTTTTCTTTTGCTTATAGGATTCGTAGTGATCACAATATCGACAACAGTTCGGCCATTTTGAAAGAATGGGCACGTCAAGCCAGACATCTTTATCATTCCATAGATTTAAAGGTAGATGAAGAAATTGGAGGTAAGTAGAAAAGAAACCACAACTTTATCAAAGTTCAAATAGTATGCGTTAACATTTTGCCAACAAAACTCAAAAATTGTTAAATTACTGAAAAAAAAAAATATAGTGTTCATCCTCCATCAAAAATGGCGGGAAAAAATGTGTTCGTACTCGCTATTTATCTAGATATGTTATCTAAAATATTCATATAAAATCAAAGAATTGTATCAGCCATTAAATTTCTCATATATAGATTATCATTTCTGATGACCTAAAGAAGAAAAACACCTATTGTTGACTTTATTATAGAGTGGAGGATTTCTTTCTTAATTCATTCCACGTGGTGGGGTAAGTCGGAGGTGGTTGTCTGACTTTTTTTCTCGTTTCCCCTCCCCACTTGAAATGGTTTCCTCCAAGGGATAGAAAAAGGCACGTGTTTTACTTGCTAACTTTTGCATGACAGGATGGAAGTATATACATACATATCCACATATATATATATAGAGAGAGAGAGAGAAAGAGATAATATGTATATACAAATAAATACACATTGGCCTTTATTATAGAGTGAAGGATGAGTTCAATATGATCTCATCAATTTGTATGATTTGGATTATTCGAACTAGTGTTCTTATCTTGAGCGTTATTCTCACAACGTTTCGGCCGATGTAACTTTCGGCCTTCTTCAGGTGTATCTTTTCGAACTCTGGAATATTTCTGTCAAACTCGGGAATCTGGACGGAATTTCGAACGGAAACCTTTATTTAATCCACGGGAGTTGCATGTTCTCATGACCGGGAGATGTCTTCAGTAATTTGCAATTCTTCATATCGCCCGCACCGAGGATTGAACCTTCAACCTTCAAATGACTATCAATGCTTGGTGTAGGCAATGCAAATAATTATCCATCCTCATCTAAAAAATTGAGAAACGTGATGTAATCAATATTTTCCCCAAATTTAAATGTAGGTGTTCTAACCAGCAAGTAAGATGGAGTCTGAGGTTTCTGTCAGCTCCAAACACTAAATCTATTCTCACTTCTATATAATAAGAACGAAATAAAAGTAAAGAAACTTATTGTTACTTATGCAAGAAGAATGTCTTAGAAGATCTCAGTTTAATAATTTCAAAATGAAATCAAAGTAGAATAGTGTTATATATATATATATTTCTTTCCCTTATACATAACTTTGGTACGGCTCATTTTTGTGTATGCCATCCAAGCAACAAATGGTTTCCTCCGAGGGATAGAAAAAGGCACGTGTTTTACTTGCTAACTTTTGCATGACAGGATGGAAGTATATACATACATATCCACATATATATATTATCCATCCTCATCTAAAAAATTCAGAAACATGAAAAATAAAAGGAAGCAAAAAAAACCCTAAACATCTGTCCTTGCTGTTGTTACAAATTAGACAAATTACAAGACTAAGGAAAAAAAAAATAAGAAAATTTTTTTTTTTTTTTTCATTGTTGCAACATTTGTGTTCAAGCAATCAACTATCACATCACAATTAGATAGAGATGTTCCTGTATAGTGATGTAGTAAAGTGAAGACCAGATGGTTTACCCGTTCAGGTAAAGGAAATAATACGGTCCTCACTCTGTAGACAAATAGATTCACTAGTCATCTCTCTATTTCCTCTTCAGAATTCAAAAGTTATAAGAATTTAAAGTGCCGAAATTTGTGCTTTTCATTGGGCATTTTTCTTAAATAATCCTTTAAAAAAAAGTGTGCCAAAATATGGACCTCATCATTTCTAGAAATTTGGTAATCAATGTTTCCCCCAAATTTAATGTAGGTGTTATAGCCAGCAAAATGGTTGTTTTACTAGCGGCACAGCCTGCCTCCAAGTAAGATGGCGTCCGAGGTTTCTGTCAGCTCCAAAGACTAAATCTATTCTCACTTGAGTAGCGGAGGAAGTGATTCATTTATTTGTGAATTCTAGCCTCAAGGGCAGAGGCGAAAATATTTTTGGTGGGTGTCTGATTTATGTTTGATTTCTTTTTACTTTGTAATGTCATGTTTGTTTTGAGATAGAGTGGGGAGGGCAAAGGGGTTGCTTGTTTGGTGCCAATAAGCTCACACAACCAGTCAATAAGTCGTGACTTGGTCCATGGGGGTTGTGGCTCCGGGAAAGCCAACCGGGGAGAACTGTAGAGCCCCTTTCCATGCGCGACATGGCACGTACAGTTCCCCACGATATTATGCAACTGTTGATGGAGCAACTGTTCTTAGCGTTACCTAAGAGTTAGGGCTCCTGTACTAACAGTCAGAAACAGCAGTCAGACAAGCTGTTTAACCTGTACCATCAACCTGTCAGAACAAGAGAGACCCAGACTGGTCATGTAACGAAAAAACTTTCCCCAAGTTGCCGAGATACAGAGAAAGAGAGATGGCGCTGATTCATGAATGAGAATGTAAATCTACTTTTTGAAGAGTTTTTCACTCGAGCACCAAGTCGTGGTCTCTGCAGACACCTTCAAAAGAAATACCATCATCGCTTTCAGCTCATGAAAAGAAAGGCAGCAAACTCTGTCCATGTTTCTGCTCCGTAGAACACCCTGCCAGAGGAGGTCGTGACGATGCCTACCATATCCAGGTTAAAAGCGGCCTTGTACAAACATTCAGACCGTATGCGGATGTAAATAGCTTCCACCTGTCTCTTTACATGGCTTGTTGCGCTTTTTGCCGAATAAATTTGATTTGTTTTGTTAAGCCCAGAACCCTTCAGAAGGTTTGTAGGGTGCAGAGTTATCCCCCTTGGGCCCCATCAACAAAGAAATCATGTCTGTATCCCCGCGGTTACTCGTCACTTCCGTTAAGTGGCAGGGCAGTGAGAGGAAGGAACAAAAGAAAGCAGCCATGATACCAGAGATCTAAACACGTGTCTGAACGAACCAAAAGGATTCATTGCACACACTGCAGCTTCTCCATCTTCATCCTTACTTGTAAATGACGTCAATAAATGTGCTAAGTTTTATACTTTGTTTCTTATACTTTTTTGTCCGTAACTAATTCATTATGGTTAGGTCATCAGAATATAAGTTTCCCATCTGTTGAGGTCAATTTCCAAGATCTTCACTCACTCACTCCCTCCCTTTTTAACCATGTGAAGTCACGCCCGTTTCTGGCTACCAGGTTAAAATGACATTTGAGTACATATTCACTGACCCCGGTATCCTGTGTACATGTGAACGCCACCCTGAGGACCCAAATCATTAGATATATGCTAGCAATGTACCCATTACTATTAAACATATGCAGTGAAATTCCATTCAATTTCAACTTGCGATAACTCGTTTATTCTGATAAAATTTGGATGTAAACAAAATTTATTCTTTCTCTTGTATCTTTAATAGTATTTTTTCCAGGTTACTTGAAGTTAGATTACTATTTTCAGTGACGGCCGATTTATTTTTTAATGTTAGTGTTTTTCATTTAAATGTACACAATATTCTTCGCCTCTCTGCGCATAAAAACAGTCCCCTATTAAAAAAAAAAAACACTCATCAGTATGGTGGACTTCATAAAGTGTTTTCACGTTGTCTTTCACAAAAAAAATACAAGTTGAAAACTTTAGTGAATTAAATTTTTATCTTATCAAAATTGTGTGTTTTTACATGGTCCAAATCTGAGGGTTTTTGTTATGGATTTACTATTAAAAGAAAACTCTAGTTTGATCTCTACTGTTCTATGGATCATATTAAGAAGATTTAATGTGTTAGCTGTTGAAATAAATTTTATATTAACAGTCAAAGTTGTCTTCCGTGGCATTTTTGTACGTTTTTTCGAGAGGTAAGAGGATTTTGATCAATGTTTAGTCTGGCATAGTCTAATAATGATTGCTTCCATTATAATTAATTTTAATTTACCACAAGATGACTTTACGTTTGTATACTCCTCATGTGTCAGAAGTGTGCTAATGTATGGTTTCATGCTGTCATTAGATGGAGGATGTGAACTCGTGGCAGCTACACATTGCAAATCTGCTTGGAGACAGTTTAGAGAGCGGCTACCAATCCTAACAAACACTTGCCAATAGCTACGAGAGGTTGTGTATTCTCTTCATGTGTCAGAAGTGTGCTAATGTATGGCTTCAAAACTTGGGCTGTCTCTGCCGGCACACTAAAGAAACTGCACTGTATCAACAAGGCAATGGTCAGATGAATCTGTTTGGTGAGGCCTGAACAAAGCATACCTATTGAATCTCTGCTCGCACAAGTCAACTTGAAAAGCCTCGCAGACATCATGCGAAAGAGCAGACTGCGTTGGTTGGTGCACGTTGAGTGCAGCAATGGCTGGATTGCTAAAGTCCGACAGTTGAATGTGCTAGCAGAGAAGACTACCACTGGCAGAGCCAAATTGTCTTGGGAAGACGTGGTCAAACGTGATAGGAAAGCCATGAGTATGGATTCCATCAGACCTCACCAAAGACAAGAGTTCAGCCAGGGGGTTTTACCCCGCCCAATAAACCGGTATTGTCTGGGCATTCGGGTCTGGATTTACGTCTGTCTATCGGCTGTCCGTCCTGTGCAGTTCTAGGTGCACTCTCCCAGGCTTTGCCTCCCCTCTTTGGGGAGGAGTAAGTTTATTGCTTACTGCCTGATACGCCCTACCAGGCAAGTTTTAAAAATTCAGAGTGCTCAAATTCTCGAGCGCTGGTTCTTTCCCACTTTCCCGACCTTGTGTCACATCTTACCTTGTGTGAAGAAGATAAATTGGCTGAGATCATCAGGGGATTAATTGATGCCTGATTCAACAAATACACCTGTTGTTGCTGTTGTTGTTGCTGTTGTTGCTGCTGCTTCTTGTTCTTGTTCAAGGTCTGCAGTTTTACTTATACACTGTGGAATTTGACTTCTGGACCAATAGCACACAAGACACCAAATTTTCTAATTTCTATCAAACTTTGAACAGTCATAATTTGGTGGCTAATTGTTTTACCAAAATAAATCTGTTTGTTTTGCAAAGATCTATGTGCCCACATTAAAAGTTTTTAGATATAATAAAAATAAAATTTTGGTTTGGGATAGCTACTATATAATTCTATAATACTACTACTTCTAGGGTAAGAATACTACTAATTCTAGGGATTTCAACTCTCTTTAGACCTGTATGGTACGAAACTTTGTCTTACCAAGCGACTTTTGAGGATGCGACAGAGACAAAGTATGTGGAAAATTTTCGTAAAGATATTGACGCATACTCTAGGGGTCGTCTCCCTGTTGACCCCTACATATTAACTTTCAAAAAGTCATCTAAGCATTAATAATTCAGTCAATTCAAGTTATTAAAATCATACCTTCTCTTCTCGCGGTCACCGTGCACATGTTGCTATCCTCCATAGACTGAGGTCAATTTTATAGCTGCAATTAATTAATTCAACACTTAAAGAATAGGAATTATATATTCAATTGGTCATAACTCGATCGTCCAGTGCAACAAAATCAAAGGTGGGTTGGAAACACAGACAGACAAAAAGAGGAGACACTTATTTTATGATCTCGTTGCTTAGTTATTTATCACCGGTCAAATCAGCTTATGACATGCCTTGTTAATCCAATCTTCCATACAAGATTGTCGAAGCTGCAACCACCACTCACAAAATCTTCTGTCTGACGTCGTTTCAGCCTAAGTTCTATCGCTGCCTATTCTAAGCTTATTTCCTGGCAGGTCGACTCCATAACTTCATCATGATCTTTCTTGTCTAAGATATATCCTGTTTACACATAAGGCTAGATCCACCTAAACAAATATATTTTAACTAATATTTATACTACTAGCTAAGATACTCACCAATATTTAGGAATATGGTGTATCATCTACTAGTCTCTACCTCCTTGACAAGGTCCAAAAAAGTCGCCAACCTAATAGGTCCCTCACTGTCAACCAAGCTCCAGTCCCTGTCCCATCACCGCAATGTAGCATCCTTGTGCTTGTTTTACAAATACTTCAATGGATTATGCTCCGATGAATTGGCTACTCTGGTGCCCCCTCGACGTAAATTCACTAGACAAACTCGATAATCAACTAAATCCCATCCATTCACTGTGGAGGTCCCCAGATGTCGGAGAGCTTTCTACTCAAATAGCTTCTTTCCTCGTGCTGCTGGCCTCTGGAACTCCCTCCCTGCCCCTTGTTTCCCCGACAGTACTGACATGCAAAAATTTAAAACTAATGTAAACAAACATCTCGCTGCGCAGATCCCAATTTAGGTTGCCCCCCCCCCCCCAACCTTCTCCCTTTTCTTTCTTCTCAGTAGCCCCTTACGTCTACAGTGGCGGCCTGCCTTGTTTGGGGTGAACTATGTTAAAAAAAAAATGTTTTTTAAATATAACAAATAATGATCCCAGTCAATACCTCCTGTCATAGTGCAGCACACATCCTGAGCTGGTTTAGCCGGCTTCCTTCAAAAGAGGAAGTTTTTAGGGAATATCAAATTCACAAGCGGTCCCCATCCGCATGTATATCTCGCTCAGACAAGATAATTTTAATGACGTTCGTTTTTTAGGAAAAGAAGTGCCACCGTCTTTTAACACACAGCACCTGGTATTCCGAAATAGTCACCCATCTGGTACTGACTATGCTCAACGTTGCTTAAAAATCATCAGATTCCAAGCACACATTGTTTTATGTTGAGCTTTTTTTATGTAATATCACATAAGGATTTTTTCTACAAAGAAATTTTACCAGAATTTTGCTTCATTGTTCTTTTTTATCTCACAACTTTGGCTTTGTATATATATATATATATATATATATATATATATATATATATATATATATAATAAGTAAGAAACTAAAAGTAAAACTTTTAGTAGAAAGAACCTATAGTGAAATGGTAAAAGCTCAATATACGAGATAGAGCAATTATAAAGTTAAATGGACGAATGTCCAAATTTGTTTCAAACTTCAAATGTTCAAAACAGGGTATATTCTGTAATAAAATTATGTTTATAGTTCTTTTCAAAGATCGATATCTTATCATCAGAGGAATTATACAGATAGATAAGTTGGCAATAGAAAAGCCAAAGTTCAACATTATATATATAATGTATATATTCCTTGTTTCGTCTGTTGTCTTTGAAGTAGGTAGGTTTCTTGTCTGAGCAAAAGACAAAGCCCAGTACCTTGTTGGGTGAGAATCTTTTGATGTCTGCTGCAAAAGGTTGGCCTCAAGTGCCTGTTGTCTTTTATTGGCCAGAGAATGGCCATTGTGGTGTAAGAAAAGGTCAGTTGGTTCAAAGTCTGTAGACCAACAAACCGAACTTGGGACACCTTATTATAAATAGCTATCAAATCTTTTTAGGATTTTCCTTTTTAAATATGTCTCGGTTTATCTATGAAAGGCTCTGTCCATCAGGTGCCAGCGTTTTATTTGGTCGGTTCTGTCATGTTTGAAGTTTGAAATATAATTAGTGTTGGTCTGTCAAGCTTACATTTGAAATATCATTAGTGTTGGTCTGTCAAGCTTAAGTTTGGAATATCATTATTGTTGGTCTGTCAAGCTTAAGTTTGAAATATCATTATTGTTGGTCTGTCAAGCTTAAGTTTGGAATATCATTATTGTTGGTCTGTCAAGCTTAAGTTTAAATATAATTATTGTTGGTCTGTCAAGCTTAAGTTTACATATAATTATTATTGGTCTGTCAAGCTTAAGTTTGAAATATCATTAGTGTTGGTCTGTCAAGCTTAAGTTTGAAATATCATTATTGTTGGTCTGTCAAGCTTTAGTTTGGAATATCATTATTGTTGGTCTGTCAAGCTTACGTTTGAAATATCATTATTGTTGGTCTGTCAAGCTTAAGTTTGGAATATCATTATTGTTGGTCTGTCAAGCTTAAGTTTAAATATAATTATTGTTGGTCTGTCAAGCTTAAGTTTAAATATAATTATTATTGGTCTGTCAAGCTTAAGTTTGAAATATCATTAGTGTTGGTCTGTCAAGCTTAAGTTTGAAATATCATTATTGTTGGTCTGTCAAGCTTAAGTTTGGAATATCATTATTGTTGGTCTGTCAAGCTTAAGTTTGAAATATCATTATTATTGGTCTGTCAAGCTTAAGTTTGGAATATCATTATTGTTGGTCTGTCAAGCTTAAGTTTGAAATATCATTATTGTTGGTCTGTCAAGCTTAAGTTTAAATATAATTATTATTGGTCTGTCAAGCTTAAGTTTGAAATATCATTAGTGTTGGTCTGTCAAGCTTAAGTTTGAAATATCATTATTGTTGGTCTGTCAAGCTTAAGGTTGAAATATCATTAGTGTTGGTCTGTCAAACTTAAGGTTGAAATATCATTATTATTGGTCTGTCAAGCTTAAGTTTTTAAATAGCATTTTCCTTACTACAAACAAGTGGAGATTTAAAAAACATGTTCTCATCTCTAACGAGCAGGGGAACATGTTGCAAGACGACTTCATGATGCTGAGAAATCTAAAATCTTTCAAAGTAATCACAAACCAACTATAAAATTACTGAATGCAATATGTACAATTTTTTATTGCTTAAATATTAAGTAATGTTTTGGTTGTTGTTTTTATTGGCGATAGTGACAGCGTCTGAACACTGCCTTGTATTTGGCTCACTTTCTAACTGATAAGGAGTGAACTCCCTTACATGTAAATGTCTTCATTATATCGCCCCCAAACAAGTAAAAGACATCGGGGAGAGATTCTTTATACAATAAATGCCGAAGTAATACAAGGATGAAATCATCCATCAAAGCAGAAGATAGAAGACCCGGGACTCAAAAGTTCAGGTGTCGCCTGTGTGAAAAATGACACTATATGTATTTTCTTTGTTTACATATTTTTTTTTACCATGCTACCAGTAACCAAGAGAAATCTATTCTTTTAGAGAAGAGTATTGCTTTTATGCTAAGTGGAAACTGTTATTTCCTCTACTAGAGAGCTCAACTCATATGTAGGGAGCATATATATATATATATATATATAATATATATATATATATATATATAATGGGGTAAGGTACACGATAAGTCATGAAAATGAAATGCCGTGGTAGACAAAATGTTTGAAAAAAGACAAGCGGAAAACAGGTTAGAATGCAGGAAAAAACAAAAAAACAAGAGATTTGACCAGTTTCGAACGTTTTCTGAGGATGTTCGATAATATGAACGAAACCGGTCAAATCTCTTGTTTTTTGTTTTTTTCCTGCATTCTAACCTGTTTTCCGTTTGTCATTTTTCAAACATATATATATATATATATATATATATTAGTCCACAAACACCTATTTTGTCGTCTATGACTCATCAGTGGTACTAGAGGGAGCAAGCATTTTCATGCTGAGCCTCGATACCTTAGCGTCATATATATAATTAGTCGGGAAACTATTTTCTCAAAAACTTACATAAAAAGAAGAAAAACTGTTAAATGTGCTATATTTATTCTCGATTTCGTCTGTAATAAAAAAAAATTTTCGATTATTTTTTTTTTTGTTTTTTTAAGCCAATCAAAAGTTTCTGTGAATCTTGTGCAACTTTTTTAGTTCTTCAAACCAATGTTTGCATTTTTATTCCAGTGAAAAATGATGATTTTCAAATTGGTATTCATGTCTGCAAGAAATTACAGTTCAATTTCTGTTAAATTATAGACTCCATTTTTAGAGAACAAATTTCTGCGGCTGATCTTATTAACAACAAAAATAATAGTTGGTTATTATCTGTGCACGTATGTGTGCGAGTTAGTCAGGATGCCTCTGTGCATAAGTCTGTGTGTGTGAGTATATCGCTATGTGCTAGTGAGTGTATTGTATGTCTGTCTATGCATGTATGAGTGTGCCTATAAGCATGCATATGAATGTGCCTCTGTTGTATGTATGAGTGTGCCTGTAAGCATGCGTATGGATGTGCCTTTGATGTGCCACTCTGTCTCTGCATGCATCTGTGTGCATGTGCATGCATGAATATATTTGCATGCACGTGTGAGTACGTGTGCATGCATGAATATATTTGTGAGTGTATTTGCATATGTGAGGACGTCTCTGTGCATCTATGTGCAAGCAAGCGTGCCTCGGTGAATATTTGCGATCATATCTCTATGTACGTACGAGTTATGTGTGATTCCTGGCAATTATTTTGCTCTTTCGATTCTAGCATTTGATCTCACATACAGACGAGAAAGAAAGAAAGATTGCTCAATATTCATTTCTACTTGAAGTTTCCAACACACATTTATTTTCGAAAAACAAAATATCTCCATCAAGAAAAAAAAGGACGTAAACTTTAGCTTTTAATTTCCCAACCGTTTTTTTTTTTTTTTTGTGTTCTTGGCCGCCATTATTTGACGCTTATTGTCATTGTTCATAACACAATCTCATATAAGAAAATTCCACTTCCTTTTGTGTCCAGTCAAAACAAATTATCTTGATTGAAACAGCAACAACAACAAAAAAAGCGGCAAATATCAATGCAAATAACTTTCATTTCGTTTTTTGTTTCAATCATTGTTGTCTAAGTAATTTTAATCAAAATCTGATTTGTTTTAAAAAAATTTTTTATTTAGATGTCAGTTTTTTTGTTATTTTTGAAAACTAATTCTTGATTTGCCGAGAAAGCCACTTAATACATCACTCAATAAGTCCAGGGTCTGACATATAGATGGCACCATTAATTATAAAAAAAAGAAGATTTTTATAAAGTACTAACCTTCAATTGCACATGTAAAAATTTGAGCCTAATCAGATTATAAGTTTACAAATTACATTTATATGAGTGAAGCTACTGTTGTAAATTTTAAAAACAATGGAAAAATCTGAATTGCCGGTGTTCATAAAGTATTGCTTTCTGATGCGAAAAAAATACTGGTCAAGCAAAGCAATTGCTTCATAAGTGTTACTCAGACTCTGCTTCATCGGAAACAGCGGTTAAGAAGTGGTATGCTGACTTATAACATGATCGTACAGACACAAATGATGCTTAACACTCAGGTTGCCCAAATTCGACAGTTGTCCCGGAAAGTATAAAAAAAGTTCACAAACTCGTTTTGGTCGACTGTAAATTGAAATTGCGTGAGATAGCAGACTATTGAAGATATCAGAAGACAGTGTATTCACCATTTTGCATGAACATTTGTTAATGAAACAGCCGCTGTTTCATTAAAAAAAATTTTTTTAAGTAATAATTTGCTTAAAATAAACGACATGTTTAAAAAAAAAAAAAAAAAAAAAGGGTGAGAGTGTGCGAAATGAAAAGTTAAAAACATCTACCGGGCAATGCCAAGGAGGTACATCTAGATCGGAATAAAATCCTGCCACAAGAATTATAAAATTAAAAGTTATTCTTGGCATTGGTTAGGTGACAGGTTGCCAACTTCTTTTCCATGGCTAAAGATTTCTGAGGGATGGTTCGATGATCCCTTTAGGCTACACTGATTGGACTAGATTGAGCCAATCATTTCTAAAGTCGTTTAAACTTTGGTCAACGGAAAGTTTGATCAGTTCCTTCTTTTGGCCCAATCTGAGAGAAATGGTTGAATCATCTTGAAAACTTACACAGTTGTTGAATTCGATTTTCTTTCCATCGTCATTTCTAAGCCTGGGGAATAAACACAAAATCTTGCAAGCTGGAATGGTCCAACATGAATTTATAGAAACGGATATTGGTTCGGATTGATTTATTTATTGGCAGCGTAGCGTTACCAAAGTCGACCAAGGGAACAGTCTTATCAGGCACGTGTACGAAGTGTGATGATGTCTGGAAGTTAAACCGGGTCAGTGAGGATTGACAACATGCGTTGCATAGAGAGAAAGGATATGAGAATGATACGTTAGATGTATACTATGAGTCTTAAAGACAGGCTTAGAGCTGATGACCTCGGAGGAAGATTAAATCTTGATAGGATAGTGAGATGTGAGCAGAACAAGAGACTTTGATTGTATAGTAACATTGAAAGAGTGGATGAGAGTTCTTGAATGAGTAGATGTAGAACAGTTGCGGTAGAAGGGGCAGTTCACAGGGGAAAGACAAGGAAAACATGGAAGGAAGGGATAAGGATTGATTTGAGAGAAAAAGGGTTAAATAAAGACCTTGCCAGAAATAGATTAGTTTGAAAGTCCATTTCTTAAAGTTGTCCAAAACATGCTAGAAGAATGAATGAGAGTTCTTGGGTTAGCAGATGTAGAACAGTTGAGGTAGCAGGTTCAGTTCATAGGGAAGTCCAAGGAGAACATGGGAGATAGTGATAAGGATGGATTTGAGAGAAGGATGGATAAACAAAAACCTGGTGAGAGATAGGTTAGTTTGAAGTTTATTTCTAAAAGCCGTCCAACACATGCCAGCATGTGAAACGGACGTTAAACTGAATATGATGATGATGAGAGTTACCCGGCATTGCCCGGAATACCATAAAATATGACTTTATAACATCGTGTGTAATGTTTCAGAATTTTTGAGATGAGGATTGATAAGTTCATACATTAGATCCATTGCGTTTTCTGCTTCTCGTAAGGTCGGTTCTCTCTATCGCCCCAAACACTTTCTCATACCTGAGGCTATTCTCTATCTCTACAAACCTACAATCAGACCATGTATGGAGTACTATTGTCATATTTGGGCTGGTGAACTTCTGTCCCATTTGAGGGTTCTTGATAAGGTGCAGAAACGTATCTATAATTTGATTGGTCACACCCTTTCTTCTTCTCTGCACTCTCTCTCTCACAGACGTGATGTTGCTAGTCTCAGTCTTTTATATAAATACTATTATGGCATGTGTTCTTCAGAATTATGTGATCTATTCCCCATATCTTTTGTTCCAGCCTGTTTGACTCGTTGGTCTAGCGGTCTCCATCAATTCACTGTTTTGATACCTCATTGTAATACAGCTTCCTATTACAGTAGCTTCTTTTCAAGAACCGCAGGCTTGTGGAACTCTTTTCCTGCTGACTGTTTTCCTCCTACCTATAACCTTGGTCTTTTCAAGACTACGGTCAAAGGCATCTGCTGTCTTTGCGATAATCATATTTGTTCTTGTTAGCTCCTTACATCAAGTGGCTTCATGCCTTGTCTGGAGCGATTGTCATAAAAAAATAAAAATAAATTTTTTTTTTTAAATTTGTATTTGAATTATTCAGACGACTGTTCGCATCTTGGTGGTTACATCGGCTGAAACGCTGTGAGAATACCATCTAAGATGAGAGCAGTCGTCAAAGTAACCCTAGTAATACAAATTGTGTTTAATATTTGGATAATTCAAACTGCTATTCTCAATTTAGTTGGTTATATTCACAACGTTTCCGCAGATATGACCTCTGACCTTCTTCAATCGGATCTTTTTGATTAGATTGAAGGAGAGTAGAAAGTGGAACTTGGGTTTACTTTCGGCAACCTCATAACTTTTGCTTCCCTTATTTTGTCCTTTAGTCCTCACATTCCACGAGCGATGTTTCTGACAGAGGGGGGAAGAATTGCTGTTTTCTGAGTTGGAATCTATCCAGACTTATCATTGGCTAGATGAATAAGGTTTTGAAAACTAGTGAAAATAAAATCCCTGACTACTTTCAAACATTCTTTGGCATAATCCAGATTTTTATAACCATAATCCAGATTTTTATAACCCTAATCCAGATTTTTAATGTGTAACAATAAAGACGAAAACTTAATGGCTTCAAAGATGTCCTCTGTTTCGGCTGACCGTTTTCCAGATAGAAAAGAATTTGGCTTTCTTTTACAATATCCAACGGAGACGAAAAAAACAAATAAGTAACAAATAAATGTTACCAAAGGCAAGATAAGTTACTCTTCTATCTACCTGGATAAGTTTTCTTGTGTTTTAAATTATTTTTAAGCATTTTTTAGTTCAATAAAAAACTACTGTCATGTCTGTTAGAACGAAAAACAGTAACACAGCTAATAAATGTGACCAATTGAGTGAAAATTTAATGTTCAAACGAACTGTATATTTTTATTACCAGTATTTTTGTTTAATTTTCGATTTTTGAGCGATTATCGAGGCTCCACGTGGCGGTCTCATAGCAGTCATTATGTTTTTAGTTCTAACTTAAGACTTGAACTAAAAACAAATGCTGTAAAATAATTTTAAACAGAAGAAAACTTATCCAGGTAGCTAGAAGAGTAACTTATCTTGCCTTTGGTAACATTTATTTTTTGCTTATTTGTTTTTTCATTCCTTTTTTATTTTGTTGGATATTGTAAAAGAAACCCAAGAATTTGTGTTCATAATCGCAGATTTTTATATTTGGAACTAATGTGCATGTGTTGAGACAAATTGACTTTAAAAACAATGGAGGTCGGTTGTTGACACCTGAGATTGTTATGGTGTTGGATGGAGACGAGTTCCTTCTAAAGTTTGGACCATCATTGTGACCTTATTACGGCTACAGGAGATTTACATACATCTTTGTTTCTTACATGAAACCCACTTTTTTTAGTTACTGTTGTAGCATGGATTACAAACAATACTAATACTTCAAGTTAGCTGCTGTTGATTGTTGTTATTAAACGAGTCAAACTTATCACATAGAGTTCACGAAGATCATGCCTCAGGATTGTCTGGTCTGCATGAAGTCCTCCTTGTTGGTCGCAGCTATTTGTTAACCTGCAGGATTGTAGGTTTTTACCCCAGACACCGAAATCAGCAAGACTCAGCGGTAACATGCGAAATTGGGGAAGGTTTGGCACAGAACACACAACGTTGTGAGAATGACACCCAAGATTTTTTTACTTTTAATGGAAATCGCTTGAAGCCACTTGATGTAAGGAGCTAAAAAAAATACTACTTCAAGGTCAAAAACTAGCTAACTATAAGGGTTTGATGGATAGATTCCTACCCAGAAAACAGCAATTCTTCCCCCTTTGTCAGAAACATCGCTCATGGAATGTGAAGACTAAAGGACAAAATAAAGGAAGCAAGAGTTACGAGGCTGTCGAAAGTAAACCCAAAATTCACTCTCCTAGGTGATCATTTAACTAACAATCTCATTAACCCATATCCTCGATTAGCTTTTGGCCTTGGTAAGTGGTGACTCATTAGTATTAAAAAAAACAAAAAAACTAACATACTTAACAAATAAAAAGACAAAAAATCAAGACCTACAAAGTGGTAAAAATATAAATCTAAAATAAATCTAAGATGGTGATAGTTAACAATAGATGAAATGTCATTTTTTTAATTTATGATTAGTTGGACAATGAAAGTCTTCGTTTCCCATAAAATGTGGGATTCAAATCAAGCCACAATATAGGGATGCGTCCTATTTCAAAATTAGCAAGCCTTCTTATTTGTTGACGTATAAATATATTGATCAGATCTTTCAAATCGTAACCACAATTTGGTTTCGTATTAATTATAGAAATCATCTCTTACCGTAAGATAACTAATTTAAAAAAAAAAAATTAATGCACTTAAATAATAAATCAAAGGCCTAGATAATGCTAAAAATCTAAAATAAATTTTAGATGACGATAGCAAAAAATGCAACAGACGGAATGTCGAGTAAGGTTACCTTGAGTTTCTTTGCCCTCTTAAAAGCGAGGAGACATAAATGATCTCGTTCATCGATATGCAGAAATGTTCAGGAATCATAGTGGATGACACAGTAGCTAAGTGGTCAACGACGTGGCCTGGATGTGCCGGGTTCGAATCCAGTTCGTTCCACAGAAACATTTTCATCAAAACCCACACCTGACCTTGTGTCTAACCTCCCGGAGAGGAGGTAAATAAAATAATTGAATTTTAACACACCTAATTGTTTTAACAATAAATGGTTGTTTCTGAAATGGGTTATTATTTTACAAAGAAACTAATGAATATCTCTCCTTTTCCTGTTTGTTGTTGTTGCAATGACGTCCACCCTACACTACATCCCGAACTATGGTGGCCTATGCACACTAGCCTAAGCAAGGTCACAATAATAGAGAAAACATATATGTTGAATGAAGAATAAGGTTGTATTACAGTAATACAATAATGTCGCCAGTGTAGCTCTCTGCAACTTGACTCTCCGAGTGAATTACAGTCAAAGTATTTTATACACTTATCTGAAGAATCCATTGTGTATTTAAGTAAGGATGATCCCACAACACTAGCCAATCGCGATTCTACCATCGAACGAAGGCCGACCACCTGTGAACCCGAAAGCTCAGCAAAGTCATGGTTTTTGTCCATACCCTCATCTGTCCACCAGGCAGAAAGGTAAGTTGGATTACATCGCAAATTAATTCTTCCTCTGTGCAATGAGCTGCAAGAAGATGGATTGCAGAGACTTTAGATTGAGATATTGACAGAGAACAGCAATTCGGACGCAGCAGGAGTCAGTGGCAAAAACTTCTGACTTCTGACAATCAATCACCCTCATTTTCCTGTTTGAAAAAGGAGAAATCTTTTAATCAATTTCATGGATCAAAAATCGTCCTTTATAATTTCATTTTTTTTTTTTTTTGATGTGTAGTTTTATTTCACTTGAGAAAAACATATTTTACATTTCTAGAAATATGAGAAGTTGATGAAAGAAAATGTAAATTTAATGCGATTTCCAGAAATAATCTTTCTTAATTTTCACGTTTCTCTTGGTACATCTAAAGGCAGTCTTATATAAACCACTAGCATGGCTACCGGGTGTTGACCGGGTGAAGGAATTACACAAAAGAAGAGTTAAAAAAAGGGATATTTATGATTTTTTTTCATTTAAATTGCACCATGTGTTAATTTGCAAAAATATTTCACTTAAATACATTTTCATGGGTGCTTCAACGATGTTGTCAATTTCCTTATTCAAAAAGCACCAATCTGCGCCAAACATCGACTGGACTCTACTTATCCTAACGTCTTTTACAACTTGACGTGTTTTTTTTGCCTCTACCTTGATTCGACCCCTCGGAGTCAATACCATCAAAATGAGGAAGAAGAAGAAAAGAAAAAAACTAAGTTGTTTTACAACGAAAGCTTGCAAAGAAAAAAAATTAAATAAATGATTTTTTCATTTAAATTGCACCATGTGTTGATTTTCAAAAATATTTCACTTAAATACATTTTCATGCGTGCTTCAAAGATGTTGTCAATTTCCTTAAAGGATATTTAATATATCTAAACATTAATTCAAGAGCATAAGAGAAAAAGTAAAAGTTAATATTGCCCAACAACAAAAACCTGCTAGAGTCTGATGTGATACTATGAACTACCCCCTCCCTTCACACACACACACACGCAGTCGGAACCACCGAAAAATGATGAGGAAGTGAGATAAGTGGAAAGGCGATAAGGAAGGCCGTCGAATCTATTGAACTCCCTAGACGGGATGGTGCCATGACTGTTGGTGATCAATTTCTGGGTGGTTAAATAGCGATTAGCTGAAATGAAGGACTGGTGTAGTCGGTTCCGGTGACCAGTTGAAAGTGACTGGGAAAAAGACCAGACATCTAGGATTTCCGGTCTAAAGTAGATATATTATGGAGACGGAGTAAACAAGCATCAGTCAGAGTTTGGTGTGCCGAGAGTGTCTAATATTACTTGAAATGAATTGAACACATGAACAATATTTTTTAATATAGATGGTTAAAAGTGGACTCAACACGGTATCTATAAAAAAATTGACAAATAATAACTCACCTGTATAGAGACACTATTTGTATATATCCGGTGTTGCCCGGGAATTCATATATTTTAATTTTTGTTTTACTATCTTCTTTTTTTTTTTTTTTTTTTTTTTTTACAGATTATTCGTATTCGATTTGAAATTTTAATATTAGAAAATAAATATCACTTTACTTCGGAAATTACAGTTTTATTTTTATATTTATCTGTTTGGGTTTTATGGTAAGTTTTGTGGGGTCCTTTTTAAATGCTGGACATACATACACAGCAAATAAATGATTTTACTTTCTTTTATTTATATATCGAATACTAAAGCACAGACTTGTAGAGATATAGGATACTATCAGATGTGAGAAGTTTACTAGCAGGGTAGAGGGAGCCAACCTTCTTTGCAGCAGCCTTGGCAATGTCTTCAATTTATTTGTTCCAATTCATGTTACCTGTGAATGTGAGGCTGAGGAGTTAGAACGTTAGACTCTCAGGTAGGGTGTTATTTGCCATGGCAATCGGTGGTTGAAGAGGTTTCTTGTAGTTGTTGAAGGAAAGGAGCTTTGTCTTTGCAGCATTAAATGTTACCATCCATTTATGACCCCTGGAGGTCACTTTTTGGGGATTCAGTCATTCATCTAGTGTGTACAAATGATATAGAATGGCTTATATATCATTCATATTGTTGTATTATTATTCTTATATAGAAGTAAAGAGACTTATTATTTTCCCATTCAATTAACATACGTGTTTGTGGTGTGTATAAATCCACTTGTAAATTAAGTAAGATACACAGATATGTCACAGTTTATGAATTTTCAAATGAATTCAAAATAGAATAGTGGTTGTGACCCAACGGGGCACTGATACGTCTAGTATATATCTATATATATCATAAATATACACACACACACACACACACACACACACACACACACACACACATATATATATATATATATATATATATATATATATATTTTTTGTTGGTGATTTTATTATTCCATTAATTGCGACAAAATATATGCTGATTCATTAGCGCCCGCAATGAGTGCCAACTCTTCAAGAGACAATGGAATCAAAACCTATATATATATAATAGGTTTTGGAATCAAAACCTATATATATATATATATATATATATATATATATATATATATAATATTTCCTTTGGGCTCATCAGTAGAACACATCCGAACTCACGATTCAAAACTCGAGTCACTTGCATGTTAGGCGAGTACTCTGCCACTGAGCTACATCGCCACATACAAGAAAGTCTATTAACTAACACAGATTAAGCAAACTGCGGCAAAGGCCGACTGTGGAATGTACCTACTCTTCTCAACAAGGGGTGAAGTCATCCAACTACTTAGAACCCAGGCCGATGTCTCACAAGTAGGATTTTATACTCGCTAGGACGATGTCATCCAACAAGCTAACGAAACGAGCAAATAAATATTAGATTTTTTAAATGTGAGATGATATATATAATTATTTCCACAATCAGACAACGCCGCAGCTCACAATCTATGAAAGAAACAAACCGGAAGTCCGAGACTCGAGTTTCGCCCTCCTTTGGGCTCGTCAGTAGAACACATCCGAACTCAGGATTCGAAACCCGAGTCACTTGCTTGCCAAGATTAAAAAAGAAAAAAAAACTAATATATATATATATTTATATATATATATATATATATATAAGAAAAATCAGTGCTTTTTTTTTTAAGTCGGACCTAAATAGCAATCTGTCTTACATATCACTATTTGATTCGGGCTAGCATATTTTTTCGTTAGTTTTTCCCATTAAGCTATTGGCATAAATTTGTCTAGATTCGATTTTTCTCTGATACATATATATATATATATATATATATATATATATATGAAAGAAAAAAATGAATAAAAACTTGGTCACTCGAATTAGCGTAATATTGTTTATATATACAGGGTGGGCAAAAATAAGGGTCCTATTTTTAAAAATTCATAACTTTTTTATTTATTGATTTTTTTTTTTTTTTTTTTTTTTAGAATAAGTAAAGGACCCCTTCCGAAGCAAGCATGAGCCGTATTAGCCCTAAGGAACGTACCCTCATTTAGAAAACATTATTTTTGCTTAAAAAACTCAAAACAGTGTAAAAAACAATACTTTAGTTTTTGTAAGTTTTAAGAAGGGTTTTTTCGGCTAAAATTTGTTTTGTTTATTTCAAAAAATCTCGGAAGGGTCAGTCTACACACACATAAAGTTTGGTGAGTTTAACTTTTATTTTGTGGAAGTTATTCAAATTCAAGTTATTCAAATTTAAAGATAGGACCCTTATTTTGGCCCACCCTGTATATAAACAATATTACGCTAATTCGAGTGACCAAGTTTTTTTTTGTTTTTTTTTTCCAGTTTTTTCCAAATCCAAAATCTTTTCACTGACTGTTTCGCATTTCGATGAATGACTAAAAACTTATGGCAATTCAGGATCTTTCATTCATGCTGCTCTTCAGAAAACCAAAATACACCTCCAGAAAAAATATATTTTAAGGCAGAAAACAGAAAAATTCACAAACAATTTACAATGAATCCAGTTCCCACAAGGAAAACCTGGATATTTACGTCCTATTCAGGCAGCCATTTTTTTTTCTAGCACAGAGCAATGAAAAATACGTATAATATTACCTAGGTGAAATACCAGAACAGCCAATAATTCATGAGATAAATAAATAAAACAAATTATAAATAAAATATAGATAAGTTATGGTTAATTTAAAAAGAAATTATTTCAAAATATAAAGATACGAAAATGCAAAGACTTTTAAAGCGTTGAAGATAATTATTAAGAATAAAAATTTTTAGAAAGTTTAATAATAATAGCCATCACTACGTATAAAGCAACTTTATTGTAATCTCAGGGAAAAATATATTAACATAATTAGGAGGCTAATACTAATTACGATGATATCTAAAGATATTCAAAAGTTATATATATATATATATATATATAATTATTTCTATTTGTACATTCTATAAACAAAAATAATTTTATTAAAAAAAATATACTACTCTTTTTTTTTTATTGAGCACTATTATATATAAATATTGGTTCACTGGATTGATTGTACAATTTCTGTACACGTGGAATATATAAACATAAACAATCTTAGGAGAGGTAGTTTGCTTGAAACATTGTGTGTAATATGTATAAAGAGGAGTATTAGAAGGCTATTACAATGCAAGAAATGGAAATATGTCGGCGTTGAGAAGTAAGACCAACACAAATGATTTTAATTTATATATTTTTTCAAAACAATTTTTTAAATAATTTTTTCCTATATAGCAAATCTTACTTGATTAGGCAAGACTTCAACACTGTGATGTAATGTGTGTGACCGTGTTCCATAATATATTTCGAGGAAGACCTCTTTGTCAAATGGTAGGTGTTTCAAATATCAAAAATCTCATTTCAAATTTAAAAAAAAACGTGCGGATGGCAATCAAACGTTTTTTTTTTAATTTGAAACACGTACCATTTGACAAAGAGGTCTTCCTCGAAATATATTATGGAACACGGTCACACACATTACATCACAGTGTTGAAGTCTTGCCTAATCAAGTAAGATTTGCTATATAGGAAAAAATATATTTAAAAAAGTTTTTTGAAAAAATATATAAATTAAAATCACTTGTCTTACTTCTCAACGCCGACATATTTCCATTTCTTGCATTGTGATAGCCTTCTAATACTCATATATATATATATATATATATATATATATATATATATATATATATATATATATGAAGTTAAGGGTGACTAATAATGCAATTTTCTGCATCTTAATCACTTAGGAAAGTGAGACAATCGAAATAATAGTAAGCAAAATAACAACGAACGCTACAATCACCAATAAAAATAATTACATAAAAATACATTATATATATTTAGGTGATAAAAATCGTATATATTTCTAGACAGAGCGTCTTGGTCTATAGACATCAATATCGAAGGTTCGATCTCTGTCTAAGTTAGCCATGCTGATGACGGCTGTGAGCCAGAAACACGTGTCCATGGATTACTTTTATGTACGTATAAAATAAATAAAATACGTCCTATGAAGTTAAGGGCGACTAATAATGCAATTTTCTGCATCTTAATCACTTAGGAAAGTGAGACATGCGGAATAATAGTAAGCAAAATAACAACAAACGCTGCAATCACCAATAAAAATAATTACATAAAAATACATTATATATATATATATATATATATATTGGAGGGAAAATGTATGAAATTAGCTATTTTGATGGAGTTTGGTGGATTGGGTTATTGGTTGGCATTGGGTTCGTTGCAGTATCAAATAAGTCCTATACCACCTTAGAATTGGAAGTGGGGTGGTCTGAATAAGAGGTGGTATGTTTTCTATTATTATTTATGACCTGTCATTCCCACCATTAATCCGATTTTTGGTTTCTGATGGTTAATAATTGGATTATTGCATTCTTTATGTGAGACAGTTTTATGGTCAGTCTTCATTTCCGCGTTGACTTCTGGGCCTTTCGTTTGTGAATATCTAATCTCATCCACAAACAGACGAATTATTGAATGTTTCGAAATTCTTTAGATGCGGATTGTTTATTTGTATAATTTGAATTATTCGGACTACTGTTCTCATCTTGAGTGTTATCATCACTCAAGATGAGAACAGTAGTCGGAATAATCCAAATTATACAAATAAACAATCCTGCAGTCTGCATGACTACGGTGCACAGTCAAATAAATTCCACACTAATGGGAAAAAATAACATCAAACAACCGAGGGAAAAAAAATGTGTGTGAATCGTAATTTACCTGATTTTATAATTTTTTAAAATTCTTTTATGATGTTCTCAGCATTTCGTTGACCTTAAACCTTTCAGCGTTTTTTTTTTTTTAATTTTTGATTTTAATATTTTTCCGTTTGACTTTGTCTATTCGTATTTATTATTGATTGACATGTTCTCTGATTAAAGTCCGTGAACGAAAATAATTTTTTTTTAATGTTGTACCCATAAACACCTACATAATAGTAAACCAAGTACAAGCACCAAAGGAGACTTTTAACATTAAGCACACACTATATATATATATATATATATATATATATATATATATATATAAATTAGTGAAGTACTATATATATATACTGTATTTCAAAGTTTTGTGTTGTATTATTGATTTAAATAACACTAACTTGTTTTAATGATAATATAAGAGGTTATACATTAAAAAAAAAACTTTCACATTTATTCATTTATATATATATATATATATACAGGGTGGGCAAAAATAAGAGTCCTATTTTTAAAAATTCATAACTTTTTTATTTATTGATTTTTTAAAAAATTTTTTTTTTAGAATAAGTAAAGGACCCCTTCCGAAGCAAGCATGAGCCGTATTAGCCCTAAGGAACGTACCCTCATTTAGAAAACATTATTTTTGCTTAAAAAACTCAAAACAGTGTAAAAAACAATACTTTAGTTTTTGTAAGTTTTAAGAAGTGTTTTTCGGCTAAAATTTGTTTTGTTTATTTCAAAAAATCTCGGAAGGGTCAGTCTACACACACATAAAGTTTGGTGAGTTTAACTTTTATTTTGTGGAAGTTATTCAAATTCAAGTTATTCAAATTTAAAGATAGGACCCTTATTTTGGCCCATCCTGTATATATATATATATATATATATATATATATATAAATTAGTGAAGATAGTACTATCTGTCATGTAAGACAGAAAAAAATGTTATATTTTGGGGGGAATACTTTTTAAATTTTATTATTTTTTTAATTTAATTTTTTATTTAATTCAATCATTCTGGAGAGCACCTATTAGTAAATGGTGGGGTAGTTAGATTGGAGATGTGGGTGGACTAATAATATAGATATGTGTTAATGAAAACAACAAGCCAACCCTGAACAGAGTCAATCTATATTATATATGTATATATAATGCTGCAAATGTCCTATAGACGGAGGAAACTTCAACTCAATTATATAGATTGCTTATAGTGAAGATAGTACCATCTGTCATGTAGGACATAAAAAAATGTTATAGTTTGTTTTTTTAAAATTTATTTATTTATGTTTTTAATTCAATCATTCTGGAGAGAACATAGTAGTAAATGGTGGGGTTGTTGGATTGGAGATGTGGGTGGACTAATAATATAGATATATGTTTATGAAAATGATGGGACCTGACGAAAATAAAATATGTATAATAGCATAGAGAAAAACAATTTCTCCAAGATCTTTGTAAAACACAAAGCAATGTAGACATAGACACAACATAAAACTAAATTGATTACAAAAGTGGTTAAAAAGGGGGAAAAATAAAAAATATAAAAGTATACGAAAATATTTTTAGAGTTTTCGTAGTATTAATTAGTTAGAGTAGTGAGGGCTCGTCGTATATATAAAATAGAATTATCCATGGACACGTGTTTCATCATTTATGACTTCTAAGCGTACTCGTCCTAGGACGGGTAAAACTAATTCCCTGAACAGAAGTTTTGCACCATTACTATGTCCCCTTACAAAGATTAAAATCAATATATAATGATACTAATCTTTATGTCTAGAATCCTTTTTCTAATTTTTATCAAATGTCTAAAATTTAAGACTTAAGTTTAAGATGTCTCAAGAGGAAAATAAATTCAGAGAATCTTGACTATGGATCAAATTCAATGCAAATCTGAAATATTTGAATTTTCAAATGAGAGGTTGTGCTCATATTATGCCCCCTAAAACCCTTTAAAATACTCAAAAAAAAAGTGAAATTTTGGGGCTATGAATTAATTGATGTCTAATACCTGTTAAAATTTCACAAAAATCTAAATTTTCATGAAGGACTTTTACTGTGTTACTCCTTTTTGAATAAAACTACATTAAACTAAATATAGTCCACATTTTGACTCCTTACGCCTAGCAGTTCTGTACCAACATTCATAATGATTAGTTAATTAGTTTAGGAGTGAAAGTTGTACATACAAATACATAAACATACCTAACTTTATAAGTGTGTATGTATATATATATATATATATATATATATATACATATATATATATATATATATATTAAATGAGCAATTTCTCTGATCAACGAGGTTAGGATGAAGACTATGTATATCTCTTGATTTTGCTGTGAAACGTACGTAAGATGTAGAAAAAGAATTGAATTTGGAAAAAAATAAGCATAAAAAATCAAATGTAATTATATTAAAACAATGTTGTTTGTAAGATAAAGAGGAATTACAGGTATTCGCCGATATATGAAAGTAAAGAAATTGAAAGAAAATATGAAAGTTATGGATTGATTGTTCTTATGGTCATTGGAATGCAACTATAATATATATATATATATATATATATATATATATATATATATATATATATATAATATTGGTAATTAGTTTTCTTATTTATGAAAATAATAATACTAATAATAATTGAACTGCCCCCCGAGTACGGTACTGTTGTCTGTCTGCGGTCATCTTTTTAGAGTTGCAGCCATCTTGGATGTTTTCTTCCTAATGGACGGTTTTTACTTTTGTATTCTTTTTTGAGAATGGATAGGGTTCTCTAGAAATTAGTAAAAGATGTTCCACCATTCCGGAATTTTGTTTTTATTAATATCTTATCAGTAAGTTTCATATTTACTGATATAGATCTATTGAAAAATAAATAGGTAATTGTGAAAGATCTATTGAAAAATAAATAGATAATTATGAAAGATCTATTGAAAAATAAATAGATAATTATGAAAGATCTATTGAAAAATAAATAGATAATTGTGAAAGATCTATTGAAAAATAAATAGATAATTGTGAAAGATCTATTGAAAAATAAATAGATAATTGTGAAAGATCTATTGAAAAATAGATAATTGTGAAAGATCTATTGAAAAATAAATAGATAATTGTGAAAGATCTATTGAAAAATAAATAGATAATTGTGAAAGATCTATTGAAAAATAAATAGATAATTGTGAAAGATCTATTGAAAAATAAATAGATAATTGTGAAAGATCTATTGAAAAATAAATAGATAATTGTGAAAGATCTATTGAAAAATAAATAGATAATTGTGAAAGATCTATTGAAAAATAAATAGATAATTGTGAAAGATCTATTGAAAAATAAATAGATAATTGTGAAAGATCTATTGAAAAATAAATAGATAATTGTGAAAGATCTATCGAAAAATAAATAGATAATTGTGAAAGATATATCGAAAAATAAATAGATAATTGTGAAAGATCTATTGAAAAATAGATAGATAATTGTGAAAAATTTATTGAAAAATAAATAGATAATTGTGAAAGATCTATTGAAAAATAAATAGATAATTGTGAAAGATCTATTGAAAAATAAATAGATAATTGTGAAAGATCTATTGAAAAATAAATAGATAATTGTGAAAGATCTATTGAAAAATAAATAGATAATTGTGAAAGATCTATTGAAAAATAAATAGATAATTGTGAAAGATCTATTGAAAAATAAATAGATAATTGTGAAAAATCTATTGAAAAATAAATAGATAATTGTGAAAGATCTATTGAAAAATAGATAGATAATTGTGAAAGATCTAGTGAAAAATAGATAGATAATTGTGAAAAATCTATTGAAAAATAAATAGATAATTGTGAAAGATCTATTGAAAAATAAATAGATAATTGTGAAAGATCTATTGAAAAATAAATAGATAATTCTGAAAAATCTATTGAAAAATAAATAGATAATTATGAAAAATCTATTGAAAAATAAATAGATAATTGTGAAAGATCTATTGAAAAATCAATAGATAATTGTGAAAGATCTATTGAAAAATCAATAGATAATTGTGAAAGATCTATTGAAAAATAAATAGATAATTGTGAAAGATCTATTGAAAAATAGATAATTGTGAAAGATCTATTGAAAAATAAATAGATAATTGTGAAAGATCTATTGAAAAATAAATAGATAATTGTGAAAGATCTATTGAAAAATAAATAGATAATTGTGAAAGATCTATTGAAAAATAAATAGATAATTGTGAAAGATCTATTGAAAAATAAATAGATAATTGTGAAAGATCTATTGAAAAATAAATAGATAATTGTGAAAGATCTATTGAAAAATAAATAGATAATTGTGAAAGATCTATTGAAAAATAAATAGATAATTGTGAAAGATCTATTGAAAAATAAATAGATAATTGTGAAAGATCTATTGAAAAATAAATAGATAATTGTGAAAGATCTATCGAAAAATAAATAGATAATTGTGAAAGATCTATCGAAAAATAAATAGATAATTGTGAAAGATCTATTGAAAAATAGATAGATAATTGTGAAAGATCTATTGAAAAATAAATAGATAATTGTGAAAGATCTATTGAAAAATAAATAGATAATTGTGAAAGATCTATTGAAAAATAAATAGATAATTGTGAAAGATCTATTGAAAAATAAATAGATAATTGTGAAAGATCTATTGAAAAATAAATAGATAATTGTGAAAGATCTATTGAAAAATAAATAGATAATTGTGAAAGATCTATTGAAAAATAAATAGATAATTGTGAAAGATCTATTGAAAAATAAATAGATAATTGTGAAAGATCTATTGAAAAATAAATAGATAATTGTGAAAGATCTATTGAAAAATAAATAGATAATTGTGAAAGATCGATTGAAAAATAAATAGATAATTGTGAAAGATCGATTGAAAAATAAATAGATAATTGTGAAAGATCGATTGAAAAATAAATAGATAATTGTGAAAGATCGATTGAAAAATAAATAGATAATTGTGAAAGATCTATTGAAAAATAAATAGATAATTGTGAAAGATCTATTGAAAAATAAATAGATAATTGTGAAAGATCGATCGAAAAATAAATAGATAATTGTGAAAGATCGATCGAAAAATAAATAGATAATTGTGAAAGATCTATTGAAAAATAAATAGATAATTGTGAAAGATCTATTGAAAAATAAATAGATAATTGTGAAAGATCTATTGAAAAATAAATAGATAATTGTGAAAGATCTATTGAAAAATAAATAGATAATTGTGAAAAATCTATTGAAAAATAAATAGATAATTGTGAAAGATCTATTGAAAAATAAATGGATAATTGTGAAAGATCTATTGAAAAATAAATGGATAATTGTTAAAGATCGATTGAAAAATAAATAGATAATTGTGAAAAATCTATCGAAAAATAAATAGATAATTGTGAAAGATCTATCGAAAAATAAATAGATAATTGTGAAAGATCGATTGAAAAATAAATAGATAATTGTGAAATATCTATTGAAAAATAAATAGATAATTGTGAAAGATCTATTGAAAAATAAATAGATAATTGTGAAAGATCTATTGAAAAATAAATAGATAATTGTGAAAGATCTATTGAAAAATAAATAGATAATTGTGAAAGATCTATTGAAAAATAAATGGATAATTGTGAAAGATCTATCGAAAAATAAATAGATAATTGTGAAAGATCTATCGAAAAATAAATAGATAATTGTGAAAGATCTATTGAAAAATAAATAGATAATTGTGAAAGATCTATTGAAAAATAAATAGATAATTGTGAAAGATCTATTTAAAAATAAATAGATAATTATGAAAGATCTATTGAAAAATAAATAGATAATTGTGAAAGATCTATTGAAAAATAAATAGATAATTGTGAAAGATCGATTGAAAAATAAATAGATAATTGTGAAAGATCTATTGAAAAATAAATAGATAATTATGAAGATTTATTGAAAAATAAATAGATAATTGTGAAAGATCTATTGAAAAATAAATAGATAATTGTGAATAATCTATTGAAAAATAAATAGATAATTGTGAAAGATCTATTGAAAAATAAATAGATAATTGTGAAAGATCTATTGAAAAATAAATAGATAATTGTTAAAAATCTATTGAAAAATAAATAGATAATTGTGAAAAATCTATTGAAAAATAAATAGATAATTGTGAAGATTTATAATCCGAATATTGTCTTCGATTGGTTGTTGTTTACCATTCCGGTTTTTAGCATTGCTATCAGCCTTATTTTTTGTTAATAGCAAATCTTACTATGATTAGGCACTGTGTTGAAGCATTGCCTAGTCAACTAAGATTTGCTATAACAAAAAGTTTTTTTAAAATATATTTTAAAAAAAAAATCACGCCGACATATTTCCATTTCTTTCATTGTGATAGCCTTCTAATACTCTTGTATAAAATGTTAATGTTTATCTATATGAATAAATGCGAAAGTTTTTGTTTCGTGTTTACAACAAAGTTATTAATGAAATGTTTATTAGTTAAAATTTATGGTTCATGTATTTCAAGTAGTGAACTTTGCGAAGTGATAGCGCGTTGGCAAAAAACCCCAGCTAGTGACGAATAAATTTGAAAATCTGTCCTTAAAAATAAGATTCTGAATAGTTTGAACGTGAATTTATGTGCACACAGACTTGCGGGATAAGAATACACTTCTGAGGATCGTCCCGATCCTCAGAAGTGTATTCTTTAAGAACATCTGTTGTTACTATAAAGGAATTATTTGATGACATCAGAGTTGATATCATGATATCCTTTTTGAAGACGGTGGGTTTATACCACAAAATCTAATATCTATAAGTCCAATAAAACAAACTTTTTATCAAAAGAAGGGGAAGGGGTAAAGATGAATAACGTCATAAATTTTTCATACCCCCCCCCCCCCGATAAAGATGTCGAAACAAATTATTAGTAAATAGAAAAGGGGACTGAAAAGAAGAAAAAAAAAACTACTTAGACAACTTTCAGTCGACCCTTTTCAAGACGGCCGTCGACAACGTGGTGGAAATCACGATTAAAAACGTGATAAAAAATTAAAAAAACATGAATAAGTATCTAAGGTAAAAGAAAAAACATTATTTAAACCGGGGAGAGTTCGAAATTGTGGGTGTACTCTTTTTGTTTGCACAGAGACGGTTAGGGTTACTTGAAGTGGGTCATCTTTGGTTCCCCTCCATTTCTTGTAGTTCTTTATTCCTTTTTTTTGTAACCTGGTAATTTAGGTGATAATAATTAATAACTCGTAAACAAAAATGGATGAAGTTTCAACAGAAACGTTTAACAGATTTATTAAAACTGAACACAGAATGAAATAATGAGTTAATTGGCCGCGGTACGCGATTTGATATTTACAGTCTAAATCCGTGGTCTGTGTTTACTTTCTCTCCAGGCATCTCTTCCTTTCCCGAGGGCGATAACCCTGAAATGGTTCAAGGGACGTAATTACGTTTTCTTTAGTTGTCCTAACACTTTAAGAATAATATAAATTTAAAAAATGACAAAAATTAATCTCACCCTCTATAATAATGTATATTAAAATTTTGTACCTACAAATATATATATGTATATAAGAAAATGAATGATGAAAATAAAAATTGGATAAAATACAATCTTTATTAATTCATCAAGTATTCAAATAAAGAATATCAATATTTTTCTTTTCCTTAACCCGTGGATTTTCAAAAATAAAAATTTAATCAGAGGAAATAATCAGCAAACATTGTATAACTGGTTAGCATAAATTTTAAAATGTAAAAAGTTGTGAGCAAAAAACATCTTCAATCAAATTTGGGTAGAAAAATATAATGTGCCCATGTAAATATTTATTTTTGTATAGTATCACCTAAATCTAATAAATATATTTTTGTATAGTATCACCTAAATCTAATAAATATATTTTTGTATAGTATCACCTGAATCTAATAAATATATTTTTGTATAGTATCACCTAAATCTAATAAATATATTTTTGTATAGTATCACCTAAATCTAATAAATATATTTTTGTATAGTATCACCTAAATCTAATAAATATATTTTTGTATAGTATCATTTAAATCTAATAAATATATTTTTGTATAGTATCACCTAAATCTAATAAATATATTTTTGTATAGTATCACCTAAATCTAATAAATATATTTTTGTATAGTATCACCTAAATCTAATAAATATATTTTTGTATAGTATCACCTAAATCTAATAAATATATTTTTGTATAATATCACCTAAATCTAATAAATATATTTTTGTATAATATCACCTAAATCTAATAAATATATTTTTGTATAATATCACCTAAATCTAATAAATATATTTTTGTATAATATCACCTAAATCTAATAAATATATTTTTGTATAATATCACCTAAATCTAATAAATATATTTTTGTATAATATCACCTAAATCTAATAAATATATTTTTGTATAGTATCACCTAAATCTAATAAATATATTTTTGTATAGTATCACCTAAATCTAAGAAATATATTTTTGTATAGTATCACCTAAATCTAATAAATATATTTTTGTATAGTATCACCTAAATCTAATAAATATTTATTTTAGTATAGTATCACCTAAATCTAATAAATATATTTTTGTATAGTATCACCTAAATCTAATAAATATTTATTTTTGTATAATATCACCTAAATCTAATAAATATATTTTTGTATAGTATCACCTAAATCTAATAAATATATTTTTGTATAGTATCACCTAAATCTAATAAATATATAGATATGTTATTTTATTTCTATTCAACATATTTGAGACCGAGGCAACGGCGGGTTAACCGACTAATAATAATTAGAAGTGCACTAGTGTTACTGTCTCACCTCTCTAACCGTAACCTCCTAGAATGAAATCGGTGACTAAGAAAAACCATCACCTAAAGATATCTCCCGCCAACTATTTCTATTTCGATGAAAATCCCACTGTAGCCGAGAATTGATTTGGAAAGAAGAACCGTTTATCAGCGGTGATAGTTTCCCCTTTTGTCTTTCATCTTGTCTATTTTCAGGCTTTCAACGAGTTCGGCCTTTTTTATTTTTTGGTAACTGAGAAAGAGATCTAAGGCCTTTTCCTCTTTTTTGTTGTTTTATTGGAAGAGAGGAGGCTTTAAAGAGAATTTGGTCTATGGATGGTCACTGGAGATGCCGGGATGAAGCTTCCATGACATCACATCCTCTCCTCTCTACCTACCAATGAATACAAATAGGATTTGTGCAGGTGCATATATATATATATATATATATATATATATATATATATATATATATATATATATAAAGAGGTTTATGTAGTTTGCTTGAAGCATTGTTTATTAGTATATAGAAATGTGATACTTAGAAAGCAATACAATGCATAGGTGTGACGGATAGACACAAGTTGGAGCAGATAAGACATATAATGGTGGAGCAAATTAAATAGTTTCACCCTTAATACAATGTATACATACACACATATATATATATATATATATATATATATATATATATATATATATATATATTTATTTATTTTTATTTTTTTTTCACAAACACACATATATCTGTTTATCTACACAATATTACAATGTTATGTAATACCTGTATCAAGATAGTCTGGTGGAAACTCCGTATGAATAATATTTCGGGAACTCTTCACTTCTTCAGAACCGTGCTCAACTCAAGTTCAAGCGTGCATATGAAGGGGCCGTGGGATGCAATCTCGCAGAAAATACCGGTTAAATTTAAATTTCAAACCAGATTCAGAAAACAAATAAACTTTCTTTTTTAAAAAAAATTTTTTTTTGCTCCAATTTGTGTCTATCCGTCACACCTCTGCATTGTATTACCTTCTAAGTATCACATTTATATATATATATATATATATATATATGTCTTGGAAGTTTCTCAACCATTAAACCTATAAAAAAAAAAAAACTTAAAAAAAAAAACATTATAGTCCCAAGTCGTTCGGTGGAAAATCACTTTTTTGTAAGTCAATTTACTTTTTGCAGTCACTATATTAGTTTGCTTCCAAGAATTGATGCTAGTCTTAACATTGTTTAAGGGGTCATCAGTTGTTTACCATGAAAAATTGTTTAAGGAATTTAAAAACAAAAAAGTATTTTATTTTATATATATATATATATATATATATATATATATATATATATATGAAGTTAATCCAACAAAAGATATAAGAGGCAACTAATATCTTTTAATTAGTGAAAACTCATGAGTTAAGGATGTTGAGATACTTTGCCTGAATTTTGAATTCTAATAAAATTTGATTCGCACCTTATTTTATTATTTCATTTTATATCATGCTATATATATATATATATATATATATATATATATATATATATATATATATATATATATATAATCGTTTAAGGAGTTGTTTCAAATTTCGGAAACCGTTTTTTTTGGAGGGGGGGGTCCTGGATTTTTGTCCCCATTTTTCACGTCAGTTTTTCTTTTGTGTATTTCGGCATGCCGTTATTTGTTTAAAACTTTTCCATCTCCCTTTCTTCTGTCTTTGGAATAATGTGTTCCTATTACCATTAAATGAACTATTGCCCTGATGATCAGCAATGTTAACTAAAGACTATATATTTCTATTGACTTTGTAGTGAAACGTGCGTAAGATATAGAAAGGATATTGAATTTGAAAAAAAAAAAAAATTTTTTAAATTGGTTTGTGAGACGATGAAAAAACACAGAATTCACCGAAATATAAAAATAAAGAAATTGTAGGAATAAGTGAAGATTATGGTTTTGGATTGATTTGGAATGCAACTATAAAGTATGATAAAGTATGGAAAGCCAATAAATATTATTTATGTATTCATCAACGTTTCGTCTTTATTTCAAGACTTCCTCAGGATGATTGTCTGAAGAAAATAACGCAAGTACAAATTGTTTGAAACAGAGGTAGTAGCCTGGGTGGGCCTGAAGGGCCGCTTATGAAAAAATAAATTATGAAATACAAATAGATGGTGGCGGTGGGAAATTGAGTTAACAGTAGAGAGTGTGGAGGGAAATGGTGGCTGTTGGAGTAATAAGATCATTAGGGAGAGGGAGCTAGTATTATGGTGGCGGTCGTTTTCCTTCTTTCCGTTTTCCACGATGGAAGAACATTTTTTTAACTATACGCCCGTCTCCCAATTAATTGTTGCACAGAGGGTGGGTAGGTTTTGCTAGTATATATATATATATAGTCTCGGAAGTTTCTCAACCATTAAAACTATATATAAAAAAAAAAATATATAAAAAAAAAACTTATAGTCTCAAGTCTTCCAGTGGAAAATCACTCATGTAAGTCAATTTATTTTTTAGTTATTATATTAGTTAGTTTCTAACACTATTTTAAGGGATCATCAGTTGTTTACCATGAAAAACTGTTTCGGGAATTTATATATATATATATATATATATATATATATATATACTAGGTACGTGCAAAAATGGCCGCCTCTTGTACGGACTATGCTTATTAAAAAGGGCTTATTAATTATTTAATCAGTTTTTGTGTAAACTTTGATTGTGTTTGAAAGATAAAAGCCTAAACTTAATCTCTAAATGAAAAAACCTGCATATTTACGTGTGAAAAATAAATTATAATGAAATATGTAATCACGGCGGCTAAAAAACTAAAAAATTCAATGAATTTTGAACTTTGAAAGAATTACTTGTAAAAATCCCTTGAAAGATAAATATAAGTTTTTAGGAACTATTTCAAAGATAATTATTAAATTAAAGTCATAAGATACTGAATTAAAAAAAAAATCCCACGTTTTACTAGAAATGAGCAAAATTATCCCCCCAAAAGGCATAAATTCGTAAAATCCGGCGTCACATAATCGGCAAACAACTTTGTTTACCAATTGACTATCGCTATGCAAAATATATGGAAGACAAAAATGTCATAATTTATCATTTTTAACTTTATATATAAAAATGGTTTTGTAATAGTTTATAGAAGTTGAAAAATTATTATCCATTAATTTCTTTATTCTTTTTAAGGTTGTAAACAAATTTAAGTACCCTTATTTTGTGATAATAAAAAAGGAAATGCTTATTTAATTAAAATATTTGTGAGTGTACGCAATTAAGATCTTATTTTATTTTTAACTAAAAAGGTTCATATTTAACTTGGTATTAGTTTTTAATTTAGTAATACTCTGAAATTATTGATGACGTCTGTTTACCAATGTTTTTCCTTGGAATTTGAAATGAATCCGTCTCTCTATCTTTCTCTCTTTCACCCTTCCACGTTTCCCCCTCCCCCTTTCACCTCCACCCAATCCATTCCTCTCTCTTGTTTTAATGTATTGAAAATAATAATAATAATAATGTAAGTCATTCACCTGAGCTTTCAGTTTTAAAGTTATTGCTCCCGGACAACACTGAGTTTCTTCTCCACCCGCTTCCTCAAAAATATAATGAAATCTATGTGTTTCAATTTATTCCAGGGCAACGCCGAGTTTCATATATTCCCTCCTTAATAATATAATGAAACCTATATTTATTTTAGTATATTCTCAGGCAACGTTGAATTTCTTGTCTTCCCCTTCTCCATCAAACATATACCACATTAAAATATACTACTGCTCTATCTAGGATTTTGAGCACTGACTCCTGAGCCACACAGAGTACCATTTCTGGTATAAAATAGTATAACAAAATACAGTGAAAATCGTTCTCCCAGGCAACACAGCGTTTCAAAACACCTGCTCTATGTAGGATATTGATGACTCCCGTTCAACGCCGAGTAAACACAGCTGCTCTATCTATTATATTGAGAACTTTGGATTATCTTATACCACTTGCCAAATATAATACTGTATTATTACTATAATGGCTCCCGGGCAACACCAAGTTAACAAAAGACAGAAGTTCCGGGCAACACTGCATCCCAGCAAACCTGCTCTATCTAGGATGTTGAGCACTTTTGGATTACTATATACCACTTACCAAATGTAATACTGTAATCTTACATTTATGTATCCCGTTTAGAGCACTACTGGAACCACACAAATAAAATTAAGGATACCTCCAGAGCACTACTAAAATCACCTTTTCCGGGTTTATTTCCACCCCCCACCCCCCTCCTTAGTCCTAAGAGAAGCCTAAGAAACGTCAAAGAATTTTGAAAGAAAATGCCTGGTGGAAGGAATACATTAAATTACAGTGTTTTCTTTCCAAATCATGGCTGAAAAACTCGACTTACCCCCCCCCCCCCGACAAAATCTGCTCCATAACCCCCTTAGAAGTGCACTTAGAGATTCACGAATACTTCCATTATCTTTCCTGGTTAATTTTACATGAGAATACACTTGTATGTAGATTCTATAACCGTTTTTTCTATAGGGCAAACACAAACACACAGACATTGAGTTTTATATATATATATATATAATTTAAATTTTTTTTTTTTAACATAGTTCACCCCAAACAAGGCAGGCCGCCACTGTAGACGTAAGGGGCTACTGAGAAAAAGGGAGAAGGTTTGGAAGGGTCAACCTAAATTGGGATCTGTGCAGCGAAATGTCTGTTTACATTAGTTTTAAATTTCTGCATGTCAGTACCGTCGGGGAAACAGGGGACAGGGAGGGAGTTCCAGAGGCCAGCAGCATGAGGAAAGAAGCTATTGGAGTAGAAAGCTCTCCGGCATCTGGGTACCTCCACAGTGAATGGATGGGATTTAGCTGATTGTCAAGTTGGTCTAGTGAATTTACGTCGAGGGGGCACCAGAATATATATATATATATATATATATATATATATATATATATTAGTAATCCAGGTAAAGTAAACATCCACAGGATAAAAATCCAAATAATTTCAACCGGGCTTATAAAGAGTGCTCAATATTAAATAGAGCTATATAAAATCTCTATTTAATATTGAGCACTCTTAATATTTTTTATCTATACAGACATATACATAATCCGCGACACTGGCATGTCGATGTTATCGATCAACAGCTGTTAGAAACTGGGATTTCATCAGGTGTAAAAAGAAATCTGATCCTTCACTCAGATCATATTTGGAAAGAATGATCTGAGGGAAGAATCAGATTTTTTTGTGTGTGTGATGATATCTCGATTTCTAACAGCTTTTGATCGATAACATCGACATGCCAGTGTTATGGATTATGTACATGTCTGTATAAATAAAAAAAATTATATATATATATATATATATATATATATATATATATATATATTCTTTGTAATATAGCAGGAAAAATCCCAGCAGAGTGCTCGATTAATTAAGAATTAAAATCAAGAATTAAAATTAAAAATTAAGAGCTTAATAATTTATTTGGTACAGAAAAATTAGTGACTATATACGAGAATTAGACAGGCTTTTCTTTATTATACAGAGAATATATATATATATATTCTCTGTATAATAAAGAAAAGCCTGTCTAATTCTCGTATATATTCTCTGTATAATAAAGAAAAGCCTGTCTAATTCTCGTATATAGTCACTGATATGTTGCAACCTTTAAACTCAATATCGATCTACAATAGCAAGAAATATTTGTGGATCGTGGGACCATCTTGCCATTAAGAGTATGACTACATATCAACCAAACCATTTCATGATCAAATCACTACAGTATAAATCTCTATGCATGAGTGGATGAAGTGTGTGAGGTGCGCTGAAGAAAAATTCCTACCAGTAAAATACATAGCCCTGTTGTGCTCGCATACCCTTAATGACAATAAAAGTGTAAAAATTTAGGAATTTCTTTGCTTTCGTACATTTAGTGTATATGAATTTTCATCTTACCCCTATTAAGGGCATATGATTTCAGTATACTGGCATTTACCATGGAATGTTAATAGGTTGAATATCTTCCAGAACATAATTAGACCAGATCGGATATAATTACTAAGGGCAGTCATTAAAGAAAAGAAGGGACTTAACTCTGTATCCATACATAATAGTTACGTCCCTTTCGAATAGGAAATAATATTTTTGAAAAGTAATTAAAAAATGTTTTTAAACCTGCGTACTGTAAACCTTATTTTTCAGTTTCAAATTTTTTATAAAACAAGCAAATAACATTTTGGACTAAAGTAATAAAAAAAAAACTTAGTATTAATTCATTGTTTATTTAGCAAATAAATTCAATTTCCATTTATTTGTAAATAACTCAGCTATTTGTAATGTGTTGAAAATAAACAACAAATTGAATAGGAAAATTAAAGCAATAGAGATTTTTTAACAATTCAGGGGCATCTTTTACGAGACTCAGCAGAGTAAAAACGCTAAAAAAACAAATATACAACAAATAAAAGTAACTGTAAGCTGTAAAAGTTAGTTTCAAACTTGCATGTGCTATTTGTTTGTATTTTAAACCCGCTTGAAGTGCTATTTATTAGAAATCAATAGTTTTCTCACCACAACTTGGGAAAAAAAAATGGCCGATTTGGGGGGGGGTTACTAACGAATGCACTAGGAGCGGCCATATTAATTTTTGTGAAAACGGTGGGAAAAAAAACAAGAAATTTTTTTTTACATCTAATGAAAACCCATTTATAATACGTAAAAATAAAAACAAATTACATAGGTAAGTAGAAAAATATCTATTCTCGTCGTAGGTCAACTTCACTTGTTGCAAATTTATGTTTTTAAACCCTTTCTCGTTCTTTTTTTGGACCCCGTTCGCGCCTCTGCTGAGCGTCGTAACATATACCCCAATTCAGTTCCATTAATTCTGTTATAATTAACTTTAACAATTTAAGTAAAAAAAAAATAAATAAAAAATTTAAAAAAACGGATCAAAACAAACTGCCTTAAGTTAAAATGGATTTACACAGCCCCAACTAAATTTTAGACATTTTCTAAAATCAAAATCATTTAATCAAAATTGGAATAAGGATTCTAGACATAAGGTTTAGTATCATATCTTGATTTTAATCTTCGTCGGGGGGTCATAAAAGTGGTGCAAAACTGTTGTGGGAATTAATTTTATCCGTCCTGGACAGGCTATTCTTCTAGTTTGTATATGATTGAGATTTCTTGATTTCGACCAAATCCAGCGTAATGTTCGTTGAACTGCGGTGATGTGAAGGACTTCTCGCGTATCTAGCAGTGATCCGTACTTAGAAATAAAGAAAAAATGGCAATGACTAAGCGACCCAGAACCCTAACCCTAACCCAACCTCAATCTGCATCGCTATTTATTATTTGTTTAACTTATGGTTTATTATTTCTTCATCTGTTCGCCATAATAAAGTTGAGAATGTGCGTTGCGTTTTGTTGGGGAGTTAGAGTTAGGGTTAGACATTTTTTAAAAAGTGTTTCGCTTTCTTCACAGCTGTTACAGGCAGTTGAGATGAAATTTAATATGGATGTAATTCTCATGCGCACACCCACATAATCTGTATATATATACACGGGTGGGTACCCTAACCCACATAATCTGTATATATATATATATATATATATATACACGGGTGGGTACCCTTACCCTAACCCACATAATATGTATATATATACACGGGTGGGTACCCTAACCCACATAATCTGTATATATATATATATATATATATATATATATATAGGTACCCTAACCCACATAATCTGTGTATATATATATATACGGGTGAGTACCCTAACCGTAACCCACATGATCTGTATATATATATATACACGGGTGGGTACCCTGACCCTAACCCACATAATCTGTATATATATATATACACGGGTGGGTACCCTAACTCTAATCCACATAATCTGTATATATATACACAAGTAGGTACCCTAACAATCTGTATATATATATATATACACGGGTGGGTACCCTAACCCACATAATCTGTATATATATACACGGGTGGGTACCCTAACCCACATAATCTGTATATATATATATATATACACAAGTAGATACCCTAACCTACATAATCTGTATATATATATACGGGTGGGTACCCTAACCTTAACCCACATGCTCTGTATATATATATATATATATATATATATACATGGGTGGGTACCCTAACTCTAACCCACATAATCTGTATATATATATATATTCACAAGTAGGTACCCTAACAATATATATATATATATATATATATATATATATATATATATATACACGGATGGGTACCCTAACCCTAACCCACATAATATATATATATATATATATATATATATATATATATATACACGGGTGGGTAACCTTACCCTAACCCACGTAATCTGTATATATATATATATATATATATATATACACGGGTGAGTACCCTAACCCATGTAATCTGTATATATATATATATATATATGCACACACACACACGGGTGGGTACCCTAACAATCTGTATATATATACACGGATTGGTACCCTAACCCTAACCCACATAATCTATATATATATATATATATATATATATATATATACGGGTGGGTACCCTTACCCTAACCCACATAATTTGTATATATATACACAGGTGAGTACCCTAACCCTAACAATCTGTATATATATATACACATGTGGGTACCCTAACCCACATTATATATATATATATATATATATATATATATATATATATATACACACACACACACACACACGGGTGGGTACTCTAACCCTAACCCACATAATCTGTATATATATATATATATATATATATATATACACGAGTGGGTACCCTAACCCTGATGTACACTTACAAAATTTACATATTCTTGATTCAGTATGATTCTGGTCAGGTTGGAGTAAAAAAAAAAATGTTTATATGAGTGAAGTAAAGGATTTTCTAAAGTAAAAGTTACGTAGTTTTGTTAAAATATAAAAATCGTTTAAAATTTACAGGAGACCAAAACAGAAATATTTCCAGTAGGAATTGAGTATTCTTGTTTGAAAAGCATTTTTGATGTATAGAAAATTTCAATTATCAAAAATAAACCATGTTTATTTTTTTCATTTTCGGCAATGTCAAATTTTTTTAGTTATTTTTCTTTGTTGGATTGAATCTATGTGATGTTAAAATGGAATCTGGGATGAAAGTTCCAGTCAAGAACTCGTGCGTGGCAGCACCAAATAAAGTAGAAATTGAGTGTTCTTGTTTTAAAAGTATTGTTGATATATAGAAATTTGAATTAAAAAATAATCAAGCGTTAGGAAAGCCATATATTTACATTGTTTTTTTTTTTAATTTATTCAAATGCATTAGAAAATTAATCTTTTTATCAAATTGAACAATTTTAAGCATATAGTACTTTTAGTAAAATGAAAAATCTTTGAATTAAATGATTGGTTTGGTATAATTACTGCATAAAAATTTCTGTAATAAAATATTTGTTTGTTATAAATAGAAATTTAGGTCAAAGTGATAATTTGTTTTTTTCTTTCTTTATATGATACTAGCTGTCCCGACCTAGCATTGCTCTTGTGTATATCAGAAAGATACGTTTTTCTAGTGTGAATCTGAAAGGAGTATTTTAATATCACTATTAGTGAAAGAAATCTTCCAACTTAATAGAGAGAGAAAAAGAGAGAGAGAGAGAGAGAGAGAGAGAGAGAGAGAGAGAGAGAGAGAGAGAGTGAGATTAATATAAACTTTTTTAAATAAGGTTTTTAAAAATATAAATTTTGGAGTCGGAGAGGGGTGCGGAATGATAGCTTTACAATTTTTACTGAAGGTTCTGCTCATCTGGCAGTAGCGAGTTTGTAGAAAATAAATTTTTGAGAATAAATTGTAAGCATTTCTTGAAGAAATAAACTAAACGAAAATATCAAAACAGTCACTGAATTTTAAAACAGAACAAAAAAAAAATAGTTAATTAATGAAATATCCTTGTGCAAATCAATATGCTAATTAGTTGACCATCAAAAAGTAAGTGAGGATGTGTAGAAAGAGAGAAAGGGGAGAAGTTTCTAAACTTTTAAAATGTTTCTATTTTCTAATAGATGAACCCCGGGTAACGCCGGGTAGTCCTGTTAGTAGGCAATAAAACGATTTCGGGTATTTCCTGAAATGTGAATCTAATGCAATTAATTTTAAAAGTAAGTGACAAGTTACCCCATTTTTTGTTTGTAAAAAGTTGTCTGTGTCTTCTCATGATGGGTGTGGTTATCTTTTTTGAATAAAGTATTGTCAGTTTTTTCTGCTTATATAAAGTGTCGCCTCCTTGTAAATTTGTCTTTTTCTTTTTTTCTTTTTTTTCTTTTTTTTCTTTTTTTTCTTTTTTTTTCTTTATTTTCTTCTTTTTTTTCTCTTTTTTTTCTTTTTTTTTTCGTTTTTTTCTTTTTTTTTTCGTTTTTTTCTTTTTTTTCGTTTTTTTCTTTTTTTTTCGTTTTCTTTTTTTTTTCGTTTTTTTTCTTTTTTTTTTCGTTTTTTTTTCTCCTTTTTTTCTTTTTTTTCTTTTTCTTTTTTCTTTTTTCTTTTTTTTTTTTTCGTATTTTAATGTTAACCAGAAAATTATCGGGGCAGTATTTCTGCTGACACAGCATTTTTTTGTTTTCACATTTTGAGTAAATGTTTGGCATTGTTTTCTGAATAATTCTGTTCTATTTTCACTGTGTGGTTATAGCCATATTGGGAGCCTTGCCACAATATATCATTCACAATTTACCGAACTCTTCCTAAAATAATCAGAAGTTAAAAAATACTATATATAAAACAGCTTGTTTTTTTTGTTTTTATTGTGTGTTCGGGGAGGGAGGGGGCCAATGGCGTCCAATAGATATAAGAAAATTATAGGCGTAAATAAATTTATTTTTAAATTTTTTCTTAAATAACGACTAATCGTGTTTTGTTATATTTTAAAAGCTCAATGTTTATAAATATATGTCATGAGGTACATATCTATCAATCGATATATATATATATATATAACTCAATGTCTGTGTATGTTTCGTGTTCCCTATAGAAAGAAAGGTTAGAGAATCTACATAAAATCTAAAAGTGCATTCTCATGTAAAATTTTCCAGGGAAGACAATGGAAGTGTTCTGGAATCTCTAAGTATACACCTAAGAGGGCTATGAGGGCATAACCCCCTTAAAACTTCAAATATATCCTTTTTTATGAAATTCAAATTATATGTATAACATTTTCTAAGGAAGATAATGGAAGTGTTCCCAAATCTCTAAATGCCCTCCTAACTTAAGGGAGCTATGTGGAACGAAGTTCCTTTAAAACTTAAAATATTTCCTATTTTGGTGAAATTTATTTCATATGTATGAAATACTGCGGGGAAGACAATGGAAGTGGTACTGAACCTCTGTGTTACCCTCTGTATTGAATATCTACATCGCCCCACCTCTAAATTACCCATGGGGACAGAACTTCTTTAGAACTTCAAATATGTATATCTGATTTGAAATTTGAGCCAGAGAAATCAGAATTTAAAAACATTTTAGCTGCTTCTTCTGACTATATTAGGGGTCGAAACGGGAGGGGGAAAGGGCAGTAAAAACAAAGAAAGTAATAAAGTGTTATGGTTTGGTTTGGTAGTTTTGTTTTACGGCATATCAACCCTTTTTGGGTTATTTAATGCCGAATCTGGTCATTATAGTAAAAGTTTTTATGCTTCAAGTTCTTTATATCTTCAAATGTTTAATCATCGTTTTTGGTTTGGTAGTTTTGTTTTACGGCATATCAACCCTTTCTGGGTTATTCAATGCCGAATCCGGTCATTATAGTAAAAGATTTATGCTTCAAGTTCTAAAAATAAAATTAAAAAGGGGAGGGAGAAAGGGAGAGGGGCTGTTGTTTTTGTTTTTGGTTTTGTAGAACATAATTAAGTTTTACAAAAAAAAAAAAAAAAAAAAAAAAAAACGTCAATGTAGGTGAATTTCGTCTCAGGGAGCCACAGGGCAGCCTGATCTGGTATCACCAGTAAAGTGTTATGAGCATAGTAAAAAGTACATAGTAGTGATCCTCATTCAATCCCGAGCAACGCCGGGTCTTCCTGCTAGTGTATATATGTATATTTATATATTCATATATTGTACTAAAATTGAGTGAATAAATGTGTTTCTTAAAAACTAATTTCTATATAATTTAATAATTCTAGAGATGAAAGATGAGAATAAAAAATTTGTAAAGATACAATATTTATTAGAACATTTACAATTACATTGTCGGCTTTTCCCTATCCTCTGATGAAAAGAGTTTATCTTTAAAAATCCATGGATTAAGGATATGAACCTCCTTGCTCTTAACTTTTGATGTTCTAATAAATATTGTATCTTTACAATTGTTTATTCTCATCTTTCATCTCTAGAATTGATTGCTCTATTCAATATATTGAGCTTTATATTATCACGATAGATTATTATTAAACAATAATTCAATTATCTTTAATTTAATTCAACATTTAAATATACAATTTAATAACACAAAATACATGCTAAAATATTTTCTTAGTTCTCGGATTGAATTATGTTTGAAAAAAAAAATCCATTTTAATTCTTCTAATTAACTGTAATTTGCAATTAATTGATCAAGTGACCCATCTCTTACTGAGTTTCATAGGAGTCTTGATGAATAAAAAAAAAAAATACTGTCTGCGATGGAGGAACCGAAAAGACAACAATTTCTTTTGACTTGCATGATTCAACTGAATATTAAATGTTCACCGTTGCTCACTTTCATAGTAACAGCAGCTCTAAACTCTCAACCAATCAAAATCAAGGAATTTCCCTTTTAAAAATTAAAAAACGTCTTATGTTGCTGATGAAAACAACATTGGCTAAGCGACCCCACATGCAAGTTATTGGCTTTTCTCTCAAACATGTAACAAAAAAACACATTTTCTAAACCATTCCCCCCATTTGTAATGTCATCCATTTTTAAGTAAATATATATAATACAAATGAGGCCAAAAGCCACTCGAGGACAAGGATCAATGTGATTGTTGATTGGATGGTGAAATAGTACTATGATAGGACTGAAAACGATGGACAAAAATGAACAAAATTTGAATACTTAAGAGGACGGCTCTACCATAAGTTGACATTGGACGCGAAGATTACCATGTTGTAGTCTGCAGGAAAGCAGTCCTGTGGTAACATATGTACATATAAAGTGGGTACAGTGACAGACAAGGAAGAGTAATAGTTTTAGTAGTATACAGATTAAACCACTATTACACTGTCAAATCCAAGATGGATGCTGCACCCTATAGACCGGTGTCGTCTTGTCCTTCGAGGCTTGATTCCACCGGTCTGTGGGTTTGTCCTGTGCAGTTCTAGGAGGTCCACCCTCCCAGGCTTTGCCTCCCCTCTTTGGGGAGGAGTAAGTTTATTGCTTACTGCCTGAGGCGCCCCTACCGGGGAATGCCGACGGGGTTGCCCAGGCAATTTTTAATGGCCAGAGTGCTCACCTTCTCAGGCGCTGGCTTTTCAAACCCCACTTTCCCGACCCGACCTTGAGTCAGATCTTACCTTGTGGGAGTAAGATAAAACTGGCCTTGTGCCTTACCTCCTGAAGAGGAGGTAAATAATAATACACTGTCAAATTATAGAGAACAATGAAGAAAAGGGAAAAAAAAATGTTTTTCTTGCAACCTCTTCCCTTCCAAATCTCTCTGTAATCATAAACTGTGCTTCCCTCAACCGGCGCTACACAAAAACTAACAATAACAATGACACATTTTGTGAATTCATTATTAAACTAGTTCAGAGTAAAGTTGGGGCGTGTATCTTTACATATTAATAAACATTCATTCTTACAGAAATGTGTTTGCGATGTCTGAAGAACATGTGACCCCCCCTCTCCCCCCCCAAAAAAAAAGAAGGAAACTTCCTGGGCAATTTCTTCAGCAGAAATACGAGGTTCACTTGTGAAATAAAAATGGTTTCAAATTTTCTTTTAAGTAAAGTTTTTAATTTGAGTTACGTCCCTTTGTTTTCAATGGTTTTAAAAGCGCTCATCATTATTGTAGTCAAATCTATTTTTATATTACAAAAACTCTGGATCTTGTTCGGTATCTTGTTTGTTTCTGTGCATACTGGATGATGTCACAAAGGCAACTATTGAGACGAAAATTATTTACTTTACTAAATAAATTACCCCAGTGTAATGGGTGGCGGTCATAGTACAGGGTGGGCAAAAATAAGGGTCCTATTTTTAAAAATTCATAACTTTTTTATTTATTGATTTTTTTTTTTTTTTAATTTTTTTTTTAGAATAAGTAAAGGACCCCTTCCGAAGCAAGCATGAGCCGTATTAGCCCTAAGGAACGTACCCTTATTTAGAAAACATTATTTTTGCTTAAAAAACTCAAAACAGTGTAAAAAACAATACTTTAGTTTTTGTAAGTTTTAAGAAGTGTTTTTCGGCTAAAATTTGTTTTGTTTATTTCAAAAAATCTCGGAAGGGTCAGTCTACACACACATAAAGTTTGGTGAGTTTAACTTTTATTTTGTGGAAGTTATTCAAATTCAAGTTATTCAAATTTAAAGATAGGACCCTTATTTTGGCCCACCCTGGTTAGTGAGAGGGTAAAAACTCTGCCAACTTTCACTTAATAAGACAAGAAGAAACTGAAGTATTGATTGGGTTTAATAGTGAAATCAGTTGATGTGATTGAATTTCTTTTGGTTTTTCATGGCAATTTATGTCGAGAATTAATGCCAAAACATTTTTCTCTGTTTATTAAGTTATTTTGGTCAATGGAATTAGTTAAAATCTCACTTTATACTATATCTAAGATTAGAAAATAAAATATGTACGGTAGATTTTATTAAAAAAATTTTTTTTTTGCTTAAAAATTTCTTGTATGAGGAGAGATTTTTAAAAAGTGTTTTTTATATCGTAAAATAATGCACATTAGGTTTTATGACTCTGCTTATTATAGTACTGGTTTGTATGCAAGGATATAGCCCCCTCTCGGCGCTTGATATTCTTTGGAATATACCACCCAGAAGATGACTACTTCAAAAAGAAGACAAAATTCTATCTAGGAAAAGTTATGTCCAGTTAAAATTGCCGAGCTAAGATATATCTTTATGTCCAAAATACAGTTTACAACTGAGGTTAGAGCGTTTCCTTCTTTCTTTTGTTGTTTTCTGAAGTTTCAAGAGAACCGAAAGATTTTGGAGTCATATAAAAATTAAACATAGATGATAATATCTATTTAAGTTGACCCATGGGGAGAGAATCTAACTGACCATGAGAAAAGAGGGCCTAAAACGGCTAGGTTGGAGCTTTGAGCAAGGATGGAGATTGTCACTATTAGAAGAACCTTGCAATTTTGGGACTGCTAACCAAATACTACAAAATATGAACCCTATGGATTGTGCCCAGGAATGTGAAGTCAAATAATAAAAGTTGGGGTCAATTGTTAAAAGCGCAGCGTTGTCCCATTATTTGAATGCGCACTGGTCAGGCGCATTACCAGTTATATAACTTGCTGAACTTTTAGAGAAAGGAGAGAATCTATCTGACCATGGAAAGAGAAGGTCTAAAACAGCAAGGTTGAACAAACAGGGGGACTCTGAGCAAGGATGGAGATTGTCGCTATTAGAAGAACTGTTAGATAATGGCCCTATGGGAATGGACATATCTGTTGGAGATCGGGTTTGACTTGCACGAATTAATGCGGGGCAGTTGAGTGCAGAATAAGGCTTGTTCTCACAGTCGGAGCTGGCGCAGACGTGACAAGGTTACGTGTGACGAGACCTCGGATCAAGGGTCAGTCTACACCTGCGAGAAGCTCTGTGACTTTGTGGGCCCTGCATGGGAAACAAAGGGATCTGTGACGTCGCTCGTTCTCGTGAGGAGCGAGTTTTTAGTCAGTCTAATTCGGAGAGCGAACTGATAGGACATGCGATTCACAATGTAAAGATAAGGAATATTTCCCTTCAGGGAAGACAAGCGCGAGAATCCTTTCCCCCCCCCCCCTCTAGGAATAGTTAAGAAAACATTAATAACTAACTACGATAATGTGGGATTTGCTCTCTTAGTCTCTCTCGGCGTGGTGAATTTCCCTTGAATAAAATGAATTAAATTTAAAAGCAGAGTTTGTCTTCGGGGGCGACATGGCTTTTAATGCAGACAACAGACGACGGCAGAGAAGAAAGAATTCATCCACTGGACGACACGACCAACCCTCAAATACGACGAGTATACAAAACGCTTACTGCCACGGTCCAGGCAGGAGTAGTTGCAACAGAACTGCACATATTTTTCTATTCTTAACAAAATGAGATTATTTTTTTCATTAGTATCTTTCAATGTTAGAAAATACGAACTCTATAGATTTTGCGCAGAAATGTTTACACAAATAATAAAAGTTGTTAGTAGCACGGTGTTGTCCCTTCATTTTGATGGAAAGAACTTTTATTCCAACTAGTCAGATGCATTAGCACGGCCGCACATTAGAATCGAACGCTTATCAATATCGGAGAGGCGGCATCCATATCGGTAAAATAGGGTGGCTGAAATTGTGCTCATCTGCAGGTTTTGGTGCTCGGTTTGTATTGAGGGATATACCCCGACTTTTTAGATGGCTACTTGAAATGGAGACAAGATTCTTTCGAGAAATAGTAATGCCCAGTGTGAATATTCGCATTCCACTGAGTCCAAGGCTGAGATAATACCCTTAGTTGAAGTCAGCTGTAATTTCATGAGGATTTTTATTAAAAAAAAATAGGGGTCGGGGATAATTAAACATAGATGTTAATATCTATATAATTAATATCTATATAATTAATATCTATATAATTTGGTGGACTTTGCAACGGGAAGAGAGTATTTATTTACCTCCTCTCCAGGAGGTTAGGCACAAGGCCAGTTTTATCTTACTCCCACAAGGTAAGATGTGACCCAAGATCGGGTCAGGAAAGTGGGGTTTGAAAAGCCAGCGCCCGAGAGGTGAGCACTCTGGCCATTAAAAATTGCCTGGGCAGCCCCGTCGGCATTCCCCGGTAGGGGCGCCTCAGACAGTAAGCAATAAACTTACTCCTCCTCAAAGAGGGGAGGCAAAGCCTGGGAGAGTGGACCTCCTAAAACTGCATAGGACAGTACCTCAGACCGGTGAAATCAAGACCCGAAAACCAAGACAATACCGGTCTACAGAGTGAGCATCCATCGGAACAGATACTACACTCTGATCTTAGCCAAAAGGCCAAGAGAGTACCTAACGGGAAGAGAGTACCTAACATGTGAACTGGACAAACAGGTTAGGGTCTCTGTGCAGTGGTGAGGGATTGTCATCAAATAGCTTAGACTCTGTCGGACTGATTGTCGAGGACGTATCTCTGATTGGTGTGAACAGTCTTAGTTGATGAATGTGTCCCCAGAACAGTGAATTTATGGCTTTTGGGCTCGACATACAGGTTAACTTCTAGGTGGAGATTAATGAACTACAACCGAAAATTGGGAAGATTACTGACGTATAATGTTGTTCTACGTTTTGGACTAATATTGTTCAATGTTTAAAATACGAAAACTATGGATTGCGCCAAGAAATGTGAACTCAAATAATACTAGTTGTGAATTGTGAATAGCACAGCGTTGTTCCTTTATTTGGATGAGCCATTTTATTCCAGATAGAAGAGATTTATCTACCTCCCACAAACTAAGATGTGACACAAGGTCGGGAAAGTGGGATTAGAAAAGTCAGCGCCCGAGAGGTGAGCACTCTGGCCATTTAAAAATTGCCTGGGCAGCCGCGTCGGCATTCCTCGGTAGGGGCGCCTCAGAAAGTAAGCAATAAACTTACTGCTCCCCAAAGAGGGGAGGAAAAGCCTGGGAGGGTGGACCTCCTAGAACTGCACAGGACTGTCCCATAGACCGGCGTAAATCAAGCCCCGAAGGCCAAGACGATACCAGTCTATGGGGGTGCAGTATCCATCAGAACAGATACTACACTTTGATCTTGGCCAAATAGAAAGACGCATTACTACGGCTGTAGCATAGATCCTGACTTATAAAGATGATGACGAGATCCGAGAGTTGCACTCCACTGAGTCGCACTCCACTGAGTCCAATGCTTCTATTTGTTCATGTCGCTGGAATTTCATGAGGATTATATGTGCGTGTGTGTGTGGTGGGATAATTAAATATAGAGGAGAATATTTATATAAATTGTTGGACTTTGGAGAAAGGGAAGATTCTAGCTGGTCCCAGGAAGAGACTGCCTAACATCGAGGCTGGACAAACAGTGGGACTCTTGAAAAAGATGGGGATGGTCACCATTTCAGCTCAATATTTTTTATTTTTTTTACTGTTGACCAAATGAGAGGGATTCATATTTCACTAGTATCTTTCAATGTATAAAGTACGAAAACTATGGATTGTGCGAAGAAATGCTAACACAATTAATAAAAGTTGTTAATTGTTAATAGTACAGCGCTGTTCGTTCGTTTGGATGAGCTGTTGTTCCGGCTGGTCAGATGCATTACCACAGCTGCGCACTGGAATCATGCACCTATCGATATTGGACAGGACGCATATACAACGAAAATGACCATAGACCTGAATCGAATGCTATATAACAGCGACGCAACTGACCTAACCCTAACCCTAACCCAATTGACTACAGCGGTGACAACCAGTCATGTCCCAATGTTTATGAATCCTATTTAATTTAATTCGTTAAATCGTTTTAAAACTCGTTTTTAAATTTTTTTTTTAAATTTAAAAAAAAATTTTTTAATTTTTATTTTTATTAAAAATTTACCATTTATTTTTTAAATTAAAAAAATTTTTTTTTTAATTTTCAAAAAATTAAAAGAAAATTTTTTAATTTAAAAATTTTTTTAAAATTATTTTTTTTTTTATTAAAAATTTACTATCTATTTTTTAAATTTTTAAAAAAAATTTAAAAATTAAAGAAAATTTTTTTACATTTTTAAAAAAAATCGTTTTGAAAATTTAAAAAAAAATTTAATTCGTAAAGTCGTTTTTAAAATCGTTTTTTATTTAATATTTATTCATATTTGTTAAGAAACTTTGCGCTATTGCAAACACACGTATCAAAACAACTTTTTGTTTTTTGTTTTCCAGGTTATGAAGGTGAAGAAAGCCCGTGTCATTGGTTTCCCGAGAGGTTCAAACATGTTATGGCACTGCGACAACAAGCCCTTGAAAAAGCTAAACATATGTGGGCAGATTATTTATTTGTAAGTTTTTTTCCCCTTTTTTATTTCTTTCTTAACATAAAAGAAGGTAAACTCCCTTTACCGGGCTAGAAAATTTCTCACACCAGCCAGTATCCTATATCTCTATAAAGTCACCATTCGCCCGTGCATGGAGTATTGTTGTCACATCTCGGCTGGTGCACCAACCATTAGTCTCTCCCTGTTAGACAGAGTGTAATAAAGAATTTCTAACCTAATAGGTCCTACAGTCTGCCAAGCTCCAGCCCTGTCACATCGCCGCAGTGTTGCAGCCCTGTGCTTGTTTTACAAGTACTTCCACAGAATGTACTCTGATAAACCTTCTGAACTTATACCACTTCAATGTAAATATCCCTGATCCATCTGATTAGCAGCAAAATCACGCCCCTTCATTGTAGAAGTCCCTAGATGTCAGAAGACTTTCTACTCTAATAATTTCTTTCCTTGGGTCGCTTGCCCTTTGAATTCCCTCCATACTCCCTGTTTCCCCGACAGTACCAACATGCAGAAATTGAAATGTAATGTAAACAAACATCTTGCTGCCCAACTCCCCACCCAGGTTGCCCCCCTCTAAATCTGGCCCCTATCACAGTAACCACTTACACTTCAGTGGCAATATGCCCTGTTTTGGGCAAACGAAACTAAGAAATAAATAATAGAAATTCAAGAAATTAGCAAATATTATTTTTCTGATTTAACATTTTTGTGCTTGTATAGACCACTATCCATGGCCGACTGCAGTATTTTCATATTGTTTTAGGAGTCAAAGTTGGGCCCTTTTTAAAATTTCAAGACCTCCAGCATTTAGGATACCGACTCCACAGCCCGGTTTTTATCATAAATCAATGTTTCTTAAATTAAAACGCATAAATTTGTATGAATTAGTATATGACTTTTTTGACCAAGTAAATTCTGTTGTTGGCATTGGCCAAAGTGATGTTTTTAATAAATTGTAGCTAAGTACGCTATTATATTGCCAATAACATGGTATAACAATAACAAATGAAAATTGGCTACAAAATTATAAGGAATTTTGTATGTATTACTTTTGTGAACTTCTGAGTGGTCAGCACATAGCCATCTGAGATGGTGATACTTTTCCACCTGAGATGGTGATAGTTTTCCATCTGAGATGGTACATAGTAATAGTAGTAGTCGTGTTAATGGAAGAGGTTGGAGGGTGACACCGAACGGAAGTTATGCAAATCATGTGACTTCCGGTGGGACCCCTCTCATGCTCTTAACAGGGGAGACTTGAACAAGAAAAGACGTGTTTTTGCATGCTGCCTCCAAAACTAAGACAGCACGCAATGGGGTGACTGATGTAGTAACATCTCTTTCTCTCTCTCTCTCTCTCTCTCTTTCTCTCTTTCTCTTTCTCTCTCTCTCTCTCTCTCTCTTTCTCTCTCTCTCTCTCTCTTTCTCTCTCTCTCTCTTTCTCTCTCTCTTTCTCTCTCTTTCTCTTTCTCTGTCTCTTTCTCTGTCTTTCTTTCTCTTTCTCTGTCTTTCTTTCTCTCTCTCCCTCTCTCTCTCTCTCTCTCAAGCCTTTTTATAAACTTATCAACAAGTGTCGGCAAGATTTTGAAAGTGGTGGTGGTGGTGGTGGGGGGGGGATTAGAGTTTGACACCGGACTGATATTATGCAAATCACATGACTTTGAGTGGAATCCCCCTCATGCTCTTAGTGGGCAAGACTTGAACGAGAAAACACATGTTTTTGCATGGTGCTCAAAAAACTAGGACAGCATGTGTTGGGTTACTGATGTAGTAACATCTCTCTCCCTTTCTCTTCCTCTCCCTCTTCCTCCCTCTCCCTTTCTCTTCCTCTCCCTCTTCCTCCCTCTCCCTTTCTCTTCCTCTCCCTCTTCCTCCCTTTCTCTTCCTCTCCCTCCCTGTCTCTTCCTCTTCCTCCTTCTCCCTTTCTCTTCCTCTTCCTCACTCTCCCTTTCTCTTCCTCTCCCTCTTCCTCCCTTTCTCTTCCTCTCCCTCTTCCTCCCTCTCCCCCCTCTCTCTCTCAAACCGTTTTATAAACTAACCAACAAGTGTCGGCGAGATTTTGTATCAACGAATGAAAAAGCAACCTGGGTTCACAACTATGATGGTAGTGGCGGCGACAATGACGACGAGATGATCAACTTGTGCGCATAAAGGACTTTACACACCAATCGGTAAGGGTGTATATAAAGTTAAGTCTGTTATTTTTTGTAAACAAAAGATCTTTAAAAGATGACTCTATTTCTAATTTATAGTCACGTTAAGTGTCAGCCTCTTCATTCTTTTTGTGTAATTATAGCGACTGTCATTGATAATTCTGATATATAGCAAATATAAGATCAAATAATATTCCTGTTCTTTATACTAATAAGTAACGTATATGTCCTCGAATACCTTATGCATCCTGTTCTGTTATTCCATCCACCAGGTCAGTATTTTAACAAATTGGTCTTGTACTTTGTTAAAATGTATATCATATTTTTGCAAATAAATAATTCGAAGTGTGTTACGTCTTGATGTTTATACGTTTCGGTTCAATTACAACTCAGAAAAATGAAGGAAGTATGAAGTAGAACCGTTAACAGATTTATTTAACAAACATTAATTATTTATTAGAATGTAGAAAAACCGCTGAATGCGAGATGCTTGTTTGCTTGTGAGACCGTTCTGTTTACATTTCACTGTCCGACAGACGACTTCTTCAAATGCCAGGGGCGATAACTCTTATTTTGCATCAAGGAAAATAACTCGATTTTGATTTGTTAGGTTGACCTAACAAAGTCTACTATCTGTTTTGTCCTCGGGAGGAGAAATCTTTCTTGAGTGAGGCAATTTTATATTTTTTACTACAGTAAAAACTAACTTTACCCTTGTGAGGAAAGACAGGCAAGTAAATAGGGATTATATTCAGTGTTAAAAAGTGTGTGCTTGATTTGACCACAGCAACAATTTGAATATTATTAAAATAGTTATGCACTTGTTGACATCCTTTTTTTTTTCTTTTTTCATCTGAAACTTTGATAAGCTGATAATTCCAAAGGATGTTTTATTATTCGCCAGAATACTAATTTGATTGTAGAGAATTGAAACGATGCGGTTAACTTGTAGTAGTTCTGGACTAGTAAAGTAAATGTCATGTGAAGTCACTTATGTTGTCTTAATAGTTTAATCAAGTTTTTCCTTTCTCGCAGCAAAGTTATTTATTTTGAACACCGACCTTCCTGTATGCTTCATCTGCAGTCATTCTAACATCAGCTCGTCCCAGAATTAGTTATACTAATTAGATTTGTTCTCTTCTAACCATAAATAAGTTGTATATTGTTGAACGCTGATACAAGTAGCTGCCGCCATTATCATCATCATCATCATCGGTTTAACGTCCGTTTTACATGGTGGTATGCGTTGGATGGCTTTAAGAAAATTGAATTCCAAACAAAGCTATCTCTAGTCGAGTCTTTATTATTATTAGGGATGGGACGTAATGGGTGAAAGTTAGGGGTGGGACGTAATGGGTGAAAATTTCAGATTCATGCGAGTAGTATTTTTTTGTGTTCATTTATACATAAATAACACTAAACAATCAAACATTTTGAAAATTTTGCAAAATTCAAGAGGGGTGGAACGTAATGGGTGAAAATTTCAGATTCATGCGAGTAGTATTTTTTTGTGTTCATTTATACATAAATAACACTAAACAATCAAACATTTTGAAAATTTTGCAAAATTCAGAAGGGGTGGGACGTAATGGGTGAAAATTTCAGATTCATGCGAGTAGTATTTTTTTGTGTCTATTTATACATAAATAACACTAAACAATCAAACATTTTGAAAATTTTGCAAAATTCAAGAGGGGTGGGACGTAATGGGTGAAAATTTCAGATTCATGCGAGTAGTATTTTTTTGTGTTCATTTATACATAAATAACACTAAACAATCAAACATTTTGAAAATTTTGCAAAATTCAGAAGGGGTGGGACGTAATGGGTGAAAATTTCAGATTCATGCGAGTAGTATTTTTTTGTGTTCATTTATACATAAATAACACTAAACAATCAAACATTTTTTAAATTTTGCCAAATTCAAGAGGGGTGGAACGTAATGGGTGAAAATTTCAGATTCATGCGAGTAGTATTTTTTTGTGTTCATTTATACATAAATAACACTAAATAATCAAACATTTTGAAAATTTTGCAAAATTCAAAAGGGGTGGAACCATGGCCATCCCTACTACAGGCCAGGCAATCGTGCAACTGGGGTCTTTTACTGGGGGCCATGTGAATTTTCTTAAATATTCGATATAGAAGTTGCAAACTATATCAACTGGTGCGGATCCTTTTTTTTCTTTTTAACCACAATATACAAGTAATGATCTTTTGACATAAGTACAAAATCTCTAAAAAAAAATCCAACATTGAAATAAAAATTCTTCATTGAAATATGCATTTGCCTTTGTTTATTCAAAATTACCTGTCTCTTCATTTATAGGAATTTGTCAATTGTCAAATTTATCAATTAGCTCATTGTGGTTCTTATTATTTGGTTTGTAAAACACATAATAACATCAAACTAATCTCACAGAGGAATTTTACCTTTGTTTGCAACTTCTATATCGAATATTTAAGAAAATTCACATGGCCCCCAGTAAAAGACCCAAGTTGCACGATTGCCTGGCCTGTAGTAGGGATGGCCATGGGTGGAACGTAATGGGTGAAAATTTCAGATTCATGCGAGTAGTATTTTTTTGTGTTCATTTATACATAAATAACACTAAACAATCAAACATTTTGAAAATTTTGCAAAATTCAACAGGGGTGGAACGTAATGGGTGAAAATTTCAGATTCATGCGCGTAGTATTTTTTTGTGTTCATTTATACATAAATAACACTAAACAATCAAACATTTTGAAAATTTTGCAAAATTCAAGAGGGGTGGGACGTAATGGGTTAAAATTTCAGATTCATGCGAGTAGTATTGTTTTGTGTTAATTTATACATAATAACACTAGACAATCAAACATTTTGAAAATTTTGCAAAATTCAGAAGGGGTGCGACGTAATGGGTGAAAATTTCAGATTCATGCGAGTAGTATTTTTTTGTGTTCATTTATACATAAATAACACTAAACAATCAAACATTTTGAAAATTTTGCAAAATTCAGAAGGGGTGGGACGTAATGGGTGAAAATTTCAGATTCATGCGAGTAGTATTTTTTTGTGTTCATTTATACATAAATAACACTAAACAATCAAACATTTTGAAAATTTTGCAAAATTCAGAAGGGGTGGGACGTAATGGGTGAAAATTTCAGATTCATGCGAGTAGTATTTTTTTGTGTTCATTTATACATAAATAACACTAAACAATCAAACATTTTGAAAATTTTGCAAAATTCAAGAGGGGTGGAACGTAATGGGTGAAAATTTCAGATTCATGCGAGTAGTATTTTTTTGTGTTCATTTATACATAAATAACACTAAACAATCAAACATTTTGAAAATTTTGCAAAATTCAGAAGGGGTGGGACGTAATGGGTGAAAATTTCAGATTCATGCGAGTAGTATTTTTTTGTGTTCATTTATACATAAATAACACTAAACAATCAAACATTTTGAAAATTTTGCAAAATTCAGAAGGGGTGGGACGTAATGGGTGAAAATTTCAGATTCATGCGAGTAGTATTTTTTTGTGTTCATTTATACATAAATAACACTAAACAATCAAACATTTTTTAAATTTTGCAAAATTCAGAAGGTGCAGGCCAAAAATAGCCGTTAGGGCTCCACGGGACTCAAAATCTATCATTTTTTGGTGAAAAAGTGGTTTCATGCGACATTGCAGGTCCTAAAACATCCACAAAAGCTATGAATGGATATAGATGGTTAAATTTGATATAGTACTTTAATTTAGGACCATTTTCAGGCTGTGAAAGGGTTTTCATGAATGTAAAATAGCCAAAAACTAGTGGCCTGCACCTTCTGAATTTTGCAAAATTTTCGAAATGTTTGATTGTTTAGTGTTATTTATGTATAAATGAACACAAAAAAATACTACTCGCATGAATCTGAAATTTTCACCCATTACGTCCCACCCCTATTGTTATCTTTTTTTTATTTATCTTAATAATTATTATATCATTTAATAATTTATACCAAAAGCAAGACATCGGATTTACCATTTAAAACATTTTTTTTATGGAAATCGCTCCAGACATGGCATGAAGCTACTTGATGTAAGGAGCTAAAAAAATACCACTTCAAGGTAAAAAAAAAAACTAGCCAACAATAAGTGTTAGATTCCGACCCAGAACACAGCAATTCTTCCCCCTTTGTCAGAAACATCGCTCATGGAATATGAGGACTAAAGGACAAAATAAGGGAAGCGAGAATTCCGAGGCTGCCGAAAGTAAACCCAAAGTCTATTTTCTACTCTCTTTACTCTCCTAGGTCCATTTTTATCACTTTCCATGTTTTCCTTGGCCTTCCCCTGTGAACTGAACCTGCTACCTCAACTGTTCTACATCTACTAACCTAAGAACTCTCACCCATTCTTTTAACATGGCCATACCATCAAAGTCTCCTGTTCTGCATGCATCTCCCTATACTGTCCAGATTTAATCTTCCTCTCAGGTCATCAGAACTAGGCTTGTCTTTAAGACTCACATTACGCATACATTGTATCATTCTCGTATCATTTCTCTCCATGCAACACATGTCCTCAACCCTCACTGGTCAGGTTTCACTTCCATACATCATCACACTATGTACTGTCAAAAGAAAGTCTGAAACTTATTTTTCTTCAAAGACTGCATCTGGTGGTCAGCCTCAATTTAAGAGGGTTTTTTTTGGGGGGGGGCGGGGGGCCTGTTTACTTGCTTCATCATGAAGGCAAAGTTAGACACAAGGCTTTTTTTATGTGAGAATATCTAGCTCAGAATAGGTACTACACTTGATCCCAGCTCGAATAGGAGTCACCCTTTTAGTTGCCACTACCCGCAGATCAACTTTGATCTGGACTGGTAATATCTGTCAGGATCCCATCTATAACCTGTCCTGAGCAAGACCCAAGACTGTCATGGACGCCCTTTGACAAGATGTTCACCACTAACGCCCACCTCCTTCGTCACCACTCCCAAATCTATCGTTCTTAGCCCTTCTTAGTTTTTTTTTATACTGCCGACCCTATTTTTAACCCTATCAACTATTTAAGCTCTCTCTACCTCTTAGAAACAGTATAACTATTGTGAACTTGCATCTGTGTGCATTCGCTGCACTGACCGTGATGGTCCCTGCATTGTCTTCATTCAAATTTGGTGCTTGATTTAGACACTGGCCGTAATGTCAATCATGTGGCCTGTCAATCATGTTGTCTCGGTCGCTGATGCAACAAAAAGATTTTCCTTCCAAACAAAATCAAATCAAGTTTAAAACAAGCAACGATGTTTTATTTTGAGAGGCTACAATAATGCTTGTTTACTCAACAGAACGACAGACCTGCAATCAGAAAAAAAAAATTTCTTCAAACCGAACACAAACGGTTCCGTCACTTAAGGCCCCAAAGGTCTCTCTGTCTCTCTGACCAGAAGAGACAAAACCACCCCCTCTGCTTGTTTTGCTGAAATATATATAGATATCCTGCCATTCGGGGTAGGCCACACAGCAATATCACTTGAGAACTATCGGCTGTTTAATCTATGGACATAAAAACTCACTGACCAGGATGTCTAATCTGGAGTGGACATTGAACATTTTTGAATTTCAAGTGGCTCGCCATCACAGCATCTCTACCTCTTAGAATCAGTATAACTATTGTGAACTTGCATCTGTGTGCATTCACTGCACTGGCCGTGATCGTCCTTGCATTGTCTTCGTTCAAATTTGGTGCTTGATTTAGACACTTGCCGTAATGTCAATCATGTGGTCTGTCAATCATGTGGTCTGTCAATCATGTTTTCTCGGTCACTTCTGTAACAAAAGGATTTACCTTCAAAACAAAATCACAACTCAAGTTTAAAACAAAAAACAATGTTTTATTTTTAGAAGTCGCAATGATACTTGGCTTTTCTACTGAACAAGAGACTTGCAATCAAAACTCTGAGCTCAACTTAACATAAACAGTCCTTCAGTTCAAACCCCAAAGGCCCATCTGTGTCTCTCAGATCAACAGATACCCAACTGACTCCCTTTGCCCGTCTTGCTGGAATCTATATAGATATTAGTGTCATTTGGGGTAGATCTCACAGCCTAGACTTCAAATGACCGGTTGTTGTATCACTGGACATAAATACCAACTTACCAGGGAGGGGGGGGGGGGCGTCTCTTATCTGGAGTGGACACCAGTTCTGTTAGATTTCAAGTGGTTTGATCTCCCAGCAGGAACCCCAACCCTGTTTAAAGGACCAAGCTGATTTCTTGGGTGATCTAACACCAAGTCAGATATTTTTCCCATCACCTGTCAAGTGGAATTCTTGTTTTATACTTCACCAACAACATCTTGATAAGCAACTCACAGGTAATGTATGACATTTGTACATGCTTAAGTGGAAACGACATCAGCCCTAGTTAGATGGGAACGGTGGAGGTCTTGGACTGCCAAAAGTGTTCAAGTTGGTAAAGGATAGGCATCCAGCCGTAAAATTGCCTTAAATACAATGTCTAGTCGAAATACAGCAGGAAAAAAGAAAGGCAGTGCCAGTAGCACTAATGCTGCTGGTAATGTCTTGGGCTTCGTAGATCCCAGGATGCGTGGATCTTCAGGGTCTATGGATTCCATCAAGCCTTGCCAAAGACAGCAGTGGAGAGGAAGACTTAGATTTCGAGACTAGACAATCAGGCCCCACCCTCATCAGAGGATTAATTGTGGCCTGATTCAACAAATAAACCGGTTGATGATGATGATGACCTGTCTGCAATATGCATCTATGCACAATAATGGATCTATGCATAATGTGCATCTATGCACCCCACTAAACATGCACCATGTTTATACTGTATGTTATTTATTCTTTACACCTTATTAAAACCAAATGAAAAAACAAAACAAATGCATTCTCCCTTGGGAACCTCTTTAAAAAGGACAATAAGTGCAACCAAAAATAACTTCAGTACGTATTAAAAAAAGTACTGATATGGCAAAAACTGTGAAAATAGAGCTAAATAAAGATTTTGTGAAGTGAAGTCCCCTTTAGAGGGTTTTCAAATGATCAAAATTTACTCAAACTTCCGGAATGTATTTATTTATTTTTTTACATTGATGAGTCACTCTTATCAAGGCTAAGAGCCACTCAAGGATAAGGGTTAATGATATGTGGACGGTTTCTGACAAGTGTTCGTTGACGTTAGATTTGAAGATGACCATGTTGTTGCCCTTGGGGAAGACATCTGATGGCAAACTGTTCCACACGTCTTGGAAATTCTGTTAGATGTTAGGCACATGGAGGAAGACAGGAAAGTTCTTTGCAGTTGTGGCAAAAAGACGAGTTCTTGCTGTGAATGTTTTATAAGGAGGAATCGGAGACTGATCTTCAGGTGAGCTTTTTGTATGGAAATAGCAATGGAGGAGAAAAAGACTAGTGAAGTCCTTTCTGTGAAAATATAACTGTAGACAACAAAAGAGATCATCTGCACTAGATTTCGAAGTCAATTTTGTACTATGTCAAGGCAGGAAAAAGTGATCTGAGCAGCACATCCCCAGATGTTGCAGCAGCACCTCCCCAGATGTGGCAGCAGTACCTCCCCATCTTAGGACGTATCTCACTCTTATATAGTACTCGTCTAGCTACCGCCACTGCAAAGACCTTTCCTTTCTTCCTCTGTGTACCGAAAACCAAACGAAACTTCCATGAACAAAGTTTCTTTTCGAGAACTTCTCATCTGTGGGACACAATACAATGGGGCTGCTTCCCAGTTAACTACAACATATTCGTTTTAAAGTCCAATGTAAACATCTGGTACTACCAGATCAAACTGTCTGAAGATAACAGCTTCCTGACCAAAAAATTGACCAAACATTATTGTTTTTTTTGTTTTTTTTGAAAAAACTCAATCATGTTTTCTACGAAGCCAAAACCAAAAAAAAAAGTAATTTTCCTCCACAAAACTACCAAACTAAGCACCATGAATAAATGCTTGAACGTGTGAGGAACTTGAGGCATAGAAACTTTTAATTTGGCATTTAACAGCCTGGAAGAGGTTGATGTGCCATCAAACAAAACAACTAAAACAAACACCATGATTAAATATTTGAAGATATAAAAAACTTGAAGCATAAAAACTTTTACCAAAATGACCGGATTTGGCATTTAACAGCCTGAAAGTGGTTGATATGCCATCAAACAAAACAACTAAAACTAACACCATGCTTAAATATTTGAAGATATAAAGAACTTGAAGCATAAAAACTTTTACCGAAATGACCGGATTTGGCATTTAACAGCCTGAAAGTGGTTGATATGCCATCAAACAAAACAACTAAAACAAACACCATGATTAAATATTTGAAGATATAAAGAACTTGAAGCATAAAAACTTTTACCGAAATGACCGGATTTGGCATTTAACAGCCTGAAAGTGGTTGATATGCCATCAAACAAAACAACTAAAACAAACACCATGATTAAATATTTGAAGATATAAAGAACTTGAAGCATAAAAACTTTTACCGAAATGACCGGATTTGGCATTTAACAGCCTGAAAGTGGTTGATATGCCATCAAACAAAACAACTAAAACAAACACCATGATTAAATATTTGAAGATATAAAGAACTTGAAGCATAAAAACTTTTACCGAAATGACCGGATTTGGCATTTAACAGCCTGAAAGTGGTTGATATGCCATCAAACAAAACAACTAAAACAAACACCATGATTAAATATTTGAAGATATAAAGAACTTGAAGCATAAAAACTTTTACCGAAATGACCGGATTTGGCATTTAACAGCCTGAAAGTGGTTGATATGCCATCAAACAAAACAACTAAAACAAACACCATGATTAAATATTTGAAGATATAAAGAACTTGAAGCATAAAAACTTTTACCGAAATGACCGGATTTGGCATTTAACAGCCTGAAAGTGGTTGATATGCCATCAAACAAAACAACTAAAACAAACACCATGATTAAATATTTGAAGATATAAAGAACTTGAAGCATAAAAACTTTTACCGAAATGACCGGATTTTGCATTTAACAGCCTGAAAGAGGTTGATATGCCATAAAACAAAACAACTAAAACAAACACCATGATTAAATATTTGAAGATATAAAGAACTTGAAGCATAAAAACTTTTACCGAAATGACCGGATTTGGCATTTAACAGCCTGAAAGAGGTTGATATGCCATAAAACAAAACAACTAAAACAAACACCATGATTAAATATTTGAAGATATAAAGAACTTGAAGCATAAAAACTTTTACCAAAATGACCGGATTTGGCATTTAACAGCCTGAAAGTGGTTGATATGCGATCAAACAAAACAACTAAAACAAACACCATGATTAAATATTTGAAGATATAAAGAACTTGAAGCATAAAAACTTTTACCGAAATGACCGGATTTGGCATTTAACAGCCTGAAAGTGGTTGATATGCCATCAAACAAAACAACTAAAACAAACACCATGATTAAATATTTGAAGATATAAAGAACTTGAAGCATAAAAACTTTTACCGAAATGACCGGATTTGGCATTTAACAGCCTGAAAGTGGTTGATATGCCATAAAACAAAACAACTAAAACAAACACCATGATTAAATATTTGAAGATATAAAGAACTTGAAGCATAAAAACTTTTACCAAAATGACCGGATTTGGCATTTAACAGCCTGAAAGTGGTTGATATGCCATCAAACAAAACAACTAAAACAAACACCATGATTAAATATTTGAAGATATAAAGAACTTGAAGCATAAAAACTTTTACCAAAATGACCGGATTTGGCATTTAACAGCCTGAAAGTGGTTGATATGCCATCAAAGAAAACAACTAAAACAAACACCATGATAAAATATTTGAAGATATAAAGAACTTGAAGCATAAAAACTTTTACCGAAATGACCGGATTTGGCATTTAACAGCCTGAAAGAGGTTGATATGCCATAAAACAAAACAACTAAAACAAACACCATGATTAAATATTTGAAGATATAAAGAACTTGAAGCATAAAAACTTTTACCAAAATGACCGGATTTGGCATTTAACAGCCTGAAAGTGGTTGATATGCCATCAAACAAAACAACTAAAACAAACACCATGATTAAATATTTGAAGATATAAAGAACTTGAAGCATAAAAACTTTTACCGAAATGACCGGATTTGGCATTTAACAGCCTGAAAGTGGTTGATATGCCATAAAACAAAACAACTAAAACAAACACCATGATTAAATATTTGAAGATATAAAGAACTTGAAGCATAAAAACTTTTACCAAAATGACCGGATTTGGCATTTAACAGCCTGAAAGTGGTTGATATGCCATCAAAGAAAACAACTAAAACAAACACCATGATAAAATATTTGAAGATATAAAGAACTTGAAGCATAAAAACTTTTACCGAAATGACCGGATTTGGCATTTAACAGCCTGAAAGTGGTTGATATGCCATCAAACAAAACAACTAAAACAAACACCATGATTAAATATTTGAAGATATAAAGAACTTGAAGCATAAAAACTTTTACCAAAATGACCGGATTTGGCATTTAACAGCCTGAAAGTGGTTGATATGCCATCAAACAAAACAACTAAAACAAACACCATGATTAAATATTTGAAGATATAAAGAACTTGAAGCATAAAAACTTTTACCAAAATGACCGGATTTGGCATTTAACAGCCTGAAAGTGGTTGATATGCCATCAAACAAAACAACTAAAACAAACACCATGATTAAATATTTGAAGATATAAAGAACTTGAAGCATAAAAACTTTTACCGAAATGACCGGATTTGGCATTTAACAGCCTGAAAGTGGTTGATATGCCATAAAACAAAACAACTAAAACAAACACCATGATAAAATATTTGAAGATATAAAGAACTTGAAGCATAAAAACTTTTACCGAAATGACCGGATTTGGCATTTAACAGCCTGAAAGTGGTTGATATGCCATAAAACAATACAACTAAAACAAACACCATGATTAAATATTTGAAGATATAAAGAACTTGAAGCATAAAAACTTTTACCGAAATGACCGGATTTGGCATTTAACAGCCTGAAAGTGGTTGATATGCCATAAAACAAAACAACTAAAACAAACACCATGATTAAATATTTGAAGATATAAAGAACTTGAAGCATAAAAACTTTTACCAAAATGACCGGATTTGGCATTTAACAGCCTGAAAGTGGTTGATATGCCATCAAACAAAACAACTAAAACAAACACCATGATTAAATATTTGAAGATATAAAGAACTTGAAGCATAAAAACTTTTACCAAAATGACCGGATTTGGCATTTAACAGCCTGAAAGTGGTTGATATGCCATCAAAGAAAACAACTAAAACAAACACCATGATAAAATATTTGAAGATATAAAGAACTTGAAGCATAAAAACTTTTACCGAAATGACCGGATTTGGCATTTAACAGCCTGAAAGAGGTTGATATGCCATAAAACAAAACAACTAAAACAAACACCATGATTAAATATTTGAAGATATAAAGAACTTGAAGCATAAAAACTTTTACCAAAATGACCGGATTTGGCATTTAACAGCCTGAAAGTGGTTGATATGCCATCAAACAAAACAACTAAAACAAACACCATGATTAAATATTTGAAGATATAAAGAACTTGAAGCATAAAAACTTTTACCGAAATGACCGGATTTGGCATTTAACAGCCTGAAAGTGGTTGATATGCCATAAAACAAAACAACTAAAACAAACACCATGATTAAATATTTGAAGATATAAAGAACTTGAAGCATAAAAACTTTTACCAAAATGACCGGATTTGGCATTTAACAGCCTGAAAGTGGTTGATATGCCATCAAAGAAAACAACTAAAACAAACACCATGATAAAATATTTGAAGATATAAAGAACTTGAAGCATAAAAACTTTTACCGAAATGACCGGATTTGGCATTTAACAGCCTGAAAGTGGTTGATATGCCATCAAACAAAACAACTAAAACAAACACCATGATTAAATATTTGAAGATATAAAGAACTTGAAGCATAAAAACTTTTACCAAAATGACCGGATTTGGCATTTAACAGCCTGAAAGTGGTTGATATGCCATCAAACAAAACAACTAAAACAAACACCATGATTAAATATTTGAAGATATAAAGAACTTGAAGCATAAAAACTTTTACCAAAATGACCGGATTTGGCATTTAACAGCCTGAAAGTGGTTGATATGCCATCAAACAAAACAACTAAAACAAACACCATGATTAAATATTTGAAGATATAAAGAACTTGAAGCATAAAAACTTTTACCGAAATGACCGGATTTGGCATTTAACAGCCTGAAAGTGGTTGATATGCCATAAAACAAAACAACTAAAACAAACACCATGATAAAATATTTGAAGATATAAAGAACTTGAAGCATAAAAACTTTTACCGAAATGACCGGATTTGGCATTTAACAGCCTGAAAGTGGTTGATATGCCATAAAACAATACAACTAAAACAAACACCATGATTAAATATTTGAAGATATAAAGAACTTGAAGCATAAAAACTTTTACCGAAATGACCGGATTTGGCATTTAACAGCCTGAAAGTGGTTGATATGCCATCAAACAAAACAACTAAAACAAACACCATGATTAAATATTTGAAGATATAAAGAACTTGAAGCATAAAAACTTTTACCGAAATGACCGGATTTGGCATTTAACAGCCTGAAAGTGGTTGATATGCCATAAAACAAAACAACTAAAACAAACACCATGATTAAATATTTGAAGATATAACGAACTTGAAGCATAAAAACTTTTACCGAAATGACCGGATTTGGCATTTAACAGCCTGAAAGAGGTTGATATGCCATAAAACAAAACAACTAAAACAAACACCATGATTAAATATTTGAAGATATAAAGAACTTGAAGAATAAAAACTTTTACCGAAATGACCGGATTTGGCATTTAACAGCCTGAAAGAGGTTGATATGCCATAAAACAAAACAACTAAAACAAGCACCATGATTAAATATTTGAAGATATAAAGAACTTGAAGCATAAAAACTTTTACCGAAATGACCGGATTTGGCATTTAACAGCCTGAAAGAGGTTGATATGCCATAAAACAAAACAACTAAAACAAACACCATGATTAAATATTTGAAGATATAAAGAACTTGAAGCATAAAAACTTTTACCGAAATGACCGGATTTGGCATTTAACAGCCTGGAAGAGGTTGATGTACCATAAAACAAAACAACTAAAACAAACACCATGATTAAATATTTGAAGATATAAAGAACTTGAAGCATAAAAACTTTTACCGAAATGACCGGATTTGGCATTTAACAGCCTGAAAGAGGTTGATATGCCATAAAACAAAACAACTAAAACTAACACCATGCTTAAATATTTGAAGATATAAAGAACTTGAAGCATAAAAACTTTTACCGAAATGACCGGATTTGGCATTTAACAGCCTGAAAGAGGTTGATACGCCATAAAACAAAACAACTAAAACAAACACCATGATTAAATATTTGAAGATATAAAGAACTTGAAGCATAAAAACTTTTACCGAAATGACCGGATTTGGCATTTAACAGCCTGAAAGTGGTTCATATGCCATCAAACAAAACAACTAAAACAAACACCATGATTAAATATTTGAAGATATAAAGAACTTGAAGCATAAAAACTTTTACCGAAATGACCGGATTTGGCATTTAACAGCCTGAAAGTGGTTGATATGCCATCAAACAAAACAACTAAAACAAACACCA
>OY744540.1:16347246-16352246 GCA_963556195.1 Sepiola atlantica | reverse complement strand
CAAAGAAAAAGTTTCTAAAAATTCATCGTAGGTATATAATTAGTAGGTTTGCGGGAGGGGGGGGGGTATTATTATGGTGAAATCAAATGGTCGACAAAATGATTAATCCGGTAGGGTATGGCTGTGAAACCAACGGTATTGGAAAATCTGTGTTGCACCTGTATTTGGAAGCCGTTTATTTGTGTTGGTTAGCACAGGGTGTGTCAAAAAGATGTAAGAATTTGTGATAAAGTAGCCTGTAATATTGAGAGGAAAACTTCATAATTTGTTTTCATAGATCTTTCTTGCAGACATGTACGTTTTGTGTGGCCTAAGCTTTTTCCTCCTATATCATCATTTTGTGAGCATAGATCAATAGTTTATAATGTGCTCCATCCAAGCTCTTTCGCACTCTCGGCGTTTTGGCAAGATCAAAGTGTAGTATCTGTTCCGATGGATACTGCACCCCATAGACTGGTATTGTCTTGGCCTTCGAGGCTTGATTTACGCCGGTCTATGGGTCTGTCCTGTGCAGTTCTAGGAGGTCCACCCTCCCAGGCTTCGCCTCCCCTCTTTGGGGAGGAGTAAGTTTATTGCTTACTGCCTGAGGCACCCCTACCGGGGAATACCGACGGGGCTGCCCAGGCATTTTTTTAAACCCCACTTTCCCAACCCGACCTTGGGTCACATTTTACTTGTGGGAATAGGATAAAAACTGACCTTGTGCCTAACTCCTGGAGAGGAGTAAATCAATACACACACAATGAAGTTTGTAATGACCCTCCAAAAGTTGTTTCACAGTCAAAATGTTATTTTCTGTCCTGACTCCTGACTGACCGTTGCCGACCACTGCTACCTTCAATATTATCTTATACACTTCCCTTCTTGGTGAATTTGTCAATTGTGAGTCTGGTTGGAGCGTTTCTCTCTGGAAAGTCCCTCCGAAATTGTCGTTTAGTTTGAACAACCAATCACGTCACAAATAGACATGTACACGCTTGCACGGAATATCTTGTTACCTGTTTCATTACACCTGAAAGGTTAACTTTCATAGAAATGATAGCGATAATAAAATGGATACATCTTTTTAGATCACCTGTAACTCGAATGGTTTGTGCACATCTCATTAATTACTCAATTTCTTCTAAGATAAAAAAAAAAAAGCAGTTTTAACTTTTTTACACACTTTTCACTTAGATATCTCATCGTTTTTTTCGGATCTGACGTCACTTAATCTTCCTGTGTTGCTAATCAGAAAGTTTTTCTAGTTATTAACCAATTCTTCAAGAACGCTTCAGAATTGAATTAACCGAAAATGTCTGTTAATTCTGCCTCTCATTTAAGTGGTTGTTTCCATTTGTAGTCTCTGTGACTTAATTACCTCGATACGTTAAAATAAAAGACACAAGTTTGAACTGATAGGATTTTCGAAGGAGATGTTATTCGTTTAATAACTGAAAGTTTCTCTAGTTGGAAATTCTATATGCATTTCTTGAATAAAAGAATTGCTGCCGCTTGCGATTTGAATGGCGCTAAGACGAGAGAAAATGAAAATGAATCTGTAGATGCTATGTAATAAGAAAACTATTGGGGAAATATTGTTCTTATATTTATAATGACTATTTTTTTTTTGTTGGAACATTAATAAAAATTGTTGCTTTTAAAAAATGTTTTAAATTGTATTTAAAATCAATAGTGTTACCATTTTTAACTCTCTCGATCGCTCCATCACTTTCTCTCTCCCCCTCGATCGCGTTCTCCCCCCCCCCCCCCGCTCGATCGCGTTCTCTCCCCCCCCTCGATCGCTTACCCCCCCCCCCCCGATCGCTTTCTCTCCCCCCCTCGATCGCTTTCTTTCTCCCCTCGATCGCTTTCTCTCTCCCCTTTCTTCCCCCTCCCCTCTCTTCCCCCCTCGATCGCTTTCTCTCTCCCCTCGATCGCTTTCTCCCCCCCCCTCGATCGCGTTCTCCCCCCCCCCCTCGATCGTGTTCTCTCCCCCCCTCGATCGCTTTCTCTCTCACCCCCGATCGTTTCCCCCCCCCCCCCCCCGATCGCTTTCTCTCCCCTCCCTCGATCGCTTTCTTTCTCCCCTCGATCGCTCCATCGCTTTCTCTCTCCACTCCTACACCTCTTTTTATCTCTCTATTCTCCTCCCTATCTTACTTCTTCTCTCTCTCTCTCTCTCTCTCTCTCTCTCTCTCTCTCTCTCTCTCTCTCTCCTATTCCCCCTCTCTCTCTCCTATTCCCTCTCTCTTCTCTTTGTTTCTAATGATTGCATCTTTTTTAACATCAATCAAAACTGTTGCTGTTTTTTTTTTGTAAATTTAAATTGCATTTAAAATCAATATTCTTACTGTTTTTAAAATTTTAAAACATTTTTTAATCTTGACTAAATACGAATTTTGTAAGCAGAATTAGTAGAAAAATGCGAATTTTATTTATTTTTTTTTTAGAAAAAGAGAAATTAGTCAAATACACAGCGACAACAATTATTAAATTATCAACATCTTAAAAAGAGGAAGTCATAAGGAATTGCTTGAGAGAAAGAGGGAAAAATAAAGACCTGGGCAGAGATTGGTTAGTTTGGAAGTTCATTTCTTAAAGCCGTCCAACACATGCCAGCATGTAAAATGGACGTTAAATCTATAGTGGTGATATTACGTTTTTTTGTTGTTTTGTTTTTTTATCATTTATCTGTTATCCAATTCTCTCAGACTCAAATAAATTTGCTCCGACTCCTCAGCATTGAATAAAACTCCCTTTATTAAAGGCTTAGAATCGATATTAATTTTTTGTATTTTTGAAAAAAGCAAGCAAACCAAAGTTCTTCAACCATGAAGGTCCTGCTGCTTGAAAGCACCAAAAGATTATTAGAAAAAAGTTAATTAGGAAAAATGGCCTCGTCTGAATATCAAATCAAATCCTGACCTCTTTTCTTTTTCTTTTTTTTACAAATGTTCTTTTTCCTCCCCGAAGATTTTGATATGAAAGTTATTTAATCTTCTGAAACAGGATATCCTGTCTGAATACATTTTTCTTTTTCAAAATTCTTTTTATCATATACACATAGTCAAAAATTCATATTATCATATACACATAGTCAAAAATTCATATTATCATATACACATAGTCAAAAATTCATATTATCATATACACATAGTCAAAAATTCATATTATCATATACACATAGTCAAAAATTCATATTATCATATACACATAGTCAAAAATTCATATTATCATATACACATAGTCAAAAATTCATATTATCATATACACATAGTCAAAAATTCATATTATCATATACACATAGTCAAAAATTCATATTATCATATACACATAGTCAAAAATTCATATTATCATATACACATAGTCAAAAATTCATATTATCATATACACATAGTCAAAAATTCATATTATCATATACACATAGTCAAAAAATAGCTTTACCATCGACTTAGGCATTGTATACTAGAAAAGCAATTAAATTGCAATCAAATATTAAAAAAAAATTTCATGTATCTATATTGTGCTTACAAATATATATATATAATATTTATAAATAAATATTAATTATTTATTACCTACAGACATCGATGTTACATGCTTACACAATCTTCAGTGTAGGGAGTTAATTCCCGACGGTCGACGGGCACGAACTCCGATCAAAAATCGCCACTGATTCGCAGTCAAGAGCTTGTAAGTTAGCAGGAATTTAACTTTGTAAATGCCAAGTCAGCGCGTATTTACAACGAGCAGTGAATAGTGACCAACAACAACAAACCGTGTTGGATCTCGCAATGAAGCTAGTCTCAGAGTGCCCGTCCTTAGTAAAAGGGGTTATAATAATATTTATAAATAAATATTAATTATTTATTACCTACAGACATCGATGTTTCATGCTTACGCAATCTTCAGTGTAGGGAGTTAATTCCGATATATATATGTGTATATATATATATATATATATATATATATTTTAACAGCTCTTTTCATTTTCCAATTTAACTCAATAATTAGTTTAGAAAAAAGAGAACACTGAAATGAAACCAGTCTTTCTCTGCTTATCGCGGCATTTTATCCAGTCATCTTGAACTTATTGCCAGTGGACTCAAGCAATTCCTGTTCAGAAGAAGTGTGGTTGGAGATTGCACAACCCTTGCTTTACTATAGGCTCCCGATACAGGCACCCTTACAAGAGGTATCCATTGTCTCTTTAGGCTGAAAAGACGTTTATATGTATACAGGGTGTTTGAGACAAATTTAATTCTTTTTAAGTCTCTTAGCTAGTGGTGCAAATGAGTTCGAGGGGGTGGGGGCTTCTTTTTTGTTTATTCGAGATGCCCACTCCCCTATTAATTTTGTCCCTACCCCAACCTGGCATCTATCTCGGAAGACACACACCCCCCTTGCCCACGAACCCCCATCCAGTTATCTCTTTTTATCCCTCATAGTCACCCCTTTCTCCCCACTTAGGAACTGTCTTGCTTGTTTTCGGCTTTTGAAACACCCCCGAAAACAGCGAGCAGCTCCGCAGGGTCAGGGTCACCTGACCTTAAGATTGTGTTGTTTTTCATACCAAGTTAAGGATACGTCTTCGCCAATCAGTCCGACAAAGTCTGGGCCATTTGAGTTTTTTTCTGTCGGGCTGAGGTATGGTTCCGTACAGTTCTAGGAAGTCCACCTTCCCAGGCTTTACCTTCTCTCTTTGAGAAAAGGGGGTTAGTTTACTGCTAATCGCCTGAGGCGCCCCTACCCGGGGAATGCTGACGGGTCTGCTCAGGCATTTTTTGTATGTCAGAGTGTTCTGCTTCTTGGGCGCTGGCTTTTCAACCCCCACCTTCCGACCTTGTGTCACATCTCCCCCATGGTGGGAGGGAAGTAAATACTAGTTCATTTATATCTAGATAGATTTGGGAAGGGTCTTACTAACCACCACACTTAGAATTTTATGTTGTTTGTTTGTTTTTTCTGAAATCACTAGATTTTTTTTTTAGTAACCCACACACCCAACCAGTAAAATT
>OY744540.1:16217246-16344746 GCA_963556195.1 Sepiola atlantica | reverse complement strand
CTCTCCGTTTTTTTTCTCTCTCTCTCCGTTTTTGTTCTCTCTCTCTCTTTCTCCGTTTTTTTTCTCTCTCTCTCCGTTTTTGTTCTCTCTCTCCCTCTCTCCGTTTTTTTTCTCCCTCTCTCCGTTTTTTTTCTCTCTCTCCCTCTCTCCGTTTTTTTTCTCTCTCTCCCTCTCTCCGTTTTTTTTCTCTGTCTCCTTCTCTCCGTTTTTCTCTCTCTCCCTCTCTCCGTTTTTCTCTCTCTCCCTCTCTCCGTTTTTCTCTCTCTCTCCCTCCCTCCGTTTTTTTTTCTCTCCCTTTCTCCGTTTTTTTTTCTCTCCCTTTCTCCGTTTTTTTTTTCTCCCTCTCTCCGTTTTTTCTCTCCCTCTCTCCGTTTTTTCTGCCTCTCTCCGTTTTTTCTGTCTCTCTCCCTCTCTCCCTCTCTCCGTTTTTTCTGTCTCTCTCCCTCTCTCCGTTTTTTTTTCTCTCTCTCTCTCCGTTTTTTTTCTCTCTCTCTCTCCATCTCTCCGTTTTTTTCTCTCTCTCCCTCTTTTTCTCTCTCTCCCTCTCTCCGTTTTTTTCTCTCTCTCTCCGTTTTTTTTTCTCTCTCTCCCTCTCTCCGTTTTTTTTTCTCTCCCTCCCTCTCTCCGTTTTTTTTCTCACTCTCTCTCTCCGTTTTTTTTTCTCTCTCTCTCTCTCCGTTTTTTTTTTCTCTCTCTCCCTCTCTGTTTTTTTTTTCTCTCTCCCTCTCTCCGTTATTTTTCTCTCTCTCTTTCCGTTTTTTTCTCTCCCTCTCTCTCTCTCCGTTTTATTTTCTCTCTCTCTCTCCGTTTTTTCTCTCCCTCTCTCTCTCCGTTTTTTTCTCTCCCTCTCTCTCTCTGTTTTTTCTCTCTCTCTCCTTCGCTCCGTTTTTTTCTCTCTCTCCTTCGCTCCGTTTTTTTCTCTCTCTCCTTCGCTCCGTTTTTTTCTCTCTCTCCCTCGCTCCGTTTTTTTCTCTCTCTCCCTCGCTCCGTTTTTTTCTCTCTCTCCCTCTCTCCGTTTTTTTTCTCACTCTCTCTCTCTCTCCGTTTTTTTCTCTATCACTCCCTCTCTCTCTCTCTCTCTTGCCCTTTTCACTCTCACTCTGTTCTCTCTCACTCTTTCTTTCACACACACACACTCTCTCTGTTTTCTCTCTCTCTCTGTTTTCTCTCTCTGTGTTTTCTCTCTCTCTGTTTTCTCTCTGTGTTTTCTCTCTCTCTCTCTCTCTTGCCCTTTTCACTCTCACTCTGTTCTCTCTCACTCTCTCTTTCACACACACACACTCTCTCTGTTTTCTCTCTCTCTGTTTTCCACTCAACTCAATAGAATTGCCATTTTAGATAAACCACCACAATCGCGCTCAACTACATCATCATAGCTTGAGACGAGGACATAACATTAATTTACTCTTTCAGCAAAAAGTGGAGGTTGCGGTCACCTATTTACTTCTTCATCACCTCCTAATGCAGATGTAAGCACTTGACATTACTTAGCACTTCCAGCTTTCGATAAAGTCACAAAATTCACTCTCCCATGAAAACTAATGCCATCATTGAAAAAGGTTTCTGGCACAGAAGGCCACGCTCTTAAAATGTTACCTTTTATCTGTCGGCCAAGCTTTGAATTACTTCAGTGCTTCTAGCTCGAGGGGCAGCTGGGCGGAAAAATGCCGACCACAGCATAATAACTAGTAAGTCTGTGACAGAGAAAATATCTTACAGAATCGTAAGTCTATTCTATTTAATGCTTAAACAAATGAATGTGTTTAAGATGTTCAAGGACAAGAAATATTCATTAGGAAATACAGAAGAAAAGTCTTTATGAAAACAAATGTTAGAAATCTTTTTTTAAGATATTTTGCAAAGGTTTTTGTAAAAAAGATATATTCATTAGGAAATACAGAAGAAAAGTCTTTGTGAAAACAAATGTTAGAAATTTTTTTTAGAGATATTTTGCAAAGGTTTTTGTAAAAAAGATATATTCATTAGGAAATACAGAAGAAAAGTCTTTGTGAAAACAAATATTAGAAATCTTTTTTAAAGATATTTTGCAAAGGTTTTTGTAAAAAAGAAATATTCATTAGGAAATACAGAAGAAAAGTCTTTATGAAAACAAATGTTAGAAATCTTTTTTTAAGATATTTTGCAAAGGTTTTTGTAAAAAAGATATATTCATTAGGAAATACAGAAGAAAAGTCTTTGTGAAAACAAATATTAGAAATCTTTTTTAAAGATATTTTGCAAAGGTTTTTGTAAAAAAGATATATTTATTATGAAATACAGAAGAAAAGTCTTTATGAAAACAAATGTTAGAAATCTTTTTTAAAGATATTTTGCAAAGGTTTTTGTAAAAAAGATATATTCATTAGGAAATACAGAAGAAAAGTCTTTATGAAAACAAATGTTAGAAATCTTTTTTAAAGATATTTTGCAAAGGTTTTTGTAAAAAAGATATATTCATTATGAAATACAGAAGAAAAGTCTTTATTAAAACAAATGTTAGAATTTTTTTTTTCAGATATTTTACTAAGGTTTTTGTAAAAGCTAGTTGCACTATCAGAGCCCTGAGGTTTAATTACAAGGTGAATCAAAAAGATATTCCACATATGGAATTATATTTAAAAATTTACAATCCTTTTTGCAATCTAATCATATTTAGTCCAAATAAACTTCAGTCTATGCTTGACTTGTCCACTGAGTTTCAGTCATGAATATCCAACATTCTTTGTTTTATCGCTGTTCAGTGATATGCGGGGACACTTTGGTGATCATCTCATCAGTAGGGTTCTCAAAGAAAATGTGTATCAAAACAATCCCCAGACTAATCCTGAACTGAAGAGGGTCATCACAGCCCAAATTCAGGGTAGTGCCAAGAGAAATGTCAGAGTTATTTACAATTTTGCACGTTGTATCGAGGTGTGTTTATCATTGAACGGCGATGAAAGAAAAACTCCAAATTAAAAAAATTAATTTATTTTGATCTCTTAAAATAGAAAACCGGTTTATTTCTTGTAAAGTTAGATGGTCGACCGTAGTCGAGAGCAACCCTGAAGCTCCCTTTTTATTAGCTACTACGGCTTTTTTATGGAAGTCGCTCCAGACAAAGCATGAAGCCACTTAATGTGAGGAGATAAAAAAAATACTACTTCAAAGTCAAAAACTAGCTAACTATATGTGGTAGATGGATAGATTCCGACCTAGAAAGCAGCAATTCTTCCCCCTTTGTCAGAAACATCGCTCATGGAATGTGAGGACTAAAGGACAAAATAAGGGAAGCGAGAGTTACGAGGCTGCCGAAAGTAAATCCAAGATGTAGGGGAGGGTGCCACTCCTTTCTAAGGATTACTCCACTTACCCTTGATCTTAACCTCATTATGCTGAGTGTTTACCAAGGGAACATCAAGTATCCCTTTTTTTTTAGTCTTTGGTATGACTTGACTAAGGATTGAACTTTGGTCTCCCGGCCCATTAGCGAACTCTCTTACCATTATGCCAAATGAGCCAGCCAATTATTTCTTCTAATGTGTTTTAATTCAAATATTTTAAGTTGATATCATAAATATTGAATTTTACATGTTGTAGATATTTCAGAAATCGTTGAAATATTTTTTATGCTAAACTAAATTTTAAAATATATGCTATTGGATGATTCAATAATTGATTTTAATAAATGTTTATATATTTTTTAAATTTATTCCTTATTTGTTGATGTATAGGAATACACATTTAAAAAAAAAAAAAAGAAACAGAATTTTCAACCGCTTCCTACGACCTTCCTCAGTGTAATGAAAGGTGTGTGTTTGCAATGGGTGGTGATAGCGGAGAAAACTAGTATAGCCAATGAGATGAAGAGATGGTTACGTGTGACTAGTGTGTGTCCATCCACATCTCTCTTACCTCTCCTTGAATCTGAAAATAGCATTTAAGCCGACTAATCCAACTTTGCTTCTGACTAGCCAATTTTCATGTTTTATTGTTGTACCATGTTATTAGCAATATAATAACAAACTTAGCTACAGTTTATATAAAAAATTATTTAATCCGGCTCAGATGACTGTTAATACTGAACATTTTTAATAATCACTTAAAAATATGAATCAGCAAGAGGGATAACTCATTTTAAAGTGAAGGATATAATAAGAGTTGTCTACCTTAAGTTTAAAAATGTGCTAATAAATTAAAAATAATTAAAACTAAAATGACTTCAGTGCATCCCGGGCAACGCCGGGTAGGGGCAGCTAGTACTAAGATAAATAGTAATTAGTAATGAGTAAAAGATTTAAGAAAGTTGGACATCAAAAATACATGAAAGAAAATTCTTCTATTTCGGTTTTTGGTTTTTAATCTTTGTAGTCTTTGAAAAAAAAAAGATTTCTTGAGAAACAGGATATACGTGAAGAGAAAGTCAACCTGAATCTAAAAAGAAAAGAACGTTTTCGTTTCAAAGGTTTTGTTTTTTGTCATTCCATCTTTTATATTGCTTACGTGGATCCGTTTCAAAGTAAACCAGATTAAAAATAATCTAATTAACTCTGAAATTATTTCCCTCTTAATTCGAAATCTTATCAAACTTTCTGGAATGGCAAAAGACAAAAATCGTTTTATGATTTAGAAATAATGTTTTCAGTAGTTCCGAAAGCTACTCTGTCTTTGACTCTGTAATATGGTAATCAGATTAATTATTGTAAATGTCTCCTATTCACATGTTTATGGTTAGTGCTTATATATTGGGCAGCTGCAGACTATCTGGTTGCAGAGGCACGGCAGCCGATAACGGCATATAAATAATTTTATTATATGATTAAAAAATTGTGCACTAGATACGAATTCGGTATTGCCCGGGATCTATTACATTAAAAATTCTTTTGCGAATATTTCTATGTCCTTTAAGCAAGCTTTTTTTCTATCTAAGTTAAAAGTGAACCTGGTTTAGATTTAAAAAGAACGAAGCAAGACGAAAGAAAGAGAAAAAGAATGAACGGATCAATAACACAATGTAACACATGTTTTGTTTATTTGTATTTTTTAATGTTTTTATTTGTATTTTTTAATGTTTTTATTTGTATTTTTTAATGTTTTTATTTGTATTTTTTAATGTTTTTATTTGTATTTTTTAATGTTTTCATGTATTTTTTGCTACTGAATTAAAAAATCACATTCATTTTGGCATAACATCGATATTTTTTTTTTTTCTTAATTTAATATTTTCGCGTTTTATACACAACCTTTCTCTACAGCAGTTTGTTGTAAAGATAATTACACAGCATTTAGTACTTTGTTCATATATTGAATGGTATTTAGTAAATACAATGTTAGAACAAAACAAACCATACAACTTTGCAATGTAAATGCTTTGATAACTCTTTTCTTAAGATTAGAAGTGCTTTGGCGATCGAGATTTTCTAAAGTGCACATTTTTACCTTTTCTGACAAGAGAGCATATATAATCTCCCATCATCGCAGTATCCCATCGTCCTTGATATATTCTTTCCATTGTAACGATGTCCTGATGAAATATCCCACCATGTTCTTCACTGACATCATCCAAGTTTTCGAGGAAGAAATCTAGATGAGAATGCAAAAAATGAACTTAAAGGTTCATTTTTTTGCATTCTCATCTCATTCTCATACGACAACCCAGTTTCCTGAAGTTCTAAGCTTTGCTACTAGTTGTTTGTAATTAGGATCCTTGTGATTTCCTAAGAATCAACGAACTACATCACGAAATGTGTACCAAGCTTCTTTTTCAACTTTTGTCATCACTCTTCAACATTGCATTTACTTGGGGTCCAACAAATATACCACCTTTGATCTTAGCATCTGATAGCTTTGGAAACATGAGACGAATTTCTTGAAAAGCTTCTCCTCCAAAATCTAAGGCCTTCACAAACTATTTTACTGATCCTAGTGGAGTGGCACTCAGCCGAGTGACACTCAGTCGAGTGACACTCAGTCGAGTGACAGTTATCATAGAAATCGTAGCATGCCATCTCAGTCACCTGTTAGCAAGTTATTTCCTGATCACCGAAAATAGAGTCTGTATGCTTTCCACAATTTGGACCTGCTTTTTTTTTTTCAATATAATAACCACACACATAGCAAAATGTATCTGGAGAATGTTTACATCCTCTAGTAGCCATCTTAATAAGAACAGAACTTAGTAATTGATCTGAAAGAGAAAATTAGATATACATTTAGTAGCAGAACATATAGCATTTTCCAATATATGATGACATTGAAAAGCGATGTATTTCTATAACGGTCGATGATACAGAAAAAATAATAACATTTTTGGAAATAACAGAGAAAATTGATTTTAAAAAAACAGTAAAAAAATACAATAAACAAAACTTTTGTAAAAAATTGTTACATTGTGTAGTCTACATTACAAATGAACTGTTGTTTTGGTTTTTAAAGAAAAGAATGAGAAAACTTAATTGTTAGTAGAACTTGAATTTAAAAAAAAAAAGTAAAGAGCAATAACTTTTACAAAAAAAATAAGAGTTATTCTCCTCAGCTGATTTTTCTTTTAATGTGACTATTTAAGAATTTCTATATACTAAAAAAATGATAGATTGGATTATTTTTAAGAAATAAATTGTAGCTAATTATGTTATTATATTGCCAATAACATGACACAACAATAACAAAAATTGAAAATTGGCTTGTGAGAATCAAAATTTGGTTTGTTAGCTTAAATGCTATTTAAGTCCAACTTTGAAAATGTGGGCAACATTATTTTGTGTATAAGATTAGAAATATAAGAAACGAATGAAAATTATTACTTTGAAGGAGAAAAAAAAGAAAATCCTTACAATTTCTTTAATAATTATATGGTAAATTAGTTGTCCCTACCCAGTGTTGCCTGGGTGAAGAGAACGTGGCCTGAAGAAAAACAATTCAAAATATATTAAGTCTCTCCCTCCCTCTCTCTCCCTCCCTCTCTTTCCCTCCCTCCCTCTCCCTCTTTCTCCCCTCTCCTTCTTTCACCCCTCTCCCTCTTTCATCCCCTCTCCCTCCCTCTTTCCCCCCTCCCCCTCTCTCCCTCCCTCTTTCCCCCCTCCCCCTCTCTCTCCCTCCCTCTTTCCCCCCTCTCACTCTCTCCCTCCCTCCCTCTTTCCCTCAAGGAGTGAGAGAGAGGGAGAGAAATGGAGGCAATCTATTTATTACGTTTAAAAAAAAATTTTGACTGACGGACAGACAGACAGACAAAATCTCTGTTTAAATAATATGAATCTGTAACCACCATGCAAAATTTCAGCCTGGTTAGATGAATAATTTTTTAGTTATCAATGTTTCTATAACATAACTTCAGAAATACTTCATACAATATGGAGAAGTAAGAATCTGATAAGACGTTGGCTCATCCTTACGTTGTCAGGTGGAGGTATGCAGTCTTGTTTTATATATTTTCTTTAAATATTTGTATACTTTAAATGTTTCGATAATTTTCGTGCATAAATAAATGTTTTTTCTGGGTTCAACCAGTTTATATTTTTTTTTACTATTTAAAATTTTTTTTCATTTTCTAGGCCAATAATTGCTCCCCAGTTGAACGTTACAACCGACAGCTTATATTCCAACTTTTGGTGTGGGATCAATGAACACGTGAGTATACAATGTCGTTCAGCCATGACTCGCCGCAATATTTTGCCGCTCGTATTTAAAACATTTTTATTTATTCAGGTTTGAAAATCATTTTAAATTTCATGATTTAACTGACTTCTTCGCTCTCTATTTACCGTTGTGGCGTCTCTCTCAGTTTGTTGCATAGCCAGATGACAATTTTTCGTCTGAAATATTATTGAGACATTGGTAATTACAGTGGAGTTGATCTCTTTATTTGTCTCTTTCTTTGTTTGCAGCAGTAATTGTAATAGTTGCTACCGGTTGACAAAAGAACAACAGCATACAATCTGTATTTTTACTATTTTTTTTAATTTATTTATCTTTTAAATTGCTCTTAGCATTTTTACAAATATACAGTAATATTAGATATTCTCTCTAGGCTCCCCTGGTGCTACTAGATCAGGCTATCTGAAAAACTATCCAAGTATTTGAACTTGCTTCTGACAATCATTCAATCTCATTAACTCTTATCTTACTGTGGTATCTGGCGACCATTTTTATTTTATTAAAAAAAAAGAATATTCAATAAATAAGTTTGAAATTTTTTTTTTCTTTCCGCTAAATTCTGCATTGTCTGAAATTGGTTTATAACAAACTGTTAGGACAACTAACGAAAACGAATTATCTCCCTTGAACCATTTCAGGAGTTAAGAGTTATCGCCCTTGGAAATGGTCTTCTGCCCAGAGAGAAAGTAAACATAGATCACGGCTTCGGACTGTTAATATGTCAATCGCGTAAAGCGGCAAATTAATTCATTAATTCATTCTGTGTTCAGTTTTAATAAATCTGTTAAACGTTTATCTTGATAGTTCATCCATTTTATTTACAAGTTATTATTTATTATAACCTAAATTACGAGGTTATAAAACAAACATTATTTGAATCTTGCGGGGGGGGGGGGGATATTTTTTTAAAGGCTATTCAAGACTATGCAAATAAAAGTTAACAGCAGTCTGTCATTTTGGTCAACTGTGATACAGGGTGTTTGAAATGTGATACTATGGAATCCCATAACTACAATCACCAGGAGAGATTAGCTAGGAATCTATGAATGGCAAACAAAAGACATTAAAAAAGAAAAGGTCCTTTAAATTACACTGACAAGTGATGCCATTACACTTAGCTGTTAACAGTTTGGGGATCAAGATGTTGATAAAGATAGATGTCTCTAATTTCTGGCGAAAATAAGCTGAGGAAAAAGCTAAAGTCTTTCAGCTCTGGTGAGGGGAGTGGAAATAAAAGACAAAGTGAAGACAAAGTAATGGAAAAAGGCAACCGGAAAGGAAGTAGAAGAGGGGGTTATGGAGGGACTTAAAAAACGAAGTGGAGAAAAAAGAGGCAGTTGGATTGAGGAGGGTTTGAACGGCAACAGAGTTGAGAAGGATCACGGCAAGAGAAGACAGTCTGTCTTTGTTGAGATTCTGAAGTTAATCACACACACACACACATACATGTCCAACAAGTCATTGTATACAATGTCTCTGTGTTGTTGTTTTTTCATTATGTATGTAAACTGGACTAAGATTTTGTGCTCAAACAATTGACTACACTAGAATCTCGATACGATCCATAAGAAAAAGCACAGCACATGCATTTGAGGTAAAGCTGTCAGTCGGATGCGTCAACATGGTTGCACAGGAAGATTAATGGCATAACTTTGGGATTATGTTCTATACGTGTAAATAATGCAAAATCTTCCCATAAACAGATATCTGAAACCACTTGGTTTCTGAGTTATAGGCCATTCAAACAAATACTGATCAACATTCTTGATTGTAAACATCTAACATGTAAAATGTGTGTGATAGTGCACTGTCATTTCTACATATGGGATAGATAAACGTTATCACTGTCACAGGATCATCAGTAAAATAAGCCTGGTCCTGGTCTTACCCCATACATCAGCAAAACCACATGTGAGAAAATGACATCAAACAGATATAAAAGCTGTGGGGCTCAGAAGAAAGATCTGACATGAAAATTACAAAAAAAATCACCCTCCACCCTTTTAGAGACGTGACCGAAGTGTGGTTGAAGCCTGCGGAAATATGAAAAGAGGAGATAAGTCAAACTTTTGGAGGGGGGGGGGGGCTGAATAGGGGTGGGATCAAATCTGATTTCTCACAAAATGAACGCAAACGATTTGAACTTAGAAGACATGTTGTTTAAACTTAGAGATAATTGCCAAATAATCGATTTTTTGCAAGCACACAGACTTATTTCAGGTGCCGAGACTTGCATCTGTGGCACTGAGATGAGACTTATCCCATATGCAACTAGAAGCGATGGATTTGTGTGGTGATACCCAAATTTGACATGTAGGAAAAAGGTGTCCATTAGACGAGGAAGTAAACCTAACCCTAAACTCTAACCCTAACCTTATGTATTTATTTATTTATTTGATCTTTAATTTATTTCAGTAAATCTATTTAATTTTAACGTATTCTCAGAAGTTTAATTTTTTTGCATTTTAAATTGATAAAAAAATCCCCCCCCCCCCCCCAAAAAAAAAAATTGAATTATCTTCCCCTTTAATATTACCGCCGGGTTCGACCACGTCTTTAAAGAAGCACCTATTTTTTTTCTAAATTTTAGATATTATTGATTCCGGGCAACACTGATCAAGAAAATACCAACTTTGTGGGTGTTTCTTTTTACTTTTAGCTGGACATACACGCATACACTTCCTTTTATATAATAGATTACAATGACGATAACTACAAGGGAGATAACTTTTAACTGACTAGTGCAAGGCAGACAACTCCTTACACTAAGCATGTGAAATTTACGGAAGAATGTGTAGTTGGGAGCAGCTGCTACATCCTCTTTACGGTCACAATCAGCCCACTGCACTCCTATCTTCACATTCCACTTGTCTGGCTCTCTTAAAGAATTTCTGCATGGAACATTATTTTCAAGTGTTAGTGAAGTGAATGCTACCATGAGAAAATGGTTTAAAACTCAATCCAAGAATTTACATTTTTAAAGTATACAAAAGGTTGTTCTTCAATGCGGCAAAATGTATTTTACAGAATGGAGATTATATTGAAAAATAAAGACAACATTTCTTACCACTAAGACCCTATTTACAAGTAGACGTTACCAACTACTTCATAAAGATGAACAGCTGTTTTGTGTTTGCAACGCAACACCAGTTAAATGGGGGCTCCCAAGTGTGGGGGATTGTTAAAAACCATTGAATGGACAATATTTTTGCCTCTTTAGCTGGACATACACACAGACATTTCTCTTTATATAATAGATATATTTTTTTTAAATTATTTTTCTTCAATTAGTTTGAAGAAATTAAAGGACTCCCTCCTTAAAGGAACACTTAATTTCATTATGATTTTAATTTATATCCAGGAGCTCTTAGTCCCTTTTAGGGCTGTTATCTGTATTTCATTACAGCTTGGTTTTCCAGGGATTGTGTCTAAGTATTTTTTAAAGATTTCTTTTCATTAGACTAGTTGCCCCTACCACATCCGGTATAATGTTGATTTCTTTTAAGTATTTACATTTTTAAAGTATACAAAAGGTTGTTTTTCAAATGTATTTTACAGAATGGACATCATATTGAAAAATAAAGACAACATTTCTTACCACTAAGACCCTATTTACAAGTAGACGTTACCAACTACTTCATAAAGATGAACAGCTGTTTTGTGTTTGCAACGCAACACCAGTTAAATGGGGGCTCCCAAGTGTGGGGGAATTGTTAAAAACCATTGAATGAACAATATTTCTGCCTGATAGTCTTTAACTCTTTTGGTAAATTTGAGCAAAATCTAATTGAAATGTTTTCTTATCTGTCTTTTCAGGGGTATTATGAAAGAACCGCAGATTATGAACCAATTGTTCGATGGAAGAAACGCGGTTGCTTTGAGGTTCCTATGGTCCATTCTGCCTTCTTGATAGATATGAGACATGCGGGATCAAGAAAGTTATCGTTTGATGTTCCACCACCTGAATATCAGGGTCCGGTTGATGACATCATTCAGTTCGCGTTCTCGGCAAAATATGCTGGTATCTATCTTCTATCAAAACTCTCAATTTTTCTTCTTTGTCATCGCACATAATTTTTATCTCATTTCTTCCATCATTATCAGAGTTCAAAAATAAAAACATTGTTGTGGTAGTTCTAAGAAGCTGCTTTGTTGCGTTGCTGGACGACGATTCTTAGTCTCGTAGCTAAAGTCTGTTGTATTGATGACATGTTGTAGCAGCAGTAGTCGTTGTGGCTACGGTGGAATTGATCTGTCTCTCTATTATTGATAGCAGCAGGCTGTCTCTCTCTCTCTCTCGCTCTAATGACAACAGTACACATTCTTCTGCTGTTGTTCATAGTCGAAGTTGTAGAATAACAACAAATTCGATATGAGCTTTAATATTCTTCTTAATTTTATTCCTTTTCAGTTGATTATACATCATTGATAACATACCGTAAGGTGGGAGGAGGGGGGAGAAGTTCTCTGAAAACACGTCTGCTCGTCTTGCAGACCAAAAGCCAAGAGTGAGACAAGCTTATTCAGTCATGTGTACTTCTAGTTTGTAATGTCGCTACCTTCAAATACGTTAGCTTGATTTCTAGTGGAAATTTCCTATTTTTAAATAATCTCATTTCTAGTGGAAATTTCCTATTCTTAAATAATCTCATTTCTAGTGGAAATTTCCTATTCTTAAATAATCTCATTTCTAGTGGAAATTTCCTATTCTTAAATAATCTCATTTCTAGTGGAAATTTCCTATTCTTAAATAATCTCATTTCTAGTGGAAATTTCCTATTTTATTTAATCTTACACATCACACATCATATTACTACAACACGTAAATTAGATAGCTGAATAGTAAGTTTCTTTATTTCTATCAGTCAGTTTTATTAAACATATTTGATACTCGACCAATGCTAGGTAAATCTACTTGTGTTCATAATTCGTAGTAACTGGTGCCTGAATTTCCAATCTTGTGGTTGGTGTGCTTACTGCATCTAGCCACACTGATGAGTCATGAAATGACGAAACAACTGTCTATGGTCAACTATATTTTATATATAATGGCAAATATATGCTCCACGGTCACATATGTTTGCTAGCCTTGGAGGATGGTGTCATATGAACATATACTACACTACACCCCAAAGAGGAGGTAATGTCTGGGAGGATGGTATCATGACAAAGGAACATATACTAGACTAACCCCAAAGAGGAGGTAATGTCTGGGAGGATGGTATCATGACAAAGGAACATATACTACACTACACCCCAAAGAGGAGGTAATGTCTGGGAGGATGGTATCATGACAAAGGAACATATACTACACTACACCCCAAAGAGGAGGTAATGTCTGGGAGGATGGTATCATGACAAAGGAACATATACTAGACTAACCCCAAAGAGGAGGTAATGTCTGGGAGGATGGTATCATGACAAAGGAACATATACTACACTACACCCCAAAGAGGAGGTAATGTCTGGGAGGATGGTATCATGACAAAGGAACATATACTACACTACACCCCAAAGAGGAGGTAATGTCTGGGAGGATGGTATCATGACAAAGGAACATATACTAGACTAACCCCAAAGAGGAGGTAATGTCTGGGAGGATGGTATCATGACAAAGGAACATATACTACACTACACCCCAAAGAGGAGGTAATGTCTGGGAGGATGGTATCATGACAAAGGAACATATACTAGACTACACCCCAAAGAGGAGGTAATGTCTGGGAGGATGGTATCATGACAAAGGAACATATACTAGACTAACCCCAAAGAGGAGGTAATGTCTGGGAGGATGGTATCATGACAAAGGAACATATACTACACTACACCCCAAAGAGGAGGTAATGTCTGGGAGGATGGTATCATGACAAAGGAACATATACTACACTACACCCCAAAGAGGAGGTAATGTCTGGGAGGATGGTATCATGACAAAGGAACATATACTAGACTACACCCCAAAGAGGAGGTAATGTCTGGGAGGATGGTATCATGACAAAGGAACATATACTACACTACACCCCAAAGAGGAGGTAATGTCTGGGAGGATGGTATCATGACAAAGGAACATATACTACACTACACCCCAAAGAGGAGGTAATGTCTGGGAGGATGGTATCATGACAAAGGAACATATACTAGACTACACCCCAAAGAGGAGGTAATGTCTGGGAGGATGGTATCATGACAAAGGAACATATACTACACTACACCCCAAAGAGGAGGTAATGTCTGGGAGGATGGTATCATGACAAAGGAACATATACTACACTACACCCCAAAGAGGAGGTAATGTCTGGGAGGATGGTATCATGACAAAAGAAACATATACTACACTACACCCCAAAGAGGAGGTAATGTCTGGGAGGATGGTATCATGACAAAGGAACATATACTACACTACACCCCAAAGAGGAGGTAATGTCTGGGAGGATGGTATCATGACAAAGGAACATATACTACACTACACCCCAAAGAGGAGGTAATGTCTGGGAGGATGGTATCATGACAAAGGAACATATACTAGACTACACCCCAAAGAGGAGGTAATGTCTGGGAGGATGGTATCATGACAAAGGAACATATACTAGACTAACCCCAAAGAGGAGGTAATGTCTGGGAGGATGGTATCATGACAAAGGAACATATACTACACTACACCCCAAAGAGGAGGTAATGTCTGGGAGGATGGTATCATGACAAAGGAACATATACTAGACTAACCCCAAAGAGGAGGTAATGTCTGGGAGGATGGTATCATAACAAAGGAACATATACTACACTACACCCCAAAGAGGAGGTAATGTCTGGGAGGATGGTATCATGACAAAGGAACATATACTAGACTAACCCCAAAGAGGAGGTAATGTCTGGGAGGATGGTATCATGACAAAGGAACATATACTACACTACACCCCAAAGAGGAGGTAATGTCTGGGAGGATGGTATCATGACAAAGGAACATATACTAGACTAACCCCAAAGAGGAGGTAATGTCTGGGAGGATGGTATCATGACAAAGGAACATATACTAGACTAACCCCAAAGAGGAGGTAATGTCTGGGAGGATGGTATCATGACAAAGGAACATATACTACACTACACCCCAAAGAGGAGGTAATGTCTGGGAGGATGGTATCATGACAAAGGAACATATACTAGACTAACCCCAAAGAGGAGGTAATGTCTGGGAGGATGGTATCATGACAAAGGAACATATACTAGACTACACCCCAAAGAGGAGGTAATGTCTGGGAGGATGGTATCATGACAAAGGAACATATACTAGACTAACCCCAAAGAGGAGGTAATGTCTGGGAGGATGGTATCATGACAAAGGAACATATACTACACTACACCCCAAAGAGGAGGTAATGTCTGGGAGGATGGTATCATGACAAAGGAACATATACTAGACTAACCCCAAAGAGGAGGTAATGTCTGGGAGGATGGTATCATGACAAAGGAACATATACTAGACTAACCCCAAAGAGGAGGTAATGTCTGGGAGGATGGTATCATGACAAAGGAACATATACTAGACTACACCCCAAAGAGGAGGTAATGTCTGGGAGGATGGTATCATGACAAAGGAACATATACTAGACTAACCCCAAAGAGGAGGTAATGTCTGGGAGGATGGTATCATGACAAAGGAACATATACTACACTACACCCCAAAGAGGAGGTAATGTCTGGGAGGATGGTATCATGACAAAGGAACATATACTAGACTACACCCCAAAGAGGAGGTAATGTCTGGGAGGATGGTATCATGACAAAGGAACATATACTAGACTAACCCCAAAGAGGAGGTAATGTCTGGGAGGATGGTATCATGACAAAGGAACATATACTACACTACACCCCAAAGAGGAGGTAATGTCTGGGAGGATGGTATCATGACAAAGGAACATATACTAGACTAACCCCAAAGAGGAGGTAATGTCTGGGAGGATGGTATCATGACAAAGGAACATATACTAGACTAACCCCAAAGAGGAGGTAATGTCTGGGAGGATGGTATCATGACAAAGGAACATATACTAGACTACACCCCAAAGAGGAGGTAATGTCTGGGAGGATGGTATCATGACAAAGGAACATATACTAGACTAACCCCAAAGAGGAGGTAATGTCTGGGAGGATGGTATCATGACAAAGGAACATATACTACACTACACCCCAAAGAGGAGGTAATGTCTGGGAGGATGGTATCATGACAAAGGAACATATACTAGACTACACCCCAAAGAGGAGGTAATGTCTGGGAGGATGGTATCATGACAAAGGAACATATACTAGACTAACCCCAAAGAGGAGGTAATGTCTGGGAGGATGGTATCATGACAAAGGAACATATACTACACTACACCCCAAAGAGGAGGTAATGTCTGGGAGGATGGTATCATGACAAAGGAACATATACTAGACTAACCCCAAAGAGGAGGTAATGTCTGGGAGGATGGTATCATGACAAAGGAACATATACTAGACTAACCCCAAAGAGGAGGTAATGTCTGGGAGGATGGTATCATGACAAAGGAACATATACTACACTACACCCCAAAGAGGAGGTAATGTCTGGGAGGATGGTATCATGACAAAGGAACATATACTAGACTAACCCCAAAGAGGAGGTAATGTCTGGGAGGATGGTATCATGACAAAGGAACATATACTAGACTACACCCCAAAGAGGAGGTAATGTCTGGGAGGATGGTATCATGACAAAGGAACATATACTAGACTAACCCCAAAGAGGAGGTAATGTCTGGGAGGATGGTATCATGACAAAGGAACATATACTACACTACACCCCAAAGAGGAGGTAATGTCTGGGAGGATGGTATCATGACAAAGGAACATATACTAGACTAACCCCAAAGAGGAGGTAATGTCTGGGAGGATGGTATCATGACAAAGGAACATATACTAGACTAACCCCAAAGAGGAGGTAATGTCTGGGAGGATGGTATCATGACAAAGGAACATATACTAGACTACACCCCAAAGAGGAGGTAATGTCTGGGAGGATGGTATCATGACAAAGGAACATATACTAGACTAACCCCAAAGAGGAGGTAATGTCTGGGAGGATGGTATCATGACAAAGGAACATATACTACACTACACCCCAAAGAGGAGGTAATGTCTGGGAGGATGGTATCATGACAAAGGAACATATACTAGACTACACCCCAAAGAGGAGGTAATGTCTGGGAGGATGGTATCATGACAAAGGAACATATACTAGACTAACCCCAAAGAGGAGGTAATGTCTGGGAGGATGGTATCATGACAAAGGAACATATACTACACTACACCCCAAAGAGGAGGTAATGTCTGGGAGGATGGTATCATGACAAAGGAACATATACTAGACTAACCCCAAAGAGGAGGTAATGTCTGGGAGGATGGTATCATGACAAAGGAACATATACTAGACTAACCCCAAAGAGGAGGTAATGTCTGGGAGGATGGTATCATGACAAAGGAACATATACTAGACTACACCCCAAAGAGGAGGTAATGTCTGGGAGGATGGTATCATGACAAAGGAACATATACTAGACTAACCCCAAAGAGGAGGTAATGTCTGGGAGGATGGTATCATGACAAAGGAACATATACTACACTACACCCCAAAGAGGAGGTAATGTCTGGGAGGATGGTATCATGACAAAGGAACATATACTAGACTACACCCCAAAGAGGAGGTAATGTCTGGGAGGATGGTATCATGACAAAGGAACATATACTAGACTAACCCCAAAGAGGAGGTAATGTCTGGGAGGATGGTATCATGACAAAGGAACATATACTACACTACACCCCAAAGAGGAGGTAATGTCTGGGAGGATGGTATCATGACAAAGGAACATATACTAGACTAACCCCAAAGATGAGGTAATGTCTGGGAGGATGGTATCATGACAAAGGAACATATACTAGACTAACCCCAAAGAGGAGGTAATGTCTGGGAGGATGGTATCATGACAAAGGAACATATACTAGACTACACCCCAAAGAGGAGGTAATGTCTGGGAGGATGGTATCATGACAAAGGAACATATACTAGACTAACCCCAAAGAGGAGGTAATGTCTGGGAGGATGGTATCATGACAAAGGAACATATACTACACTACACCCCAAAGAGGAGGTAATGTCTGGGAGGATGGTATCATGACAAAGGAACATATACTAGACTAACCCCAAAGAGGAGGTAATGTCTGGGAGGATGGTATCATGACAAAGGAACATATACTAGACTAACCCCAAAGAGGAGGTAATGTCTGGGAGGATGGTATCATGACAAAGGAACATATACTAGACTACACCCCAAAGAGGAGGTAATGTCTGGGAGGATGGTATCATGACAAAGGAACGTATACTAGACTAACCCCAAAGAGGAGGTAATGTCTGGGAGGATGGTATCATGACAAAGGAACATATACTACACTACACCCCAAAGAGGAGGTAATGTCTGGGAGGATGGTATCATGACAAAGGAACATATACTAGACTACACCCCAAAGAGGAGGTAATGTCTGGGAGGATGGTATCATGACAAAGGAACATATACTAGACTAACCCCAAAGAGGAGGTAATGTCTGGGAGGATGGTATCATGACAAAGGAACATATACTACACTACACCCCAAAGAGGAGGTAATGTCTGGGAGGATGGTATCATGACAAAGGATCATATACTAGACTAACCCCAAAGAGGAGGTAATGTCTGGGAGGATGGTATCATGACAAAGGAACATATACTAGACTAACCCCAAAGAGGAGGTAATGTCTGGGAGGATGGTATCATGACAAAGGAACATATACTAGACTACACCCTAAAGAGGAGGTAATGTCTGGGAGGATGGTATCATGACAAAGGAACATATACTAGACTAACCCCAAAGAGGAGGTAATGTCTGGGAGGATGGTATCATGACAAAGGAACATATACTACACTACACCCCAAAGAGGAGGTAATGTCTGGGAGGATGGTATCATGACAAAGGAACATATACTAGACTACACCCCAAAGAGGAGGTAATGTCTGGGAGGATGGTATCATGACAAAGGAACATATACTAGACTAACCCCAAAGAGGAGGTAATGTCTGGGAGGATGGTATCATGACAAAGGAACATATACTACACTACACCCCAAAGAGGAGGTAATGTCTGGGAGGATGGTATCATGACAAAGGAACATATACTACACTACACCCCAAAGAGGAGGTAATGTCTGGGAGGATGGTATCATGACAAAGGAACATATACTAGACTAACCCCAAAGAGGAGGTAATGTCTGGGAGGATGGTATCATGACAAAGGAACATATACTACACTACACCCCAAAGAGGAGGTAATGTCTGGGAGGATGGTATCATTACAAAGGAACATATACTACACTACACCCCAAAGAGGAGGTAATGTCTGGGAGGATGGTATCATGACAAAGGAACATATACTAGACTAACCCCAAAGAGGAGGTAATGTCTGGGAGGATGGTATCATGACAAAGGAACATATACTACACTACACCCCAAAGAGGAGGTAATGTCTGGGAGGATGGTATCATGACAAAGGAACATATACTACACTACACCCCAAAGAGGAGGTAATGTCTGGGAGGATGGTATCATGACAAAGGAACATATACTAGACTAACCCCAAAGAGGAGGTAATGTCTGGGAGGATGGTATCATGACAAAGGAACATATACTACACTACACCCCAAAGAGGAGGTAATGTCTGGGAGGATGGTATCATGACAAAGGAACATATACTACACTACACCCCAAAGAGGAGGTAATGTCTGGAGGGATGGTATCATGACAAAAGAACATATACTACATTAATCCCAAAGAGGAGGTAATGTCTGGGAGGATGGTATCATGACAAAGGAACAGATACTACACTAACCCCCTGAATTGAAAGATAGTAAATTAGTCTGTGCAAGATAGTGCATTGGTACATTAATAGAAGTAATAGTATAGTTTCGGCTTCAGACAGATACCAAATCTCCATTAGTAATACTAGCAAATATATGCTCCCTTCGGTTGCATATTTTTGCTAGGCTGCCGCGTCAGAAATGAACGCTCACCTGTAAACCGAGGGAGCCCCAGTCGTATTTCTTGGCTGGTTAGACATTGATTTTCTTTATTTCTGACCAAGATTATCTTTAGTTAAAAATAAATTATACAAAAATTTCCACCCCACCCCAAATTTTTTTTTACCCTCCACCGTAAATAGAAATATTTTTATTTATAGAATAAACAAAAAAAAAAATGTTTGCCCCCCCCTTTTTTTTTACCTTCCCCCATACTTAGAAATATTTTTAGTTAAGAAAAGAAGAAAAGAAAAAAAAAAATGTTAATTTTTTTGTTAACAAAAGAAGGAAAGAGAAGAAAATCACATTTTCTTTTATTTTAATAAATTAAACACGGAATAATAAAAACAGTTTGTAAGTAAAAGCTTTACGGCATAGAAGGTAAAGCCAAAATCCTAAACACACTTAAGGTCGTAAAAAAAAATGAAGATGTGTGTGTGTTTTTAAATAGTAATTTTTAAATCAATTATTATTTTAATTAAACAATTTTATTCAATAAATTTGTGTTTTAAAACATAATGGCTAATAAGATTAAGAAAATAAACAAACTCAGAACGTTTTAATAAAAAAAATCAGAGTAAAACTAACACGGTAAATGCCAGCGTTTTGTTTACATTTTAAATAACACGCCTATTAATCGGAGGGAGGTAACCGTTTCAATGAATTAACGCTGGCTGTTCAATCAGTTTAGCAATTGGTAGATTAACTACGTAACTCATTTCACATATATATATATATATATATATATATATATATATATATTTAGGCAACCGCTGTTGAATAGCACGGAGTGTTTCTGCTTTGTGATCTTTTTTTAAATTTTTTCCATCTTCCGAATGGTCAACTTCGTACCTTGATCAAACTGGTGTATGAAGTTTCCGTAGTTTTGTTGTTCCATCTTCTTTGCGAGTACTTTCGATTTGATATCCTCAAATCATCTTCAGGCGTGTTTTTTAAGTTGTATGAATTAAAAAATAAAAATGAAATAAAAAATAAATATAAATAAATAAATTAATAAAAATAAAAAATAAATGAATAAATAGAATAAATAAATAAAATAAAAAGTAAAGACATACTCTTTTCCTCTCTTTACATTCTATAAATACATATTCTTTTTTCACACTAACATGCCTGAAGATGATTTGAGGATATCAAATCGAAAGTACTCGCAAAGAAGATGGAACAACAAAACTACGGAAACTTCATACACCAGTTTGATCGAGGTACGAAGTTGACCATTCAGAAGATGGAAAAAATTTAAAAAAAGATCACAAAGCAGAAACACTCCGTGCTATTCAACAACGTTTGCCTAAATGAAAACTTGCTGCCTAAATACACACAATATATATATATATATATATATATATATATATATAAATAATAAAAGAAATAATTATAATTTATAAGTAAGATTATTAGCGAGCAAAATAGCGTAAATACATGTGGAAATCTGAAGAAAACAATCATGAGTGTATATTTGTGAATACTAATTTAAATTAATTATGTAAATTTGAGAAATGCGCATAGTGTTTACGTCGGTTTTTGTAGTAGTATATAAAGAAGCTGGCAGACTAAGTAAATAGTAATATTACTCTGATGGAGTTTCGGCTTCAGACAGACAGATATATAATCTCCATTATTAATAGACATATATAATAAGAGTTTATGGAAAAACTAAAAATAAACAAGGTAGTTTTTACATAACAATTTATTTCAACCCCATTAAGCAACTTCTTCAGACTAAACTACAATTTCATTTTTCCATAAGATCATTTGGGTCTTTGAAGAACGTCATCACCGATATAGGAGAGGGGATAACTTGGATCACTTTAGGACCAGAATTCAATTCCTTCTTTAATTTTAAGGGCGATGTTACATTGCTAATTTTCATTGAATCGTCAATTTGAAATTGTTCATGCTGTTACTTTTTGCATTTTGATATTAAATAATGAAAAAGGGTTGATACGCCGTAAAACAGAAAAACTATACACAAACTATGGAGTTTTTGACCCCTTTTTCTTCTTCTTCTCTCCCTTAAAGGTATGTCGATGCATATTCTGAACACTGCCTTCTTTGGTCACATCATGATTCCCCTCGATGGCAAGAACTCTTTGGAAGATGAAATTGAACAATTTATTCATATCAAGTTAGAAATGATTGGTGAGTGATCGTATTTCTTTAAAATAGCTTTTCTTAATCTCTATACTAATAAATTTTTGTGTGTCTGTGCGTGTGTTTCTCGTCTCGACTTACACATTATTTTTATTATTTACTATAAATCGATTATTTATTGAAATTAAAAATTAAATAGTGTAAAAGTGTAAAAAGTGACTTTTAAAAATCGTATTAAAAAAAATAATTTAATTACGAGATGAAGTCCACCATAATGCATTTCGGTTTCTTCCTAAATAATTCAGCCATTTTAATCTGTTGTTAATAGTTAAAAAAAAAAAATTAAATTAAAAAAAAAAAAAATTAACTATTTTATGACCCTTGAAAATTTGAAATCATTCAAACTGTTGAATAGAATGTCATTTCTGGTTTAAAAACTTTTGCCAAATCGTCATGTATTAAAAGATTGAAAGAAATTTTTTTTTTAAATGCAACATTTTTAAGCTTGTCATAAAGCATTACAAACTGTTTATAAGATCAACCAAGCATTCAATCAGGAGACTGCCAACAAACCTGTGCAACTGCAATGTAGTTTAAAACATGTTGTCATGGTGGCAATAACAGTGCGTGTGTGCTTATTATTATTATTATTATTATTATTTGTACTCACTAGGAGTTCTCACACAAGTCATCATCGACAACAACCGGTGATATTCCCTGGAGTCTGAGTGACAACAAGTCTCTCCAGATTTCCAGTATTCTCCACCTCTTTTCGATAGCCACTGCAAATAACCTTGCAGTATCGCAACAGCCATTTACCATTGATTTCTCACTGGTAAGGACCATTGGTCTTCTCTGGGATTTGGGTGGTAATAAGCCTCCCCAAGATCCCATCACTCTCTGCACTTTCTATGGAGATCTGGTTTGTGCTGTCCCTCCTCGGTCGTCTCATCCTCCTTGATCCTATGCAAATATTTTTTGTGGTATCAGCCTAAGCTGGCACCATTTTTTATTTTTTATTTATTTTTTTTCAATTTTTTTTTTTGGGGGGGGGGAGGGGAGCTTATGGTGTTTTTTGCAATTTCTGTTCATTGGTTAATTTTTATGTGGTGTCAGCTGAGGCTGGTGTAATTTATTATTATTTCATAGTAGTCTCAACTTTTTGATGCTTTTAGTTGGATTTATTTATTTTTTGAAACATCAGGTCAATTTTCTTGACTTTAGACATTTGAGCTGTACCTTAACACTTTCGTCATTCCTAACAAGCAAGCCTTTCGCAGAATTGGAAAAGAAATCGTCTCATCAATCTGTTTAATTCATGGTGGCTTTTTGTTATGGTTCCAAGTGGTCCAATTACAACGGGAATCACCTTGACTTCTTAACATTTCCATAGTCTAATTCCCATTTGAGATCTTGATATTTATTTTTTTTTCTTCGTGTTCTTTCTTCTGCACTCTGGTATCGAAGGTGCAGGCTATGTCAATGATTGAGCAAGTTCTCTTGTGTTTGTTTAGAAAGATTAATTCTGATTTGGAATGTTCAAGAACCTTATCAGTTTGTATGCACATGTCCCAAAGAAGTTTAACATTGTCGTTCTCCTGTACCACTTCTGGCTTATGCTCATACCACTTCTCATTGTGGTCCAATTCATAAAGTTTGCATATATTCCAGTGTAGTACCTGAGCGATTTTGTCATGTCTCCATTTTAAATATTGATGTTGTGCTAGCATAGGGCATTCTGATACAATATACACTAAGGTTTCTTTCCTTTCATTACACAATCTGCACATCGGTGATTCTGCAGTTTTGTCAATGTAATGTTTGATCGACCTAGTGCGAGTGGCTTGTTCCTAGGCTGCTATTAAGGTGCTCTCAGTAGATCTTTTGAGATTACCCCTGACCAACCAATTCATTATCTCTAAATTCAGTATTTTTACTTTGTTGTTTCATTTTACTTCAGGTTAAGTTCTCAGAAATCAAGGGGTCCCTTCCCGGGGCTAATACTTGATCTCTATATGAAGTACATAGATATTCGAATATTCCATTAAAGTTCTCTTTACCTGCCAAACGTTGAGTTAGTAACGAGGTTATAAACATTAATTTTCCTCCATCACCCAATTGACCAGTTAACTATGTTATAGTATATCTTTATTGTGGTCTCTTGGTCTTACCGGATTCCAGAACAAGAATTCATCTGGTCTGGTGGAGTATCCAGCTAAGTGCTGTTACTTAAGGTAACATCACTAGGAGAAGGTACACCATTCCTCGTATGAACCAGTGTATAGCTGTGTTAAGGGGATTTTATTTGGGCTTCGAATACTATGTTGTTTTGAATATTTGATCAGGGTTTATCTGCAGGGTGATGTATCCTCATGTCAGGTTGTCTTGACAAACCCGTGTACAGAGAGACCGACGACGCTCGAGATGGTGTCTAGTAGGTAATTCAAACAATACAGTGTAGTTTCTTTCCAAATAATAATAAAAAAATTATTATTATTATTACTTTCTCTACCTACCCCATGAATAGTCTTGTTACGGAATTGGGAATTGGGAGAAAATAACGATTGACAATACACAAAATATTACTTAAAAATCCTTCTGTTGGACGACGCTAATGAAAGTTTTCATGTTTTATTAAAAGTCAAAATAAGTACATACTTACGGTGCTGAGGGCTTTTAAATTATATCAGTCTCGGCAATGTTTTTGAGGTTTTTTCCGAGACACCATCTCACACCGTATAAGAGCCAGGATCAGGATCAGCTACTCTGCAGCCACAGTTACCCAATAAAAAAAAGTAGAAAGTGACTAACTTCGGTTTACTTTCGGCAGCCTCGTAACTCTCGCTTCCCTTATTTTGTCCTTTTAGTTCCTACATTCCATAAGTGATGTTTCTGACAAAGGGGGAATAATTGCTGTTTTCTGGGTTAGAATCTATAGATCTAATACTTATCGTTGGCTACCTTGAAGTAGTATTTTTTTAGCTCCTTACATCGAGTGGCTTCATGACTTGTCTGAAGCGATTTCATTTAACAAAAAAAAACCCCAAAAAAACGTGAAAATTATTACAGATACGTAAAAAAAGTAAATTTTCTTGCGTTTGGTAACAGGAGGAAGAATTGCTGTTTTCTGGGTCAGAATCTATCCATCTAGCACTTATCGTTGGTTAGTTTTTGACCTTGAAGTGGTAACTTTTTTTTTTTTTTTAGCTCCTAACGTCAAATGGCTTCATGCCTTGTCTGGAGCGACTTCCATAAAAAAAATTTTCTATTTCTTAAAAGCTAAATAGTGATGAAAAACTGTTTCTGGTTCTTTTCAGTCTATGAGCCGCCACTTCGCAAGTCTCCATTTGTCTATGTAGCAGAACGGAAACCAGATAAACTTGGCTTCGATCAGGTAAGAAAGTCCCTATTTACTTGCCTCCTCACGAGGACAGAGGTTAGACAAAAGGTCGGTCTCTAATGTGTGGGAAATCCCGCTCCCCCCCCCCCCAAATAACACTCTGGATTGGGACAAAAAATTAAAATTGCCTCAGTCTAGAAGAATTTCTCCTTCACTGACCGAGGATCAGGTAAGAAAGTCGTAAAAAAAAAATATTTCTACTTTTATTTCTCTTTTTAATATATTTTTTCACTTTCATCCGGAAATTTAAATAATTTCTTTCAATTTAAAAATAAAAACTTACAAAAATGTGTTGTATGTTGCGGTTTAAAAGAAGGACGCTGGACATTTACTATATAAAAATATGACATTAGCTCGCGGCTTAGGAGTAGAGTCAGTGAGAGTTTGAGGGGGGGGTGCATAGGAGTTGACGGAAGTTGATTTCTCAAATTCACAACCGGATTTCATGTCTTCCAGCCAGGTGCGTGTCTGTGTCAAGTACGTTTTATTTATTCCTGCCGTGTGCTATTGCAAGCACACCAGACATTACTAGGATTATGTTAAGTCTTTAAGGCAGGGCCATTTTTATTCTATTCGTTGAATTATATAAATAGTCTATAAAAAATGGATTTTAATTAAGCAATCCATGGGGCCCTGACAGGTGTTACGACACTGACTCTGATTGGACCTGAGAGTAATGGCAACTGAGAAGGTTTTTTTTTTTGCTAATGAATCACCGCTTATCAAGACTTAGAGCAACTTAAGGATAAGCTGAAAGACTGTTGAAGATTCATGACTGAATCTTGGTCGATAAGTCAGTCATAGACTGAAGTTTATTTGTACAAAATATGATTGGATTGCAGAAAGGATTGTGAATTTTATTTATGATTCCATGCGTGGCATGTCTTTTTGATTCACCTTGTAATTCTAACGTATTTTTATCTTTAAGGAATAACTTTGTGCATTCTACTTTGATTAGGAACAATGTATTGAAATGTTTGTTCTGATCAATGTATACATGTCACCTTTATGGCTCTTATAGTTTATGTAGATAAAACAAAGACCATTGGAGTTTATTTGTACAAAATGCATAAGTTGCAGGGTGGTTGCAAGAAAAGTGAGAAATTTGTCAAACGGTAATTTCTTTTTTACAAAAAGTAACTTTTATAAAGTTTTTCAAAGACTAATATTATAATACTGCTCAAAATGTCGTCTGTGCAAATCAGAGAAGTGAATAAGCCAGATGCAATAAAATTTAAGCAAAATAAAATCTAAACAATAAAATTTACAACTTCTAATTTCCTGCTTTTCTAGCGACCACCCTGTATAAACTGCAACAGTTCTAACTTCAAATCTTTCTTTGAATTAACAAATCAACTATCTATACTCGTATCAAACAATTGGAGAATCTGAGGCTCAAACCTTGTCAATTATACTTAAGTAATCTTATGCATTTGGTAATTCATATTTAACCTTGTCAATTATACTTAAGTAATCTTATGCATTTGGTAATTCATATTTACGCTTGAAACACAAGTTACTACTGGGTAATATGTAACAGTAAGTAATTTTTTTATCAAAAATTTCAGAAGAAAAAGTAAAAATCGATTCCTGTTTCCTTATTACTGTATTTACTTTGTCTGTTTTTCTTCCAAAAGGTTTATGTGATCAATCTGGTCCGACGTCCGGAAAGAAGACTTAAAATGATTGCGACTTTGAAAGAACTCGGCATCGATGCTTACTTTCTGGATGCCGTTGATGGAAAGTGAGTGACTCCCCTCAATTTATTTTAAATATTTAGTACTAGCTGCACCTGTCCGATGTTGCCCGGGAGTTTTATTTGCAATTTGTTTTGTGTTTTTATTTCTTATAAACTATGACGTTATTATTTTTATTTAAAAAAAATTTTTTTCAAAATATTTTTTTTTTGCTCCAAAGGAAAAAAACTCTGTATTGACAGATACAGAGTTATGTTCCTTTATTTTTAAGATGATGTCTGTACGAAAATAATTTGTACCCGGTTAAAGTATTTTATGGAAAGAATTAAATCGAATTACAATTGTTCTTAAAAACATGCTGCAATGACTCATCAAAAGGAACTGACGAACCAGAATCAAATATTAATTGGTCCCCCGATTTATAAAATCGGGGGACTTATGTTTTGAGGCATGTCCGTCTGTCCGTCCATATTTTTCTCCGCAACCATCCATTGAATTTCTCTGAAATTTTGCATGAAGTTGTAACTTTGGTCAGGTTAGAAAGTGACATTCTCTAATTTTTGAAAAAAAATCTGGTTAGCTCCCCAGGGGGTCAAAAGGCCCCGAAATGGCAAAAAATGACATTTTTTGCCCCATAACTTTTCATCCATCCATTCAATTTCTCTGAAACTTGGTTAAAATGTGGAGGCAATTATTCCTAATAGAAAATAAATATCGCTGACCTTGGAAAAAATTTGGTTTGCGCCCCCAGGGGTTCAAAAGCCCCCAAAATGCCAAAAAATGACCCTTTTCTCCCATAACGTTTGATCCATCCATTGAATTTTTCTGAAACTTGGCCAAAATGTAGAGGCAATTGTTCTGGATATAAAATGAGCATCCTTGACCTTAGAAAAATTCTGGTTCGCGCCCCCAGGAGGTCAAAGGAGGGGTCAAAAATTCCCCAAATTGCCCAAATTTATTGCATTTTACACTCGCCACATCGAGTCACATACAGAGGGGGACCACGCACGTGCGGCTTGTTTTGTAGGAAAAAAGCTCTGAATAACCGAAAAATCTGTTTGTTTTTTTTGTTTTTTTAAATATTATATTTTGTTCCAAAGAAAAGTAACTGTATTATTTTTAAGCTTGTACCTATATGAAAAATAATTCCGACCCGTTCAAAGTATTTTCTGGGAGGAATTAAATCGAATTATGTGTTATTGTTCTTAACGACATGCTGCACCAATCCACCAAAGAACTGACAAACCTGAATCGAATATTGATTTTGTAGGAAGAAAGCTATTGATGACAAGAATCCAAAAAAGAGGCCTACTTTACTTTATGTATTAGATAAAACATCTCATTTATGTAGAATGGTGCTTCTGTATTATTGGGACAGTTGAAATTTCATCTCTATTTTAGTAGAGTTTGTTGAAAGGGGAGATAATTCAACCTTTTTTTTTTGTTGTTGTTGTTGTTATAACCATAACCCATAACGATAATCCAGAGAATTAGTATTAAAATAAATTTTAAAAAGTGTACTTATGCAGTTTACGGAGAGGACTGAAATAATAACGTTATAATTTAGAAAGCCATTCTTAACATGGTGAGGTGAGGGGGTGATTAACTATTCTGTACTTTCACCTAACAATTTAATAAACAGAATAGTTAATCAACCACCCACCCCCACCTCCCCATGTTAAGAATGGCTTTCTAAATTATAACATTATTATTTCAGCCCAGTCCGTAAACTGCACAAGTACCGTTTTTAAAATTTATTTTCATACTAATTTTCTGCATTTTCCTTATGGGTTATGGCTACAACGAAAAAAAACAGGTTTTTTTTTTGTTTTTTTTTTTGTTTTTTTTAACATAGTTCACCCCCCCCCTCCAAATTAGGCAGGACGCCACTGTAGACATAAGGGGCTACTGAGAAAAAAAGGAGAAGGTTGGGGGGGGGGGTCAACCTAAATTGGGAGCTGCGCAGCGAGATGTCTGTTTACATTAGTTTTAAATTTCTGTATGCCAGTACCGTCGGGAAAACAGGGTGCAGGGAAGGAGTTCCAGAGGCCAGCAGCACGAGGAAAGAAGCTATTGGAGTAGAAAGCTCTCCGGCATCTGGGGACCTCCACAGTGAATGGATGGGATCTAGCTGATTGTCGAGTTGGTCTAGTGAATTTACGTCGAGGGGCCACCAGAGTAGCCAATTCATCGGAGCATAATCCATTGAAGTATTTGTAAAACAAGCACAAGGATGCTACATTGCAGCGATGGGACAGGGACTGGAGCTTGGTTGACAGTGAGGGACCTATTAGGTTAGCGACTCTTTTTTGGACCTTGTCAAGGAGGGAGAGACTAGTAGATGATACACCAGCCCAGATGTGGCAACAATACTCCATGCATGGGAGGATCGTGGCTTTGTAGAGATACAGGATAATGTCAGGTATGAGGAGTTTACTAACACGGTAGAGGGAGCCCACCTCCCCTTTCAACTGACTCTTCTAAAATAAAAATGAAAATTACATCTGTCCCAATAATACAGAAGCGCCCATGGTTTTCTTGGGGGGTACAGTGCTGAAATCCCCAACACTCTTTCACCAGATGTTTTTTTCGAAACACCACCTCGCACAGTATAGAAGCGATGATCAGGATCACTGATTTGCCTCCTGTCACTCTACAGCCACTATTAACCAATAGTTCGGCTCATCCACCAACGGCAGATACAATGTTAACTTTTGCAAGGGTAGTGTTGTCATCATCCCACATACAGCACCTGGTATTCCCAAATGGTCACCCATTTGGTACTGACCGGGCTTCTTGGCCTTTTGACTGGGAGCAAAGTGTATTATCTGTTCTACAGTGAAGGAGAAATCCTTCTTGACTGAGGCAACTTTTATTTTTGTCCCAATCCAGAGTGCTCCTTTTTGGGGATAGCTGGAGTTTCCCCCACATTAAAAACTGATTTTGTGTCAACTCTGCCCTCGTGGGGACGCAAGTAAATAGGACCACATATTTAAATACTTTTTTATAATTAATACCAAGCTAAACGCTGAGAGCTAAAATAAGTTTGGCCAGTTATATGTTTGACTCGAAAACTAAATTGGAATTCAGCATTGGGAGACTAAATCAGATGCAAAAAATAGCTGAGAACTGACCCATCAGTATTTCCCGGTAGTAGTACCTCAGGCGATCAGCAATAAACCTACTCCCTTCCGAAGGAGGAGGTAATGCCTGGAAGGTTGCACCTCCGGCGATCAGTAATAAACCTACTCCCTTCCGAAGGAGGAGGTAATGCCTGGAAGGTTGCACCTCCGGCGATCAGCAATAAACCTACTCCCTTCCGAAGGAGGAGGTAATGCCTGGAAGGTTGCACCTCCGGCGATCAGCAATACACCTACTCCCTTCCGAAGGAGGAGGTAATGCCTGGAAGGTTGCACCTCCGGCGATCAGCAATAAACCTACTCCCTTCCGAAGGAGGAGGTAATGCCTGGAAGGTTGCACCTCCGGCGATCAGCAATAAACCTACTCCCTTCCGAAGGAGGAGGTAATGCCTGGAAGGTTGCACCTCCGGCGATCAGCAATACACCTACTCCCTTCCGAAGGAGGAGGTAATGCCTGGAAGGTTGCACCTCCGGCGATCAGCAATACACCTACTCCCTTCCGAAGGAGGAGGTAATGCCTGGAAGGTTGCACCTCCGGCGATCAGCAATACACCTACTCCCTTCCGAAGGAGGAGGTAATGCCTGCAAGGTTGCACCTCCGGCGATCAGCAATAAACCTACTCCCTTCCGAAGGAGGAGGTAATGCCTGGAAGGTTGCACCTCCGGCGATCAGCAATACACCTACCCTCTTCCAAAGGAGGAGGTAGTGCCTGGAAGGTTGCACCTCCGGCGATCAGCAATACACCTACTCCCTTCCGAAGGAGGAGGTAATGCCTGGAAGGTTGCACCTCCGGCGATCAGCAATAAACCTACTCCCTTCCGAAGGAGGAGGTAATGCCTGCAAGGTTGCACCTCCGGCGATCAGCAATAAACCTACTCCCTTCCGAAGGAGGAGGTAATGCCTGGAAGGTTGCACCTCCGGCGATCAGCAATACACCTACTCCCTTCCGAAGGAGGAGGTAATGCCTGGAAGGTTGCACCTCCGGCGATCAGCAATAAACCTACTCCCTTCCGAAGGAGGAGGTAATGCCTGGAAGGTTGCACCTCCGGCGATCAGCAATAAACCTACTCCCTTCCGAAGGAGGAGGTAATGCCTGGAAGGTTGCACCTCCGGCGATCAGCAATAAACCTACTCCCTTCCGAAGGAGGAGGTAATGCCTGGAAGGTTGCACCTCCGGCGATCAGCAATACACCTACTCCCTTCCGAAGGAGGAGGTAATGCCTGGAAGGTTGCACCTCCGGCGATCAGCAATAAACCTACTCCCTTCCGAAGGAGGAGGTAATGCCTGGAAGGTTGCACCTCCGGCGATCAGCAATAAACCTACTCCCTTCCGAAGGAGGAGGTAATGCCTGCAAGGTTGCACCTCCGGCGATCAGCAATACACCTACCCTCTTCCAAAGGAGGAGGTAGTGCCTGGAAGGTTGCACCTCCGGCGATCAGCAATACACCTACTCCCTTCCGAAGGAGGAGGTAATGCCTGGAAGGTTGCACCTCCGGCGATCAGCAATAAACCTACTCCCTTCCGAAGGAGGAGGTAATGCCTGCAAGGTTGCACCTCCGGCGATCAGCAATAAACCTACTCCCTTCCGAAGGAGGAGGTAATGCCTGGAAGGTTGCACCTCCGGCGATCAGCAATACACCTACCCTCTTCCAAAGGAGGAGGTAGTGCCTGGAAGGTTGCACCTCCGGCGATCAGCAATACACCTACTCCCTTCCGAAGGAGGAGGTAATGCCTGGAAGGTTGCACCTCCGGCGATCAGCAATACACCTACTCCCTTCCAAAGGAGGAGGTAATGCCTGGAAGGTTGCACCTCCGGCGATCAGCAATACACCTACTCCCTTCCGAAGGAGGAGGTAATGCCTGGAAGGTTGCACCTCCGGCGATCAGCAATAAACCTACTCCCTTCCGAAGGAGGAGGTAATGCCTGGAAGGTTGCACCTCCGGCGATCAGCAATACACCTACTCCCTTCCGAAGGAGAAGGTAATGCCTGGAAGGTTGCACCTCCGGCGATCAGCAATACACCTACTCCCTTCCAAAGGAGGAGGTAGTGCCTGGAAGGTTGCACCTCCGGCGATCAGCAATACACCTACTCCCTTCCGAAGGAGGAGGTAATGCCTGGAAGGTTGCACCTCCGGCGATCAGCAATACACCTACTCCCTTCCAAAGGAGGAGGTAATGCCTGGAAGGTTGCACCTCCGGCGATCAGCAATACACCTACCCTCTTCCAAAGGAGGAGGTAGTGCCTGGAAGGTTGCACCTCCGGCGATCAGCAATACACCTACTCCCTTCCGAAGGAGGAGGTAATGCCTGCAAGGTTGCACCTCCGGCGATCAGCAATACACCTACTCCCTTCCGAAGGAGGAGGTAATGCCTGGAAGGTTGCACCTCCGGCGATCAGCAATACACCTACCCTCTTCCAAAGGAGGAGGTAGTGCCTGGAAGGTTGCACCTCCGGCGATCAGCAATACACCTACTCCCTTCCGAAGGAGGAGGTAATGCCTGGAAGGTTGCACCTCCGGCGATCAGCAATACACCTACCCTCTTCCAAAGGAGGAGGTAGTGCCTGGAAGGTTGCACCTCCGGCGATCAGCAATACACCTACTCCCTTCCGAAGGAGGAGGTAATGCCTGGAAGGTTGCACCTCCGGCGATCAGCAATACACCTACTCCCTTCCAAAGGAGGAGGTAATGCCTGGAAGGTTGCACCTCCGGCGATCAGCAATAAACCTACTCCCTTCCGAAGGAGGAGGTAATGCCTGGAAGGTTGCACCTCCGGCGATCAGCAATAAACCTACTCCCTTCCGAAGGAGGAGGTAATGCCTGCAAGGTTGCACCTCCGGCGATCAGCAATAAACCTACTCCCTTCCGAAGGAGGAGGTAATGCCTGGAAGGTTGCACCTCCGGCGATCAGCAATACACCTACTCCCTTCCAAAGGAGGAGGTAGTGCCTGGAAGGTTGCACCTCCGGCGATCAGCAATACACCTACTCCCTTCCGAAGGAGGAGGTAATGCCTGGAAGGTTGCACCTCCGGCGATCAGCAATACACCTACTCCCTTCCGAAGGAGGAGGTAATGCCTGGAAGGTTGCACCTCCGGCGATCAGCAATAAACCTACTCCCTTCCGAAGGAGGAGGTAATGCCTGGAAGGTTGCACCTCCGGCGATCAGCAATACACCTACTCCCTTCCGAAGGAGGAGGTAATGCCTGGAAGGTTGCACCTCCGGCGATCAGCAATACACCTACTCCCTTCCAAAGGAGGAGGTAGTGCCTGGAAGGTTGCACCTCCGGCGATCAGCAATACACCTACTCCCTTCCGAAGGAGGAGGTAATGCCTGGAAGGTTGCACCTCCGGCGATCAGCAATAAACCTACTCCCTTCCGAAGGAGGAGGTAATGCCTGCAAGGTTGCACCTCCGGCGATCAGCAATAAACCTACTCCCTTCCGAAGGAGGAGGTAATGCCTGGAAGGTTGCACCTCCGGCGATCAGCAATACACCTACCCTCTTCCAAAGGAGGAGGTAATGCCTGCAAGGTTGCACCTCCGGCGATCAGCAATACACCTACTCCCTTCCGAAGGAGGAGGTAATGCCTGGAAGGTTGCACCTCCGGCGATCAGCAATACACCTACCCTCTTCCAAAGGAGGAGGTAGTGCCTGGAAGGTTGCACCTCCGGCGATCAGCAATACACCTACTCCCTTCCGAAGGAGGAGGTAATGCCTGGAAGGTTGCACCTCCGGCGATCAGCAATACACCTACCCTCTTCCAAAGGAGGAGGTAGTGCCTGGAAGGTTGCACCTCCGGCGATCAGCAATACACCTACTCCCTTCCGAAGGAGGAGGTAATGCCTGGAAGGTTGCACCTCCGGCGATCAGCAATACACCTACTCCCTTCCAAAGGAGGAGGTAATGCCTGGAAGGTTGCACCTCCGGCGATCAGCAATACACCTACTCCCTTCCGAAGGAGGAAGTAATGCCTGGAAGGTTGCACCTCCGGCGATCAGCAATAAACCTACTCCCTTCCGAAGGAGGAGGTAATGCCTGCAAGGTTGCACCTCCGGCGATCAGCAATAAACCTACTCCCTTCCGAAGGAGGAGGTAATGCCTGGAAGGTTGCACCTCCGGCGATCAGCAATACACCTACTCCCTTCCAAAGGAGGAGGTAGTGCCTGGAAGGTTGCACCTCCGGCGATCAGCAATACACCTACTCCCTTCCGAAGGAGGAGGTAATGCCTGGAAGGTTGCACCTCCGGCGATCAGCAATAAACCTACTCCCTTCCGAAGGAGGAGGTAATGCCTGGAAGGTTGCACCTCCGGCGATCAGCAATAAACCTACTCCCTTCCGAAGGAGGAGGTAATGCCTGGAAGGTTGCACCTCCGGCGATCAGCAATACACCTACTCCCTTCCGAAGGAGGAGGTAATGCCTGGAAGGTTGCACCTCCGGCGATCAGCAATACACCTACTCCCTTCCAAAGGAGGAGGTAGTGCCTGGAAGGTTGCACCTCCGGCGATCAGCAATACACCTACTCCCTTCCGAAGGAGGAGGTAATGCCTGGAAGGTTGCACCTCCGGCGATCAGCAATAAACCTACTCCCTTCCGAAGGAGGAGGTAATGCCTGCAAGGTTGCACCTCCGGCGATCAGCAATAAACCTACTATCTTCCGAAGGAGGAGGTAATGCCTGGAAGGTTGCACCTCCGGCGATCAGCAATACACCTACCCTCTTCCAAAGGAGGAGGTAGTGCCTGGAAGGTTGCACCTCCGGCGATCAGCAATACACCTACTCCCTTCCGAAGGAGGAGGTAATGCCTGGAAGGTTGCACCTCCGGCGATCAGCAATAAACCTACTCCCTTCCGAAGGAGGAGGTAATGCCTGGAAGGTTGCACCTCCGGCGATCAGCAATAAACCTACTCCCTTCCGAAGGAGGAGGTAATGCCTGGAAGGTTGCACCTCCGGCGATCAGCAATACACCTACCCTCTTCCAAAGGAGGAGGTAGTGCCTGGAAGGTTGCACCTCCGGCGATCAGCAATACACCTACTCCCTTCCGAAGGAGGAGGTAATGCCTGGAAGGTTGCACCTCCGGCGATCAGCAATAAACCTACTCCCTTCCGAAGGAGGAGGTAATGCCTGGAAGGTTGCACCTCCGGCGATCAGCAATAAACCTACTCCCTTCCGAAGGAGGAGGTAATGCCTGGAAGGTTGCACCTCCTAAACATGAGCCAACCCATACCTCATTCTGATATAGCATAATCACATTGACACACCAGTTCTTGTTTGGACACCGAAGTTAAGCAATTATGCGACTGGTCAGTACCAGATGGGTGACCATTCGGGAATATCAGGCGCTGTATGTGGAAAGACGGTGACACCTCCCCGCAAAAAAAAAACTGCAAAAACTAACGTCGTTAAAATTATCTCACCTGAGAAGGATACATGCGCAACTGGGGACCGCTTGTGATTTTAATATTCCCTAGAAACTTTCTCCTTTGGAGGAAGCTGGCTGAACCCGCCCAGTGTGGGTGCCCTGCTCTGCCAAGACAGAAGGATACCTCATTCTTACAAAAGAAAGATCTGCTTACTAGTGAGGCAGTCTCTACTCGTCAGAACGATACCAAAAATGTATCTTCAGCTTGTATGAAAAGAGCGGATCAAACCAGTCATAGTGAATGCTGGGAAACTGACGTGAGAGGACGGTAGATGTGACGGGAAGATTAAACATTTTTTTCAAAATATTACAACATAAATTTGAAGTGGTTAGGGTTAGGTACAGTTTAAAATTTATTTCTAACCTGATAGAATTATCTCCCTTTAATCGCAATATGAGATTTTGAAACAAAAGGTAAACAAATAACATAAAACAAAATTAGTTATAGTTTTATAACAGTTTGGTTCAATTAAATACCATATTAATAATTAGGTTATATTATCACGACATTGTTTGGTCATTTAATTATTAATTGAATCAAATTGTTATAAAAGTATAACTAATTTGATTAAGATAACATGGTTTATGAAAAAGGAAAATGTTGCTTACAGTAAAACTCCATAGGCTATGAGCTCCCTATGCTATGAACGAAATTAAATCTAGACTTCCTACGCTATGAACTAAGCTTAGCAAATTAAAGAAAGCAAATTATAAAGTTAATTGATATATTTCTATAAATTAATATATTTAAAGATATTTTTGTCTGGATACTAACTAACGAACACTCTTTTTAAAGTCGCAGAAAGAAATACATAATCACTTCTAGCATTCTTGGAAGAAAAGAGTTGCTTTCATAACTAAATCTCTCTCTCTCTCTCTGTCTGTATGTCTGTCTGTCTCTCTCTGTCTGTCTCTCTCTCTCTCTCTTTGTCTCTTTCTCTCTCTCTCTCTCTCCCCCTCTCTTTCTCTTTCTTTCTTTCTCTCTCTATCTCCTTCTCTCTCTTTCTGAATATTTAAAAAAAAAACTTGTTATATACAGAAAAACCCCTACCCATAGGCTAGGAACTTCCTACACTATGAACAAAATTAAACTAAGCTTAGCAATTAAAAAAAGCAAATTATAAAGTTAATTGATATATTTCTATGAATTAATATATTTAAAGATATTTTTGTCTGGATACTAACGAACGTACACCTTTTTTAAAGTCGCAGAAAGAAATACAGAATCATTTCTAACATTCTTGGAAGAAAAGAGTTGCTTTCATAACTACGATATAAAGATGGTTTGTGATCTACAAAGAAAAATGTTCATTAAGAAAATGGAACTGAACAAAGCATCCAAATTGCGACAAGACGTACAAGACTCAATGAAATCATTGAACGGGAATCATTTTGAAAATAATGAGGATATGCAATCATTTTAGTGCAATGATTTAAAAAAAAATTTTTTGAACATAGTTCACCCCAAACAAGACAGGCCGCCACTGTAGACGTAAGGGGCTACTGAGAAAAAGGTTGAGAGTGTGGAGGGGGGAGGGGTGTCAACCTAAATTGGGAGCTGTGCAGCGAGATGTCTGTTTACATTAGTTTTAAATTTCTGCATGTCAGTACCGTCAGGAAAACAGGGAGCAGTGAGGGAGTTCCAGAGTCCAGCAGTATCTATTTACATTGTTTTTAGGCATTTAATGTCTATTTGCGTTGATCAATAGTCATTTTCAAAATAAACACTTTTCGTTTACACATAATTTCTTTAATGATCCTCATAAAATGTAACTATAGTTGACCAAAACTAGACTCATTTTCTATATGTTTTAATGAAGAAAATCTTTTCAAGGTCATCTGATTTATCCTACGCTATGACCAATCCTATGCGATGAACAGATCAAAAGTTCATAGCGTAGGAGTTTTACTGTATTATATTTTCCCTAGTTAAATCTGATAGAACCGTCATTTCCATTTTCAACTGTACCTCTGATCTAAGCTGATTCGTTTTTCATCTTTCAACATTCCGATCTAATTTTTTTACTTAACCGCTTAACGATGCATTTCTAGTTTTATCTTATTTTAATTTAGTTTAAATTCAGCGTTTTGTTGACATTATCGTTGATTTTTGCTCACTATATCTCCCCTTCTCTCCCTTTCTCTCGTCACAGGTTAAATAGTATTTCTACTTGTGGTGATATTCCCTTTTGTTTATAATGGACGATTCCAATATTTTTTCTTAGCATTATTACCGTTGACTGTTAATAAACAGAGAGTGAGAAAGAGAAAAAAAGAGTGAGAGAGAGAGAGACCATATAGAATAGAAATGGGGGTTCAAACAATATACAGTGAGAGAGGGTGAGAGTGATAGATAGAAACTTAGTAAAAGATGGGTCACTTGGTGAGTTAATTTCAAATTGCAGATAATTAGAACAATTAGAACAGATTTTGGTGCTTGTTTACCATAGGGCCGAAAAAAAAAATATCTTTAATTTTAGGAGAGTCAAATAAAAGAGAGATAACTCTAGTTTAAAGTTTCAACCATGCTTTATCTTAAAATGGGTTTCAGTAGCAAAAAAACTTTACTGCATCTCTCGTCGGCATGGTTACCAAAAGACGCACCTGAAATTAAAAATAAAATTAAACATTAAATATTAAAATTAAATATTAATTAAATATAAAATATCTTGCAAGTTCAGAGTGTTAAAATAAATTTTAAGATAAAGCGTGGTTGAAACTTGAAACTAGAGTTATCTCCCCCTTATTTGACTCTCCTAAAATTAAAGATAAAAACATTTCTTTTTCGGCCTTACAGTAAACAAGCACCCAGATTTTTTTATCAAACATAACTCAATCCCAGAACTAAAGTATATTTTAGCATACATTTTGTGTTATTAAAGTATACAGGAAAAAGCGTTAGAGAAACAAATGTTTCTTAAATCACATTTAGTATAATAATAGATTTAAATAAAGGCATTCAAACTTGAAATGTTTGTTTTATTTTGTTTTTTATTTATTTATTAACTGGCATAATGGTTACAGTATTCGCCAATGAGCCGGGAGATCGGGGTTCAATCCTCGGTAGAGTTATACCAAAAACTAAAAAAAATGCTACTTGATGCCCCCTTGATTGAACACACAGATCAAGGGTAAGTGGAGTAATCCTTGGAAGGAGTGGCGCCCTCCCCTACATCTCAGTGTAGTAGCTAGTGAAAAGGGAGCCTTTGGGTCGCCCTCAACTACGGTCGACTACTTTACTTGTTTATTTATATTTTTGTAGTTTTTTTAATTTATGAATGTTATTTTTTATTTTTTTTTTATTTATTCATTCATTTCTTCGCAAAAATCTACTGTCAAATAAAATACATCTTGCTCGTTGTTATGAGGTGAAATGTTCTTGATATTGTTTCAGATCTCTGAATGACAGCTATTTGAAAGAACTTGGGGTGAAGCAGCTTCCTGGTTATGCTGATCCTTATCATGGCAGGTAAGTGGTCCTGTGATGCATGCACTTCACAACTAATTCCACATTCAACACGCTCACGTAAAAATAATAATCCCTTAAGAAATGGTTACCCTGGATCACAGATTAGAAGAGTCAGCACTGACAAATACCTCAAAATAGTATTATAAAATAAGAATACTTAATATTCTATCTAATCAAGTTGGTAGAGCATTTAAATTAATTCTCTTAGCATGTAGAGTGTTGCTAAAATTCACAGTGTAGTATGCTGGTAATATCACACATGTTGGAAAATACAAGACAAAAAGCTGTGTGATACATTTCATTTATTAATAGCTTGTCTACAACAAACTATAAAGACAGTCAAAGAGACGTGTATACATAGATTAAACATACAATTAAATACATTGTTCCCAATCACAGTAGAATGCACAAGTCATTCATAAGAATGTAAAGAATACATGTGCTAGGCACAAGGCAAAAACGTATGTCCTTTCGGTTAGGAGAAGTATTTTGAAGCCGATGTTAGCTGTAGCATGTCTAGCCAGCAAATGAGAAATAAATGTCATTTTAATACTCAACCACATGTTGGTACGAAAGACCCCCCCCCCCCCCCGCTTCCCTCTCAAGATCTCGTGTTCGAGATAAGATTCAGGGTTCTAACTTTTTTTTTTACCAAAGGAAATGTAAGCCCTTAACAAGGGAGATAACTTTGGTCCTTACAGTATTATTAAACTAACTAGCTTTTGTGCTCAGTCCATAATATCGTATTACCATTTTTATTCATTTTTAAAAAATATTTTATAATATTTAATTTTCAGTATCTTTAACCCCCTTGAGGCACATCCGGCATTTCCTGACAATCAGTGAGGTTGCCTGTGCATTCCTCCTCTAAGTCTTCAACCAATTCTTAACATTTCTATTATTTTTTAATTTCTATACTTTTTAAGTTATACATCAAATAAAGTAAAACGTCATATTTCCTTTTTATAGATCTCCCGTGCAGACGTGGATCCCACAAATATTATTGTACTCCCATTTAATGAAAATGAAATATACTTAACCAAATACACTCAGCACTGTAGTTTCAGAATCTATATGGTTATGGATGTCTATCTCAAAAACCCTGGGGCGGGGGGGGGGGAGTTCATGAACAAACAACCAACAGAAAATACAACTTTGTACAGGGTATCTACAAAGTCTTGACACGTAGGATAATTGGATGGTTCTCATTTAATCAAATGAAATACAAAATTCAATATTTTTAACTGATTAATAAGAGATTTGTTTAATGGCAGTTTCTCTAATTGAATTTTTTTTATGGAAATCGCTCCAGACAAGGCATGAAGCCACTTGACGTATGGAGCAAAAAAAAATACTACTTCAAGGTCAAAAACTAGCTAACTATAAGTGGTAGATGGATAGATTCCGACCTAGAAAACAGCAATTCTTCGCTCCTTTGTCAGAAACATCGCTCATGGAATGTGAGGACTAAAAGACAAAATAAGGGAAGCGAGAGTTACGAGGCTGTCGAAAGTAAACCCAAGATTCACTCTTCTAGGTCATCATCCAACTAACAATCTCATTAACCCATATCCTCGAGTTGCCTTTGGCCTTGGTAAGTGGTGACTTGTTAGTATTAAAAAAAAACTAACATGCATAATGGAAATCGCTCCAGACAAGGCATGAACCCACTTGATGTAAGGAGCTGAGAAAAAAAATACCAGTCAAAGTCAAAAACTAGCAATTATTCCCCCTTTGTCAGAAACATTGCTCATGGAATGTGAGCACTAAAGGACAAAATAAGAAAAGCAAGTAAACTCAACATCAATTTTCTAGTCTTCTTAATTAAAAGACATGTTCATGTAGAGGGTCTTCTTGTTCACCAGATGTTAGTCCTCTTGATTTCTGTTTCTGGGGTATGCAATGTGCATTTATTGCATTGAACTCATGAAACATTTGTGAAACGCATCAATATTTGCATTGTAAAGGATGAAAAGAAATTATATTTCAGATGTTATTTACGTAAAAAAAAATGTATTCGTACGTATTTGTTGAGACTTTACAGACACCCTGTACACAAGGGTTAAATAGTTGAATATCTAGATGTTTTGTTGTATTTAATTAATAAACTGGTGCTATCAGATCAGGCTGTCTGAAGATACCGGCTTCCTGGCTTAAAATGCACCAAACATTGATATTATTGTTTTTTTTTTCGTTTTCGCTTTGCAAAACTCAATCATGTTCTGCAAAACTAAAACCAAAAACATTTTTTATGCTAGCAAGCCAAACACCATGAATATATATATTTGAATGTATAAAGAACTTGAGGCATAAAAACTTTTACGAAAATGACCTGATTTGGCATTAAATGACCCGAAAAGGGTTGATATGCCATAAAGCAAAACAACCAAACTAATTAATAAGGTTGTTTATGTTTATCTGTTTGTTATTCTTCTATGGATAGCCAAACAACCAGAGAAGTAAATATTGATTTATGTGTCTACAATAATTGAATATGTTTGATATCGTATGTTATATTTGGTCATGAAAATAAAGCATTTAGATAAACTAAACTTCGATGCCCTGTCTCTGCCAGTATCATCCGGCCCCCATGTGCAAAGATGAAACTAGTGTAGGCTGAGAGAATGCCATGAATATTCTTTGCTAAATAAGTAGTTTGTTGTTTGTGTGCATGTAAATATCCTATATATAAGCCATCAAATTGTGTACTTATTTCTGTGAAGATTTTTTAAATATTCTTATTTTGCAAAGGAGATATTACCCTCGAAATATTAGAAAGGCTTGTACACTGTATAACACACTGTTGATTGAGCATAAAAATAAACAGTAAATTAAAAATAAAAATTATATTTGTTATATATTGTCTCTTTATGTCTCTTATCTCGTTTTTCACCCAGACATTCTTGCAATTCACCCGGTGCCCATAACCTTACACTACATTGTCACAGACTTTTGAACCTCAAACCTATCTATACACTGTGCACAATACTTCAAGAAAACTACAACACTGTTCTTTTGTATATTCCAGAGATATGACTATGGGAGAAATTGGCTGTTTTCTAAGCCACTACCTTATATGGAAAGATGTAAGTTTTCTTTTGTTGTTTGTTTGTTTGTTTGTTTTTCAAATATCCTATCAAATCCTTTGAAAGATTATTTGCTATTTTTTTTTCACGTTAATGTTCATCTGTTTAGAAAATTCAAAGTAACAATGAAGTTCTCCCAACAATAACATGGACGGCGGCACCGGGGGGGGGGGGGGGCAGGGGGCTCAGGCCCCCCCCCCACACACACACTTTTTGACTTGGCCCCCCCCCCCCACTTTACAGTCATCAATAATGAAGTTATATATGCATGTGTTTAACCGGGCCCCCACACTTTTTAGGAGAGCCCCCCTCCCTACACACTTTTATAACTGTCCCGCCGGTCCTGAATAACCAACGTAAAAACTTGCTGCTTCCTTTTTAGTCTCTCTTTTTTATTTCCTGCGAAATTATGTTCATTTAAAGATGATGGTTTTTCCCTCAGCTCACCTAGGTCATGCGAGTGCTTTTTTTTTTTTTTTTACTTTTTCTCAGAATAGGGCCTCCTCTTCATCTGACACCAAACTACCAGCTCAGAAAAAACTTCTTTTTTTTTTTATGGAAATCGTTCCAGACAAGGCATGAAACCACTTGATGTAAGGAGCTAAAAAGAACGAAAGATGATAATCACAAAGACAGGAGATACCTACTGGCCTTGAAATGATCAACGTTATAGGTGGGAGGAAAACAGTCAGCAGGAAGAGAGTTCCACAAGCCTGCAGTTCTTGGAAAAAAGCTACTGGAATAGGAAGCTGTATTTCAATGAAGTATCAAAACAGTGAATTTATGGAGACCACTAGGCCAACGAGTCAAACGAGCTGGAACAAAAGAAGCAGAGAACAGATAACACAATTCAGAAGAACACATGCCATAATAGTATTTATAGAAAAGACTGAGACTAGCAACATCACTTCTGTGAGAGAAAGGGAGCAGAAAATAAGAAAGGGTGTGACCAATCAAATTACAGATACGTTTCTCCACTTTATCAAAAACCCTCAAATGGGACAGAGATTCATCAGCCCAAATATGACAACAGTACTCCATACATGGTGTGATAGTAGATTTGTAGAGATAGAGAATAGCCTCAGGTGTGAGGAAGTGTTTGGAGCGATAGAGAGAATGGACTTTACGATAAGCATAAAGAGCAAGGGATCTAATGTATGAACTACAAGAAAGATTCGCTGAGAAAGAAAGACCAAGAAGTTACAGATTACATTTCTCCTCAAGAGCAGAGCTATCCATGAGAATCTCAGGAAGAAAAGGGAATTGCCTACGATTGAAAGACACGAGCTGAGTCTTAACTGGATTAAATGAAACAAGCCATTTTGTACCTCAATCCACAACCGAACCCAGATCAGTTGCACATTTTGACTGATCCGAGGGAGATGGGCGAGAAGCAACACCAGAATAGAGTGTGGTATCATCAGCATAGATGTAAATCTTCTGAATAATATTCTCAAGAAGATAATTGATACAGAGAAGAAAAAGTGGTTGGCCTAGAATAGAGCTCTGAGGAACACCAACATTGATAGGAAAAGAGAATTTTCGACAGAATAGTATGTACCACCATTGCTTGTTTTTTTTTTTTTTACATTCGTGTTTGCATAGGTAATACCATTTTAGAAAATTCTTGAGTCAATCAAACCTCAATTTTAGGCACATATTAAGGTCTATTGTTACAAGCCCCACACCAATTTCCATGATCTAACCCACCCTTGCATAGATAATACCATTTCAGAAAACTACAAAATTCTTGAGTCAATCGAACCTCAATTTTAGGCACAGAGATTCCACACATTTCCTATGTAACAATATTAGTAGACAGACACTCGCATTAAACTAGGCTTTTCCCAAAGTTTCCCACCTGGTTAGTCAAGTAAGGCATTATAGTAAAGTAGTAGGCTGTTTTCTTGGCCTTTTGGCTAAGATCAAAGTGTAGTATCTGTTCCGATGGATACTGCACCCCATAAACTGGTATTGTCTTGGCCTTCGGGGCTTGATTTACGCCGGTCTATGGGTCGGTCCTGTGCAGTTCTAGAAGGTCCACTCTCCCAGGCTTTGCCTCCCCTCTTTGGGGAGGAGTAAGTTTATTGCTTACTGCCTGAAGCGCCCCTACCGGGGAATGCCGACGGGGCTGCCCAGGCAATTTTTAATGGCCAGAGTGCTCACCTTCTCGGGCGCTGGCTTTTCAAACCCCACTTTCCCGACCCGACCTTGTGTCACATCTTACTTGTGGGAGTAAGATAAAACTGGCCTTGTGCCTAACCTCCTGGAGAGGAGGTAAATAAATACTATAACAATAACGGGCATGTCGAGAGGTCTACTTAAAGTAGGTAGGATAGAAGAAAGTTTACTGTCAGATGTTTTTTTTTTTATTTGTATTGCATTGTTTCTATGCTGTTACCGTGCACATAGATGGGTGACTGTTTGGTGACATCAAGTGCCATATATAAAATGTCATCCTAGTGGCCTTGTAAGCTGTAGGTCATCTACCAAACTGCAAATCCAACAGATGTAACAGTTCCTCGCCGGCCGTTCGATGACAGATTGAATTCAGATTCAGTACAAGGGAGATAACTCTAAAAATAATGGAGTTTCTATTTGTTTGCCTCCCCACGAGGGCAGAGTTAGACGCATGGTCGTTTTTTTAATGTGGGAAAAATCCAGCTACCCCAAAACCGGGTATTTTGGGTTGGAACAAAAATTTAAATTGCCTCAGTCTAGAAGGATTTATTTTTCATTGACCGAAGAAAGGAATGATACGATGTAGCAGGTGTTTCTTTGTCAGAATTGGTAGCAGCTCTCTAAACTGTCTCCAAGCAGACTTGCAACGTGTAGCTGCCGCGAGTTCACAGCCTCCACCCAATGACAGCACGTCTCCAAAATAACGGAATTCCATCACTACTTCAAGCTTGTCGTCACCAGTATCCACCTCCGTCAGTGGTCGGCCATCTATTAGTCTTGCTGCACCAGCGCAACGCAAACACTTAAAGTGAGAATCTGTTCTGAGAGAACCCTTTATGCCTCTGTACTTGTTGATGTGTACAGAAAGTCGCAGGGACTTCTGGGCCATTTTGTATACGAAATATCTACTTGTTATTAATAATTGTTATGTAAACGTAGTAAGGATTCACATGATATGAAATATCTACTTGTTATTAATAATTGTTATGTAAACGTAGTAAGGATTCACATAATATGAAATATCTACTTGTTATTAATAATTGTTATGTAAACGTAGTAAGGATTCACATAATATGAAATATCTACTTGTTATTAATAATTGTTATGTAAACGTAGTAAGGATTCACATGATATGAAATATCTACTTGTTATTAATAATTGTTATGTAAACGTAGTAAGGATTCACATAATATGAAATATCTACTTGTTATTAATAATTGTTATGTAAACGTAGTAAGGATTCACATAATATGAAATATCTACTTGTTATTAATAATTGTTATGTAAACGTAGTAAGGATTCACATGATATGAAATATCTACTTGTTATTAATAATTGTTATGTAAACGTAGTAAGGATTCACATAATATGAAATATCTACTTGTTATTAATAATTGTTATGTAAACGTAGTAAGGATTCACATAATATGAAATATCTACTTGTTATTAATAATTGTTATGTAAACGTAGTAAGGATTCACATGATATGAAATATCTACTTGTTATTAATAATTGTTATGTAAACGTAGTAAGGATTCACATAATATGAAATATCTACTTGTTATTAATAATTGTTATGTAAACGTAGTAAGGATTCACATGATATGAAATATCTACTTGTTATTAATAATTGTTATGTAAACGTAGTAAGGATTCACATAATATGAAATATCTACTTGTTATTAATAATTGTTATGTAAACGTAGTAAGGATTCACATGATATGAAATATCTACTTGTTATTAATAATTGTTATGTAAACGTAGTAAGGATTCACATAATATGAAATATCTACTTGTTATTAATAATTGTTATGTAAACGTAGTAAGGATTCACATAATATGAAATATCTACTTGTTATTAATAATTGTTATGTAAACGTAGTAAGGATTCACATGATATGAAATATCTACTTGTTATTAATAATTGTTATGTAAACGTAGTAAGGATTCACATAATATGAAATATCTACTTGTTATTAATAATTGTTATGTAAACGTAGTAAGGATTCACATGATATGAAATATCTACTTGTTATTAATAATTGTTATGTAAACGTAGTAAGGATTCACATAATATGAAATATCTACTTGTTATTAATAATTGTTATGTAAACGTAGTAAGGATTCACATAATATGAAATATCTACTTGTTATTAATAATTGTTATGTAAACGTAGTAAGGATTCACATGATATGAAATATCTACTTGTTATTAATAATTGTTATGTAAACGTAGTAAGGATTCACATAATATGAAATATCTACTTGTTATTAATAATTGTTATGTAAACGTAGTAAGGATTCACATGATATGAAATATCTACTTGTTATTAATAATTGTTATGTAAACGTAGTAAGGATTCACATAATATGAAATATCTACTTGTTATTAATAATTGTTATGTAAACGTAGTAAGGATTAACATGATATGAAATATCTACTTGTTATTAATAATTGTTATGTAAACGTAGTAAGGATTCACATGATATGAAATATCTACTTGTTATTAATAATTGTTATGTAAACGTAGTAAGGATTCACATGATATGAAATATCTACTTGTTATTAATAATTGTTATGTAAACGTAGTAAGGATTCACATCATATGAAATATCTACTTGTTATTAATAATTGTTATGTAAGCGTAGTAAGGATTAACATGATATGAAATATCTACTTGTTATTAATAATTGTTATGTAAACGTAGTAAGGATTAACATGATATGAAATATCTACTTGTTATTAATAATTGTTATGTAAGCGTAGTAAGGATTAACATGATATGAAATATCTACTTGTTATTAATAATTGTTATGTAAACGTAGTAAGGATTAACATGATATGAAATATCTACTTGTTATTAATAATTGTTATGTAAGCGTAGTAAGGATTAACATGATATGAAATATCTACTTGTTATTAATAATTGTTATGTAAACGTAGTAAGGATTAACATGATATGAAATATCTACTTGTTATTAATAATTGTTATGTAAGCGTAGTAAGGATTCACATGATATGAAATATCTACTTGTTATTAATAATTGTTATGTAAATGTAGTAAGGATTCACATGATATGAAATATCTACTTGTTATTAATAATTGTTATGCAAACGTAGTAAGGATTCACATGATATGAAATATCTACTTGTTATTAATAATTGTTATGTAAACGTAGTAAGGATTCACATGATATGAAATATCTACTTGTTATTAATAATTGTTATGTAAACGTAGTAAGGATTCACATGATATGAAATATCTACTTGTTATTAATAATTGTTATGTAAACGTAGTAAGGATTCACATGATATGAAATATCTACTTGTTATTAATAATTGTTATGCAAACGTAGTAAGGATTCACATAATATGAAATATCTACTTGTTATTAATAATTGTTATGTAAACGTAGTAAGGATTCACATGATATGAAATATCTACTTGTTATTAATAATTGTTATGTAAATGTAGTAAGGATTCACATGATATGAAATATCTACTTGTTATTAATAATTGTTATGTAAACGTAGTAAGGATTCACATGATATGAAATATCTACTTGTTATTAATAATTGTTATGCAAACGTAGTAAGGATTCACATGATATGAAATATCTACTTGTTATTAATAATTGTTATGTAAACGTAGTAAGGATTCACATGATATGAAATATCTACTTGTTATTAATAATTGTTATGTAAACGTAGTAAGGATTCACATGATATGAAATATCTACTTGTTATTAATAATTGTTATGCAAACGTAGTAAGGATTCACATGATATGAAATATCTACTTGTTATTAATAATTGTTATATAAACGTAGTAAGGATTCACATAATATGAAATATCTACTTGTTATTAATAATTGTTATGCAAACGTAGTAAGGATTCACATAATATGAAATATCTACTTGTTATTAATAATTGTTATGTAAACGTAGTAAGGATTCACATGATATGAAATATCTACTTGTTATTAATAATTGTTATGTAAACGTAGTAAGGATTCACATGATATGAAATATCTACTTGTTATTAATAATTGTTATGTAAACGTAGTAAGGATTCACATGATATGAAATATCTACTTGTTATTAATAATTGTTATGTAAACGTAGTAAGGATTCACATGATATGAAATATCTACTTGTTATTAATAATTGTTATGTAAACGTAGTAAGGATTCACATGATATGAAATATCTACTTGTTATTAATAATTGTTATGTAAACGTAGTAAGGATTCACATGATATGAAATATCTACTTGTTATTAATAATTGTTATGTAAACGTAGTAAGGATTCACATGATATGAAATATCTACTTGTTATTAATAATTGTTATGCAAACGTAGTAAGGATTCACATGATATGAAATATCTACTTGTTATTAATAATTGTTATGTAAACGTAGTAAGGATTCACATGATATGAAATATCTACTTGTTATTAATAATTGTTATATAAACGTGGTAAGGATTCACATGATTTGCTCATACGTACAAGACCTCACTTTATCCTCATTGTAGAGCGGACTACAAAAAATGCGATGAACTATTTAGTTACGGAATATGATATTAAAAGTCCGAAATAGTCAAGACCTAAAGCGATATCACTAACGACAGAATTCATAGAAATTAATATAAAACAATATACATATTTAAAAGATTGAACAATAGTATATCATTGTATCGGTATACAATTAGTATTTTCAGTTAGATTAACTCATATGAACCCGTGTGTAGTAACTTTGAGAGGATCTTATTTGGACTTTGAATACTATGTTATTTTGAATATTTGGCCAGGGTTTACTTGTAGGGTGAAGTATCCTCATGTCATGTTGTCCTGACAAACCCCTGTACAGATATACTGAAAACACTCAAAGATAGTGTCTAGTAGGCATTCAATTGTGCATGTGTGTATTTAGGCAGCATGTTTTTATTAAGGCAAATGTTATTAAATAACAATGTTTTTTTTTTTTGTTATTTTATGAGACATTTTATTTATTCAATTTTCTGAATAGTCCATTTTGTATTCCAGTCAAATTGGTGTATATAAGTTCCGTGGGTTTCTTGTTCCATTTTTTCGCAAGTAAATATTGGTATGAAACTCCTAATTTCTATTGTGTATTTACTGATTTATCATGAATCAACCGAAATAAATCTATTCTAACAATTCTGGTCCACCTTATTTTAAATATATCAACTATAAGCAACATTTTAAAAAGTTTATTAAAATCTTTTTGAATTTGAAACCGCTGTCAGCAAAAGAAAAGATCAAGACTAAAATAAAAAATTATCTCAAGGGAGATTACTCCGATAATGATCTATTAGTTCTTTGCCTCAGCAACTGTTGTTGTTTCGATAAATTTCATTCAGATTTTTTAATTTAATTTAATTATACACGGCATCATTACGTTTACACATCGGTTCCCAATAAGATTATCGAAGTTAAGCGACGTTGAGCCTGGTTAGTACTTGCATGGGTGACCATTTGAGAATACCAGGTACTATATGTAAAATCTTTTTGGAGCTCTGGTGACAGATGATGCAACTCATTGGTCAGCCTATAATTGTTACTATAAAACCAATCTGGAAGAATAAATTCAAGTGCAGAAGTAAAAGAAAAAGTAGTAATAGTAGTAGTAGTAGTAGTAGTAGTAGTAGTAGTAGTAGTAGTAGTAATAAACAAATTAAACTACTAACTAGTATTATTTGGATTATTCAAACTACTATTCTAATCTTGTTTGTTATATTCACACCGTTGCGTCCGATGTGACCCCTGACCTTCTTCAGGTGTATCTTTTCCAATTATTGTTGATTCGACAAATTTAATTTTAATTTTTTAATATTATTTATATATATATATACTAGTGTAACATATTTGTATTAAAACTTCTATCTCTCTCTCTCTTTCCCCCTCCCCACCCACTTTTTCTTCTCCGCTCAGCCCATTCCTCTCTCTAGATATACACACGCACTTCTATAAATTACTCAGGGAATGAGTTGGTGTAAAGGAAATAACTTATTAGAAAAAAATCAGAGTTACTTCTCTTTAATTATTGGGGAAAAAGATGAAAAACCTACACCCCCCCTAACAAAATCGTGGCCAGTTTACCCTCAAAGAATTAATTTTTTTTTCTTCTGAATTTGAGATATTATTTATTCTGGGCAATGCTGATCAAGAATATACCAACTTTGTGGGTGTTTCTTTGGTAGTTTTTGACTTTTAGTGGACATACACATACACGCATACACTTCCCTCTATATGATAAATATATTTTTTTAATTTATTTTCCTTCAGTTAGTTCGAAGAGATTTAGGGACTCCCTCCTGAAGGGAACACTTAATTTCATTATGATTTTAATTTATATCTAGGAGCTCTTTTAAGGATAGACGTTGTCCCTTTTAGGGCTGTTATCTGTATTTACAGTTACAGCTTGGTTTTCCAGGGATTGTATCTAAGTATTTTTTTAGATTTCTTTTCATTAGACTAGTTACCCCTACCCGAACCGGTATAATGTTTATTTCTTTCAGAGACAATGGAAGTATTTACATACTTTATTGTGGCAGGCAGTGTAGTAGTCATCTGCTAGTGCGATCTGGCATCTAGACATAAGGTGGCTCGGGCTCTCAATCGCTGAATGGCAAAACCTGCACTGGCCATTTGTTTGTAGGCGAGTCATTTTTAAAATTTATTTGTGAGTAGGCGTTGGTCTTTTCTGGCTTGAGTGTTTGACCCGATAACAGTTTAAAAAAGCCAAAATCCAAGGAGATACTTTTACCAAATTTACTAAGAAAATTTTGTTTTTAATTTGTTGAAGTAAACACTAGAATTTACTTGACGATATTGAGAACAAAAAACATGCTATTTATTAACCCCAATACTAACCCTAAACCTGGGGTACCAGTTGAGAATGCCAGGATCTAGGTTGAAACCCTAAATTTTGTCAATATTAACAGTAATTAATTCATTAATTAAAGAAGTTTACTAAGTAAAAAGGAGATAAATTAGAAAACCCCTTCTTAAAATAGTAGGTTCGTTAATTTTCAGAAAGGGGGTGATTTAAATGAAAACTTTTAATTCTTAAAATCACAATAGATTTATATTAAAGATGTGTAATATCACAATGGATTTATATTAAAGATGTGTAATATCACAATAGATTTATATTAAAGATGTGTAATATCACAATAGATTTATATTAAAGATATGTAATATCACAATAGATTTATATTAAAGATATGTAATATCACAAAAGATTTATATTAAAGATATGTAATATCACAATAGATTTATATTAAAGATGTGTAATATCACAATAGATTTATATTAAAGATGTGTAATATCACAATAGATTTATATTAAAGATATGTAATATCACAATAGATTTATATTAAAGATATGTAATATCACAAAAGATTTATATTAAAGATATGTAATATCACAATAGATTTATATTAAAGATATGTAATATCACAATAGATTTATATTAAAGATGTGTAATATCACAATAGAATTATATTAAAGATATGTAATATCACAATAGATTTATATTAAAGATATGTAATATCACAATAGATTTATATTAAAGATATGTAATATCACAATAGATTTATATTAAAGATATGTAATTTCGCAATAGATTTATATTAAAGATATGTAATATCACAAAAGATTTATATTAAAGATATGTAATATCACAATAGATTTATATTAAAGATATGTAATATCACAATAGATTTATATTAAAGATGTGTAATATCACAATAGAATTATATTAAAGATATGTAATATCACAATAGATTTATATTAAAGATATGTAATATCACAATAGATTTATATTAAAGATATGTAATATCACAATAGATTTATATTAAAGATATGTAATATCACAATAGATTTATATTAAAGATATGTAATATCACAATAGATTTATATTAAAGATATGTAATATCACAATAGATTTATATTAAAGATATGTAATATCACAATAGATTTATATTAAAGATATGTAATATCACAATAGATTTATATTAAAGATATGTAATATCACAATAGATTTATATTAAAGATATGTAATATCACAATAGATTTATATTAAAGATATGTAATATCACAATAGATTTATATTAAAGATATGTAATATCACAATAGATTTATATTTAAGATATGTAATTTCGCAATAGATTTATATTAAAGATATGTAATTTCGCAATAGATTTATATTAAAGATATGTAATATCACAATAGATTTATATTAAAGATATGTAATATCACAATAGATTTATATTAAAGATATGTAATATCACAATAGATTTATATTAAAGATATGTAATATCACAATAGATTTATATTAAAGATATGTAATATCACAATAGATTTATATTAAAGATATGTAATATAACAATAGATTTATATTTAAGATATGTAATATCACAATAGATTTATATTAAAAATATGTAATATCACAATAGATTTATATTAAAGATATGTAATATCACAATAGATTTATATTAAAGATATGTAATATCGCAACAAATTTATATAAAAAATATGTAATATCACAATCGATTTATATTAAAGATATGTAATATCGCAACAAATTTATATTAAAGATATGTAATATCACAATCGATTTATATTAAAGATGTGTAATATCACAATCGATTTATATTAAAGATATGTAATATCGCAACAGATTTATATTAAAGATATGTAATATCGCAATAGATTTATATTAAAGATATGTAATATCACAATAGATTTATATTAAAGATATGTAATATCACAATCGATTTATATTAAAGATATGTAATATCGCAACAGATTTATATTAAAGATATGTAATATCGCAATAGATTTATATTAAAGATATGTAATATCACAATTAATTTATATTAAAGATATGTAATATCACAATCGATTTATATTAAAGATATGTAATATCGCAATCGATTTATATTAAAGATATGTAATATAACAATAGATTTATATTAAAGATATGTAATATCACAATAGATTTATATTAAAGATATGTAATATCATAATAGATTTATATTAAAGATATGTAATATCGCAACAGATTTATATTAAAGATATGTAATATCGCAACAAATTTATATAAAAAATATGTAATATCACAATCGATTTATATTAAAGATATGTAATATCGCAACAAATTTATATTAAAGATATGTAATATCACAATCGATTTATATTAAAGATGTGTAATATCACAATCGATTTATATTAAAGATATGTAATATCGCAACAGATTTATATTAAAGATATGTAATATCGCAATAGATTTATATTAAAGATATGTAATATCACAATAGATTTATATTAAAGATATGTAATATCACAATCGATTTATATTAAAGATATGTAATATCGCAACAGATTTATATTAAAGATATGTAATATCGCAATAGATTTATATTAAAGATATGTAATATCACAATTAATTTATATTAAAGATATGTAATATCACAATCGATTTATATTAAAGATATGTAATATCGCAATCGATTTATATTAAAGATATGTAATATAACAATAGATTTATATTAAAGATATGTAATATCACAATAGATTTATATTAAAGATATGTAATATCGCAATAGATTTATATTAAAGATATGTACTATCACAAAAGATTTATATTAAAGATATGTAATATCATAATAGATTTATATTAAAGATATGTACTATCACAATAGTTTTATATTAAAGATATGTAATATCACAACAGATTTATATTAAAGATATGTAATATCGCAATAGATTTATATTAAAGATGTGTAATATCGCAATAGATTTATATTAAAGATATGTACTATCACAAAAGATTTATATTAAAGATATGTAATATCATAATAGATTTATATTAAACATATGTAATATCACAATAGATTTATATTAAAGATATGTAATATCTCAATAGATTTATATTAAAGATATGTAATATCACAATAGATTTATATTAAAGATATGTAATATCACAACAGATTTATATTAAAGATATGTAATATCGCAACAGATTTATAGTAAAGATATGTAATATCGCAACAGATTTATATTAAAGATATGTAATATCTCAATAGATTTATATTAAAGATATGTAATATCGCAACAGATTTATATTAAAGATATGTAATATCGCAATAGATTTATATTAAAAGTATGTAATATCGCAACAGATTTATATTAAAGATATGTAATATCGCAACAGATTTATATTAAAGATATGTAATATCGCAACAGATGTATATTTAAGATGTGTAATATCGCAATAGATTTATATTTAAGATGTGTAATATTGAAATAGATTTATATTTAAGATATGTAATATCGCAACAGATTTATATTAAAGATATGTAATATCGCAACAGATTTATATGTAAGATGTGTAATATCGCAATAGATTTATATTAAAAATGTGTAATATCCCAATAGATTTGTATTTAAGATATGTAATATCGCAACAGATTTATATTAAAGATGTGTAATATCACAATAGATTTATATTAAAGATATGTAATATCACAATAGATTTATATTAAAGATATGTAATATCTCAATAGATTTATATTAAAGATATGTAATATCACAATAGATTTATATTAAAGATATGTAATATAACAATAGATTTATATTTAAGATATGTAATATCACAATAGATTTATATTAAAGATATGTAATATCACAATAGATTTATATTACAGATATGTAATATCACAATAGATTTATATTAAAGATATGTAATATCGCAACAAATTTATATTAAAGATATGTAATATCACAATCGATTTATATTAAAGATGTGTAATATCGAAACAGATTTATATTAAAGATATGTAATATCGCAATAGATTTATATTAAAGATATGTAATATCACAATAGATTTATATTAAAGATATGTAATATCACAATCGATTTATATTAAAGATATGTAATATCACAATCGATTTATATTAAAGATATGTAATATCGCAACAGATTTATATTAAAGATATGTAATATCGCAATAGATTTATATTAAAGATATGTAATATCACAATTAATTTATATTAAAGATATGTAATATCACAATCTATTTATATTAAAGATATGTAATATCGCAATCGATTTATATTAAAGATATGTAATATAACAATAGATTTATATTTAAGATATGTAATATCACAATAGATTTATATTAAAGATATGTAATATCATAATAGATTTATATTAAAAATATGTACTATCACAATAGATTTATATTAAAGATATGTAATATCTCAATAGATTTATATTAAAGATATGTAATATCACAACAGATTTATATTAAAGATATGTAATATCGCAATAGATTTTTATTAAAGATATGTAATATCGCAACAGATTTATATTAAAGATATGTAATATCTCAATAGATTTATATTAAAGATGTGTAATATCGCAATAGATTTATATTAAAGATATGTAATATCATAATAGATTTATATTAAAGATATGTAATATCGCAATAGATTTATATTAAAGATATGTAATATCACAACAGATTTATATTAAAGATATGTAATATCACAACAGATTTATATTAAAGATATGTAATATCGCAATAGATTTATATTAAAGATATGTAATATCGCAACAGATTTATATTAAAGATATGTAATATCACAATAGATTTATATTAAAGATATGTAATATCGCAACAGATTTATATTAAAGATATGTAATATCATAATAGATTTATATTAAATATATGTAATATCGCAATAGATTTATATTAAAGATATGTAATATCACAATAGATTTATATTAAAGATATGTAATATCACAACAGATTTATATTAAAGATATGTAATATCGTAATAGATTTTTATTAAAGATATGTAATATCGCAAAAGATTTATATTAAAGATATGTAATATCTCAATAGATTTATATTAAAGATGTGTAATATCGCAATAGATTTATATTAAAGATATGTAATATCGCAACAGATTTATATTAAAGATATGTAATATCTCAATAGATTTATATTAAAGATATGTAATATCGCAACAGATTTATATTAAAGATATGTAATATCGCAATACATTTATATTAAAAGTATGTAATATCGCAACAGATTTATATTAAAGATATGTAATATCGCAACAGATTTATATTAAAGATATGTAATATCGCAACAGATGTATATTTAAGATGTGTAATATCGCAATAGATTTATATTAAAGATATGTAATATCGCAACAAATTTATATAAAAAATATGTAATATCACAATCGATTTATATTAAAGATATGTAATATCGCAACAAATTTATATTAAAGATATGTAATATCACAATCGATTTATATTAAAGATGTGTAATATCGAAACAGATTTATATTAAAGATATGTAATATCGCAATAGATTTATATTAAAGATATGTAATATCACAATAGATTTATATTAAAGATATGTAATATCACAATCGATTTATATTAAAGATATGTAATATCACAATCGATTTATATTAAAGATATATAATATCGCAACAGATTTATATTAAAGATATGTAATATCGCAATAGATTTATATTAAAGATATGTAATATCACAATTAATTTATATTAAAGATATGTAATATCACAATCGATTTATATTAAAGATATGTAATATCGCAATCGATTTATATTAAAGATATGTAATATAACAATAGATTTATATTTAAGATATGTAATATAACAATAGATTTATATTAAAGATATGTAATATCACAATAGATTTATATTAAAGATATGTAATATAATAATAGATTTATATTAAAAATATGTACTATCACAATAGATTTATATTAAAGATATGTAATATCACAATAGATTTATATTAAAGATATGTAATATCACAACAGATTTATATTAAAGATATGTAATATCGCAATAGATTTTTATTAAAGATATGTAATATCGCAACAGATTTATATTAAAGATATGTAATATCTCAATAGATTTATATTAAAGATGTGTAATATCGCAATAGATTTATATTAAAGATATGTAATATCATAATAGATTTATATTAAAGATATGTAATATCGCAATAGATTTATATTAAAGATATGTAATATCACAACAGATTTATATTAAAGATATGTAATATCACAACAGATTTATATTAAAGATATGTAATATCGCAATAGATTTATATTAAAGATATGTAATATCGCAACAGATTTATATTAAAGATATGTAATATCACAATAGATTTATATTAAAGATATGTAATATCGCAACAGATTTATATTAAAGATATGTAATATCATAATAGATTTATATTAAATATATGTAATATCGCAATAGATTTATATTAAAGATATGTAATATCACAATAGATTTATATTAAAGATATGTAATATCACAACAGATTTATATTAAAGATATGTAATATCGTAATAGATTTTTATTAAAGATATGTAATATCGCAACAGATTTATATTAAAGATATGTAATATCTCAATAGATTTATATTAAAGATGTGTAATATCGCAATAGATTTATATTAAAGATATGTAATATCGCAACAGATTTATATTAAAGATATGTAATATCTCAATAGATTTATATTAAAGATATGTAATATCGCAACAGATTTATATTAAAGATATGTAATATCGCAATAGATTTATATTAAAAGTATGTAATATCGCAACAGATTTATATTAAAGATATGTAATATCGCAACAGATTTATATTAAAGATATGTAATATCGCAACAGATGTATATTTAAGATGTGTAATATCGCAATAGATTTATATTTAAGATGTGTAATATTGAAATAGATTTATATTAAAGATATGTAATATCGCAACAGATTTATATTAAAGATATGTAATATCGCAACAGATTTATATTTAAGATGTGTAATATCGCAATAGATTTATATTAAAAATGTGTAATATCCCAATAGATTTATATTTAAGATATGTAATATCGCAACAGATTTATATTAAAGATGTGTAATATAGCAACAGATTTATATTAAAGATGTGTAATATCTCAATAGATTTATATTAAAGATGTGTAATATCACAATAGATTTATATTTAAGATATGTAATATAACAATAGATTTATATTAAATATATGTAATATCACAATAGAATTATATTAAAGATGTGTAATATTGGAACAGATTTATATTAAAGATGTGTAATATCACAATAGATTTATATTAAAGATGTGTAATATCACAATAGATTTATATTTAAGATATGTAATATCACAATAGATTTATATTAAAGATATGTAATATCACAATAGATTTATATTAAAGATATGTAATATCACAATAGATTTATATTAAAGATATGTAATATCACAATAGATTTATATTAAAGATGTGTAATATCACAATAGATTTATATTTAAGATATGTAATATCACAATAGATTTATATTTAAGATATGTAATATCACAATAGATTTATATTAAAGATGTGTAATATCACAATAGATTTATATTAAAGATGTGTAATATCACAATAGATTTATATTAAAGATATGTAATATCACAATAGATTTATATTAAAGATATGTAATATCACAATAGATTTATATTAAAGATATGTAATATCTCAATAGATTTATATTAAAGATATGTAATATCGCAACAGATTTATATTCAAAATGTGTAATATCACAATAGATTTATATTAAAGAAATGTAATATCTCAATAGAATTATATAAAAGATGTGTAATATTGGAACAGATTTATATTAAAGATGTGTAATATCACAATAGATTTATATTAAAGATATGTAATATCTCAATAGATTTATATTTAAGATATGTAATATCTCAATAGATTTATATTTAAGATATGTAATATCGGAACAGATTTATATTAAAGATGTGTAATATCACAATAGATTTATATTAAAGATATGTAATATAACAATAGATTTATATTAAAGATATGTAATATAACAATAGATTTATATTAAAGATATGTAATATCGCAATAGCTTTATATTAAAGATATGTAATATCACAATAGATTTATATTAAAGATATGTAATATAACAATAGATTTATATTAAAGATATGTAATATCACAATAGATTTATATTAAAAATATGTAATATCACAATTGATTTATATTAAAGATATGTAATATTGCAATAGATTTATATTAAAGATATGTAATATCACAATAGATTTATATTAAAGATATGTAATATTGCAATAGATTTATATTAAAGATATGTAATATCACAATAGATTTATATTAAAGATATGTACTATCACAATAGATTTATATTAAAGATATGTAATATCACAATAGATTTATATTAAAGATATGTAATATCACAATAGATTTATATTAAAGATATGTAATATTGCAATAGATTTATATTAAAGATATGTAATATCACAATAGATTTATATTAAAAATATGTAATATCACAATAGATTTATATTAAAGATATGTAATATAACAATAGATTTATATTTAAGACATGTAATATAACAATAGATTTATATTAAAGATATGTAATATCACAATAGATTTATATTAAAGATATGTAATATCACAATAGATTTATATTAAAGATATGTAATATTGCAATAGATTTATATTAAAGATATGTAATATCACAATAGATTTATATTAAAAATATGTAATATCACAATAGATTTATATTAAAGATATGTAATATAACAATAGATTTATATTTAAGACATGTAATATAACAATAGATTTATATTAAAGATATGTAATATAACAATAGATATATATTAAAGATATGTAATATAACAATAGATTTATATTAAAGATATGTAATATCACAATAGATTTATATTAAAGATATGTAATATCACAATAGATTTATATTAAAGATGTGTAATATAACAATAGATTTATATTAAAGATATGTAATATCACAATAGATTTATATTAAAGATATGTAATATCACAATAGATTTATATTAAAGATATGTAATATTGCAATAGATTTGTATTAAAGATATGTAATATCACAATAGATTTATATTAAAGATATGTAATATCACAATAGATTTATATTAAAGATATGTAATATCGCAATAGATTTATATTAAAGATATGTAATATCACAATAGATTTATATTAAAAATATGTAATATCACAATAGATTTATATTAAAGATGTGTAATATAACAATAGATTTATATTAAAGATATGTAATATCACAATAGATTTATATTAAAGATATGTAATATCACAATAGATTTATATTAAAGATATGTAATATCGCAATAGATTTATATTAAAGATATGTAATATCACAATAGATTTATATTAAAAATATGTAATATCACAATAGATTTATATTAAAGATGTGTAATATAACAATAGATTTATATTAAAGATATGTAATATCACAATAGATTTATATTAAAGATATGTAATATCGCAATAGATTTATATTAAAGATATGTAATATCACAATAGATTTATATTAAAGATATGTAATATTGCAATAGATTTGTATTAAAGATATGTAATATCACAATAGATTTATATTAAAGATATGTAATATCACAATAGATTTATATTAAAGATATGTAATATCGCAATAGATTTATATTAAAGATATGTAATATCACAATAGATTTATATTAAAAATATGTAATATCACAATAGATTTATATTAAAGATATGTAATATAAGTTCTACATTTGAAAAGGGGTACTAAGAACTATATTATTAATTGTCTGATGGTTTTGCTTGTGAATAAACTAAAACTGAATTGCTTATATTATTTTTCCATAAACCGATTAAAACTTTCCTTTCGTTTTTAGATTAAAGAAAATGGATATCAGAGGATTATCGTTTTTGAAGATGACGTACGATTTGAACCGTTTTTCCGACAAAAATTGGAAAAGATAGGATACGAGGCAGAATATATTGCCCAAGAATGGGATCTTATGTAAGTAAAAACAGATATTTGCAATTTTTCCTTTTTTATTTTTGATTTTTTTTATGAAAGGTCTGCTATAGCATGAATCAATAGCATGTATGTATATTTTGTATAATGGGAGATGTCATCCCTTTCATTCCTTTTTCCCCATCTCACCGATTGTAAGGATTATGTGTAGAAATAGCTTATAGAGTCACTTCTGCTTTTTTTCTCTTTGTTTTCTCTTGTATCTTGGCCGGGACAGACGTATTCATGACAATCTGTGTCCAGACTGTCGGAGGACATGGCTCCCCTTTCCTTCCTGAAGTACTTTGAGCAACCACGGTTCACTGCTTTTGTTTCCGGAAATATAATAAACATGTGAACCGTAAGAAAAAGTGTTGTTCCTTGAAAGCTTTATTTCAGGTTGACAAGCATGTGGTTCTAATTCCAAGATAGCGGACTGGAAGAACTAACACTAGTAGATAATCTGAGATCATCATCATCATCATCATCATCATCATCATCATCATCATCATCAGACAAGAGTAAAGTCATGGGACCAACTTTCACTGGCTAACCTTCAGCTATACAACATATGCTACATATATATACTAGAAGAATACTAGTCCCTGGACGGGTAAAATGAATTCCATGAACAGAACAGTTTTGCACAACTTTTGTCTCCCTAATATTGTGATATAATGCTACTAAACCTTATGTCTAGAATCCTTATTCCAGTTTTGATCAAAATCCATTTGTGAAAGTTCAGATACCTCTGATTTTTTTTTTTTTGCATTAGACATCATTTTATTCTCCAAATTTCAGTTTCTTTGGAGTATTTTAAAGGGTTTTTAGGGGGCATAATATGGGTGCAACCTTTCATTTAAAAATTCAAATATTTCAGATTAGCATTAAATTTGATCCATAGTCATTAGACACCAATTAAGCAAGATTCCCTGAATTTCAATTTCTTCTTAAGACCCCTTAAGCTTAAGCCTTAAATTTTAGACATTTTCTAGAATCAAAATCATGTAATTGATTTTGATCTTAATTGGAATAAGGATTCTAGACATCAGGTTTAGTATCATTATATCTTGATTTTTATCTTTGCAAGGTGGTTCAAAACTGCAAAAGGGGTTCAAAACTGCTTTGTCATCCTGGGACGGGTATTCTTCTTGTGTGTTTCTGTATATATATATATATATATATATATATATATATATATATATATATAATAATCCAGGTAAAAATTGTATCCATTGGGTAAACAAATCCAGACAATTATTTTTGTGTTTATATAATAATGCTCAATAATAAATAGAGCTATTTATTGGTTATAAAGATGTTTATTTTTACAAACATAATTTGGCTGCACATTTGCTAAACATGTTTCAGTCACAGCTGTAAAAAGTTGACTTCATCAAGCCAGAGCATCTCTTTACGCTTTCATTTTGTGGAACTTTAATAAAGTCAAGATTTTTATAGCTGTTACTGAAACCTGTTTTGAAATGTGTAGCCAAATTATGTTTATACAAATAAAAATCTTTCATATATATATATATATATATATATATAGACAAACAGAAAAACAAATTTAAATAGAGGAAAAAATCATCAAAAACGAGAGATTTTACCAGTTTCGTTCAGATCAAGGGACGTCTTCAGAAAAAATGAAGATTTTAAATTTATTCGGTAATGGTAAAAAACATAGGAAAAGAACACATAACGGGATGGTATTGGCACGTGTTTAACTATTTGAAAAAAGGAAGAATAATGAAACGCGTGCGACAGAGAACGTTAAAACAGACAGAAATATAAAATCTTGCATTTACGCACACAAACAGGACCTCAAACACAACAATCCCACTAACGCATTAGCCAGAGGGTCTCTTCTTTACGCTTTCATTTCGTGGAACCTTAATGAAATCAAGCTTTTTATAGATGTTACTGAAACATGTTTTGAAAATGTGTAGCCAAATTATGTTTCTATAAATAAAAATCTTTGTGTATATATATATATATATATACTAATACACACAAATACATGCATTTATATATAAGGCACTAAATATTCGCTTTGGTGAAGTTCCATAAAAATTCATTTTTTTAATCAAGCAAATTCTTGTAATCTTTAGAGGGAATCCTGATCTTTGCGATTAAAATTTCTTTCTTCTTTTGCTGTTTCAGTTACATTGGCCGTAAACGTTTATACAGAGAACCCGAACCGGAAGTGGACGGCACCTCGATGCTCATCTGGCCAAACTATTCTTACTGGACCCTCAGCTACATGATAACATACAACGGGGCGCAAAAGCTTTTAGATGCTGACCCTCTATCGAAAATGCTACCTGTTGATGAGTTCATACCAATTATGTTCGACAGACACCCTGAGTAAGTATAATTGATTCATCTCAAATGCTCCTACTTTTTATTCAACTATTTCGTATTTTTTGTTTATTGAGAGACGAGTGTACATCCTCCGTCAAATTGAATCTTTTTAAATGCTTCAACTATTTAGTCGACTAAGTGAGTTTCGTACAGCTTGTCCAGAAGAGATGCTGTATTTTGATGATTTAATACTTGCCTGTGAAATGGTAAAGGGGAATTAACTTGTTTTTCAGATTTTTGTGTCAAGAAAACTTGCACTGGTCCACCTAGATACTAAATCTATACCAGCCGATGCAATCGTTCTTCGCATACATACATCCATTATGTAACATAGGTAAATAGATGGCAAAGACAAATATGGATCTTGTTAGAGTGAAGTGCATTCGAAATGACAATGGTGGGCTAGCAACAAATGAACAGGCTGAATACTAAGTTTTCACGGGACCGAAAAGATCTAAAAGTTGCAGATGCAGTATCAGGTCCAACTATAAGAATTGAGAAAGAAATGGCACAGGAAGCTGTGAGTAAGATGAAGAAAGGTACAGGCGTTATTGCAGATATGTTGAAAGCTGCGAGTGAAACAGGCATTGAGATGATCACAGACTTGACAAATAAAAGAAGAGGTTATTCCAAAAGACTGGTATTTTAGTTCAGTTGTGAACTGTTACAAAGGTAAAGTGGAAGCACTAGATAGAGTTAATTACAGAGGCTGAAAGTTGATGGATCAGGTTGATGGATCAGGTTGATGGATCAGGTTGATGGATCAGGTTGATGGATCAGGTTGATGGATCAGATTGATGGATCAGATTGATGGATCAAGTTGATGGATCAGGTTGATGGATCAGGTTGATGGATCAGATTGATGGATCAAGTTGATGGATCAGGTTGATGGATCAAGTTGATGGATCAGATTGATGGATCAAGTTGATGGATCAAGTTGATGGAACAAGTTGATGGAACAAGTTGATGGATCAGGTTGATGGATCAGGTTGATGGATCAGGTTGATGGATGAGGTTGATGGATCAAGTTGATGGATCAGATTGATGGATCAAGTTGATGGATCAGGTTGATGGATCAAGTTGATGGATCAAGTTGATGGATCAGATTGATGGATCAAGTTGATGGATCAAGTTGATGGATCAGATTGATGGATCAAGTTGATGGATCAGATTGATGGATCAGGTTGATGGATCAGGTTGATGGATCAAGTTGATGGATCAGGTTGATGAATGAGGTCCTGAAAGTGATTGAGAGAATAATTGAGCAGCAAATAAGAAGTCAGATAAGCATAGATTAAATGCAATTTGGTTTTCTGCCTGGGCAAAACACCACTGTTGCTAAATTTATTCTGAGACAAATTCAAGAGAAGTATCTTGGTAAGAAGAACAACCTGTGGATTTGGAGAAAGCTTCTGACAGAAGAGCGGCGGATTAGTGAAATAATGGAAGACCTACTTGTTAAGTTAAATACATACACATTGCTCATTATAGTGGAGGAGGATTTTTAAAGACATAACTTGGAGGAGGGGAAGCTATCCTCTCCCAGCTGCAATGATGCACATCCAATCAGAATTAGTACACCACGACCTACAAACTCTACTCCTCGCCTGAGGACTACAAAAAGGAGATTTACTAACATAATCAAATCAAAAACACGTAAATAAGATGAACTGACAATTTTGATGTTTATTTTTAAATTAATAACAGCTCAAGCATTTGGTGAACATTGTTATAAACTGTCATACTTTTTTTTATTATTATCTTTCGGTGATTGCTGCTTTTCATTGGTCCAGGGAGTTCAGTACGGCTTGTCTGGAAAAGATTTAATACTTGCCTGTGAAACAGTAATGGGGGAGCACTTAAAGTTGATGGATGAATACAAATTTATTCTGAGACAAATTCAAGAGAAGTATCTTGGTAAGAAGAACCTATGGATTTAGAGAAAGCTTCTGACAGACGGGCAGGGGATTAGTGAAGTTGTTCAAGCAATGTACAGAAATGCTCAAAGTTGTGTTAGAATTAACAGCAAATGTAGTTACAGCTTTAATGTTAAAGTGAGAGTACATCAGGATTCTGTACTGAGTTTGTTACTTTTCGTTTGTGTCTTAGAAGCATTTGTGTCCAGGGTGTTTCATATGGGTTGTCTGGAAGAGATGCTGTATGCTGATGATTTAGTACTTGCCTGTGAAACAATGGAAGACCTACTTGTTAAGTTAAAGACTTGGAGGAATGCTATGGAAAGTAAATGTCTGAGAATAAATGTTACTAAGACCAAAGTGATGATCAGTGGTTGTAGTGTTGTAAAACCCCGGAAAAAGGAAAGTTCCCCTGATCAGTTTGTGGAAAAGGGTTCTGGTGCCATTCAATTTTTTGTGGTACTTGCAAGCATTGGGTACACAAGAAGTGCAGTTGAATTACGTGTAGGTTGCGAAATGATAACCAGTTTGAGTACAAGAAGTGTAAGACAATAGAGATGGATGATAAGTCAGATGTGGAGAAAGTATTTTTGGATGTTGAGGCCGTTGCGCTTGTTCAGAGGTTTTGTTACCTTGGTGATATCATTGGATTATGTGGAGGAGCTAGGGTTAGGGTTAAGAGTGAATGAAGTAAGTTCAGGGAACTTCTGCCATTACTAACCAGCAGAGTGTTACCACTGTCAACCAAGGGAAAAGTCTATCAGGCATGTGGATGCAGTGTGATAATGTATGGAAGTGAACACTGACCAGTGAGGGTTGAGGACATGTGTTGCATGGAGAGAAATGATATGAGAACGATATGATGGTATGTAATGTGAGTCTTAAAGACAGGTTTAGATTTGATGAACTCAGAGGAAGATTAAATTTGGACAGTTTAGGGAGATGTGTGCAGAACAGGAGACTTTGATGGTATGGCGACATTGATAGAATGGATGGAAATTCTTGAGTTATATGTAAAATAGTTTAGATTGCAGGTTCAGTTCACGAGGGAAGGTCAAGGAAAACATGGGAGGAAGCGATAAGGATCACTTGAGCGAAAGAGGGATAAATAAAGACCTGGACAAAGATAGCTTAGTTTAGAAGTCAATTTCTAAAAGCCGTCCAACACATGTCAGCATGTGAAACCTGTTAAATTCCATCCTTATTACTTCCTCCCATGTTTTTCTTGGGCTTCCCCACTGAACTGATCCTGCTACCTCAACTGTTCTACATCTATCAACCCAAAAACTGTTATCCATTCTTTCAATGTGACCATGCCATCAAAATCTCCTGATTTAATCTTCCTCTGAGGTCATCAGATCTAAGCCTTTAAGACTCACATTAGACATCCATTGTATAATTCTCATATTATTTCTCTCTATGCGACGCATATTTATATATATATTGTTTTGAATGTTTTAATGGAAAAAAATTCTGAAACTAAATCCATTTGAAAATGTTTTATTATTTTCTTGGTTTGGTCAGATATGGTGTGATGCTAAAAGTTGTTCCTTTCAAAGACTATCAGAGCTGAATTCATACTTAAGGATACTTAAATTATTGTTAAAATATACATTCTTAATGCAGTTTTTTCCTAAAATAAATCTTCTCTTTTTTTCTTCTCCGCTTCGTGGTGTTTTAGGTCGGAATGGAAAGCCTATTTCTTCCCTCGGAATCTCATTGGCATGTCAGCTGAACCTCTACTTGTTTATCCGACCCACTACACAGGAGAGGCCCATTACATCTCTGACACGGAAGATTCCATTTTAATCACCGAGGATGATGTGGAGGAGGATGATGATGAAGAGGAAGATGAAGAGGAAACGACATTGCCAACGGCCGGCCTCAATGTGGAAAGTCCGAAAGTCGAATTGTAACAGAGGAAGGAAATGATTCAGCAATTTTGCATTTCAAACAATTCTGGCAAAAAAAAGAAAGAAAAAAAAAACAACGAATGGAGAAAGGTTTCATTGTTTCAAAAATTGTAACAGAAATCTCATTGGTTAAAATTTTAATAACCAGATTTTTTTTTATAACTCCTCCCCCTTTTTTGTATGTATTGCATCAAAAATAGCAAAGACCTTCTTTTTTGGCCCCAAATCCATAATGGTCTGTTTTGAAGACTACTCATTCAATAATCATGGTGGAAACCGTTTATATCAGAATATTTTTTTAAAGAAATTAAAAATGTTTATCTTTCTCTGTCTCCTTCTCTCGCTCTCTCTTCAGACTGGAATTTCTATTTAATATCGTAGAATTCCAAATATTTTCCTGTATATAAATCACCTTTCATTTCGAAACACGCTTTGCAATAAAAGGCGTACAGTTTCATAAATTAAATACGGAAAAGAAATGGTCTTCCCAGTTTTTGGTGCTTTGCATATGATTTTTGAAAATTGGCGGGAGAAACAAGTCTTTGGCCGAATTACAATTTTCTGGTGCCACAGAAGAAATTATTTCTTCATCACTTTTCATAATTAAGTTGCATTCATCTTTTCTTTCGATTCTTTTTATCTTTTTTTTTCTTTTTTTTTCTTTTTTTTTTCTTTCTATTTTTTTTTTTTTTTTTTTTTTTCATATATTGGAAAAAAATTCTCAGTATTGCAAACCTGATAGTATTTCGATCTGCTATGTTTTCGAAACACATTTATGTACTTTTTTTTTAAAACGGTATTTATAAGGACCCCCTCCCCCCCCTCCCATGAATTTTAATGTAAATTTCAAATTCACTGTGTATCAGGTCATCCCATAAGTCTTGTCCGGATTTTAATTCTCTGAAATTTAATGAGTGTTAATGTTCAACAGAACTAAATAATATTTATATATTGTTAGCTGTATCTACCCAGCGTGGCCCGGGATTCAGTGGTTACACATTTTTTTTAAAAATAATTTAGATTAAAAGTAAAATTTTTAAAATAGGCGAGAAATAAAATAAAAATAATAATAATGTGTAAGTTACATGTAAGCGAGGAACACACACATACACAGAACACACACAAACTGGTCACAAAATGTTATTAATATAGAGAAGAGACGACGAGATGGAAAAATATGCTCAATAATTAATCAAATGATCAAAGAGAGATAAGGCATATTTTAAGTTGCAAAGATTTATCTCCCTTACATTATTTGATTCATCATTTAAGATTATTGTCGCCATTGTAACTATCTTCCTGACCGGAACAATTTTTTTTCTAAACAAATTGAAACCAAAGACATTTTGGTATTGTAAAAAACATGCTGGAAGGGACAGGGGACAAAATGGTTGGACATAATCAAATGCCGATGTGTCAGATGCTATGCTATTTAGGTTTAATAATTCTAAAAAATCTGACACGGTAACTTTTAATGTTACATATACGTTTCTTTTTCTTTTTTTTTTCATTTCGTTTGAGTTAGATCTCTGAAATCAAGTGGGGCCCCTTCCTGGGGCTAACCCTTGATTTTAATGAGATACATAGATATCCGAGTGTTCAATTAAAGTTCTCTTTTACCTCTCAACCGTTGAGTTTATAAAGCCATGAAAAATATTAATTTCCTTCTCCTCGCTTGACCACTTAGCTATATTATAGTTTGTCTTCATTGTGGTCTTTTCTTTTTGTTTTGCCGGATTCCAGGACCAGAATTCATCTGGTCTGGTGGAGTATCCAGCTTGGCTCTGTTACTAGGAGAATATGCACCATTCCTCAGATGTGCCAGTATGTAGCCATGCTGAGGGGATCTTGTTTTTAACATGTTAGATAATGCGTGAACAGCAATCTTCCGGGAAGACAGAAATAAACAAAGGTTGAAGAGAGTTCCGATAAAGAGGGCTTTATAGATCCTCTTTTTCAGGATTTGAAACCGATGGTACTGATGTTATTCTGATCTTCTGTAATACTAACATTAATAAATAAATATATATATTATATATGTATATGTGGGTGTGGGTGTATTTGGACTCCTTTAACTTTATAAAATTTTATTTTACAGAAAAAATTGATCAAAATTTAATTGTTGAAAGATCTTAAAACATGAGCGTATGGCTTTAAAACCGAGTAGAAACATTAAAGTCTGTGCATGTGAATTAAGTACTATGTCTTCCCAGTTGGTTTCAAATGTTTTCCTCTTTCTACCTCTGTCTGAATGTATGTCTGCTGTTAGTTGCGACTAAGTGCTTCAATCCATGTGCTACTCTCTCTCTTGGGCTTGGCCTTTTGGCTAAGATCAAAGTGTCGTATCTGTTCCGATGGATACTGCACCCCATAGACTGGTATTGTCTTGGCCTTCGGGGCTTTGATTTACGCCGGTCTATGGGTCTGTCCTGTGCAGTTCTAGGAGGTCCACCCTCCCAGGCTTCGCCTCCCCTCTTTGGGGAGGAGTAAGTTTATTGCTTACTGCCTGAGGCGCCCCTACCGGGGAATACCGACGGGGCTGCCCAGGCAATTTTTAAACCCCACTTTCCCGACCCGACCTTGGGTCACATCTTACTTGTGGGAGTAAGATAAAAACTGGCCTTGTGCCTAACTCCTGGAGAGGAATAAATCAATACTCTCTCTCTCTCAACTGATATAACATGCTCTTATCCTTTCACATATATGAAAACGTATGAATTCAGTACTCTGTCTTCCCAGTCTGTTTCAAATGTTTTCTTCTTTCTACCTCTGTCTGAATGTATGTCTGCTGTTAGCTGCTACTAAATCCATGTGCTAATCTCTCTCTCTGAACAGATATAACACACTCTTACCCTTTCACATATATCAAACATGTGAATTAAGTACTCTGTTTTCCCAGTCGGTTTCAAAAGTTTTCCTCTTCCTACCTCTGTTTGAATGTATGACTGCTGTTAGCTGCTACTAACAACTTGAGTGTGACAATTTGTTTGTTTTTTTTGACATACGAAAACGACAGACGGTATGTATTAATGTACACAGACATAACAGAAGAAAATAGACACCCTACAAAAAATAATCCATAAATGTTGAAATTCATACATCGTTGTCTCCGTGAGCAATATTCTTCTTTCTGCTTCCTTTGTCAACAGCCAGCACTCGGAGCCGTACAATGCAGCAGTAAAAGTTTGAAACATTGATATTTTATACTAATTGACATTTTTTTGTGTTTCAGATATCGGTTTATCTATCGTATATCGCCATCTAAGTATGACACGGGCCAAAGGAATATTAGAATTATCAGAGTTTCTGATGAGTCATATAATAGGTCAATCTGAAGGTGGATTTAGTCAGTGTCAAATCACTGCAAACCTCGGGATTCCACTTTCTAGTGTTAATCAAGTGATGTCCAGTTCATCAGAGAGGGGGGGAAATAATATCTTCTCGCATAGGTTAATCAGGGCCCTCTGCCAGCAGTTTTCGTTATTAATGATAATAAGGGTATCTATTTACTTCTGCATATAAAAGGGACATAAAACTATGGGCCTCATGAAGATTTCCAATCAAGGGACGTAATGCATATGACAATACAAGAATGTGTCATTTGGTGATTCAGATACATTCTAGTCAATCAGGCACAGTAAAGTTTGGGTACTTCTGCAGTTTACGACCCGTGCTGAAGTTGGTATCTTTCGGCAGTTTACATAAACAGCTCGGAAAAGTCGAATGAAAACTTGGTGGCAGTAAAATCAAAACGAGGCGATGCTAGCAAACAGGAAAAATTAGTCGAAAAATATGTATTTTTTTTTTACAAAGATGCTATCAAGCTGGAAAAATTAAGGAAAAATAACATTTAAATCAAGAAAATAAAGTAATCGTATGGTAATTTTAATGAAAAAAAAAATTTTTTGTCACAAAGAAAATATAATGAAACGGATGTTATCAAAAAAAGTTTTTTTTCAATGAATTTTTTTTATGATAATCCTTTTTAACCTGAGCAACTAGGTTATCAGCTTTTGAACCTGACCGACTAGGTTAGAGTTAGGTTTTTTTGTTGTTGTTGCAGGGTTAGGGTTTGTTTTTTTGTTGTAGGGTTAGGGTTTGTTTTTTTGTTGTAGGGTTAGGGTTTTTTGTTGTTGTAGGGGTAGGGTTTGTTTTTTTGTTGTAGGGTTAGGGTGAAAAAGAGCATGTTCTGCAAATTATTTTTAGGCCTATAAGTTTTATTTTCTGACAAAATTCAATAATTCCTTCTGGAAACTGAAGCGTCTGTCCTAACTCGATAAAATTCATGATCGCTTTAATCAATTTTCTTGTTGAATTTTACGCTATATTTAATTTGCGTTTGCCAATTGTCGTCTGCTGCAATCTGATTGGCTAAGCATTTTGGCACAATCCGGCGGTTTATGTAAACTGCCGGAAGATGCTGACAAAACGTCAGTTTCATCACAGGTCATAAACTGCAGAAGTACCAAAATTTGATGTAAACCAAACAATGGACCTCTTACTATGATAATATTCATAAACAAATTCGTAATGGACATGTTTAATATTACTATTAAATATTATCTATTACTAGCAGGGCTATCTGGCGTCACCCGGGATCTGTATTTCAATAAATTATGTAAAATTACAGAAACAAATAAAGGTAAAATTAAACAATCTACTTAATATTGTAATTTGAAATGTTTAAGTTCATTTTTGGACAAAATCTATGTCAAAATAATTATGCCCCAGGTGAGGTTCGAACTCAGAACCTCTGCCTCTAAGTAACAGCACACTAACATATTGACCCAGAGAATCAAGTACAAAATGGTGATGCTATTAAATACATAAACCAGACTGTCTTCTTTCCTTGAAATAATAAATGTCTGCCCGACTTAATAATATTAAGAAAAAATTACTTTCTTCTACTTTATAAATAATTGTCACTATCAATTAAATATTCTTTAAATAAATAAAACGAATATGTCTCTTCTTTATTTATTTAAATTTCACACAATTAAATGTATTAAAATTTCATTAAAATAAAAAGAATTACTTTCTTCTAATTTATAAATAATTGTCATTATCAATTAAATATTCTTTAAATAAATAAAACGAATATGTCTCTTTTTTATTTATTTAAATTTCACACAATTAAATGTATTAAAATTACATTAAAATAAAAAAAAATTACTTCTACTTTAAAAATAATTGTCATTATCAATTAAATATTCTTTAAATAAATAAAACGAATATGTCTCTTTTTGATTTATTTAAATTTCTCACAATTAAATGCATTAAAATTACATTAAAATAAAAAGAATTCAAAGAGTAGGTTTTAAGAACTGGTTAAGTCGAAAAGATAGCAGAATTCGAATTTGGAACAATTCATTTTAAAATGGATTCGTGAACTCGTGGAGATGGCGGTGGTAAAGTGGATACCTACATGGATTAACGACCTTCGCGTGCCAAGTTCGAATCCAGTCAATTCAATAACATCACTTTCACGATGGATGTTGGCAACCTTCACTTGATCCTTCCTATAAGTACCTAATTCTAGAAAGAATTTGGGAAACCAATGCCAACAACCGAATTGAGCCGATCAAAAGTCATACCATGGTGATTAATATGAATTTTACGTTTTTACCTGAACTCATATTTTTAGGTTCTTCTTAATATCAGCATTTATTGTTGCATTCTTCTGATTAGAAGTTCAAAAAAGCCATAGTTCAAGTATGACATCAACAAGAAAACAATATTTAAGAATATTCTGTTGTATATTTCGGTGGTTGTCTTTGTGATCCACAAAAAATCAAGTGCCTTCCAGAATCATTTAAAAAAAAAAAAAAAAAAAAAGAAGAAACAATTAAAAATCCTTCATTTTCTTCAATATTTCACTCTTCACCTCCAAAGTCTGCAAAGTACAATGACTGAAATGATGTAACTGTAACAATCAAGATAAAGATAAGTGTCATTAGTAAAATTCTCAAACTCAGAGATTCAAATATTTTGTGAATCATAAAAACATGGCAGTCGCTATCTATTTCATTCGATTGATAAATTGATCGGTAAAAATAAAAAATTATTTGGGATTATCAATCACAACGTATTGATCTATAAATCTTATGAATCAAAATGATCTTGACTTGAAAATTCTGCCGTTTCAAATTTTAAATCTAATTTGTATCTTGAACTCATTGATCATTGAATTCCTGAACACCATATTACATCAATGAGTTAAATAAAAATCAATCATTGATCATTGAATTCCTGAACACCATATTACATCAATGAGTTTAATAAAAATCAATCATTGATCATTGAATTCCTGAACACCATATTACATCAATGAGTTTAATAAAAATCAATCATTGATCATTGAATTCCTAAACACCATATTACATCAATGAGTTAAATAAAAATCAATCATTGATCAATGAATTCCTGAACACCATATTACATCAATGAGTTTAATAAAAATCAATCATTGATCAATGAATTCCTGAACACCATATTACATCAATGAGTTTAATAAAAATCAATCATTGATCATTGAATTCCTGAACACCATATTACATCAATGAGTTAAATAAAAATCAATCATTGATCATTGAATTCCTGAACACCATATTACATCAATGAGTTAAATAAAAATCAATCATTGATCATTGAATTCCTGAACACCATATCACATCAATGAGTTAAATAAAAATCAATCATTGATCATTGAATTCCTGAACACCATATTACATCAATGAGTTAAATAAAAATCAATCATTTACAGATTATTAATTTTTAAAAAATACACCTACAAAATAAATTATTCTATAAATATTTGAAGACGTGAAGAACTTGGAGCATAACATTTTTACTAAAATGAAAGTTGGCATGAAATACCTAAAAAAAAAAAAAAAAAAAAAGGTTGATGTGTTATGGAAGATAACAATGTTATAAATATAATTAAAAGAACAATGTCTTAAACTAATTAAAATAGCATAATGTCATAAAACTTAATAAAATAACATGTCATAAAACTCATTAATATAAGATTATGTCATAAAACTCATTAATGTAACAATGTTATAAAACTAATTTAAAGAACAATACCATCAAACTAAATTGAATAATAACATGTCATAAAACCAAAGTAACACAATGTCATAAAATCAATTAAAATAACAATGTCATAAAATCAATTAAAATAACAATGTCATAAAATCAATTAAAATAACACAATGTCATAAAATCAATTAAAATAACAATGTCATAAAATCAATTAAAATAACAATGTCATAAAATCAATTAAAATAACAATGTCATAAAATCAATTAAAATAACAATGTCATAAAATCAATTAAAATAACACAATGTCATAAAATCAATTAAAATAACACAATGTCATATCTAATTAAAATAATAAAACCAAAGTGAAATTCACATCATGAAAGAATATTCGAAGATATTAAGAACTTGAAGTATAGAAAGTTTTACCAAAATGACTAGATTCACCATTAAAAAAAGTGTTGATATGCTCTAAAACAACCAACCAATCCTCTTGGGACGTCCATGAAATGAATTGCACAAAAATGTATACCACATATAAGTATTTTAAGATATTAAAAAGTTGAATCATGGAAACGAAACCAAACCAAACCTAACCTGAACACCATTTAGCCGATACTAATTCAATAAAAAGTCACCCAAATATTTGCTAGACAATGAGAGAAGAAAACTTCTTTAAACAATGCAAGCCAAAGATCAGATGAGACATGTTTTTTGATTGGCTTTTCTGCGTTTATAAATATATACACATGACAACCTAAAAAACTTGGGCCTTTCAGTTTCATCCACCGAACATTCGCTATCCCATAACCAGTCACTTGTAATTACAGGTATTTATATGAAAACTAATTGGTCTACCTGTTCTTGGACACCTGGTTCTGAGTGGCAGTCTTCTAGAGGTTGAAGGTTCAATCTTTACTTCAGGCGATAATAATATAATAATCAACACTTCTACACGGTCATGGCTGATGGAAAAGGAACAATCTACCTCCCATTGATTAAGTAAAAAGTTCAGTTTGAAATTTCGTATAGGTTTTAGAGTTCGACTAAGATTTCCAAGTTCGAAAAAATGCACCTAAAGAAGGCCGGGGGTTACATCGGTCGAAACGTTGTGAAAATAATAACCAAGATGAGAATAGTAGTCCGAATAATCCAAATAATACATAATACTTAAGTAACATTTTTACTCATGGATGACAGAACAAGAATAATCAACCCCCCCCCCCCATACATTAAATAAAGAGTTCAGTTCGAAATTCGGTATAAGTTCTCGAGTTTGACATAAAAATTCCTAAATTCGAAAAGATTCACTTGAAGAAGGTCGGAGGTTGCATCGGGCTAAACGTTGTGAAAATAACGACCAAAATGAGAGTGGTAGTTCGAATAATACAAATTATCAATCCTCATCTAAAAAATTTCGAAATATTATGTAACTATGTATGAAATCTCATTAAAATTAGAAGTTTAAAAAAAAAAAATGAAGATGTGTTATGTGTTCCCTTGTGGACGTCGTTAAAGAAAAGGATAAATATGGCCCTTCCCCTTAGGACACTCTACATAGATAAGGGATCATTCTTACCGAATTTCAAGTTCCTAGGTCTAATAATCTAAAAGTAGTTAGCGGACTGACATACAGACAATGTTTGCTTTTTGGGAGTAGCATGCTCTTGTTCCGTCAGCCATGACTGAGAGAAGTTTTCAGTTTTCTTCGTATCGCCCGCACCGAGGATTGAACCTTCAACCTTCAGATGACTATCACTTGGAACTTCGCCACGGTTATTTGCTGACAGTTCTAGTATGAATTTTGGAAGCCTTAAACCTATTCTTTTTCTTTTCTGTGTGTAGTCTTACTACTTATCACTATATATCAGTACTTTTATTACTACACATCACTGTGTGTGTATATATATATATATATATATATATATATATATATATATATATATATATATTATAACCTTATCTATTATCTATATATTAATACGATAGCATGTGTGTTTGTGTGTCACGCTTACATCAAAAGCTCTGCGCATGCGTGCCGCACCTAGATTTGTAAAAGCATTAAAGTCACCTAATTTTCGTAATATTTTCACGTATTTCCCTTTGGCGCAACGGTTAGCAACATAAGATTTTGTCGTTGGTTTTTGACGTCGGCCCTACTGGTTTATAGTTCGATCCCAACCAACCTCTAAGATTTTTTTTCTACATCGAAGGGTGGGTAGGGAGGGGACGACCGGGAAGACACATATTAATACGATAGCGTATGTTATTTTGTGTGTCATGCTTACATCAAAAGCAACGACTTTCCGAATCTTTGTATGCTACTCATGAATTGGAGCCAAATTTAATTTAATCGAAAACATTTACAAAATAAGGTTTAGTCGTCGAAATATTACCTTCACTAGAAATATTGTATATAAAGAAGTTTTGCAAATTGTTTTATGTATTGTTCATTTTTTAAAATAAATATACAAGTCAAATCTTTATTTTTATTCAAACATCTATAGGTTAGGAACAAGATAATTAGTATTGAAAACAACATTTCGTGTAATTTACACGGGTTTATTATTAATGCCTTATTTGGTTCAAATTCTGTAGAAGTACCCAATTTACTTTCACAATCAGTTAAATGTAGAGATGCTGATAGCTGCGCATCCTGGATGCATAAAAATCTAAAAGGCCACAGTAAAATCTTACCTATGTGCCCCAAGAACGCAAGTGAATTTTTTCATTAAAAAACGATAAATCGCGATGCACACAGAAAACCAGCCAGCCGTGTGAGTTCTCTTTTACCTTCTGTTTATTTTTATTTCTTATTTATTTCTTACCCCCCACCACCACCACCACCATTTAAAAGACAGTCGACCCGGCCTACCCACCGTGTTATTTTGTAATTGAACAATTTAATTTTGTGATAAGGATCAGGGAAATACATTTTTTTTTTTTATGGAAATCGCTCCAGACAAGGCATGAAACCACTTGATGTAAAGAGCTTAAAAAAACTACTTCAAGGTAAAAAAAACAAAAAAACTAGCCAACGATAAGCTCTAAATGGATAGATTCTGACCCAGAAAACAGCAATTCTTCCCCCTTTGTCAGAAACATCGCTCATGGAATGTGAGAACTAAAAGGATAAAATAAGGGAAGCGAGAGTTACGAGGCTGCCGAAAGTAAACCCAAGTTAGTCACTTTCTACTCTCCTTGGCTGTGAACAAGGACTCTCAGCTCAGAACCTCATTTTCACCCCTTAACAGAATGTCATTGGAACATCAAGATCAGCTTCTTAGGGTCAACAGTTCTTTGAAATGTGGTCACGTGATCACTTCACGTATACTCTTATTCTGATTATGTAGGGAAAAACATAAAAAAATATGAGGACTGTTTTCTTATTTATTAGATTTTTAAAGTTTCCTATTTGTCTCGTTTTTTTTTTCTTCGGGGAATCGTAACAAATTTCTCGGAGGGGTAGAGGGCTCATAAAATTTCCTAGGGTCTCGTTAAAATAAAATTTGTGTGTCACAGGATTCACTAAACTAGAAAGCTATCAGCATCACTGCAAATGTATACTTTAATTTACAGTGTACCTATCGGTCACGGGTCGTCAAGTAAATGCTAAAATTACGTTTTACAGAAAATACAACATATAACTTTGCTTTATATAATAGAAGATTATTAAACAAGAATTTCATAATTTCTGTTTGGCATCAGTGAAAATAATTGATTGTTAAAAAGTTGTACATGGGGGGGGGGCGGAAACAGTAAGTAATTGCTTGTTTGTTTATAATTAATGTAAAATTGCACAAATTTTCAAATTATATATATATTCTTTTTTTTATTTATAAACTATAAATTGTGCATCCATTTGGGGTACCCAGGTTTAATCCATCGGGTCTCCCAGAATTTTTTTTCAAAATTCCGGTTTAAAATGACTGTGGGACTCTTCAGCTTCGTATAGATGTCTCAGTTGGAAAAATCTACTCAAACCGGAAGTTTTGATATTTAGATGTTAACTTCCGGCGGTTCACACATTATTGGTTCGTCTGGTTGATATTCTTCAAACTGCTCTCATGAATATCAACTGGACAATAGCCCCACAGACGATCTAATAATGTATGTACCACCGGAAGTGTACATCTAAATATCAAAATTTCCGGTTTGAATAAACTTTTCCAAATCAGACATTTAAGTGAGGCAGAAGAGTCTCTCAGTCATTTTAAACCGGAATTTTGAAAAAATTCAGGTAGACCCGATGGACGGAACCTAGGTACCTCGAACAAACGTATAAATGTATAGTTTATAAATTTTTAAAAATACATATTTTGCTCTTGTATTTTTTACGATCGAGCACTTTGATTGATTTTTTTCTGCTGATACAAGATACATGCTATATATTGTTTTTATTCATACTTTCAAAGAAAAAATGTTTTTTTTTAAATTTTGTTCATTTTTAAATGCACATTTTTATATTTTTTTTCTACTTTGCCCAGATGAAGATACTTAGTTAATTTTTTATTCAAGTGCAAAAAAGAAAATTCTTGATTAACCTTCTTGCCATAAACCCCATCCACCCCTTCATACATGCAATTAAAGGATGATGCTTACTTCTTCTGGCATCAATTCACTGTCTTTTTTTTTTTTCTATTTCAACATTTTTTTTTTTTAATCCATATAATATTTTCATGGCTAAGTTCATGCCAGGCAACCACCGCAAATACTGAAACCTTCACCAGGCAACCTCCGCAAATGCTGAAACCTTCACCAGGCAACCACAAATCTCGCTATGCCTCCAGGTCCCACGTCCCAAGTCCCTCTACCTGCCAACCGCAAATGTTACCGTGCCCACACAGCAGACCACCACAAATGTGGCCATGCCCCACCACACGAGGTCAACCAGGCAACCACAAATACCGTCCCCCTCTCCCCAGATGAGGCAACCACAAGTTGCGCATTCACAAATACCACCCTAACCTTCCTATGTCTACCACCCGAAGCTCTCCTCCCTCATGACCACCTGTAAGAACAAACGATCACGCCCGCTTTCCACATTCATCGCCAGCTATCATCATCTTCTGCCAAGAATCTCAATTTATTTGAAAATGCAATAAATCATAACTAAACGGTTTTAATCAAAAAAAAGAAAAAAATCAAAATTGTAATTAAAAAAAATAAAGTTTTTAAGTTAAATTTTTAAAATCTTGTTTTTTAATTTTTGTTTTAAATCAAATCGAAACGATTTCTCATTTTCTGTTTCTGTTTGGACTACTATTCTCATCTTGATTGTTGTTTTCACAACGTTTCGGCCGATGTAACCTCCAACCTTATTCAGGTGCATTTTTATTTTTTTAACTTGGGAATATTTATGTCGAACTCGAGAACGTATAAGGAATTTTGAACTAAAACCTTTATTTAATTAACGGAGGTAGATGTTCTCGTTCCGTCAGCCATCGGAATTCCCTGTAGATTTCCGAGTTTGACAGAAAGATTATCAAGTAAAAAAAATAACAGTAAGACAATATCTGGTGTTTTGGCACTTGTGAGTGATAATTTTCTTTAATCACTTACTATTTTTCACTCGATTTACAGAGTGTAGACTGGTGCAATCCTAATATTTTGCAGCATTACCTCCTTATCAAAAGCGTCTGGGAAGTGCATGTACAGTAGAATGTATAGTTGTCAGTACTAGCACAATAATTACTAGCGCATCAGTAATTACCATCAGCTTCCGACAAGAATCTCAATTTATTTGAAAATGCTATAAAGCATAACTAAACAAATTAAATAAAAAATCAAAATTGTAATTAAAAAATAAAGTTTTTAAGTAGGGGTGGGACGTAATGGGTGAAAATTTCAGATTCATGCGAGTAGTATTTTTTGTGTTCATTTATACATAAATAACACTAAACAATCAAACATGTTGAAAAGTTTGCAAAATTCAGAAGGTGCAGGCTAAAAATAGCCGTTAGGGCTCCACGGGACTCAAAATTCATCATTTTTCAGTGAAAAAGTGGTTTCATGCAACATTGCAGGTCCTAAAACATCCTCAAAAGCTATGAATGAATATAGATGGTTAAATCTGATATAGTACTTTAATTTAGGACCATTTTCAGGCTGTGAAAGGGTTTTCATGAATGTAAAATAGCCAAAAACTAGTGGCCTGCACCTTCTGAATTTTGCAAAATTTTCAAAATGTTTGATTGTTTAGTGTTATTTATGTATAAATGAACACAAAAAAATACTACTCGCATGAATCTGAAATTTTCACCCATTATGTCCCACCCTTATTTTAAGTTAAATTTTAAAATCTTGTTTTTTTTTTTTTTTTTTTTTAGATTATTCGGACTACTGTTCTCATCTTGGATGTTATTCTCACAACGTTTCAGCCGATGTAACCTCCGACCTTCTTCAGGTGTATCTTGTCAAACTCGGGAATATTTCTTTCAAACTCAATTCACTTGAAGAAAGTCTGAAGTTACATTGGCCGAAATGTTGTGAGAATAACATCCAAGATGAAAACAGTAGTCAGAATAATACAAATTATCAATCCTCTTCTCCAAAACTCTGAAAAATAATGTTAAAATCTTGTTTTTTATTTTTTATTTTTTAAAAATCAAATTGAAACAATTTCTCATCTTCTGTTACCATTTGGAAAAGAGCGAACAAGGAATATTCCATTTCAGAATATGTTAATGAGGATATGTTAATAACTAAGAATAGCATAAATTAACACTTCTAGCTGGTCATAGCTGATAGAATGAAAACAATCTATCCCCCTTACAACTTAATTTCCTGACAATTACATTTTATACAGTTTAATAAGTTTGCATGGTTATTTGGATTGCTATTCTAACATGCAACCTTTTTTCAGGTGTATCTTTTTGAACTTGGAAACTTTCTAGTCGAACTTGGGAACCTATTTGAAATTTCAAACTGAACACTTTATAAATAACTAGCTGACCCGTATCCCGGCGTTGCCCGGGAAAGTAGATTAACTCAAGAAATTCCATGCCGAACCTCAAACTATTGAATTAGTTGCTGCTTATGGTTGCCCGGCACCAACGCAGACCCCACGATGTTAATGTAAAACAGCAACCAGAAAGTAAAAAAAAAACTTTTGAGCTGTGTGCGTTTCAGATGGAGGCTTTGTGTTTTATGTACAGAGTAAATACGTATTTCCTTAATGGAAACTGTAATTTAGGACGTCAAAACCATAAAAATGTTTCTGTTTCTTTTCATCAATTTAGCATATATCATAGCTTTCCTGTTTTTGTTTTTAATTAGTGTCCTTTCGTTTATTTTAGTTTTCAATTTCGAAGCCATGCAAACTTATTAAACTGTATAAAATGTAATTGTCAGGAAATTAAGTTCTAAGGGGATAGATTGTTTTCATTTTATCAGCTATGACCAGCTAGAAGTGTTAATTTATGCTATTCTTAGTTATTATCGCTTGAAGACTGTCACTTAGAACTGAATGTTAACCATTAGGCCATATGTTCGTGTAGCTGATAGAATGAGAACAATCTCCTGTGATGGATTGAATAAAGGGTTCAGTTTGGAAGTTCATGCAGGTTCTTGAGTTTGGCATTAAGACTCCCAAGTTCGAGGAGACAGTTTCCAAGTTTGAAAAGATGCACCTAGAGAAGGTCGGAGGTTACATCGGCCGAAATGTTGTGAATGTACAAACCAACCTGTGGATTGTTGTCTGAATAATACAAGAAACATTTGCTATCATTTTTCAACCTCTTCTCTGTCAAGAATTGAGCCTAACTGAATTCTTGACAGAGAAGATTGAGTAACAGGAACGTTTCTTTTTTCCTTTTTTTTTTTCTCTTTTTTTCTCTTTTTTTTTCTAACCAAGCAATAGTAAAATCTTAACAGAAACATTTATTTTTCTTCTTTTTTCCTTTTTCTTCCATTTTTTCCTTTTCTTTTTCTCTTTTTTTCTCTTTTTTTCTTTTTTTTTTCTAACCAAGCAATATTAAAATCTTAACAGGAACGTTTCTTTGTCTTCTTTTTTCCTTTTTCTTCTTCCTTTTTTTCTTTCTTTTTCTCTTTTTTCTGTTTCTCTTTTTTCTCTTTCTTTTTCTCTTTTTTCTCTTTCTTTTTCTTTTTTTTTTTCTAACCAAGCAATATTAAAATCTTAACAGAAACGTTTCTTTGTCTTCTTTTTTCCTTTTCTTCTTCCTTTTTTTCTCTTTCTTTTTCTCTTTTTTTCTTTTTCTTTTTCTCTTTTTTTCTCTTTCATTTTTCTCTTTTTTCTCTTTTTTCTTCTTTTTCTTTTTTTTTTCTAACCAAGCAGTATTAAAATCTTTACTGTTGACACTTTTACTGTGCTAAATTTGTAAATTGCAAAAACACCACTGTTTGGGAAGAACGCATATTTATTATACTTAAGCTGAGTTAATCAAAGTTTGTTTCCTTAAGACTTTTCCCTATATATTTTAATCACACAAAATACATATTAAAAATATTCCTTGGTTTTGGGATTGAGCTATTTTTTAAAAAAGAAACCGTTTTAATTGTTCTAATTAGCCGTAATTTGCAATTAACTCACCAAGTCAACCATCTCTTACTAAGTTTCTGTCTATTATTCTCCTCCACTCTCACTCCGTTGTTTGATCCCCTACACTCTCATTTTATAGAGTTTCCATCACCTTCGCTTTCGTCTCTCTCTCTCTCTCTCTGTAACAATCAATGGTAGCCTATAAAAAAACTAACTATAAAACAAAAGATTGGAAGAATCAATTATAAAAAATAAAGAACATCACCATAAATATAGATACTATTTAACACATAGCTGGAGAGAGAAAAGAGAGAGATGGAGAACAGAAAGACTAATTTTGTTTTCTTTATTTTTAAAAATTTAACTGGCTTTGCAAGCTCACTATTTCCTGATTAAAACGATCTAACCCTAGCTCAATGATTGATCAAACAGGTCATATTTTTCTAGTGTATATATATATATATATATATATATATATATATATATAAGCTATGAAAATATATTTATGGCAATTAAGCTACACAGAGGCTCCCGCGTTTCATCCCCGGAGGGAATCTTCAGGCTAAAATGCCTGAAGATTCCCCCTGGGGATGAAACGCGGGAGCCTTAGTGTAGCTTAATTGCCATAAACATATTTTCATAGCTTACTACCTAGCTCTACTTACGTATCGAGCACTTTTGAAGTAAATACTGAAAATTGATACATAAAAAAAATTATATCTCCTTATAAAATTTTATGTGGCTACATGAAATAATAATTATATATATATATATATATTTGTGTTATAATGAAATAATTCCAGGAGGAGATCCGGGTATGAGAGCTCAATGTGATAAACAGAGCAAGAATAAAATGAAGTATAATAACACGAAATTACATAATCATCGATGCAATAATTTATTTCAACCATGTGATTTTTTCAAGCATCCGATCCAGACGATTACATTCTTGAAATCGTCTGGATCGGATGCTTGAAAAAACCACAAGGTTGAAATAAATTATTGCATCGATGATTATGTAATTTCGTGTTATTATACTTCATTATATATATATATATATATATATATATATACACACTTTATAATTTGATTAAAAGTTCAAAATGGGATGTATAGAAGAGTTGTTTTGAAAATAACTCATATTTGCAAGACATATTTGCAATTTAATGTTATCGTCCACAGCAGTTCTAAAGTTCTTTCATATAATTCTGGGTGAGGGAGAAAATATCTTTGAAGTCGCCGTATTTCTGTTGCTGCATCTCTCCAGCTTTCGTACACGTACTTAACGTCTGTTGTAGCAGTGTGGAGTGTCTGTAAGGTCCTTATTGCTTTTATGAATGCTAGGACAAAGAGGAAGAATTCTCCAAACCAAACTGGTTTTGCTAGGCGGCCTGTGATTGGTTCTTTACCAACGCACCGCAGACATCGTTATAAATGGAGATTGTTCAAAGGAAGGTGACTCTGACTGTTTAATAGTTTTTTTTATCATAGCGTAAATAATTGTGGCGGAATTGATGATCTTGAGCCAGAATCAAGCGGTGGAGATGGCCCGGACTTACTTCATCTCCGCAGTAAGAGGATCCGCCTTTGCCTGGCTTGCAGATGGAAAGGGAAATAAGTTTTGGCTTACTAGTTTTCTAGTGAGGATTGAACTCGCAACCTCGAAGTAACAAATCAATTGGTTGCTGCACAATAATACGTGGATTCGCCTTGACGACAAATAGAATATGATTATGAAAATGATTATGTTTTTCTGATTGGTTAAGAGGAAAATCTGCTAATAAAAAGAGAAGAAAATCAGGAGAAGAGGGGTGTTAGTGTCGAGTGAGATTCTGCGGTGAGCCGAATTATTTTTTGTTGATTGGAGCTCAAAGTTACACAGAGGGTCTTTGTGTTTCTACAGGATTTGAACCGAACTGAGTTTTTTTGTTGTTTGTTTAACGTCTAGTCATAGACTTCTGAATTCCCATCTTTCAATAATTAAAACAAATGATTTTTATCTCCCTTATCTAAAAAGGTGAAATTTTGTTGATTTTCAGGGGGTGAAACAATTGTGGCTCGAAAGGTGTAGCGTGATGTGACTGCGAGAGACATTCCAGGGTAGAATCTTATCGTCCTGGCACAGTGCCACAAAATGCTCGAGTATGATAGTCACATCCCTGTTTAGTGCAGCAGTTGACCATTTTATTGAGCTCACATTGTCTTTAGATCCTCAAAGTGTATGGTCTGCTACCCTGGTCAAACGGGTAATAATCAGTCACATTAAGGTTAGTCTATCTAGACGTCGGGAAAATGGATCATAGCAGCTGTAAATTAAACACTTGATAAAAAAAAAGTGGACTGAGCATTTTATATAAAAATAGTATTTATTTTTATCACTGCATTTCGAAAATCACAAAACTCGAATCACTGGCGTTGGGCAGAACGCATCTTGTCTGTTTGATGGGTTTTCAACGACTGTCCTTCTCTCTTATGAAAACAAAATAAAAGAAAGAAGAGTTCAACAAAAAGAAAGAGAAAAAATAGGATCAACAAAAGCAAAGAAAGAAAAAGAAGAACAAAAGTCACTTGTGGTAGTTTATACACAGACCCACACATTCGTACTGCCGACAGGTGATGTGACCTTTCCACAGGTGATGTGACCTTTCTGCAGGTGATGTGACCTTTCTGCAGGTGATGTGACCTTTCCACAGGTGATGTGACCTTTCTGCAGGTGATGTGACCTTTCCACAGCTTGAGCACTGAACGACCCAGATTATTGACAAAATCCTGCTGGCAGAGGTGAGGAGAAATTTGATTGACAGGGCCCTATTTAAATGCCGGGTAAAACGATATCTTTGTTGCTAAAACAGCGTTATATTCCATTAGCCCCAAGTTCAGTTCAAGGCCATGCAAAAAGGAGCGATTTTCATTGCCTTGTTCCACAGGGGAAGGGGGCGTTATTTTTCCCAGCCTCATTTTACAGCCGTCCTCCCCGACTGAGCAAGCACCTTGTATACTACTTACGATGTTATTTGTTGTTTTTGTTTGCACAAATGATTAATTAGATTTTTTGTATGACCGCCGACTGTTTTCATAATTGCAGGTTTTTTATAGTTGGAGCTAATTTGTATAAGTGAGCATTTAATTCTGTATGTGTAGAGACCAATCGACTTTAAAATAGACGGATTAAAAGCAGATTTGAATTTTGGACAACTGAGAGAAAGCGTCGGTGTTGGAATTCACTCAATTTTATAATGGTGTTATTTGAACAGGAGTTCCTTCTGAACTTTAGATTGATTAATTATTAACTTCACAAGACTGAAGTTAAGAAGCTTCCTCAGCCATGTCGACCCCCTAACAACATCTCAGGAAGAGACCAGACTACAGCTGTGAACCAGATTGCTAGAGAATGGCAACCGTCCTACAGACATGGGGATCCACCTCCTTCTGAGGCCCTCAGTTCCGGTTTAGAGGCACCCTGGCTATCATGGAAAACAGTGATGAACGCCATCTCCTTCATGGACGTGAACCAACGGTCCAACGACTTAAGTTAAGGAGAAGCTTCCTCAGCCATGTCGACCCCTTAACAACATCTCAGGAAGAGACCAGACTACAGCTGTGAACCAGATTGCTAGAGAATGGCAACCCTAAGTTCCGGTTTAGAGGCACCCTGGCTGTCATGGAAAACACTCAACCCTTTGAGAACGGGAATGGGGTGATCAAAACATGCTATGAGTAAGATGGGGCTACAAAACTGATCCAACCATCTGCGAATGTGGAGAGGAGGACCATACAATGCAACACTGCCTTGCCTGGTCTCTACTGCCTAACCCTTGCAGCTTGAAAGATCTTTCAAAGTACAACAATAATGCAAAGGACTGCGTAAAAAGTGGGAAACTGTCATGGCCACATGCTTCAAAGACGTGCAAAGAAGAACTTCACAAAACATATCTTTGATTAATACAAGAAAAACATGCACATTAGAGAATCTTGCTGCACTTTTTTTTTAGTGTATGCCACACAAAACTTACATGTGTGTAAGACAGGTCTAGGGTTAGGGTTAATGTAAAGTTTTCTTCCAATATAATTGAAAAAAATTAACTTTTTCTCAGAATCACTCAGAGATCAGAGGCATCAGAGAATGGACGAAAAACAAACAAGACTGAATTAACTTTCAAATAAATATTGTTTCTTTAAGTCTAGGATATAGAAATAATTAAAAATAAAAATAAATAAGATTGAAAGGGTAAAAGTTTGTTTTTTTAGGATTAATGTAAAGTTTTCCTTTCAATAATAAATGCTACTTCATCACAAATGGTTGCATATTGTTGTAGTTTCAAAGAAGGGGAGACAATTACTTTTGAAAAATAAGGGAGACAATTCAATTTATCACAAATGGTTACATATTTTTGGACAACTTATCTGTACAAACACTGGAAAACTATTGATAAAAAAAGGAAGGGTAAATAATGAGTTCGACGGTGTAAACAGTTTCTTCAAAAATTCGAACAAAATATTTTATTGTAGTTTATTTTTTATTTAGATACAAATAATAACAATAATCAAAAGAAGATATTGGTGCAATTTTAGTTAAAGGCCGATGCAGTTAATTATTTTCATGTAAAAGCATTATTTTGTACTTATTCAGTCATATTTTATCTCTCACGCCACGAAAAAGAATTTAAAAATATCAAGCAGAACTTTAATTAGAACGATTTTTCCATTTCGATGTACAACCTGTATTTGTGCCCGAGCCGACATTTTGGGCTGTGAGCGGTCGGTAGAATAGACAAGGGCATTAACGGCGACACTTATCTGCCCTTAGTTAGCTAACCGGTCACTAACCGGCCACTCCGAAAATGACAGACTCGACATTTCATATAGCCCTTATGAAAATGGAAAAATCGTTCTAATTAAAGTTCTGCTTGATATTTTTAAATTCTTTTTCGTGGCGTGAGAGATAAAATATGACTGAGTAAGTACAAAATAATGCTTTTACATGAAAATAATTAACTGCATCGGCCTTTAATTAAAATTGCACCAAGATATTTAACCTTTTCTCCTTTTTTTCATAATGACATAAAAGTTCAAAGAAAATAATGTTCGTTCGAGGCGACAGGTTTTCTTGTGAAATTCATCTCAATTAAATCCCAAGATGTCGTCCTCTGACTCAAAATGGGAGGTTTATGAGGTCAGTCTTCTTTTTTTGTGTGGAAATCGTTCCAGACAAGGCATGAAGCCACTTGATGTAAAGAGCTAAAAAAAAATACTACTTAAAGGTCAAAAACTAGCCAACGATAAGTGTTAGCTGGATAGATTCCGACCCCAAAACAGCAATTATTCCCCCTTTGTCAGAAACATCGCTCATGAAATGTGAGGATTAAAGGACAAAATAAAAGAAGCGAGAGTCACGAGGTTGAAAAAGGTGAACCCAAGACCCACTTTCTTCTCTCCTAGAATATATATATATATATATATATATATATATAATTTATTTATTTTGGTACAGAAAAATTAGTACAACGTTCGTAAAGAGATATAAAAAGATAAAATAAAATAAAAATAAAAAAATATAAATTTTTTTTTATTTATTTTTTATTTATTTATTTATTTTTTTTAATTAATTTAAAAAAAAAAATTTTAATTAATTTTTTTTTTTTAATTTTATTTTTATTTTTTTAATTTATATCTCTTTAAATCTTCTCCGATTTAAATCTCAACTGTTACTTTTTACCCTTATCCTTTTTTTCAAATGTTATTAAACCTTCCTTACACTAAATTTAAACAAACATACACAATACTCTAAGCAAATAACGCGTCCAAACGAGAGTGACACGTGACTTCATATTTCCGAAACAGATGACAACAGAAGCTGAAGAGAGCCGGATGGTTAAGTCCTTCTGAGCTTGAAACCGACGGTACGAATGTTGTACTAATTTTTCTGTACCAAAATAAATAAATATTACGCTCTTAATTTTTAATTTTTAACTTTAATTCTTAATTAATCGAGCACTCTGCTGGGATTTTTCCTGCTATATTACAAAGAAGTTATATATATATATATATATATATATATTATTTGCTATTTTATGTTTCATTCAGCAATATAGGGATTTCTGGTATGAACTGGTTACATTATATTGGACGACCCTGCATTATGATTCTTTTGTGATTCTCAACAAAAGAAAAAACCGTATATATAAAAAAAAACATTTTTCTTTTTTATTATTTTTTTTTTTTTTTTACTTTACTTTTTATGAGAAATTTACTAACATTTTTGAATAATTTGCCTGTTTATTCACACATTTTTTTGCCTGCACTCATAAAAGAATTTAAAAAAAAACTTTTCTTATTTTGGCTGTGATTTTTTATTTTTCTACCAACTCAATGCTTTCACAATTTCAGATTTTTCACAACATTTCTCACAACATTTTTCACAACATTTTTCACAACATTTTTCACAACATTTCTCACAACATTTTTCACAACATTTTTCACAACATTTCTCACAACATTTTTCACAACATTTCTCACAACATTTTTCACAACATTTTTCACAACATTTTTCACAACATTTTTCACATTCTTTTATTTTGTAACTCATCCGCAATTCAATTGATATTCGTGATAGAGACCACCTCGGTTTAAAAAATTTTTAAATCACCACAAAATATGCACATTATTATAAACTAGCTGCCCCTACCCAGCGTTGCCCCGGAGTTGTTTTATTTTCATTAATAATTTACGTGACTGAAATAGAATTTCTTAACCTGCAAAAAAAAAACATTATTTTGATTATGAATAAATGTAAAAAATATATTCTGTAGTTATTTTAAAAAAAATGTTAAATATCGTCAAAATGTTCCACTCACGATTTGATGGCATGTCAAGCATTGCTTAACTTCTTTTTCACATTTTTTTTGGTTTATTCACTTCCTTGTTATTTTCTTTTTTTTTGGTGGGGGGGGGGATGTTTATTAAAAAAAAATATCACCACTCTGTCTCTTCGACCAAAACATGTCCCAACATACCCCATTTCCTCTCAGTAACCTAAAACAAATACGCCCTCCACCGCAATCATTCAAAGCCGAGTTAATTTTCATTAACATAATCATATATATAAAAAAAAAATGAATCCCTTTTTTGGTTTGAAATTTAAAAAAATAAATAAACAATTTTTAAAAATAAAAATAAATAAATTAAAAAAATTTTAAATAAGAGAAATAATTTTGTTTTGATAAATAACATTTTTTTTTTTAATTAATAAAAATAATGTTGGAAGTTAAATAAAAAATAAATTAAAATTATATGCTTATTTTTAAAAATAAATAAATAAAAAATAAATAAATTTAAAAAATAAATTCTGTGAAAGTCTAACAACGAAAAAAGGGGGGAAAGAAAGAAATATAAAACAAATAACTGTTAATGAGCGATCAAAAATTTCATATTCTACCGACCTGCATAGTTTAAAACTTTGGAGAACTAATTTTTCTTTTTAAGATGGCTGCTTCAGGTTTCAAAGATAAAAAACAAAGCTTGCACTAATTCCATTGGAAACAACCCCGGTTCCATGAGCCATTTTTAAAAAATATATTTTACGCCTGAAATAAGCGACCACCTCAAAAAAAAAATTTGAGTGCTATTTTGTTTTTTGACGAAATCGTTTAAGTGAAAGTAACACATTTTGAAATAACAAACGTATGAATAGCTTCCAAAAGTTTAAAACTATGCAGGTCGATAGAAAATTACATTTTCTATGGTTTGGTAAAAGTTATTTGCTGTATATTTGTTTATCCCCCACCCCCTTTTAACTATACTACACTTTCGCCGATTTTATTTTTGCAAGCTTTTATTTTCAACCTATCATGTCTTAAAAGTATATCTGAGCAACTCTCCTCTCCTAGAACTAAAATCTTCATTTTTTGTCAGGTATATATATATATATATATATATATATATATATATATATATATATATATATATATATAATGAAGAAGAATGGAAAGGAATTAGAGAAGCAAAAGTCAAATCATAATACAATTTTTTTAGCAATCGGACATTTGCTTGCATTCGGGCAGAATTTTGCCCTGTGTTTCTTCCCCCTACAACTTTTATTTTATTTTATTTTTTCAAATTTTAAATCTTGGCCTTTGCCAACTTATCTATCCCAGCGACTTCCTCTGATGATAAGATTTTGATCTTTGAAAAGCCTGGCTTAAGGAAAATTTAACTTGAATAAATTGTCTTTTTTGCGGAATATACCTTGCTCTGAGCAATTGAATTGAATTATGATTTGACTTTTGCTTCTCTAATTCCTTTCCATTCTTCTTCATTCTACCTGCTCTATCCTGGATATTGAGCTATATACTCTTCACAATAGGTTTCACTTTTCCTAAAAGTTCGCTTTTAGTACAACACTTTATATATATATATATATATATATATATATATATATATATATAAAAACAGACAAACACAGTACTTATATTGGCCATACAACTACAACCCTCTCCCGACGCCTTACGTATCACTTAAATGACACTAGTGCCATCCAGCGACACATTACCACACACAAAAAAGCATAAAATCAACCGAACTTCGACAAATATTAACAACTAATACTAAGATCATACTTAAAAACAACTGCACCAACAGACTAAAAATCTTCGAAGACCTACACATAAAAAAATCACAGCCCACAATTAATAAAATAGCATTCACCACCGGTACTAACGCCCTGTCAGTCGTTAACAATTAATACATAAATAAATAAATAAATAATAATAATAATAGTAAAAATAACAAAAAAAGAAAATAAATAAAGATATATATATATATATATATATATATATATATATATATATATATGTAAATTAATAGATATATAACTAATAATAACACTATAAATACGACTCTTGGTAACAATAAGACACGGCCTCTCGAAGACGGTCGAGAGACCGAAAGCGCTAGAGGAATGGCCCACGACACAACGCTAGGTGCCATACTCCACCAATTAACACTAGAAACCCGAAGAATCGCTCGCCGCGTCGAGAAATTGACAAGAAAGATCGTGAAGGGAGAGAACTCTGTGGACTTTAATGACGCTTACATAAAAATGACTTGCTGCCGAACTATACACACATATATATATATATATATATATATATATATATATATAAGTTGAGATAGACAAAATTAGAACATTATTTATATCAGTTTCAAGAATTCAAACACAACAATTATTTGGCGTACGATCGTTTCCAAGACAATTTAGAAAAATTTTATTTTGTGTTATACTTTTGATGACTCCAAACAGTCTCTTCATCAGCGCCATTTGCAGTATCACATATAGAATCAATTAAGAAATAAACATCAAATTTCAGCATTATTTAGAAATAAAACTTATATCCATATATAAGTATATGAGACATCACCTTCTATTAAGCAACCATCCATTTCTCAATCAATAAGTTCAAAGATTATATAAGTAATGAAAATACATGAGAAACAGCAAATTAAAATTTAAATTATTTAAGATACAGAATGAACCAGGCCCAGAAGCGTAAAGACGGATAAAATGAATTCTCCCAACTGAACAGATATGCAACACTTTTATGTCCCTTTATGAAGATTAACATCAAGAAATCTAAATCAAGGGAGGCGCGATAGCGCTCTATCCCTTAATAGACTTAAAAAATGATCTATGCTAGAAATCTCATTTCTTTGATCAGTCATAACTCAAAAACCAATAAACCAAATTAGTTAAAACTTTGCACAAAATTTTCATTTGATAGGTTCTATAAGTGTGTAGAATTTCAGCATCATTAGTCAAGGCAACCCAGAGATCCAGAAAGTTCAGTCATGAAATCATGTTATCTGTGTGTACGTACGTACGTACGTACGTACGTATGTGCCACCCTGTATCTTATCAACTATTTGATGGATTCAGCTGATTTTTGGCAGATTTTTACCATATACCTTAGTTTTCCAGAAAATTCTAAAAAACCTTAAAAATTACCATTGTCTTGAGGCATAGCCTTTACAAAAGTAGTGACATTCCATGAAAAATGCCAGTATACTGAAATCATATGCCCTTAATAGGGTTAAGATGAAAATTCATATACACTAAATGTATAAAAGCAACGAAATTCCCAAATTTTTACACTTTTATTGTCATTAATGGTATGACTACATATCAACCAAACCATTTCATTATCACATCACTGCAGTATAAATCTCTATGCATGAGTGGATGAAGTGTGTGAGGTGCGCTGAAGAAAAATTCCTACAAGTAAAATACATAGCCCTGTTGTGCTCGCATACCCTTAATGACAATAAAAGTGTAAAAATTTGGGAATTTCCTTGCTTTTGTACATTTAGTGTATATGAATTTTCTATCTTAACCCTATTAAGGGCATATGATTTCAGTATACTGGCATTTATCATGGAATGATATTAAACATTATGTCTAGAATCCTTGTTCTAATTTAGATAAAATTCCATTACATGAGTTTAATTCTAGAAAATGTCTAAAATTTAAGGGTTAAGCTTAAGGCTGTGACACATATTCAATTATTCTGTATTATATATAAAGCAAAGTTAGTGTTTCCCCCCTTATATGGGTGCTCAATAGCTTTGGTAACAAAAGTCACATACATAAATCTATTCCTTTAGTGATTTCTGCCATGTATTAGTCTATGTTGTTAGAAAAAAAAATTTTCCTTTGGCTCAATTTCTTCGATTTTAATATTTAGTCCTGTTTGATATATTTTTTTAATTGGCCGTACATATAGGAAATTGGAGGAGGTTTTCACTCTCATGCTCAAATCTACTCCCACTGCCACGCATGTTCACCTTGTATATTTTTCTTTGCTTGTTATTTAAAATATTTGGAAATTTGTGCTTTCTGCTTTACATTAGACTGGCGTGAAAAAAAAGTAAAATTCCTATTCATACGAAAAGAAACATGAGATCTTCATTTTTTTTATTTTTTCGATTTTTAAAATCTTTTTTGCAATTAAAAACTTTCTTCATTTTTTTCTTCATTTTTTTTTCTTAAATTTTTTTTCTCCTTGTTTTCACTAACCCCCATGATTTTTAGGAGTTTACGAATAGCTGCCAAAAACTAAACAATATTTCTTAAAACAAAGGCGCTATTCCTAATCTCAAAATCTCAAATCTCAAATAAAAAAAATCTGTCTTTAGGGATTTTTGTCTTTTTTTAAAATTTGTCAACTAATTCCAATGATTCCTTCTCCATTTTCTCATCCCATCTTCTCATACTTCCAGCCGCGCCACTCCCTTCCGTCCAGCGGTTGATGCCAGAACAATGTAACACCAAATGTAAATAAAAAAGTTACTTATATTCATTAAATCTGTTTTATGGTTAATTATTTATTTGTTGCTTCTTGAAGAGGAAATTGCTGCTAAAAATTTAAATAAAATTCTAATTTTATTTAACGTCGCTATTTTATGTTGACAATTCTTATTCAATTTCTTGAATAAAATAAAACAATATTTGGATGTAGGCGTGTTAAAATAATGTTAGAAACAGAATTTTCAACGTGAAGGTTAGATAAAGTAGAAAAATGGAAAATTCTACTAACAATCTAAGAGTAGGAATTTGAACCAACGTGTTCAGGATGTTGCATGACAGACAGGAAGTCTCCAGTGACACATAGCGGATAACCTGATAAAATCTTTCTCTTGTTTCTGAACTGAAAAGGATAACGAACATGTTTGTGGCAGCATCTCCTTCCCCTTCTGAGGGATTGGTTGGAAGAACACCCACAGGGTTTTATGTAACATTAAGGTGTGTACGTCTATTGTCAAGAAAAAGGATTGTTAAACCCCAAATGATTATCAACATCACTGCAATGGCTACGGCGAATTACTACTACTGCTACATGTCATCAATACAACAAGACTTCAGCTGTTCCAGAAATTGTTGTGATTGAAGAATTCCCCATACAATTCTACAAGTAGTTTGATTTTATTTAAGACTAGCAGGAAGACCTGACGTTGTCCGGGATTGAATAAGGATCACTACTATGTACTTTTAACTATGCTCATAGCGTCATATTACTTTCTTTGTTTTTACTCCCCCTCTCCTCCCGCTTCAACCCCCTAATATAGTAAGAACAAGCTAAAATGTTGGAAAACATAGAAGGTAACAAAGAGATTCTCCTATTTATCTACGTCCCACAAAGTAGAATGTGACACAAGGTCGGAAGGTGGGAATTTGCACTCTAGAGGAAGAGTAAGGAGTTTCTTAAAAAATTGCCTGGGCAGGGCGCCTCAGACAGTAAGCAATAAACTTACTCCTTCCCAAGGAGGGGAGGCAAAGCCTGGGAGGGGGTTAACCTCCCAGAACTGCACAGGACAGTCGGAACAGATACTACACTTTGATCTTAGCCAAAAGACCAAGTAAAGCATCCGAGAGATTCTGATCCACTTTCATTGTCTTCCCCGGAGAATTTTATATATATGATAACAATTTCATCAAAATAGGATATATTTGAAGTTTTGAAGGAGGTTCAGGGCCCATATCTCCCTTAGGTTAGAAGGACATTTAGAGATTCGAGACCATTTCCATTGTCTTCCCCAGAAAATTTTATATGTATGATTTAAATTTCATAAAATTAGTATATATTTAAAGCTTTAAAGGGGTTATACCCTCATAGCCCTTTAGGGGTGCACTTAGGGGAATACTTCAATTGTCTTGATAGATTTTACATAAATATTCACTTTTAGATTTTATGTAGATTCTCTAACCTTTCTTTTTATGAGAAACACACAAACATCGCACACACATACACAAAAGTATTGAGTTTTATAAATAATTAGAGGTTTTCCAATTTTCCATTCTTTCAGGAACATATTCGTATGGGAATTATTTTGACTGTGGTATGATACGTAACATGAGGTGAAACCGAATTTAGGGTCATTGTTGCATATCGCATAATTTTGTCATTACAACCGATTAATTGATCATTTAGCGGGTGTGGTTGAAACGTTGTGGATTGAACTCTCATCGTTGGACTTTGAGTTATGAAGAAGAGTTTCTTCTCACCTGGATTTTTTTTGTCATTAAATTAGTAAAATAAATGAAGGCTTCTTTTGTGCTGGACGAACTCAGCGGGTTTCAATTTCAAAATCAATAGAACAAACTCACAGATAATTTTCAAATTGCCAGCATGTTCCTTTATCCAGATTTTCATAACATATGTCGCCATGGTAAGGGAGGCAGAGAGACAACCTCAGTTTGTTTTAACTACCTATTTTTAAGATATACTACATCCTTAGTGTCCAAATGGTTCGTCTAGTATATATATATATATATATATATATATATATATATATATATGGGAAGAGAAGGATGAAGGTAATCCGACGTGATGGGAAAATGAAAAAGGAAAACCAAAAAATGGATGTATTTTATGTGTACATCAACGTTTCGTCTTTATTTATAAGACTTCATCAGGATGATAAAATAGAGAAAAAATGTCATGCAAGTAGAGATATATATATATATATATATATTTATATATTTATATTTATATATATATATATTTATATTTATATATATATATATATATATATATATATTTATATTTATATATATATATTTATTTTATATATATATATATATATTTATATTTATATATATATATATTTATTATATATATATATATATTTATTTTATTTATATATTTATATATATATATTTATTTTATATATTTATATATATATATTTATTTTATATATTTATATATATATATTTATTTTATATATTTATATATATATATTTATTTTATATATTTATACCTATATATTTATTTTATATATTTATACATATATATTTATTATATATATTTATATATATATATTTATTTTATATACATATATATATATGTATATATATATTTATATATATTTATTTTATATATTTATATATATATATATATATATATTAAAATAAACATAGTTTGAGTATATTTTAATATAAAAGCTCTAATATATATTGAGCACTTTTGTAAAAGTAATGGTTTTGTTCATTTTATTAATATTTGAACTTACTTAATTAATATATTTATATATATATATATTTATATATATATATATATATTTATATATATATATATATTTATATAAATATATATTTATATATATATATATTTATATATATATATATATTTATATTTATATATATTTATATATATATATATATATATATTTATATATATATATATATTTATATATATATATTTATATATATATATATATATATATATATATATATATATATATATATATATATATATACAGTCACTATCCACATAGATGAACCATGAGACTTCAGGTCACGTGTCATTTATGTTTTCTATTTTTATGGATGGCGTCACATTTTTATTAATTCTACATTCATTATGTCGCAAAGCATTTCTTCCCAATGTCTTAAATGAATGATGTCATCCATTTGTGACGTCTTCCTTTTGTGAGGTTGTATCTTCCAACTCTATTTAAGTGGATGACGTCATCCCATTGTGACGTCATCAAGCGTTCACAGAGACAAACATACAAGATAATAAATCCCACCGAGTTTTGGCAGTATATAGATTTTCCAATGTCTAATTTAGCTTGCCTGCAAACCGCTTCTTCGCTTACAATAGAAAATATTTTCTAACCTTTTTGATGACGTCATTCCTGGCATGGATCACACTTCCCTCACTTCTGTTTTTTTCATTCTAGTCCCATCTGACCTTCTGACCTTGCTAGACAACTCTTTTCCCTGTCTGTTCTTTGAATGCTTGTAAGAAAATATGGAAAATAACAATTATATTATACTATACTTACTGAAATACCAACAATCAATATGCAACATCTTAACACATCCTGACATTCTTAATTATCACCCCGGACTTAGGGTTATGTTTAGGGCTAATAAAGGACAGGTTTTCATCATACCATGAGTTATCTTCTCTTGCGAATAATCATCAAAATTGATACCTTATTAACACAACAAATCGTTTAATCTCTTCGCTGTCAACAAGTATACATAATATAAAATTCAAATCTTAGGTACATGTTTTAGTGATGTCTGCCAGTTTAAGAAGCACCGTTTATTTTCCATTGTGTTTTTTTGTTTTAAAAGCTGAGCTCCTGCCGAGGGCTATTTTGACCTTAGGAACATATGAATATGGGTTTAGAATAATAATAAAAAAAAACGAATTCAAATTTAATTAGTGAAGTAAACAATTTCTCATTGCCCATTGTTCGCCTATTTGATGCTATGGTCAAAGGAATGTTGTGATTTCCAATCTCTCTCTCTGTCCCTTGTCTACATCACATTATTACATTTAATTTTATCATTCATTGCATAAGATCTGCGTCTCAAAAGCCATTTTTATTTATGAAGATGTTCTTCCACACTAAGGAATAAGTGGCTCCACGCTACATATGTCTATTGGTGTCTACATATATTTATTTATCGCCACAACTTTATATATAAATATACTTAATTTATGCATTAAATATGGTCCTTCAAGTGTATACTTACGTTATATGATCAGGGTGAGATTTCAATTGTCTCATTTAGGATGTAAGGGCGATAACTCTGTTCATATTTCCGTTCTTGTTAGTTGCAAAGTTCTTCTTGAAGCAATGAAACAATGACAGCTTTTCTCATTGCCCATTGTTCGCATATTTGATGCTAAGGTCAAAGGAATGTTGTGATTTCCAATCTCTCTCTGTCCCTTGTCTACATCACATTATTACATTTAATTGTATCATTCATGCATTTATATTATAAGTATACATACTGCTACTCGTGTCCACTGTATTCCATGGATCAGTGATTGACTCGTCTACGATCTACCAGACTTTTTGACAATCTGCTGCTTTGTACGGATTCGAGTGGTGGCTGGCTACAAAGGAAGCAGAAACAAGACTATTACTCATAGAGCAAAGATGTTGTGTTGGACTTCTAGTCTGACACCATCTGAAATGTCACCGTGACAATGTTACCCTGATCTCAGAGAAAATTAGGAAACTGGCAAACGTCAACAACATCGCGAAAACTGGATCCAAGATGGAGACCCTTTGAAAAATAACTGATAGGATGGCCAAAACAAAATAGGTTGGATCATTTACATCAAGATCTAAAAACAACTGGACACTCCTCACGTTATTATTAATGGTCAATTATATGTATGGCTAAGAAATATTCACTGTGTAAATTTAAGAAAGGTAAACTCTGTGGAATCATTCCATATTATATCATCTAAGGATAACCTCTTAAATAAAAAATCAGAGGTAATACAAAATTGTATTCATCGATCAAATTTTGGGCAGTGTTGGTTGGAATGATCTGATGCAGACCAGGGAGAGTGTAATAATAGTGATAAAACAAATCCTGGCCCAGAGTTTCACCATGTATGGTGGAGGGAGAAATCCAGTGCAGACCCTGCTGTGTGGATAAAGGCAGAAAATTATGATTTATGTAGGGTATAATTTGAATCAGCACAAACAACAATATTGCGGAAACTGGATCCAAAATGGAAACACCTGGAAAAAGGCCGATATAATGGCCGCAGCAAAGATGCTTGAAAGAGTTAAACCAACATTTTACAGTTTCAAAAACCTTATTCAAGGTACTTAATTTTACCTGATGATCTGCCAAGCAAGTACCTGCTTGGTAGTGAAACACGTGTAGGTAAAAAACTCTTTAATTTGAAAAATGATAAATAAATAATTTTTGAATGAAAAAATCTTTTGTGGTGTTGATTGGGCTCCTGAACGGAATGCTTTGGTAAGCTTTTAAAAAAATCATATATATATATATATATATATATATATATATATATATAGTCCCACTCGTACCACTGGTAGTCTGGAAACATTTTTCAATTGCGATCGAAAAATCAAAATCACCAAGGAGAATAACTCATATTTTAATAGAAAAATATGAAAAGACTTGTCTTTTTTTACAACTGAAATGTTATTTCTTTTTCTGTATATATTTAAGAAATGCGCAAACAAATAAAAATCAAACAAAATTAAAATTACTTAATTGCATCCCGAACAATGTCGAAACGCCACGTAGATACAGCTGGTCCGTCAATATAAGCAAGTGTTAAATTCATAACTAAATAAAATATGGTATTTTTGCCAGAAGTGTAAGACAATGGAGATGGATGAGGATGTAAGACAATGGAGATGGATGAGGATGTAAGACAATGGAGATGGATGAGGATGTAAGACAATGGAGATGGACAAAGTATCTCTGGATGATGAAGCTACTGAGGTTGTTGAGAAGTTTTGTTACCTTGGTGATACCATTGGATCACAGGGTGGAGCATATGCTAGTGTGATTGCTAGAGTTAGGAGTGAATAGAGTAAGTTCAGGGAACTTCTGCCATTACTAACCAGCAGAGCGTTATCACAGTTGACCAAGAGAAGAGTCATATATACGCAGTATGATAATGTATTAAAGTGAAGCCTGACCAGTGAGGGTTGAGGACATGCGTTGCATGCAGAGAAACACAGACCATATCATACTATTCACTGTTGAGCACCCCGACGCATCTGGATCTCTATCACTATTATACTTTAACCTCTGCGTCACCTAGGACAGACACATCAACACAAACTTGTGCAGATATATTTTCGTAAACTACAAATCAACCCTCCCCACCAAAACCAAAGTAGCACATAATGCTATGAATTAAATACTCCACATCCATAGAAAATGCACTAAAGAAATAGAAAAATTTACCCCTGTTAAACACTTCCAGCAAGTATTCAAGCGAAATGGCTACTCTACCAACACCAGGTATTTAATTCACCCCCACCGCAGGAATATGTGACACAAGGTTGGAAAGTGGGGGAAGAGTCAAGACAGCGCCCCTAAAGAAGGAGCACTCTGGCCTAGCTAAAATAGCCTGGGCAACCCCATCGGCTTCACCGGTCAGGGCGCCTCAGGCAGTAAGCGATAAACTTACTTTACCCCAAAGAAGGGAGGCAAGGCCTAAGAGGGTGCACCTACTAGGACAACCCAAGACAGTATACCTCAGCCCGGCAGATAAAAGGCCACCAAAATGGCCCAGTTCCTGCCAGACTGATTATCAAGAACGAATCCTCGACTGGTATTACCCCATCCCGATGTCCTCAATCAAGCGCAGTTAATGAGAGACTGAATAGGATGGTGCGTATCCAACACCAAATACCACCTTAAGACCTCCAGAAAAAAGCTGCAGCAAACACTCTCTAACACCTGTTTCTTAAAAGTAACACATTTTAACGATAGGACCAAGAACATTTAGACATCTAACTTACAGATTTCAGACCAACACTGAAGAAACACCAAATCAAGAACATCAACCAACAACAATCCTTACAAATTACACCATCACCAACACAGGCTTATGCAACCGCAAATATACAGTATACGAAATGCAATGAATTCTACATCACAGTTATGGTTATGGTTAGGGTTAGAGTTATAGATATGGTTAGGGTTAGGGTTAGGGGTAGACTTAGGGTTAGGGTAAGGGTTAAAGTTAGGGTTAGAGTAAGGGTTAGGGTTAGGGTTAGCGTTAGGGTCAGGGTTTGGCTTAGGGTAAGAGTTAGGGTTAGGGTCAGGGTTAGGGTTAGGGTTGGTGTTAAAGTTAGGGTTAGGGTTAGAGTTAAGGTTAGGGTTAGGGTTTGGGTTAGGGTAAGAATTAGGGTTAGGGTTAGTGTTTGGTTTCATACTAGGGCTAGTGTTAGGGCTAAAGTTATGTTCAGGGTTAAGGATAGGGCAAGGGTAAGGGCTGAGGTTATGGTTAGGGTTAGGGCTATGGTAGAGCTAAGGTAAGGGCTTCGTCTAGTGTTAGGGTTAGGGTTCGGATTAGGGTTAGGCAATGGTTAGAGTTAGGGCTAGGGTTAGGTGTAGGTTTTGGGTTAGGGTTACTGTTGATGGTTAGGGTTAGGGTTTAGGTTTGGGATAAAGTAAGGGTTAGGGTTAGGGCTAGGGTAAAGGCTAGGGTAAGGGTTAGGGTTAGGGCTAGGGCTAGGGCTAGGGCTAGGCTAGGGTTAGAGTTAGGGTTGGGGTAAGGGTCACGGTTAGGGTTAGGATTAGGGTTAAGGTTTTTGGTACGGGTCAGGGTTAGTATTAGAGTTAGGGTTAGGGGTTAGTGTTAGGGTTGAGGTAAGTGTTTGGTTTAGGTTTAGGGTTTATGGTCAGGGTTAGGGCTAGGGTTAGGGTTAGGTTCCGGGTAAGGCTGAGGGTTGGGGTTACTGCTAGTTCAAAGGTTAGGGTTATGGTTAGGGCTAGGGCTAGTTTAGTGGTAGGGTTAGGGGTAGAGTTAGAGTTAGGGCTAACGTTAGGGTTAGTGTTAACGTTAGGGTTAGGGTTAGGGTAGAGTTAATGTAAGGGTTAGGGTTGGGGTTAGGGTAAAGATTAATGTGAGGATTAGGGTTAGTGTCAGGTTTAGAGTTGAGGTTAGGGTTAGGTTAGTGTACAGTTAGTGTCGGGTTTGGTTTAGAGTCGGTTTAGGGTTAGAGCGTAGGTAAGAGTTAGGGTTAGAGTTTGGGTTAGCGTTTAGGGTAAGGGTAAGGATTAGGGTAAGGGTTAGCGTTAAGGTTAGGGTCAGGGTAGTGGGTAAAAGTTAGGGGTATGGGTAGGGTTAGGTTTAGGATTTTGTGTTAGGTTGCGGGTGACGGTTTGGGTATCAGCTAAGGGTCAGGGTTACGGTAAGTGTTAGGGTAAGGGTTTAGGGTTAAGGTTAGGGCTAGTGTTAGTGTTTAGGGTTAGGGTTTGGGTTAACTTTAGGGTTTAGGGTAAAGTTAGGGTAAGGGTTAAGGTTAGAGTTAGGTTTTAGTTTGAGGTTAGAGTAAGGGTTAGGGATAGGGTAAGAGTTGTAGTTAGGGTTACGGTTAAATTAGATTGACGGTAAAGGTTAGGGAATGGGTGAGAGTTAGGGTTACGGTAAAGTTTAGGGTAAACTTTTACCCTAACCCTAACTGTTACCTTTACCCTAGCCCTAACCTTAACCCTCACCCTAAAACCCTAACCCTTACCTTGAACACTAAACCCTTACCCTAACCCTGTCCCTAAACCCTAATCCTAACAGTAAAATAAACCCTAACTTTAACCCTTACTCTAAACCCCAACCGCAACCCTAACCATAACCCTACAATCTAACCCTAGACCTAACCCTAACCATAACTCTGACCCTAACCTCAAAACCCTTACCCGAACCGTATCCTAACCCTTACCCTAACACTAGCCCATACCCTAACCCTAGTCCTTACCCTGCCCCTTGTTCTAACCCTAACTTTAACCCTAACTCTGACCCTAACCCTAACCTATAATCCTAACCCTAACCCTAACCCTAAACCCTATCCATCACTTTATCCATAATCTTTACGGTAACCCGAACCCTAACCTTAAACCATAACCCTAACTCTAACACTAACCTAACCCTAACCCTTAGCCTAACCCATACCCTAACCCTTACCCTAGCTTTAACCCTAACCCTAAACCTAACCCTACCCCTACCCCTAACCCTAACCCTAACCCCTTACCCTTACCCTAACCCTAAATCTAACCCAAACTCTCAACAAAAACTAAGCCTAACTTTAACCATTACCCCAAACCTAACACTTACACTAACCCCAGACCTTTACCATACCCCGAACCCTAACCGTAACTCTTATCCTAGACCTGAATCTTGCCCTAACCCTTAACCGTAACTCTAACCCTAGCCCTAGCCCTAGCCTTAGCCTTAACCTTAGCCCTAATCCTAACACTAACCCTAAACCCTAACCCTAACCCTAACCTTAATCCTAACTCTAAACCCTAACCATAACTATAACCATTAACCCTAACTCCTATCCCTAACCCGTTACCTTAACCCTAAACCTAACTCTGACCATAACCTTAACCCCAACCCTAACGCTGACCTAACCCTAACCCTAACCCTAACCCTTACCCTAACTCTAACCCTAACCCTAGCCCTAGCCCTAACCCTAACCCTAACCCTAACCCTAACCCTAGCCCTAACCCTTACCCTTACCCTAGCCTTGAACCTTACCCTAACCATAATGGTAACCAAAACTCTAGCCTTTACCCTAACCCTAACCCTTTCCCTAACGGTAACATAAACTCTAACCGTAACACTAAAATCCAACCCTAACCCTAACCCTAACCCAAACACTAACCTACCCCTTACCCTAACCCTTACCCTAAACCTTACCCCAACCAACACCCTACCCCTAACCATAAACCCTAACCTTGGCCCTAACCCCAACTGTAACCCTTTCCCTAATCCTAACCCTAGACCTAAACGTAACCGTAGCCCTAGCCCTAGTCCTAACCCTAACCCTAGCCCTAGCCCTAACCCTAACCCTTACCCTAACTTGAACCCTAATCCTAACCCCTAACCCTAACCCTAACCCGTACCCTAACCCCTGGCCCTAACCAATAACCCTAACCATAACCCTAACACATAACCTTAACTCTTACCCTACACTAACTCTTACCCTAACCCTAGCACTAACCCTAACCCTGACCTTAACCATAACCCTAACCCTTACCCTAACCCTTAACTCTAACCCTAACCTTAACCCTAACCCATCACCTTAACCCTTACCCTTAACCCTAACTCTTACCCTACTCTTACCCTAACTCTTACTCTAAACCTAACCCCTATCCTAACCCTAACCCTAACCCTAAACCCTAACCTTTACCATAACCCTAACCCTAACCCTTACCCTAAACCTAACTCTTACCCTAAACTCTAACCCTAACCCTAACCTTTACCCTAGTCCTAACCCTTACCCTAACTTTAACCCTAACCCTAACCCCTAACCCCTAACCCCTAACCCCTAACCCTGAGCCTAACCCTTACCCTAAACCTTAACCTTAACCCTTATCCTAACCCTAAACACTAGCCCTAACCCATAACCCTAACCCATAACCCTTACTCTTACCCTAACCGAACTCTAACCCTAACCCGAGCCGTAACCCTAACCCAAACTCTAATCCTAACCCTTACCCTAACCCTAAACCTAACCCTAACTCTACCCCTAACTCTAACCCTAACCCTAACCGTAACTCTAACCATAACCCTAACCCTAAGTCTACTCCTAACCCTAACCCTAACTCAAACCCTAACCCTAACCCTAACCCTAACCCTAAACCTTACCCTAGCCTTTACCCTAGCCCTTACCCATAATCCTAACCATAACCCTAACCCATAACCCTAACTCTTACCATACCCGAACTCTAACCCCAACCCAAGCCCTTACCCGAAACCAAACCCTAATCCTTACCCTTACCCTTACCCTAACCCTAAACCTAACCCTAACCCTAACCCACAACCCTAACTATAACTCTTCCCCTAACCCATATTCTTAACCTACCCTAACCCTAGCCCTAACCTTAACCCTTACCCTTATCCTAAACCCTAACCCCTAACCCTATCCCTGACCCTAACACTTACCCTAACCCCAAATCTAGCCTTGACCCTAACTCTAACCCTACCTTGACTCTAGCCATAACCCTAGCCCTAACCCTAACCCTAAATCTAACCCTACCTCTAGCCCTAAACCTAACCCCACCATAACCCTAGCCCTAACCCTTACTCTAACCCTTACCCTAACCCTAACCCAAACCTAGCCCTAGCCTTAACCCTTACCCTAGCCGTAACTTTAACCCTAACCATAACCCATAACCTTACCCTAACCTTTTACTCTAACCCTAACCCTAACCTAACCCTAGCCCTAACCCTAACCCTAGACCTAACTTTTACCCTAACCATAACCCATAACCTTACCCTAACCTTTTACTCTAACCCTAACCCTAACCCAAACCTAACCCTAGCTCTAGCCCTAACCCCAACCCTAACCCTAACTTTAACCCTAACCATAACCCATAACCTTACCCTAACCTTTTACTTTAACCCTAACCCAAACCTAACCCTAGCCTTAGCCCTAGCCCTTACCCTAACCCTAGCCCTAGCTCTAGCCCTAGCCCTAACTTTAACCCTAACCATAACCCATAACCTTACCCTAACCTAAATCTACCTTGACCCCAACTAACCCTAACCCGAGCCCTAACCCGAACCCAAACTCTAATCCTTACCCTTACCCTAACACTAACCCTTAACCTAACCCTAACCCTAACCCACAACCCTAACCATAACTCTAACCCCTAACCCATACTCTTAACCTACCTTAACTCTTACCCTACACTAACTCTTACCCTAACCCCTAACATTCGTTTTGGCATAACATCGATATTTTCTTTTTTTTTTAATATAATATTTTCGCATTTTATACACAACTTTTCTGTACAGCAGTATGTTGTAAAGATAATTACACAGCATTTAGTACTTTGTTCATATATTGAATGGTATTTAGTAAATACAATGTTAGTTAGAACAAAACAAACCATACAACTTTGCAATGTAAATGCTTTGATAACTCTTTTCTTAAGATTAGAAGTGTTTTGACGATCGAGTCTAAAGTGCACATTTTTACCTTTTCTGACAAGAGACCATATATAATTTCCCATCATAGCAGTATCCCATCGTCCGTGATATCTTCTTTCCATTGTTGCAATGTCCTGATGAAATCTCCCACCATGTTCTTCACTGACATCACCCAAGTTTTCGGGGAAGAAATCTAGATAAGAATGCAAAAAATGAACTTTTAAGGACATACGACAACCCAGTTTCCTGAAGTTCTCAATAAGTTTAGATACCAGTTGTTTGTAATTAGGATCCTTGTGATTTTCTAAGAATCCACGAACTACATCACAAAATGTGCACCAAGCTTCTTTTTCAACTTTTGTCTTCGCTCTTTCAAGTTTCTCTGACTTCAACATTGCATTTACTTGGGGTCCAACAACTATACCACCTTTGATCTTAGCATCTGATAGCTTTGGAAACATGAGACGAATTTCTTGAAAAGCTTCTCCTCCAAAATCTAAGGCCTTCACAAACTGTCTTACCAATCCTAGTTTAATAAGAAGTGGGTGTAATAAGATTTTGTTGGAATCTACTAGCGGCTGTCTGAGAACATTTTTCATTCATGGCTGCAGTTCCACTCGTGGTGGCCAATAAAACTTTCTTGTAATGATCATCATCAGCCCTGCTGTCCCATAAGCAAAGGAAACATGAGTACTTTGTGTATCTCCTTTGCAAGCCAAGTAAGAAGGCAAGCATCTTGAAATCACCACAAACATCCCACTTGAATTCAGCATAATTTATTTTGTCAAGAAGTTGTTTGACATTATCATAGTTTTCTTTCTTCTGTACGGAGTGGGCAAGAGGCAAAGATGAGTACTTATTTCTATTGTTGAGCAATACTGCTTTGAGACTTCGTGTTGAGCAATCTATGAAAAGTCACAATTCTGCAGGATCATGCGTAAGTCCAAGAGCAGTAAACAAACCAGTAACATCATTACAATAACACAGATCATCACTAATGTCATAGTAAATTTCAAATTATTCATGTCGTTTTCGGTATACAGATGTCCGACAGTCTTCCCCTACTAGATTCCATTCCTTCAGCCTTCAGAAGTTCAGCTCCTGACTTAGTAAGACCTACATCCCTGATTAAATCATCTAGCTCACTCTGATTTGGAAAGTGAGGCTCCGAAGTCGTTCTTGGTACAAAAGATTCCTCCATTTCTTGACTGCTGCTACTTGCTGACCCTTCAGATGAAATATCCATTGCATCTTCCGTCTGTAAAGAAAAACAAATACATATAGCAACTTAAACAAAGACTTGAATAACATTAGTATTCCATGAATCTGTAGGAAAATGAATGCATTGTAAATACTTAATATTCAAGTTAATTAAACGAATAGGCTATATTGCCGGTCCCGGCAAAATAACGATTCCTGCGTTATTTTGCCGGTTCATGTATATTTAACTAAATTGTTAAACATACAGTGACGCCCGGCACAATAATGAGTCTTACGTTATTTTTTTTTTTATTTATTTAAAACTTTGCCTGACTGATTTTTTTTGTTTGTTTTTAATTAATCTTTGTCTGATTGATTTTTTGTATAATTTAAAACTTTATTAAGCGACAATATATTTTAAAATAACGATAAAATTAATTTTTACTTCCGGTTGATTCGATTAGGAGTGAACTCTTCAAAATTACGACTTATTTTATGATTTCATTGAAAGAACATTTTAAAATAGAAACTGTTTAAATCCAGTGATTTTCTGTATATTTTAACATTATCGAAGTTTTTCTTCATAAAGAAATTTTACATTAAAATCTTTCCTTTGTAAAGCACATTTTAAACAAGTAAATGTTACCAAAGGCAACATAAATTATTCTTCTACCTGTATAAGTTTATTTGTTTATTTGATTATTTATTTTTATGAAAAAAAATAATTTATCAAAATAAATAATAAAATAAACAAATAAACTTATACAGGTAGGTAGAATAATAATTTATGTTGCCTTTGGTAACATTTATTTGTTGCTTATTTTTTTCTTTATATATAACTTATATATAACTTAAGGAAAATTTCAATTACTTAAATCGAGAGCAGACTTAGTAATGTTGGGAAAATTCATCAACATTAATTCTATTATGAAAAGTAAGCAGATATTTCTTTAACCGACACATTAATAGGGCAGGTCGATTTTTTTTTATTTCTTTAACTGACACAACTGATGATGAAAACAAATTGTTTTTAAATATTTGCCCTTATTTATTTAATTACCTTTTCTTTCGCAAGGCCATAACAATTAGGTTTTTAAAAAAAATGAACCGGCATAATAACGATCCCTTTACATTAGTAAATAATTATTGTGCCGGGCGTCACTGTATGTTTAACAATTTAGTTAAATATACATGAACCGGCAAAATAACGCAGGAATCGTTATTTTGCCGGGACCGGCAATATAGCCTCTTCCTTAATTAAAAGTAAAACTTTTGGAGAGTACGATGAGACATAAACTTATATTTTTTGGTGATTGTGGTACTGGCATGCTGTTATCATGTGGGACAGGTGCTCTACATGATGGTATGTCTGGATACTGAAGAGCTTGTCTTCCTTTAACTTTTCTGTACTTTGTCACATCAATCATACAAAAGTAACAGTCATCGTGATCGTTCTTTCGACTCTCTCCATACTCTGGAAATGGCAAAAGGCATTGTCCTTCCTGTACCTGTTAGCCATCTTCTTGAGTAGATCGACAGCTTCCACATATCACATGATGGGCCCATGATGATGACAGCAGTTAAGAAGATGCGATCTGATTTATCATTCATATTGATGCGATGATATGATACGTTTTTTTTTTTTTGAAAAAATAAAAAAATGTCATCCTTTAAACTTTTAGCCGAATAAACAAAAAAATTAAAACTTTTCCTACTCGTCAGACGAATACATTGCAAACAATATTTCCAGATATAAGACACATAAAACCAGCAAAAGAACCAATGTTAAAACATCAGCATATTCAGGAAAAATCCACCGACCGCACGTACTCCACGAATCCTTGCTAGACATTACACTGCCACAAGCGTCAGCAGCTTCACCATCGAATCTCTGCTGGACGGAACAGCATTTTCACTACCACAATGAACGCAGCCAGCAGCAGCGACTTCACTCTCTCTTTCTACAACACAACAACAATGACTGACTTCATCATCACTATCGTCATAGCAACGATAGCAACTATTAATCGATTCATGCATCATCAACATCGTTCTTTTAACTTTGTGACGTTTGCTCAGTCGGACAAATTCGTCCAAATTACCTTGTGACGTTAAGGTTACGAGTTCAAATGACGACCTCGGCGTCGAAATTATTTATTGTTTATTTAGTTGTTAAGATGTGCCCTAATGTATTTCTTATGTTTACAAAGATTCTAGCTGACTTGAAAAATTAAGTAAATAGTAATTACCCGCCCCCTTTTTTACGTTTACAAAAATTCTCGCCGACGGACGGACAGACAGATAGACAGAAAGATAGACAGACAGAGAACCTGATCGTTATATTATAAGTGCACAGTTGTACAGCAGCTACATCCAAGGAAAAGACCAAAGGACATCATTGTTGTGATATCCGTATACATTGATTGATGTCGATTAGACGAAAATACAAGGAGGCTGAAGTGAAACACGTTTATTTACTTAGGTGTACAAACCGAAACTGCTGACGGTGAGCCCGAAACCGGAAGAGGGGATATGGGAAGGGAGTGGGAGGAGAGCTAGCTAGATTTCTATTGCTGATACTACAACATCTCCTTCTGTATTAAAGGAGAAGTACGTTGGGCTGTGATGGGCTGGAGAGGTTGCGGGGTGGGGGAGATAGTTCATTTTGTTCTGTTACAGGTCGAGCCGCTGGGTGGGTTTGCTCGTCCTGTTCGACCTACGTAGTTTGGCAGGTGTTGATGGAACTGGTGGATGTGTGCTTGAGATGGTTGATGGTTGACCACTGGCTGGCCGTGGTCCCTGTGCTGGGATAGTGCTGTGAGGGTAAGGGACTCGGTGTGTGCCACAACAAATTTTCCGTTAATGCTGGCATTTCGTGTTGTCCGCCTTTCCCTTTGTTGGCCTTAATAACTGCCGGTTTCTGCGATGGATTCCACTGTTGGCGAATTTTACTACATATGACCTTGGCTCTGCTGCGATCTGCACAATCTTTCCAGGTTCCCAGAGTCTGGTTCTTTTGTCCTGAACATGAACCTGTTGGCCGGTATGTAACTGTGTGTGTTGATGGCTATTCTTTCGGTCATACCACTTTTTTGTTTCTTCTTTGCTCTTCTCCAACTCTAGCTTTGTTTGTTCATCCCCTAGTTGTTGTTTCGACACTAGTGGGGTCCTCATGGGTCTTCCATTCAGTAGTTCTGCTGGGGATTTGATTTGAGCTGATAGCGGTGTGGCCCTGTATGCCATCATTGCTAGGTGGGTGTCTGTGTTCGTTTCTCGTGCTTTCAACAACAACTTTTTACAGACGCCCACCATCCTTTCTGCGAACCCGTTTGACTGGGGGTGGAGTGGTGACGAGGTAGTGTGCCTAAAGTTGTACGATTTGGCAAAATCTTCAAACTCTGCACTGGAATACTGGGGCCCATTGTCACTGAATACTGCCTCTGGGACACCTCGTTCTTCGAACAGGAGCTTCATTTGTCGGATTACTGCAGCTGATGTCGTCGAGTGGAGACGCCGTATGAAAGGGCTGCGGCTGTAATGGTCCCCCACCAGTAAAAATTCCTTATCTTCCATGGTAAAGATGTCGGTACTGACATACTGCCATGGGTAAGAAGGGGTCTCGTGCTGGAGTAGTGTTTCTGATGGGAGACTGGGTTGGTACTTCTGACATGTGGAGCAGTCTCTAATTAGTTCCTCTATGTCTTTGTTGATACCGACCCAGAACACTGCTGTTCGGGCCAGTAAGCGGGGTTTCTCTATCCCTTGGTGGGATGAATGTAGTTGTTGTAGGATGTCTGGTTGAAGTGAGCGAGGTATGATGATTTTGTTGCCTTTAAGGAGTACTCCATCTTGGAGGCCAATTTCGTCCCTATAATTCCAAAAAGCTTGTACGTGAGAGTGGCAGCAGGATCGATTTTCTGGCCATCCAGACATAACTGTGCTGGTGAGCTGTTTTAATACTGGGTCTTTGGGTGTTTCTGCCTTGATATCTAGCAAGCGAGTTGGGGATGCGTTCAGGTGTGCGTTAAGTAGATGTATGTTGATGTCTACATCCCTGATTGGTTCCCCTGGGATTGGTGACACCCTGGACATGCAGTCGGCTATGGGAATGGATTTTCCTGGATTGTATTTAACTGTGAAATCATAGCCTTGGATTTTAAGTAACATTCTCGCTAACCTTGGTGGTGCATTAGCAAGATTCTTTAGGGCTATTGATTCTAGCGGTTTGTGATCAGTTATTATTGTCACTGCTTGGCCCCATACATAGTGATGGAACTTTTCCAGCCCAAAAACCACTGCTAGCATTTCGCGTTCTATGTTCGAGTACCTTGTCTCAGGCCCCGACAGGGTTTTGCTTGCTAGAGCGACCGGCATTCCATTTTGGATGAGGGCTGCACCCAGTCCAGCTGATGATGCATCAACCTGTATATTTATTGGCGCTTTTGGATCAAAATATTTAAGCACAATTGCTTTCCCTACTTCGTCTTTTATGCTGTTAAAAGCCATCTGTTCCTGTTCAGTCCAGATGAATTGAGTTTTTGTTGACAGAAGATCTCGGAGTGGCTTGGTCAGCATTGCCAGTTGTGGCGAGAATTTGTTTAAATAATTTGCTAGCCCAAGAAAGCTTGCTAATTGTTTTTCGTCTTTTGGTGGTTTCATTTGGACGATCGCCTCTGTCTTCTTTGGGTCTGGTTTTATTCCATCCCTTGATATAATGTGGCCAAAAAAAGAGATTTCTTGCGTGCGGACCACTAATTTATCCGGGTTGAATTTGCAGTTCTTAGACCGAGCTCTTTCTAGGAGTTTGTTGAGTGCTATGTCATGATCGCTGCCATCCTCCTCAAATCCAACGATAACGGTGTCGTCCGATATTGAGAGGACATTTTTTATGTCCCCAAAGGTCTCAAACATGGCTCGCTGAAATTCGTCTTGCACACTCTTGACCCCCATTGGGAAGCGCTTAAACATATAGCGTCCCTCAGGAGTGATGAATGTTGTAAGTTCTCTTGATTTTTTGTCCAGCTTCATGTTCCAGTAGCCTGATTTCACATCCACTATTGAGAACCATTTTGCTCCATGAAGTCTGGAAATGATTTCCTCAAATGTTGGTGTAACAAAGTGTGGCCGCAACACTGCCCTGTTTAAGTCCTTAGGGTCCAGGCATAGTCTAACAGATCCATTGGCTTTTGTGACGCATACAAAAGAGTTGACCCAGGCTGTCGGTTTTGTTACAGGGGTTATTATATCTTCAGCTACAAGGGAGTCTAACTCTGCTTTGAATTTCTCTTTCAAGGCTATTGGTACCCGACGGGGTGGGTGTATTACTGGGGGTACTGACGGGTCAATTTTGATGCTGTACTCCCCTGGCAAGCAGCCAATGCCTTCGAATATGTCAGCAAATTCCTTGAGTATCCGTTCTCTTTCTTTCGTATCTCCTTCTGGTTTTGATTGTACTGCCGCGGGTAAAGTGGTGTGGTCTTGTTTTGGTATATTGGTCCCTATTGTAAAATTGAGGGTCATTAGTCCTAGTTTCCTAGATGTCTGGAGGCCAAGTAGCGCGGGTCCATCACTTCTTACTACATGGAAGTTGGTACTTGTGAACTTGTCACCATATCTGACTCCTAGGTGACATATGCCCACTTGGTCGATTTGAACACCCCCAAAGGCTAATAGTCGGATAGGAGTGTCTTGAAGGTGTACATGCTTGAGTTTTTTTAAGTATTCCCAAGGGATAAGGTTGCTCATAGCGCCTGTGTCCACCTTTGCATTTATTTTTATTTGGGATCTGTTGTTCCCTATTCTTAATTCCGCATATGCCTCTCTAGCATCTGTTGGAGTATGCGATTTTGCTGATATGGTATGGAAATATGCCTTTTTTGGCAAGTCGTCGTTTTCTTCGTCGCTGTGTGCTGTTATGTTGTGAGCGTTTCTATATCTTGGGGGTTTTGCCGATCTTGGAGGTCTATCGTGCTTATTAATGGAGTCTTTTGTGTCTCTGGTGCGGCAAACAACTGCAAAATGCCCTGTCCTCCGGCACTTCCCACAGGTTTTTCCTTTTGCTGGGCATTCACCCCTGTAATGGCCTTTTCCACAGAAGTAACATTTATTATAGTGCTCCTTCCCCGTCTTTATTGCGTGGGCATCTTCTGTTCTTTCCTCGGGGATCTTTGGTTCTCTATGTGTGTTTTGTATTGCCTCCACCTGCTTCAGTGTTGCCTCTTCTGTCTCTGCAGCATGTAGCGCTTCTGCGATGCTGAGATTCTTTCCTTCTTTGAGTAATGCCTTTTGTGTGGACTTTATGTTCAGTCCAAAAATAAAAAGGTCGACCAGAAGGGTTTTCTCGACGGGGAGATCGTACTCGCACTGTTTTATTATTTGCCTTAGTCTCTTCAAGAATCCGTGGGCTGCTTCATCAGGTTGTTGCCGGCACTGTAGGAGCTGGTATCTCGCGACGCGGAAGTTTGACCTCGGCTCTATATATGCGCGAAATTTCTTGATGTAGTGTTCTACATTGCACGCTTCACCTGCCTCAAATTCAAATGTGTCACTCAACTCTTGGCCTTCTATTCCCGACTATAGCAACAGATAATTCACTTTTACGTCTTCACTTGCATCTTTGAGAGGTCCGTTAAAGTGCAACATAACCTGTCGAGCGAATCTGTCGAAATCTTTTGGTAAATTGGCACTCTGCCAATCCATAGACGGGGGAGGTAATTGACAGGCCATTGTTGATAAAGTGAATTAGTACACGTAGAAGAAATGAAAAAGAATACGTATTATTATTATTTTTTGTTTGTTTTTTTTTTTTGTTGTGTAACTTAAGTTATTAGCGTACGATATTTGTATATAAATTATTTTGTTGTTGTTGTTGTTGTTGGTTTAGAAAAATAACAATAACAATATGGATATGAATAGCGAATCGCCTACCTTCACAGGGTCTTGTTCTGGCGTTTTTCGACAGCATTTCTCTGTTTGCTTGTTTTTTTGTTTTTTTTTTGTTTTTTTTTTGGTATTATGTCCGTGACTTTGTAGATTCACTTTACACCGTGACTTACTTGTTTTGAGTTCCTCTTTTACCGTCTCCACGTGTTGACTGCTGACCCGTTTCTTTTTTTTTTGTTCATCTTCTCTATTTTTTTCTCTGTTGTTGTTCGACTTTTCTACGATAACTGTAGATGTCTATAACTTATTTGCAACCACTTCTGACACCATGTTGTGATATCCGTATACATTGATTGATGTCGATTAGACGAAAATACAAGGAGGCTGAAGTGAAACACGTTTATTTACTTAGGTGTACAAACCGGAACTGCTGACGGTGAGCCCGAAACCGGAAGAGGGGATATGGGAAGGGAGTGGGAGGAGGGCTAGCTAGATTTCTATTGCTGATACTACAACAATCATCACAACAGTCGTCAACCGATCTATGCATGAGAATTGTCCCACAAAGGATACTTCGGTCAAGATAATCATCATCATCATCCTACAGTAATGATCCATCATCTTTTCTGTCGACTCACTGAATCATGAACTCTTCTTAACAGTCAAATATTTATTTCTGTGAGGTAAATGCCACCTTTACATTTTGCTGCACGGATATGTGTTTCCCTCTTTGTCGGCCTCTGCAACAAACTTACATTGTTCGAAGTTCAAAGTTTAAGTCCGGTAATGTAATGAATAAGTTGAATGAGTATAAGAAGTTTGAGTATGCTTGAAAAATCTTTATTCTGCCAAGAACTACATGGGGATCGAATCTCTGTATGAACAATAGCTGCCTAAGAGAAAAGTGAACAAAGGGAAGTAATTCACTTCCAAAGAGCATAAACGGAAATTCAAGAGGTTTTCCTATTTTCATCACAAGTAAAACGTATTGTCAACTGAGATGTTCAAAACGCGCTAGATTGGAATTTTTTTGCATGCAGTCATTATGAAGAGGGCGTGTGTTTCTATTTCTACAGTTGCAAAGAATAGTTGGTGAACAAGAACTAGTGTTAGTTTAGAAGTTTCGAATGTTATCATTATTAGAAGCGATTATGCATTAATTTAAATTAAGAACAGCCAGCGATGACGATCTTTTAGTATGTTTGTATCTATGTGAAGCTTTGAAGTTACTTTCAATAATCCTACAAAATTCCTTAATGGTGTTAGTTTGGATGTTATGTAAATAAGAGGGATTAAACTATGTAATATTTCGTCTCCTATTCTTTTTCAACTTCTTACTTTTTCTTAAATGTTTAGTAGGTTTCTCAATTAAAGCAGTAACATGAGTGTCTTTATTATTGCATAAAGAAGTTATTTTGCTATAGTTATTGGTATTTAGAGATATCTGGCTATTATCACCCTTGGTCATAGTATGAGTTAAAGCATTAGTTTTTTTTCCTGGAGAGGTTCGCATCTTTCAAAAATCTAATCCTTTACCATGAAGTCGATGATTAAAAAGAAACAGCGTTATTGCCCAAAAATATTTTTATTCGCTGACAATTAGAAATTCTGTTAAAAATATCAGGAACAATAGAGAAAAGTGAGAAACGCCCAAACCCCTCTTAAACCTTTGTTTAAAACTAACGAATCTGATTAGTTAGTTAACTAGAATAAACACTACTTAGATATAACTTCAATGACAAACCATACACCTACGCAATTAGCTTGATGATTTAACCCGGAAATGAAACATGAATGTTTCTGTGTAGCTTACTTACCATAAATATATTTTTATACCCTTTCTCTCTCTCTCTCTCTCTCTCTCTCTCTATATATATATATATATATATATATATATATATATATATATATATATATATAGTCATCCACAGACAGACTGTTTCACTGCATCACAGCTCTTCGGTGCGGTTAGACTAGCATATCTCCCTTGCCAGGGATCGAACCGTCAACCATCGAGTTTATAGTCGTCAGCTTTATCCATTAGACAAACGGGAGAAATATATTATTATTATAATAATAATAATAATAATAATAATAATAATAATAATAATAATAATAATAATAATAATAATAATAATAATAATAATAATAACGATGAAACCGTTGATCATTGAATTCCATTATTCGATTTGTTCTTATTTCGTGAGTCGCTGAGGATTTAGGATGGACTGTAACGGACTTTTTTTTAAATAGTAAAGGTCTATCCATGTCAATGAAACCAGTGTACGTCTCTGAAATATCTAACGTATAGTTTTTAGATAAATAATTTGCGATCGAGCACTTTATTGATTTCTTTTCAACATACACCAGCGAATAGCGGGGACCTTCTATATATATATATATATATATATATATATATATATATATATAGAGAGAGAGAGAGAGAGAGAGAGAGAGAGAGAGAGAGAGAGGGAATGGTAGTTTGCTTGAAGCATGTTGGGAATAGTAGTAGTATGTTTAAGATGGCTAAGGGCAATGCAGAGTGCCGGGTAGGTTGTAAGCTGGAAGGAACAAAAATAATAAATCGAAGTGGGACTTACTATTTATTTTTCTTAAAATCTTACATAACTGCAAGTGTGATGTTAGCTGTTTGTGTGTTGTCCGGATGATTATAAAAAATCATTTATTTCCCCAAATATTAAATAAATGATTTTTTATAATCATCCGGACAACACACAAACAGCCAACACCACACTTGCTGTTATGTAAAATTTTAAGAAAAATTGATAGTTTATAAGTCCCACTTCCATTTATTATATTTGTTCCTTTCAGCTTACAACCTACCCGGCACTCTGCATTGCCCACAGCCTTCTGAAACATACTACATATATATATATATATATATATATATATATATATATATATATATATATATATATATATATATATATATATATATACTACTTTTAAATCGAACTACAAAGACAGTTTAAAATAAGTTAAAACACAAATAAACTTATATAGATAGGTAGAAGAGTAACTTATCTTGCATTTGGTAACATTTATTTGTTTCCTATTTATTTTGTCACCCCCTTTTCGTTCTGTTAGCTGTCGTTATAAATGCCCCCCCCCAAAAAAAAACAAATAATGAAACGTATGTTATGATTTAAAATTTAAAATTTAATTCATTAAATCGTTTAAAATAATATTATTACTTATAATAATTTAGAAATTAATATTAAGAAAAGTTTTTCGTATCTATAATAAAATAGCAGAGTAAAATTATAAGTGAATATTACTGAATATGAATTCATTAGACAATGTTTAAAAATAAATATGCAAATAATGTATAGCCTTGAGAGTGTTTAGTCAGGCTATCTGTGACTATATATACGGTAAGTGAAAATATTTTAACGTAATTGAATTATGAAAAGGTAAGGTGTTTTGATATTAGGGATGATCAAATTTCATCTGCTTGTCAGCCGATGATAGCTATCGTTTAAAAAAAGCGTCATTACTAAGCCACGCCCCTTTTTTCAGAACTATGGAAGTTCATAATCATCAAAATTGTCGCCGTTCTTGATTGACCCACTTAACGATAACTCAATTTTTGTATCACTTCTGCGCATTTGTAGAATGGATCTGATATTGTATGTAAAAATGGACCAAAATTTGAAAGATGAATACGAAATTTTCCGAAATCTGAATCTTTTAAAAACTTCAACCATTTTATTTAAGTACTGAACCTTACAGTTGGACTCATGTTTCGATACTAAAACATTGTGAGTTGTAAATTTTGCGAACATTTCTTAGAATAATAAAACAAATATATTTTTTAATATTGTTTTTACAATCGTATCCGTAATAAATTAAGCGAACATTTAACACAAAAAATTTTTTCTCGACGAGCAATATTTTATTTAGGTTATCATTTTAAAATTTCCAAAAGTAAGGGGTCCATTCGACTAGAAAATGATTTTTATTTCAGAATACATAATAACATATTAATCTACGAGGAATTATCTTTTGAAATCATTAATTTGAACATGTACCAAGTACTTTAATATATTTTTGCAAGCATTGGTTAGGGGCGGTCTTGAAAAAAATAATAAAAACGTTTGCCTTGAAAATTTCGAGTTAGCAATTGTTTTAAAAGAAAGCTTATCTCTTAACGCTTATGATACCGAAAATTTTATCGAAATACAATAGTTAGTTTTTGGTAGAATTTTTGAAAATTACATTTTTCACCTTATTAAATGAAATTAGTGCAGGTGCGTGTTTTTGATCATACCTATTTGATATGAATATAGTTCGGATAAACGAAAATATCTTTCGCACTTATTCATTTATATATATATATATATATATATATATATATATATATATAAAGCGGAGAACTAAAAGCGAACTTTTAGGAAAGTTAAAACCTACTATGAAAAGAATGCAGCTGAATATATGGGATAGAGCAGATAGATAATTGAATAAATTGCCTTTTTGCGGAATATACTTTGCTCTGAGCAACTGAATTGAAAAAAGATCTGCCTTTTGCTTTTCTAATTCCTTTTCATCCTTCTACTTATATATATATATATATATATATATATATATATATATATATATATATATATATATATATATATATATATGATGGATACTCCCCGTCGATTTCGACGTATGAGTGCCCCGTCAGGATCTTCCCGCGCGTATAATTGTAATTGCAAGGGTTGCGCAATCCCCAACAACACCTCTCCTGAGTCGGCACTGCTTGATTCCAATGGCACGTAGTTCAAGACGACTGGAAACAATGCCGAGATAAGCATATATATATATGCACAAACACCCATCTTTCACAAATTTAGCATGCCATCTGACAATGGATTTCCTTTCAAGGGCTTCTTTTTAAAATTTCCTGCGAAATGCACGCTGAACACATGTCCACGATTCAGTCTTTGCAAATTGGAGGACGCAAAATGCCTTGTCTTGTTTAGAGAACGCCATTACTGCACCTGGAAAGATAACACGAAAATCATTAGTATGACCAAAAACTTGATTAAGCAAGCTTTAAAATGACACCAGTTTCATTTTTCTACCTGGAATAGTTCATGAGATATACGCATTTGTAATGTTCCCAAGACTTTTGAAACACCCTGTATATAGTTAGCCTATATGTATGTTTGTGTGTGTGTGATATTCATATATTCGAGAGACAAAGAAAGAGAGAGTGAGAAGGAAAAGGTGACTGTTGACACCAAACGTCTTGTGTTAATCTTCCTAAACCGTGGCATCATCCCCAGCTGACGTCACTCCCACTCCACCGGAAGTGAGTATCATTCTATTCTTTCTGAGAGCATTTTAATGTAAAACATCCGTCGCCGTGAACACTAGACAAACAAAAAGCAACGAAGAAACTCATTCATTTTGGTCGCGCAGTTGATATCAATAATAACCAAACATATCAGATCGATAATCAGATTATTGTAAAATCGATTGTAATGAGGTGATAAAAGCCTCATGTGTGAATAAAGTATCTCAACTTGTTATGTATGATCAAAGTGCATTTGCGAATTATCGAACGGGGATCAATACCCAAGGAATCACGCAACACTCTTAATAAAACAACAGCATGACATCTCATGCAAAAGACGCGTCATTATGTAATACTGAACCCAAGTTGTAAAGAAAATACACTAGCAAGAAAAAAACATTGTTGACCATATTGCGAGGGGGGATATTTCCCTACACGATTTAGACTCGTCTGACGAACAAAGGCATAGGAATACTGACCACCAAATGTTACATACCTAAAAGGTCGTATCTATGTGGACACCTACATATTTATTTACTTATAAAATTCAATTACACCTATTGTTCAATCATTTCAAGTTATTAAAATCATTATTCTTTTCTTGCTGGTCGCCATACACGTCTTAAAGAAGGGGAATGATTCATTCAACCGGCTACAACTTGATCGTCCTGTGAGCTGCAATGTCAAAGAGGGAACAGAGAGGATATACCTGTTTCATCTCATCTTGTTATGTTAAGGAATCAGGCAGCACCCTTAATAAAAACGAAATGACAATGCAGCAAACACATGATGCAATACTGAATCCCAGTTGTAAAGAAATTACACCAGCAAGAAAACAAAAGTGTTACTTATGTTGGAACGAGGTATAGATGTTTTCAATGTTAGGAGGTGCATTATCCCAGGCTTTACCTTCCCTTTTTTGAGTCGCCTGAAGAGTTTTTACAAGGGAATACTGATGGGGTAGTTTAGGCTATTTTTACGGAGCCAGAGTGCATTCCCTTCTGATGTTCTGATTTTCAATTGCCCACTTCCCGTTTTGTGCCACATCTTCCTGCGGTAGGAAGGACATAAATATCGTCTATGTTGTGAGGGAGAATATTTCCCTACACGATTTAGACTCGTCTGACGAACAAAGGCCCAAGAATCCTGCCTACACCAAGTGTTACATACCTAAAGTGTCGTCTCCGTCTTTACACCTACATATTTATTTACATATAAAATTGATTTACACCAATTGTTCAATCGTTTCAAGATATTAAAATCATATCTTCTCTTCTCGCTGGTAGCCATAAATGTGTGTTGCTATGCTCCAAGTACCGAGTTACATTTTGTAGCTTCAATCAAAACACTTTCATGATTCTCATATTAATTGTGCAATTAATTGATAATTTGACACGTCTTAAAGAAAATGAATGATTTATTCAACTAGCTGTACCTTGATCGCCTTGTGAGTTGCAAAGTCAAGGGGGGGAGGGACAGAGAGAGGAGATACCTATTTTATCTTATTTTGTTATATACGCATTGCATTTGAGAATAATCGAATAACAAGATCATTCAGCACTCTAATGGGAGGTGACAGTGGTTAAGTGGATATCGACACGGACTGAAGACCTGGGTGTTCTAAGTTCGAATCCAGTCGGTTCCACAGTACCACTTTCACTTTAGGATGTTGGCAACCTGCTTGTGGTTCTTCCCGTAAGTACCCGATGTCTTTCCAGAAATATTTCTAACTAGAAAAAGATGAGGGGAAACTAATGCTAACACCAGAATCATCTGATTCACACGAAAGAAGAAGAAGAAACACTCTTAATAAAATCATGCAGCACTCTTAATAAAATCATGCAGCACTTTTAATAAAATCATGCAGCACTCTTAATAAAATCATGCAACACTCTTAATAAAATCATGCAGCACTCTTAATAAAATCATGCAGCACTTTTAATAAAATCATGCAGCACTCTTAATAAAATCATGCAGCACTTTTCATAAAATCATGCAGCACTTTTAATAAAATCATGCAGCACTCTTAATAAAATCATGCAGCACTTTTAATAAAATCATGTAGCACTCTTAATAAAATCATGCAGCACTTTTAATAAAATCATGCAGCACTTTTAATAAAATCATGCAGCACTCTTAATAAAATCATGCAGCACTCTTAATAAAATCATGCAGCACTCTTAATATAATCATGCAGCACTTTTAATAAAATAATGCAGCACTCTTAATAAAATCATGCAGCACTCTTAATAAAATCATGCAGCACTTTTAATAAAATCATGCAGCACTCTTAATAAAATCATGCAGCACTCTTAATATAATCATGCAGCACTCTTAATAAAATCATGCAGCACTCTTAATAAAATCATGCAGCACTCTTAATAAAATCATGCAGCACTTTTAATAAAATCATGCAGCACTTTTAATAAAATCATGCAGCACTCTTAATAAAATAATGCAGCACTCTTAATAAAATCATGCAGCACTCTTAATAAAATCATGCAGCACTTTTAATAAAATCATGCAGCACTTTTAATAAAATCATGCAGCACTCTTAATAAAATCATGCAGCACTTTTAATAAAATCATGCAGCACTCTTAATAAAATCATGCAGCACTTTTAATAAAATCATGCAGCACTCTTAATAAAATCATGCAGCACTTTTAATAAAATCATGCAGCACTCTTAATAAAATCATGCAGCACTTTTAAGAAAATCATGCAGCACTTTTAATAAAATCATGCAGCACTCTTAATAAAATCATGCAGCACTTTTAATAAAATCATGCAGCACTTTTAATAAAATCATGCAGCACTCTTAATAAAATCATGCAGCACTTTTAATAAAATCATGCAGCACTCTTAATAAAATCATGCAGCACTCTTAATAAAATCATGCAGCACTTTTAATAAAATCATGCAGCACTCTTAATAAAATCATGCAGCACTCTTAATATAATCATGCAGCACTCTTAATAAAATCATGCAGCACTCTTAATAAAATCATGCAGCACTCTTAATAAAATCATGCAGCACTTTTAATAAAATCATGCAGCACTTTTAATAAAATCATGCAGCACTCTTAATAAAATAATGCAGCACTCTTAATAAAATCATGCAGCACTCTTAATAAAATCATGCAGCACTTTTAATAAAATCATGCAGCACTTTTAATAAAATCATGCAGCACTCTTAATAAAATCATGCAGCACTTTTAATAAAATCATGCAGCACTTTTAATAAAATCATGCAGCACTTTTAATAAAATCATGCAGCACTTTTAATAAAATCATGCAGCACTTTTAATAAAATCATGCAGCACTTTTAATAAAATCATGCAGCACTCTTAATAAAATAATGCAGCACTCTTAATAAAATCATGCAGCACTCTTAATAAAATCATGCAGCACTTTTAATAAAATCATGCAGCACTTTTAATAAAATCATGCAGCACTCTTAATAAAATCATGCAGCACTTTTAATAAAATCATGCAGCACTTTTAATAAAATCATGCAGCACTCTTAATAAAATCATGCAGCACTTTTAATAAAATCATGCAGCACTCTTAATAAAATCATGCAGCACTCTTAATAAAATCATGCAGCACTTTTAATAAAATCATGCAGCACTCTTAATAAAATCATGCAGCACTCTTAATATAATCATGCAGCACTCTTAATAAAATCATGCAGCACTCTTAATAAAATCATGCAGCACTTTTAATAAAATCATGCAGCACTTTTAATAAAATCATGCAGCACTTTTAATAAAATCATGCAGCACTCTTAATAAAATCATGCAGCACTTTTAATAAAATCATGCAGCACTCTTAATAAAATCATGTAGCACTCTTAATAAAATCATGCAGCACTCTTAATAAAATCAACAACATGGCATCATGTAGCTGCAATACTTAACCCCAGTTGTAAAGAAATTACACTTCCGGTGTTACTTATGCTGGAATTAGGTACGGACATTTCCAATCTTAGTAGGTGCACTATCCCAGGCTTTACCTTTCCTCTTTGAGTCGAGTTAGGTTTATTGCAAATTTTCTGAAGAGCTCTTACAAGACAGTCCTAAAAGGGTCGCTCAGGCTATTTTTACAGATTTTGGTGCGCTGACTTTTCAATTCTCCATTTTCTAGCCTTGTGCCACATCTTCCAGCGGAGGAAGTAAATATCGCCTATGTTGTGACGGAGAATCCTTCCCTACACGATTTAGACTTGCCTGACGAACAAAGGCATACAAATATTGACTACATCAAGTGTTACATACTTAAAGAGTCGTCTCTATGTTTATCCTGATGTAATCATTTACTTATAAAATTAATTTACATCAACTGTTCAACCAATTCAAGTTATTAAAATAATATCTTCTCTTCTCACCAGTGGGAATGCACGCGCACTGCTATTCTGCCAGAATGATGACAATTTTGTGGCTGCAATTAAAACCATACAATTAATTAATTAATTCAACACGTCTTAAAGAAGAGGATTTATTTATTCAATCGGATGCAATTGATCGTCTTGTGAGCTGCAAAGACAAAGAGGGACAGAGAGAGAGAGACAGACAGACAGACAGACAGACAGACATTTTATTGTGGCATCTTTTCTGTTCTGAGCCTGTGCTGTCTGCAGTGAATCCCACGAGCAAATGAGAACAAATCTGGTCTTCATTCTCGATTACATGAAGATACGAGAATTCCCAGGAGACGTGGGGTCTATGCTTTTTACCAAGAGGCATAACTAGTTTCTCCCCGAAGGAGATGACTTTGATCTCAACAACCTCAAGCATCTCCATGATAGGACGTTAGCCTGTCACCTGTCTTATTCGCAGCAAGGCTGGTACTCATTTTCAGCGTCTGGTATTCTCAAATAGTCACCCATCTAAATACTTCACTTCCGTGATCATACTGATCGAACAACGTGTTTATAGATGCATGAAGTTGTACACACACCCTATTATTATAATGGATTGTTTTGTTTTTTTAATTCATGAAGTCCCAATGTGAGTCGTTTATGACTCGATAGTCACATGACTCTATGTACGGTTTGGGGTGGGAATGGTTTCCTGTTTTTTATCGAAAGAGAAAGGGACATATGGGAAAACACAGTGAGAGAGATAGGGGGAGGGAAGATGGGGGGAGGGAGATATAAGCATTGCGGCACATCGTACTGTGACCAGGAAATATTTGTCGTCCCATGAGACGAAAGCTGTTTAAATATTTGTGTATTTTAATTGACGGCATGTGTGAGAATTCAAGCAATTACAACCCACCATGGATTCTTCTTTTTTTCTTTCTTTCTTTCTTCCCATTTTCTTTTCTTCTATCTTTCTTCATTTTTCTTTCCTTCTACTCTTTTCCATCTCTTTCTTTCTTTCTTTCTTTCAATTTTTCTTTCTCCCAATTTTACTTTCCTTCTATTTTAACCCTTTCTTTTCTTCTTTCTTCTCTTCTTTCCTTCTTTCTTTCTTCCTTTTTTTTTCATTCATTCTTTCTTCATATTTTTATTTTCTCCTAACTCTCCTTTTTTCTTTTTCTTCCTTTTTCTTTTCTTATATCTGTCTTCCTTTCGTTTTCTATCTTTCTTTCTATCTTTCTTTTTTCTTCTTTCCTTTTTTGTTCTTCCTTTCTTTCTATCCGTTTTACTTGCTATATATATATATATATATATATATATATATATATATATATATATATATATATATATATAAAATTATTAATACGTACAGACGCTAGCGTTTCAAGCTTATTGCTCTCATCAGTGCCGGAAAGTAACAATTTCAGATGGTTGGGAGGCGCGAACCTGGTTCACATATATATATATATATATATATATATATATATATATATATATATATATATATATATATATATATATATATATATATGTGTGTGTGTGTGTGTGTGTGTGTGTGTGTGTGTGTGTGTGTGTGTATATGAATATATATAAGGAAATTGACAATGTATTTAAGTGAAATATTTTGAAAATCAACAATCGCGCAATTTAAATGAAAAATTAATTAATTATATATATATATATCAAGGGAGGCGCGAGAGCGCTGTATCCCTTAATAAACTTCAAAAACGGCCTATGCTGGAAATCTCATTTCTTTTATCAATCATAACTCAAAAACCAATAAACCAAATAAGTTAAAACTTTGCACAAAATTCTTATTTGATAGGTTCTATAAGTGTGTAGAATTTCAGCATCGTTAGTCAAGGCAACCCAGAGATCCAGAAAGTTCAATCATGAAATCATGTTATCTGTGTGTACGTACGTACGTATGTGTCACCCTGTATCTCATCAACTATTTGATGGATTCAGCTGATTATTGACAGAGATAGAGGTTCTAGGGTCTAGTTGATGGCATTTTAATTTCAGTTTACCATATACCTTAGTTTTCCAGAAAATTCCAAAAAACCTTTAAAATGACCATTGCATAGCCTTTACAAAAGTAGTGACATTCCATGATAAATGCCAGTATACTGAAATCATATGTCCTTAATAGAGTTAAGATGAAAATTCATTATACACTAAATGTACAAAAGCAAGGAAATTCCCAAATTGTTACACTTTTATTGTCATTAAGGGTATGCGAGCACAACAGGGCTATGTATTTTACTGGTAGGAATTTTTCTTCAGCGCACCTCACACACTTCATCCACTCATGCATAGAGATTTATACTGTAGTGACGTGATAATGAAATGGTTTGGTTGATATGTAGTCATACCCTTAATTAATGATAATAAATTTGGGAATTTCCTTGCTTTTGTACATTTAGTGTATAATGAATTTTCATCTTAACCCTATTAAGGGCATATGATTTCAGTATACTGGCATTTATCATGGAATATATATATATATATATATATATATATATATATATATATATATATATATATATATATATATATATATATATATATATATATATATATATAAGGTACCGAGAGACCCCACCGGAAACTACTGCATGTTCCAGACTCCATTCACCAAATGACAATACAGCAGCCCCGATATTATGCACCTGCTGATAGGACAGCCTCGTTGGGAGTTACTCCAAGATCCGGGTCCTTCGACTATCAGGCGGATAACGTCAACACAGGTAAACCGTTTACATCCAGTACCCTTATTAGTGACATGACGGTAAATTTATAGAAGTGCACCTTTCGTATTTCGACCCCTAAAAAAAAAAGTTTCTACTTTTTTTGGGCAAATTACATGTAAACAGCCTCAACAAATATCCGCTATGAAAAAAAATTATGAATTTTTTTATTATTTTAGATTTTAGGAGGGGGGGTCACTTTCCTATAATAAGTTATACGTAAAGTGAGCACCCATTTCTTGGCCACCGAATCTCACCTCTCGTGTTTCGACCCCTAAAAAAAAAGTTTCTACTTTTTTTGGCAAATTACATGTAAACAGCCATCCATAACAAATATCCGCTATGAAAAAAAAATGAGATTTTTTATTATTTTATATGTTAGGAGGGGTGGGGGATCACTTTCCTATATAAGTTATACGTAAAGTGAGCACGCATTTGTTGGCCACCGAATCTCACCACTCGTATTTCGACCCCTAAAAAAAAAAAGTTTCTACTTTTTTGGACAAATTACATGTAAACAGCCTCAACAAATATCCGCGCGCGCGGATATTTGTTGAGGCTGTTTACATGTAATTTGCCCCAAAAAGTAGGA
>OY744540.1:16147246-16212246 GCA_963556195.1 Sepiola atlantica | reverse complement strand
CTACAGAATAGGGACAATGGTGCTTCTACAGTATAGGGACCAGAGGTGCTTCTACAGTATAGGGACCAGAGGTGCTTCTACAGTATAGGACCCAGTACCGGGGGTGCTTCTAAAATATTAGAACATAGAGGTTTCTGCAGAAAAAGGACCATGGGTGCTTCTCCAGTATAGGGACCAGGGGTGCTTCTACAGTATATGACCCAGAACCAGGGGTGCTTCTACATTTTAGGACCCGGAGGCTTCTGCAGAATAGGGACAATGGGTGATTCTCCAGTATAGGGACCAGGGGTGCTTCTCCACTATAGGGACCTGGGGTGGTGCTTCTAAAGTATCACGGCCCGCCATGAAATGTTGGTGATTCTATAGTATAATGGTCCCTAGAAATATTGGTGCTTCTGAAGTATAACCGTCTCACCCCAGGAATATTGGTGCTTCTGAAGTATAACCGTCTCACCCCAGGAATGTTGGTGCTTCTACATTATAATGGTCCCTACAAATATTGGTGCTTCTAAAGTATAACGGTCCCCCCAGGAATGCTGTTACAGGATAGCTAAGGAAGAGCGATAACTCACGTTTTTTTAAAAAAGTTGGGGGGGGGGGGCTTGGAGTAATTCAGGGGTCGGGGAAAATTTTAGGGGTCAGGTTGTACTTTTTAGGGTCAGGCCATTTTCTTCTTTTTTTTTGTTTTGAATCCAAAATATTTCTCAGGGTTTGGGGAGAGTGAAAAATTAGGGGGCTGGAGAGATTTAGGGGTCGGGGAAAATTTTAGGGGTCAGGACGAACTTTTTAGGGGTCAGGCCAAATTTTTTTGTTTTTTTTGTTTTGAAGTCGAAATATATCTCATGGTTGGGGGAGAGTGAAAAATTAGGGGGCTGGAGAGATTTAGGGGTCGGGGAAAATTTTAGGGGTCAGGACGAACTTTTAAGGGGTCAGGCCAAATTTCTTTCTTTGTTTTAGTTTTGAACTCAAAATATTTCTCAGGGTTGGGGGAGAGTGAAAAATAAGGGGGCTGGAGAGATTTAGGGGTCGGGGAAAATTTTAGGGGTCAGGACGAACTTTTAAGGGTTCAGGCCAAATTTTTTTCTTTTTTCTGGTTTTGAATCCAAAATATTTCTCAGGGTTGGGGGAGAGTGAAAAATTAGGGGGCTGGAGAGATTTAGGGGCCGGGGAAAATTTTAGGGGTCAGGACGAACTTTTTAGGGGTCAGGCCAAATTTTTTTGTTTTTTTTTGTTTTGAAGTCAAAATATATCTCATGGTTGGGGGAGAGTGAAAAATTAGGGGGCTGGATAGAGTTAGGGGTCGGGGAAAATTTTAGGGGTCAGGACGAACTTTTTAGGGTTCAGGCCAAATTTTTTTCTTTTTTCTGGTTTTGAATCCAAAATATTTCTCAGGGTTGGGGGAGAGTGAAAAATAAGGGGGCTGGAGAGATTTAGGGGTCGGGGAAAATTTTAGGGGTCAGGACGAACTTGTAAGGGTTCAGGCCAAATTTTTTTCTTTTTTCTGGTTTTGAACTCAAAATATTTCTCATGGTTGGGGGAGAGTGAAAAATTAGGGGGCTGGAGAGATTTAGGGGTCGGGGAAAATTTTAGGGGTCAGGACGAACTTTTTAGGGGTCAGGCTAAATTTTCTTTTTTTTTGTTTTGAACTGAAAATATTTCTCATGGTTGGGGGAGAGTGAAAAATTAGGGGGCTAGAGAGATTTAGGGGTCGGGGAAAATTTTAGGGGTCAGGACGAATTTTGAGTGGTAAGACCAAATTTTTTTGTTTTTTTTTGTTTTGAACTCAAAATATTTCTCATGGTTGGGGGAGAGTGAAAAATTAGGTGGCTGGAGAGATTTAGGGGTCGGGGAAAATTTTAGGGGTCAGGACGAACTTTTTAGGGGTCAGGCCAAATTTTTTTGTTTTTTTTGTTTTGAAGTCAAAATATTTCTCATGGTTGGGGGAGAGTGAAAAATTAGGGGCTCGAGAGATTTAGGGGTCGGGGAAAATTTTAGGGGTCAGGCCAAATTTTTTAGGGGTCCGCCCAAATTTAGGGGCCGCGATATGTACGTATTTAGCTTTCACACCGGGGCGGCGATAGGTACTTATTTAGCATTCAGCGGTGGTGATAGGTACTTATATAGCATGTGCACATGGGCGGTAATAAGTACGTATATTGTATGCGCACCAGGGCAGTGATAGGTATGTATTTAGCATGCGCACTGAGGCAGCGATCGGTTCATATATAGCAAGCGCACCGGGGCGGGGATAGGTACATATTTAAAATTCACACCGGGGCGGCGAAAGGTACATATTTAAAATTCACACCGGGGCGGCGATAGGTACGTATTTAGCATTCACACCGGGGCGGCGATAGGTATGTATTTAGCATTCACACCGGGGCAGCAGTAAGTATGTATTTAGATTCTGCACCGGGGTGGCAATATGTACGTATTTAGCTTCCGCACTGGGGCGGCGATAGGTACGTATTTAGAATTCACACCGGGGCGGCGATAGGTACGTATTTAGAATTCACACCGGGGCGGCAATAGGTATGTATTTAGCATTCGCACCGGGGCGGCGATATGTACGTATTTAGCTTCCACACCAGGGCGGCAATAGGTACGTATTCAGAATTCAGGGGTGCGATAGCTACGTATATAGCATGTACACATGGGCAGCAATAAGTACGTACATAGCATGCGCTCTGCGGCGGCGATCAGTACATATATAGCACGCACACCGGGGCGGCGAAAGGTATGTATTTCGCATTCGCACCGTGGTGGTGATAGGTACGTATTTAGCATTCGCACCGGGGCGGCTATAGGTACGTATTTAGCATTCGTACCAGGGCGGCTATAGGTACGTATTTAGCATTCGCACTGGGCCGGCGATAGGTACGTATTTAGCATTCACACCAAAGCGGCAATATGTACATATTAATTATTCGCACTAGGGCAGCGATAGGTTCTTATGTAGCATGCACACCGGGGCACAATTGGTATGTCTTTAGTATTCGCACTAGGGCAGCGATAGGTACTTATGTAGCATGCACACCGGGGCGCAATAGGTATGTATTTAGCATTCACACCGGGGCCACGGTAGGTACTATTTAGCATTCGCAACGGGGCGGCGATAGGTACTTAAATAGTATCTGCACCGGGGCGGCGATAGGTACGTATATAGTATGTGCACTGGGGCGGCGATAGGTACGTATATAGTATGCGCACCGGGGTGATGATAGATACGTATATAGTATGAACACCGGGGTTGAGATAAGTACCTATATAGAAGGCGCAGATAGAGGTGTTAATTTTTATAGAAATATGTCATACTATTACCCTATTAGGAGAAATGGTGGGGAAGAAACAGCTTTTGCAAAAGGCAAAATTAGAAAGTAGCGGCGAAATGGGGCGACCAGGGAAGAGAAAGGTAGCAGATAAAGAGACGGCTATAGAGAGAGAGGGCGGACATAGAAGTTTGAATATAAAGATGTTACACACACGATCTTTCTTCAAATATATGTTTTTATGACCCCGAGCAATGCCGGGTAGCCCCGCTAGTCTATTATATAAAGGCCAGTTGTCTGTATGTCTGTTTGTCTGTATGGCCAGCTACTCCTCAAAAACTACGCGGCGACATGGCAAAAAGTTTACATCTTTAGGACCGCACATATCCTGGGATCATAATATCTCAAAATTACAAAAAAAAAAAATGTCCCCGGGGGTCAACGGGGCCAGTTTTCGGGGGCGGGTCTGGTTTTTTTAAACTTTTTCAACGTTATTTACTGGTGATTTTGAAATCAGCCAATGTATTCATGTAACAACTTGATAAAAATGCACTGTCCGGTTGTATCAAGTCATCCCATAACTTCTGTCCGGATGTATCGATAACAGTGAAACAAGGGTTGCTCAATCACATCCGCACCTAGCAACCTAAACTTATATCTTTTAAAATAAAAATAGTTCTTTGGGGGGAGGGGGGGGGAGAATATTTGGGACGCGGGTGGGGTGGGGGGAATTATCAACATCTTCATCCTGTGGGGTGCGGGTGCTTCTGCAGAATAGGGACCATGGGTTCTTATGCAGTATAGGGATCAGGGGTACTTCTACAGTATAGGGACCAGGGGTGCTTCTACAGCATAGGACCCAGCACCGGGGGTGCTTCTACAGAATAGGGACCATGGGTGTTTATGCAGTATAGGCACCGGGGGTGCTTCTACAGTATAGGATCCAGAGGCTTCTGCAGTACAGACACGGGGGGGGGGGTGCTTCTGCAGTATAGCCACCGGGGCGCTTCTACAGTATAGGACCCAGCACCGGGGGTGCTTTTACAGTATAGGACCCAGCACCGGGGGAGGGGCTTCGTCAATTTAGGACTCAGAGGCTTCGGCGTTGTCCGGGAAAAATTTTGCTTGCGGAGAGGAGAGGAGGAGGAGGGAGAGCCCCGGGCAACGCCGGGTACCCCTCCTGTGGGGGTGCATATACAATATAGGACCCGGGTGCTTCTGCAGAATAGGGACCATGGGTTCTTATGCAGTATAGGGATCAGGGGTACTTCTACAGTATAGGGACCAGGGGTGCTTCTACAGCATAGGACCCAGCACCGGGGGTGCTTCTACAGAATAGGGACCATGGGTGTTTATGCAGTATAGGCACCGGGGGTGCTTCTACAGTATAGGATCCAGAGGCTTCTGCAGTACAGGCACGGGTGGGTGCTTCTGCAGTATAGCCACCGGGGCGCTTCTACAGTATAGGACCCAGCACTGGGGGTGCTTTTACAGTATAGGACCCGGGGCTTCGTCAATTTAGGACCCAGAGGCTTCGGCGTTAAGTGCTCAATATCCTATTTTGCTTGCGGAGAGGAGAGGAGGAGGAGGGAGAGCCCCGGGCAACGCCGGGTACCCCTGCTAGTATCAAATAAAACTAAAAATCGCACTGAACAAAAAACAACAACAACAGAAACCATGACTACGAAAAGAAAAACAAAAGTACGAATTTTCTCCAATAAATGTTTATAATTGGCGGCGATTGTGTCACACGTGAGCACAAAATGCTGGCGGCAGCGAGGGCGCTTGTTTGTGGCGGCGGTTTGCTGAGAATCGATTTACACTTTTACCCCCCGGCACAAATATGAAAGGTCTAAACAATTTTTCTTAGCTTCTTCGCTTTGAACAAAGTGCAGTATTAAAAAAAATTTTAATTGAAAATTGGTTCAATTACTTTCAGAGCACTGAGTTTAAAGAATTTGAAACATTTATTTTTTCAGTGGGGATATACTCAAAAGGGAAAATCCATCAACCTTCGTTCTATTTCGTATGGTAACAAAATAATAAACAACAAAAAATGTGTATGGGGGGGGGATATATGCTAACGATTCATAATGAAGACTATTCTGTTTATAAATGACGGCGATTGTGTCACGTGAGCCAAAATGCTGGCGGCGGGGGTGTGCCGAGGTGTGCCGGGGGGTGCCGGGGTGTGCCGGGGGGTGCCGGGGGGTAAAAGTGCTGCCGTCTTACCGTTTTTATTTATTACGGCGAGTGTATGCGCGGAGCTATGTGCGCAGAAACGATTTTAAGCACTTTCATTTATTGAACCGTACTTTCTTTCCTTCTTCTTTTGCTTTTATTCTGTCTTGATTTCTTCTTTCTTTTCTTCCTTTTTTGTTTGTTTGTTTCTTTTCTTCTTTCTTTTTTCCTATATTTCCTTCCCGACAGGTTCTTCACCTATTTATTTATTTCCTTCTTTCTTTCTTTCTTTCTTTCTTTATTCCCTTCTTTCTTATCTTTCTTATTTATTCCTTTTTTCTTTTCTGTTTTCTTTTTCTTTCTTCCTTTCTTTTTCTCTTTCTTTCCTCGCTTTCTGTGTTCTTCCCTTCTTTCTTTTCCACAGTCTTTCCTTCTTGGTTTCTTTCTTACTTTCTTTTCATTCTTTCTTATGTTGTGCACTTTCTCTTTGAATTTCTCTCTTTCTCGCTTCATTCTATTTCCTTACTTTCTTTTTATAACCGCACCAGCCAGATGTTGCCCGGGTATCTTTTTCTTTTTTTTTTTATCGATTAATGCTAAATAAAAAATAATAATGGCTCTGTCCCTGTTTACTTGCCTCCCCACGCAAGGGTAGACACAAGGTTGTTGTTTTTTTTTATGTGGGAGATATCCAGCTCATACAAAAGGAGCACTCCGAATGGGGAAAAAATTAAGATTATGTGGGGGATGCTAACGCATTCTATTCCTCTTAAATATTGAAGAAAAACGAGCAAGAAAACGTCAACATTCAACACAAATGAAGGGCAAATAAAATATCCAATACTCAAACATTTATAAGAACAACAACAATTTATTTTGCATTTTTACACATAAAAATTATGTTCCATATTTGACGAAAGTCTTTTAGCGTCTTTTGGATAAATGTCTCTTTGACGGCTTGAAAGAAATAAGTGTCTTTTTGTTATTTAAAGCAATGTCTCTTTAAATAAGTTTTGTATGGAGAAAAACGCACGTGTGTGAGTGTGTGCGTGTGTAATTGAAAAGAGAGAAATAAAATGCCAAGCTTACTATGAGTGTCCAGCAGTCAGAAAAGGAAAGACATTGTTGACGAGACCGTTACTTGCTGGTGAGCGGCTGAAAAGAAGGAAAGACGAAGCGCCAGTGTCGTTCTGTCAAGGCTGTGCGAGTAGAAGAGGTCGATTTCCGTTTGCAAAGGTTTTTATAGTCCGAAGGGCAGATAACTCTGGTGTCGCTTTCCAGCGCCACCTGTTGGTGAAAAGGCGACACCTAACGGCCAACCGGTGTAGTTATGTTTTGAAAGGGAGGTCGTACTTGTCTCCCCTTAGTTATTTGGATGTTAATAACTACTTACTTCATAATTACTTCAGTCAATAAGGAGTCTGCCTCATGCGACCTAGGACAGAGCAGATGCTGTTGAATTATCAATTTTGTCAGACTGTTAAAATCTATTTTAAGGGTTATCTCCCTTGTTCCATTATTATATGGGGACGAGATTTTCCTTGTAAGAATTGGGGTTATCTGCCCTTCTTCTCTTTTTTCTTTTTGTTGTTGTTCTGTCGTAAAAAAATAAACGCACGACTCGCGTGGAAACCTGTTCGGATCGAGAGGTTGTGTTCCCCCGATTATAAACGTGTTTAGTTGAATCAAGCAATGTTGCATGCAAAGACAGAGTAATAATTAATAAACAAAAATGAAGTAGTTCAAATAACGTTTATTGAACGTGTGTGTACGTGGAATGATGAAGTGTGTGATGTATGCATGTGTGTCGATGGAAAAACAGTTCTTGAATAGGTACGAGAAGAAATGAAACCGGCGTGGGAAAAGTCTTTGAAAGCCGTACACAAAGAAAATGAGTTGAGAACTCTTACCGTTGTCTGACCACGTGTTGACGGAAGAAACGTGTGTTGGTAGTTGGTATGCCGAGACCAGTCCAAGAGAAAAGTGTGAGACGAAACGCTGGTGTATTAGCGTCGTTCTGTCGACCAGAGAAGAGAGAGAGAGAGAGAGAGAGACGGAGCGCTGGTGCCAGCGTTAGGCTGTCGAGGCTGGTCGGTGAACAAGAGATGGATTTTCCGTTTGCAACGGTTTTTATAGTCAGAAGGGCAGATAACTCTGGTGTCGCTTTACAGTGCCACCTGTCGGTGAAAAAGCGACACCTACCGGCAAACCGGTGTAGTTATGTTTTGAAAGGAGGAGGTAACTGCTACAAACCTACAAAATGTGTTTGTCTTGTTAACTGAATTGTCCTGCCATGAAGAATGTCTGAATGTTGCTGAGATCAAAAGGTATGTCTCACATTCGTGTGAACTTGGCTTTTTATCGATAATCGATAATAATTCTTAACAGATGCTGCACTCTTAATTATCTATTCGCCCGAAAGAAAGAAAAAATAAGACAAATTAGACACAAGCCCATCGTGGGGAAAATGGGAGTCGTTTGTCATCCTTTGTCTATTTGACTATCCTATTCGTGACTAGAATCATTGCGGTCACCACAATACCACACTTTCTCTAAAAACTATCCTACGTAACTGTTGGAAAATTTAAATATTATTCTTCATAAATATACGTTTGTTAACGAAGGCCAGAGAACAAGTAGAGGCGAAAAACACACATACACACAAAAAGTGGTTACACAATTTTATTAATATGGAGATTATATTTCACTTCTAACCTCCATTATATTTTCACTTTTAATTCGTACATGTTATTGTAGCAGTTACATGAGTGAACTATTTTCTGTCGGTCTGCGTGGCTGGCAGTGAGATGTGATTATGTAACTATCGCCTGTTCACTTTTAATTCGTACATGTTATTGTAGCAGTTACATGAGTGAACTATTTTCTGTCGGTCTGTGTGGCTGGCAGTGAGATGTGATTATGTAACTATCGCCTGTTTACTGCATGAACAAGCAGCACGCCTTAGCTCAATGAGATTCATAAGATATGAATCATCTTGCGCGAGAACCAGATCACGTGATCAACATGAACCTTCAGTTCCAGATTGACTTTCAAACAGACAAGATGTAAATTCTGCGTTCTCTGCCGTCGGGTAGATAAATCGACGAACTCCAGGATGAGATTATTTCGTCTTGTCTACATTCACCAACTTAGTGTACTATCTTTGTTCTGTTCGTGTTTCCAGTAAATAAATCTACATATCTCTTTAGTTGTGAAGCCATCGTTTATTTCGTGAGGAATGATGACCCCGTTTGCTTATTCTATTTTAGTCAGACAAGACCAGACGAATTACTCTTCCAAGTAAGTCGTCATTCTGATTTTCTTCTCGATTTAAACCCAATACTAAAATTGCCTCTCTCAACTAAATTATCTTTGTATATTTGAACCTTTTGTCTTTATTTTCAGCTTCCTATCTTTCTTTTCTCCCCTCTCTCTCTTCCTCTCTCTCTTCATCTCTCTTCATCTCTCCTGTGTATTTTCTTATTCACTATATTCCTTTACTTGCTTTTTTTAACCTTCATGTCTTTCTTTCTTTCTTCATTTCTTTCTTCATTTCTTTCTTTCTTTCTTTTTTCTTTCTTTCTTTTTTCTTCATTTTTTTCTTTCTTTCTTTCTTCATTTCTTTCTTTCTTCATTTCTTTTTTCTTTCTTTCTTTCTTTCTTTCTTCATTTCTTTCTTCATTTCTTTCTTCATTTCTTTCTTTCTTTCTTTTTTCTTTCTTTCTTTTTTCTTCATTTTTTTCTTTCTTTCTTCATTTCTTTCTTTCTTCATTTCTTTTTTCTTTCTTTCTTTCTTTCTTCATTTCTTTTTTCTTCATTTCTTTCTTTCTTTCTTCATTTCTTTCTTTCTTTATTTCTTTTTTTCTTTTATTCTTCATTTCTTTCTTTCTCCATTTCTTTCTTTCTCCATTTCTTTCTTTCTTTTTTCTTTCTTTCTTCATTTCTTTCTTTCTTCATTTCTTTCTTAATTTCTTCCTTTATTTATTTCTTCATTTCTTTCTTTCTTTCTTCATTTCTTTCTTTCTTTATTTTTTTTTTCTTTCTTTCTTCATTTCTTTCTTTCTTTCTTTCTTTCTTCATTTCTTTCTTTTCCTTCTTTCTTCATTTCTTTTTTTCTTTCCTTCTTTCTTCATTTCTTTCTTTCTTTCTCCATTTCTTTTTTTCTTTCTTTCTTTCTTTCTTTTGCTTTCGTCTATTCACTCTCTTTCATCTAAAACGCCCTTTTTTGTCGATTTCTAAAACAATTAAGGAAGTTTCCAATTAAGCGTTATTTCTACCCCCCCCCCCACCGCCCTGCAAAACAAAATGCCAACGGCCAATTCCGAACACCCACGGGAATTACTCAGTGTTACATTAGTCTAGCCGCCTTCATAATTTTCTTGGAAATATAATATTAATTTCAGAAAAATAAAAACACTTCTGTAAACGTCATCGTCATCTCGTATGACGTCATCCCGCAACGTCTAAGTCTTAATGAAGAAAACAAAAAACAACGAAAAAAACTTCACCCTCGATCAGAAGCAAGTTAATAGGGACAAGTTAATAGGGACTTATTGAAGTACATTTTTACATTTTTAGTTTACGAGTTAGTTATTTCATTTTCTAATAACCTATTTATTAATTAAGTTAATAGGGACTTATTGAAGTACATTTTTGTTTACAAGTTAGTTATTTCATTTTCTAATAACCTATTTATTAATTAAGTTAATAGGGACTTATTGAAGTACATTTTTGTTTACAAGTTAGTTATTTCATTTTCTAATAACCTATTTATTAATTAAGTTAATAGGGACTTATTGAAGTACATTTTTAGTTTACAAGTTAGTTATTTCATTTTCTAATAACCTATTTATTAATTAAGTTAATAGGGACTTATTGAAGTAAATTTTTAGTTTACAAGATAGTTATTTCATTTTCTGATAACCTATTTATTAATGAAGTTAATAGGGACTTATTGAAGTACATTTTTAGTTTACAAGATAGTTATTTCATTTTCTAATAACCTATTTATTAATGAAGTTAATAGGGACTTATTGAAGTACATTTTTAGTTTACAAGTTTGTTATTTCATTTTCTGATAACCTATTCATTAATTAAGTTAATAGGGACTTATTGAAGTACATTTTTAGTTTACAAGATAGCTATTTCATTTTCTAATAACCTATTCATTAATTAAGTTAATAGGGACTTATTGAAGTACATTTTTAGTTTACAAGATAGCTATTTCATTTTCTAATAACCTATTTATTAATGAAGTTAATAGGGACTTATTGAAGTACATTTTTAGTTTACAAGATCGTTATTTCATTTTCTAATAACCTATTTATTAATGAAGTTAATAGGGACTTATTGAAGTACATTTTTAGTTTACAAGATAGTTATTTCATTTTCTGATAACCTATTCATTAATTAAGTTAATAGGGACTTATTGAAGTACATTTTTAGTTTACAAGATAGTTATTTCATTTTCTAATAACCTATTTATTAATGAAGTTAATATGGACTTATTGAAGTACATTTTTAGTTTACAAGTTAGTTATTTCATTTTCTAATAACCTATTTATTAATTAAGTTAATAGGGACTTATTGAAGTACATTTTTAGTTTACAAGTTAGTTATTTTGTAGCAGTCATAAAGTAGATTTACTTTGTATTGCGTATCAGTGTCTCTGTGAGCTGGTTTGGCCAATCAGCTTGCAGGGCGCATTGATATCATTAGTTCCCTAACGGACTACTTGAGCTTCATTAGGATATTCAAGACGAAGAGCAGACGCTACCCTGGCACCAGCCAGGAACGTTCGCCTCAGCCTCTCTTCTGCCTCCTTGTCCTACTGGACGCTCACGGCGCCTGCTATCTTCGCCTGAAGATATTTGAACTTCTTTGGACACTGTCCTTAGTTTATTCCACCTATACCCAAAAGGTTTAGGTAACCTTAAATATACGAATAAACATTCATTTCGTTTGTTGTTGTAAAAAAGGTTTCCTTTGTTTCGTTAATTCATTTCGTGTGTTAAATTAAGAATAAGGGAATAAAAAAATCCTCTATTCTTACAATTTCATTTTCTAATAACTTATTTATTAATTTCGTTTCTGTTTTTATAAAATGTTTAGAATATTGTTAAACTTGAAAATCTACGACTGAATAAAATTTCTTAAACAAACAATAACGCTGTAGTGGCAGAATTATCCGATGGATCTTCCTTGGAATATATCCGAGTTATCCCCCCTGAATTATTTATACCAACGTTAGAAAGAATCCGCTCTCCTGTTCGAAAGTAAACATTCTCATTCTACCCACGTCGGGAATTTAGAATGAGATATTATCCTCTTTCTGTCTGGGCCTTCAAAGTCGTCGGATGTACTCCTATCGGTTGCATATATCCTATTATTGAGACGGATGTGAAAAAAATAATTCCTATGCATTCACTATTTCATGGGAGAAAAGTTCCAAGTGAGGGGGTCAAGATAGACATTTCGGAACGAAGTTGAAAAATAATGAAACGGATGTTTCTAGTTTCTTGTAAGCTGAGAATAAACGGATGTCTGTGATTTTTTAGGAAAAGTAGATATACTCAGAAGAGGCTAGCTGTTAGCATGAGAACGAACATGGCGAGAGACAGAGAGATGGGAGGTGTAGCTCAGATGTAAAGACACTAACGACAAAACCCTAACCACACACACACACGTGTTCAACAAGTCATTGGTATACAATGTCTGTATCTGTGTGTTGTCTTTATTATGGTTTGGTTTGGTTTGTTTTACGGCATATCGACCTCTTATGAGTAATTTAATGCCGAAACATTAGTTTTTAATGTTTATGTATTTTAGTATCATTTTTGGCGTTTGGTTTGGTTGTTTTGTGGCATATCAACTCTTTTCGGATTATTTAATGACGAATCTGGTCTTTTTGGTAAAAGTGTTTGTTGTGGACTGATCCGGATTTACCCATAGTGACAGGATGGATTCGTCAGGTCACTATGAAATTGACACCTTTCCCCTTACCAAGGAGAATCGCTTAGCGAACCGTTTAGCAAACCGCTTAGCACGTCTACCTAGAGCCGGTAATGGCGACCAACTTATTGTAATTACGTATTCTTAATACAATTCCTATTCCTTTCAAATCCTGTCTTGGGTTTCTTATTTACTTATTGTTATTCTTACGATATAACAGTTTTAATGCTTAAAGTTCGTTATATATTTAAGTATTTATTCATGGTGTTTGGTTTGGTTGTTTGGTGTTTGACTTTGCAGAACATGATTGAGTTTTGCAAAACGAATAGAAAAAACTCAATAACATTAATGTTTGGTGCATTTTTGGTCAGGAAGCCGGTATCTTCAGACAGATTGATCTGGTAACACCAACGTCTTTATTATGTATGTAAACTGTGAACTATATCTTCGTTCACCGGCGACCGTCAACACTAGCACCTCGACACGGCCCATAAAAAGAAGCCGCTGAAAAAGAAGAAGAAGAAGAAGAAGAAGAAGAAGAAGAAAGAGAAGAAGAAAAAGAAGAAGAAGAAGAAGAAGAAGAAGAAGAAAGAGAAGAAGAAGAAAAAGAAGAAGAAGAAGAACAACAACAACCACGTATTTAGAGTAAAGAATTCAGTCGGGGTCATGAGCATGGTTCCACAAATGAACCGCATTTAAAAATTCAAATATATCCTATTTTGATGAAATTTAAATCATATGTAAAACATTCTCTGGGGAAGACAATGGAAGTGGTTTCGAATGTCTATGTGCCCCTCTGTGTGCCAACTCTCTACGTGCCCCCCCCCCAAGGGAGCTATACGGGTACCCCCTTAAAATATTAAATTCGTATATCTGATTTTAATAAAATTTAAACCATATATATATTAGAACATTTTTCACTAATTTCAGTTTCTTCTGACCATTGTAGATGACGAACGGGGGGGGGGGGGAGTAAAAAAAGAAAGTAATATGGTAACCAGAATCGACCCTACAGAATACGACAGACGCCAGAGGCACACACAGGAATTCACGAATGAGAATTGGCGTTACGTAAGATACTTGGGTTGGAGAAAGCACAATAAAGTATCTTCCTTGCATTAGTTAGGGTTAGGGTTATCTCCCTTGTAGTGAGATAATAAAGGAATGAAAGAAGGAGGAATAAGAAAGAAAGCTGGTCTCTGTCGAGGGAAGCGTGGTGCTCGCAACTGGACCGTTGTTACATGGCATACGCTTCTCAGGTGACACCGCATTCAATGTAACAACGTGTTTGCCACTAGATCTTTATCACTTAGTAGACTTTTCCCAAACAACACCGGTTTTAATACTGATCTCTATCGTTCAATGATATTAGCCCTTCGAGTGCTAAAGCGGTTGTTACAACGTTTATTAGGTTCGTATTTTATAGATGGAAAGACACGCCGGTCACAAGTGGTCGATATGCATAAATACTCTCGTTCCAGCCTGCACTTGTTCTTTCTCACATCCAGGTTCTGCACGCCAGGCAGAGACGAGCCTTTTTTATGCCGGCGATAAGGTAAGTCAAGATCATTTCCACCACTTAATTCGGGTTCTTACTCATCACGTCCGCCGCAAATAAGTCATCGCAGTTATAAGTAATAACTTATCTCCTTTGATTATAGAACTCTTCAAGCACGTCATATGGGAAATAATAAAGAGCTTTTCCACCTCTTTTTAACCACACTATCTTGGCGGTAAACTTGAAAACATGTCGATTATAAAAGCATGATATGAACACCACGTGCATCCTCTTACTCTCTGACTCCAGTCGTTATCTCAATATCTCTCTCTATATATAAATGTCAATGTCTGTGTGTGTGTGTTCCCTATAGAAAGAAAGGTTAGAGAATCTACATAAAATCTAAAAGTGTATTTATATGTATAATTTTCTGGGGGAAGACAATGGAAGTGGTTCTGAACATCTAAGTACACCCTTAAGGATGCTATAAGGGAAACCTCTCTTAAACTTTGAATAGATCATATTTTGACGAAATTTAAATGATCTTGAAATTTTTTCGCATATGACAATGGAAGTGGGCCAGAATCTCTGAGTGCTCTAGCTATGGGGACCAAACCTCCAATAAAACTTCAAATATATTCTACTTTGATGACATTTATATAATACGAATAAAATTATTAGGGGAAGACAATGGAAGTGGTTCCGAATCTCTACGTGTCTCCTAACGGGAGCTAGGGGGGGGGGGGCAGAATCCTTTTAATATTCAAATAGGTATATCCGATTTTAATGAAATTTAAACCATATGCATTAGACACTAATTCAAGAATTTTCAAAATTTCAGTTTCTTCTGACTATAATTGGGCCGAAAAAAGGAGGATAGTAATAAAAAAATAAAAAAAGTAATAAAGTGTTATGAGCATAGTGAAAAAGTACATGGTAGTGATCCTCATTTAATCCCGGGCAATATCGGGTCTTCTTGCTAGTAATTACATAACGTTTGCATTCTCTAAGAGAATATTAAGATTAAGTTAATTTTCTGCGTGAAAATTGTCATCGTGATTGCAATGTATGGAAGAAAATAGAAAGGGAAGCAGTACTTGCGTATACGACAGCGGGCAGTCGGAGGAGGGACAGTGGGTTCTCGGGAGGTTGTAGTTCCTATGTATTTGACAACAATACTCCATGTAGAGATACAGGATATCGGCATGTGTGAGAGGTTTTCTAGCCCGGTATAGGGAGCCTACCTTCTTTTCAGCAGACTCTGCAGTATCTTCTATTCATTTATTCCAATTCATGTTACCTGTGAATGTTAAGCCGAGACGTTTGAATGTTGGATTCTCAGGTAGGGTGCTATTAACAATCGATGGTTGAATTCTACGCAGAGTAATTGATCCGTTGTCCAGTTAAAACACTTTGCGTTAGATACACTTCTGTTGGACTACTTATATAATTTTTCCCGCTTCTAGTCAGTTGACCTTAAGATGTCAACCCAAGCGGACGTGAGTATATGGCTGTTGTGAGACCACAAAGTGATTTATAACGGTTATCGAAAGAAGCAGAAAGTACTGGAAATCTATGGGGGATTGTTGTCACTCAGACTCCAGGGAACACAACCTCTTGTTGCTATTACTATCTTATGCTTGTTGGTATCTCGTATTGCGGGGATTTTTATTTTACTTGAATATTGGATACTCCCATTTTATAAGTTTTTTTTTTATTGCGAGGCACATGGTGGACACTTCTTCAGCTTTAAGGGTGGATAAGTATTTTCTTGGGTACACACGACGGTCGAAAATGAACAGGGAAAAGACAACGGGGAAGATAACCGCAATAATAAAGAGACAGCTGTATTTCAATAAATAAACATACATTTAATTCTCCCACAGAAGGTTTGTCAATGACAAACGTAAGAGAGATGTGATACATAGGACGCAAAAGGGGTCGCAAATTAACAGACCTGATTACCACGGTAACAATCTATGTTAACAGTCTCAAGACACAATCGAGAATAGACATGTGTTGCCAAGGTTGCACAGAGAATGTGTTTTGGTATTTACGTAAATAAACATAGACATACATTATAGAGTTCGAATGCAAAACGCGATAAACACCATTTTCAAAATCATGAAACTGTCCCTACAAAAAGTGTTGCATTCCAACACTCGACGACACGTTAAAACTATGTGTTACATAATATGATACCGAAATAATTTTCTCTTTGATTTCAATTAAAATCAGCTTTAATTTGAAGTCTTGCTTTAATATATTCGTTTTTTATTGTTTACGGTCTCAATTGGATTTATCGCGTTTTGCGTTCGAACTCTTCATTTATTCTCTAACAGAAGCTTTGTGAAGGAACAAACGTAAATAATAAAACATGATACACGAAAATTTATTAGACATAATTACAACGGTTATAGTTTACATTGTAGAGAGAGAGAGAGGGGAGAGAGAGAGGGGGGAGAGAGGGGGGAGAGAGAGGGGGAGAGAGAGAGGGGAGAGAGAGAGAGAGGGGGGGAGAGAGAGGGGGAGAGAGAGAGGGGGGGAGAGAGACAGACAGACAGACAGACAGACAGAAAAGAATGTTGGAATCGCCATTTTTGTAATAGGTGTTCAATAGATTTGCATGAGCATAAAGAAAGACGGTTTATGATAGTTTGGCTATAAGGACAAACTCCTTCTACAATTCAATCAATTTTATTCAAACCATTTCATCAACCCAACGAATGGTCCATAAAGAGTTATGCAAACAGTAATATAAAATATGGTTGGTCAGTGAGTATGCTTGTACTATGTTCATATCGACATCTCAACTGGGACTGTTTATAAATCGTGAAAAAAGGTTTGGGGGGAAGTGGAAGTTACCTCCTACGCAAACGGTGTTCTTATCGAAAAACGTGTACATCATCACTCCGCGAGTGAGAACATGCAAGTGCCAAAAAAAATAGATCGTAATTATGTAACTACATGCAAGTGTCTTCTTACCGAACCACATATTAATCACTCCGCGAGTGAGAACATGCAAGTGCCAAAGAAAATAGATCGTAATTATGTAACTACATGCAAGTGTCTTCTTACCGAACCACATATTAATCACTCCGCGAGTGAGAACATGCAATTGCCAAAGAAAATAGATCGTAATTATGGTAAATACATGCAAATGTCTTCTTACCGAACCACATATTAATTACTCCGCGAGTGACAACATGCAAGTGCCAAAGAAAATAGATCGTAATTATGTAACTGCTACAACATTAACACTCCCTAGATACAATCGAAAATAGACAGGTGTTGCCAGGGTCGCACGGAGAATGTGTTGGGCGGTATAAAATAAAATGCGACTTACTTTGCATAGAAAAGGTTCCATGCTGAAATGGCCGTTTCACTACCCAGAAGCTAAACTCATCTAAAAGACGGAGAGACAAGTGGACCGAACAACTAGCATCAGAGCTCAAGCAAGAATTCAAACCTAGCACCACACATGCGCACGTCTTTTTCGTACTTAAAAACACTGAAGATTCATATCTCACTCGTGGCCAGTATAGTTCAGGGAAGATAATTTGAAATTGATTCAAGGGACGTAACTCGTGACTGTATATATATATATATATATATATATATATATAGGCCTTCCGTTCAGTCTAGAGAGACTATGGATACCCCTATAAGAGGCTGGCTGCGCGTGTAATTATGAAGCAAGGGTTGCGCAATCCCTAACAACACCTCTCCTGAGTCGGCACTGCTTGATTCCAATGGCAAGCAGTTCAAGACGACTGGAAACAATGCCGAGTTAAACAGAGAGCACATACAGCACCTGGTAGTCCCAAATGGTCACCCATTTAATACTGGCCAGGTTCAACGTCGCTTAACTTCGGTGATCTAACGGGAACCGGTGTGTCAACGTGATTTGTACCGTATATAACTCGTGACTGTACTTATAAAATTTCAATAGAATTTAATAAAAAGTTTGACTCGGAGCAGATAGATGCTTCGGCTGGTTTAGCCATGACCTTCACGCCAGCAAGAAAATGGCTGAAAACGAAACTTTTTCTTCCTATGAGAGATTATGACAGGAAGAAGATCTAAGGAGTTTCAACACCCGTTTTGCCAACGCTTTGGGCCCCTTTGTATTTTAGCTTAGACAAACAAACGAGACGATTTGTCACAGTGACGTCAGCATTCGCACGTGAACCCACACCTTCTTCTTCGTAATTGTTATTTGTCTTTGTTCAATGCGTCCACTTCATTTGTACACGTTTCCCCATCTCTAAATTGCGTCCGCATGATGCGTTTTATTTACTCCTCCCCAGGAGTTAGGCACAAGGCCAGTTTTATCTTACTCCCACAAGTAAGATGTGACCCAAGATCGGGTCGAGAAAGTGGGGTTTGAAAAGCCAGCGCTCAAGAGGTGAGCACTCTGGCCATTTAAAAATTGCCTGGGCAGCCCCGTCGGCATTCCCCGGTAGGGGCGCCTCAGACAGTAAGCAATAAACTTACTCCTCCCCAAAGAGGGGAGGCAAAGCCTGGGAGGGTGGACCTCCTAGAACTGCACAGGACAGGCGTGCAGTATCCATCGGAACAGATACTACACTTTGATCTTAGCCAAAAGAATGATGTGTACCCTGCAAGTATCTATTCATGTAAATAAGACGTTCATACATACAGATGGTCCAAATAACAGATAATTTGCATCCATCTCTCCTGAAAAATTGCCCAGTTTATTATTATTATTATTATTATTATTATTATTATTATTATTATTATTATTATTATTATTATTATTATCAAATAATAATAATAATAATAATAATAATAATAATAATAATAACCTTGATCAGAGGACTAGAAAATTAATGACCATGCACAACGCACTACATCCAAAAGACGATACAGACAGACTCTACGTGAAGAGAAACGAAGGGGGGAGAGGACTGGTAAGTATAGAAGACTGTGTAGACGACACTAAAAAAGAGCTTGAGAAATACATAAACCAGAACACAGAAAGGCTGATCACCGCAGCAAGAGACACCGTCCCAATGAACAACTTAGGAAGCACCGAAACTGGACAAGAAAAGAAAAGTGGGGAGAAAAACATCTACATGGGCGTTTCATAAGAATGACAAGAGAAGAGGCGCACGAAAATAGTTGGGCATGGCTGGGAAAAGGACACCTGAACAGAGAAACGGAATCCCTACTGACGGTTGCACAAAACAATGCGATTAAGATTAACTACATTAAAGCTAAAATAGATAAAACCCAGGAAAACATTAAATGCAAAGAGACGAAACAGTAAATCACATAATAAGTGAATGCCCAAAACTGTCCCCCAAAAATACAAAAATAGTCATGACTGCGTGGGGAAAGCAGTACACTGGGAGCTATGCAAACAAATGCATTTCGAACACTCTGACAAATAGTACAAACATAAACCAGAGACAGTAGTCGAAAACGAAAAACATAAAATCCTCTGGGATATGGATAAACTCATACAAGCAAGGAGACCAGATGCCATAATAGTCGACAAGAAAGAAAAATCCTACTAAATCGTAGATTTTGCCGTCCCAGCTGACCGCAGGGTGAAGACCAAAGAGACAGAAAAACAAAGCAAATATACGGAACTTGCCAGAGAATTAAAAGGGATATGGAGTATGAAGAAAATAAATATAATACCAATAATCGTAGGAGCACTGGGAACAGTTCCGAAGAACCTGGAAAAAAGACTGGGAGAAATTGGAATCAAAGGGAAGACTGAGACCATACAACGGACGACAATGATAAAAACAGCTGACACCCTAAGGAAAATCCTTGAATGCGGATACCTTTCCACATAAGCTACGAAGACTAACCAATCACATGCAAGGTGCAATAGGAAGAAAACAAAATCGCATAAAGAGCACCACAAGAAACCAAGGAACAGAAACTGCAAAAAATTTCATAAACTATCCCTCCCCACAAAAGTGATGGCACCAGCCCCGGCTGATACCACACAAAACAGTCGTGAAGGGTCAATGAGGATGTAAAGACCGAGGAGGGATAGCACTAACCAGACCTCTGCCTGAAGAGTGCTGAGAGCACTGGGACATTGGGGAGACTTATTGCCATCCAAATCCCAAAGAAGGCCAATGGTCGTTTCCAACGAGAAATCGATGGTAAGCGTCTGTTGTGATAACGCAAATTCATTTGCAGTAGTTATCGAAAGAGGTGGAGAACACTGGAAATCTGGAGAGACTTGTTGTCACTCAGACTCCAGGGAACACAACTGGTGATTATCAGTGAACAATCACTAATGACGGCCTGTGTGAGAACTCCTAGTGAGTAAACATAATAATAATAATAATAATAATAATAATAATAATAATAATAATAATAATAATAATAATAATAATAATAATAATAATAATGATGATGATGATGATGATATTACTACTACTACTACTACTACTGATGATCATACAAACAACAACAACAACATCAACAACAACAACAACAACAACATCAACAACAACATCAACAACAACAATAATAATAATAATAATAACAATAATAATAATAATAATAATAATAAAAATTAAATAATAATAATAATAATAATAATAATAATAATAATAATAATAATAATAATAATAATAATAATAATAATCCATAATTTTATTCATTTTCTCTGAAAATTAAATTACACCAGTTTAATATGAATAATCCCTACAAGCCTGGTCCAAAAAACCTATATTTTTCATCCATCTCTCCTAAAATCTAGCCCCGTTTAATAATAATCATTCCTAGGAGAATGACCCAAATAAGCTCTAACTTTCATCCATCTATCCGAAAATTTAATAAAACATAAATGAAAAGTATGAATAATGTAAACGTTTGTAAACGTATGGACTCTTCGGAGACGGTTTTGTGTTCTTTAAATGCCATTCTTTAAGTCAGTTATTCCATTAATCTAGAATGTAAACGGAAATATTTTAAATAGCCAATAAAAGCGCCCTCCAAAAGAAAGTGTATTTAGAGGGAGCATTCCGTATTTATGTAGAAAATGTAGAGTAACTAACAGACCACAACAAGATCGAAAATGAAATAATAACGGTGCTAGAAAGGAATAGTTATCTTATGAAAAAAGACCTCGGTGTAAATGGATATCAGTGGTAGTAGACACGAGCGGGAGAGTGAAAAAACCTTAGACTTTCTGTATAGATAACTATGCTAGGAGAAGCTGTCGAAAAAATGTTTTAAAAAAATGATGAAAGCTAACGAAATACATGATTATTTTCAGAAAACATGCATCAATAATTGACCTATGCAGCTTTTTGATAGAAAACTATTGTCGTCAATGCAATAATGAAAAATAACTTTACTTTATCATAAAGATATCTATCTATCTATCTATATATCTATCTATCTATCTATCTATCTATCTATCTATCTATCTATCTATCTATCTATCTACATTGGTTTCTTCATATATATATATATATATATATATATATATATATATATATATATATATATATATATATATATATATATACATTAAGATTGGAGAGTTCATATTTTTTTCTTTTAAACATTCCTTTTAAGAATTTGATAAGAAATGAGGCGAAAAGCCTATAAAAGATGGATAGATAGATAGATAGATATAGATAGATATAGATAGATAGATAGATATATAGAGAGAGGGGCAGATAGATAGCTAGATAGATAGATAGCTAGCTAGATAGATAGATCGATATATATATATATATATATATATATATATATATATATATATACCCCTCTCTCTATATCTATCTATCTATCTGCCCCTCTCTTTATATATATATCTATCTATCTCTCTACCCCTCTCTCTATATCTGTCTATCTATCTATCTATCTATCTATCTATCTATCTATCTATCTATCTATCTATCTATCTATCTATTTACCTCTCTCTCTCTCTCTTTATATATATATATCTATATCTATCTATCTATCTATCTATCTATCTATCTATCTATCTATCTATCTGTTATTCATACTTGTTGACCCTCCCAAACACACATCTACACACATCTAGTCTTTTGTTTACCCTCGTTTAAGGCTAGTCCATTTTTGTCCTCTTAAAGCCACGAAAGGTCGGGGCAACACATGACACAAATTCACACACGTGTACCATTTACACAAGCACGGTTCTATCAAATAAAAACCAATTGTCAAAAACGTGTTGGCCATCACTCCGCTCCCTACCCTGAACCCTCCCCCCCCCCCCCCCCGAAACAAACAAACGTCACTCAACAATTTGCAGTTCAGAACCCACTTTTTTGGCAGTCAAAAACGCCATTCAATGTAAGCTTATGCTGAGTCTTGCTTCGGCTACTTTTCTGAGCGCCATTTTTTGACAATCTCCCTGTTTAACGGATGGAACGGAATGTCTTTTGCCTCCTCTTTATCTCCCAGTTACTATGGAAACGAGCCGACACTTTTATTACTTTTATCGAACCGCGATCTCCTCTTCAGGTAAGTTCTTCATTTTTTTCGGCATTAAGAAGAAAAAAAAAAAAAAAAAAAAGAACGAAAAATAAAACGTCTAAATTAACATTGAATCAATAGTCGACCTTGATCTCTTTAAACCCAGTATCTATCTATCTTACTTTATTTTATTTTTTAATAAATACATTATTTTTAATACTCTATACACCTATATATGTTTCGTGTTACATTCCACTTGTCAGTCGTACGATTCGAACTCTGGATCCAAGTATTTTGAACTCTGGCTTTTTAGCGTCAGGTCGTCATGACGAGCATGCTTTCAAAATGCCAGAGAGTAATACGTTTTGTATCTATTTAATTATTTAAGTAATTTGATTTATTTAAGTAATTTGATTTATTTAAGTAATTTAATTTATTTAAGTAATTTAATTTATTTAAGTAATTTAATTTATTTAAGAAATTTAATTTATTTAAGTAATGAGATCCAGACAGCCTAATGTGCCATGTTGGGTCACCCATTGATCTCGGGTTAGATTGTTTGAATCAGGAAAAAGAGAGTTTGAAAAGCCAGTTTAATTACAAAATAAATAAAAGGACAAAATCACAAAATTAGTCTTTCTGTTCGCTATATCTCTCCACAAAGGTCGCTGAACAAAGATGGTCTATGTTAGGCCATGTCCTACGAATGGACCCTGACACTCCCGCACAGAGGGCACTAGACTTTGCCGTTACTGGTTCGCAAACCTATCAACCGCGACTAGGACGGCACTGCACAAATCTGCTGGGCACACTACGTGCTGACCTCAAGCAGGCGGGACTAGGACCACTACGTACAGCGAAAAAACTTCATTGCCTACGACAACTTGCGCATGACAAGGCCAGATGGCCTGGGACTAGCATGGAGGACTGATTGCAACTACGGGATGTCATTTGACTACCGTAGCCACAGAACACAGTTTTAATAATAATAATAATAATAATAATAATAATAATAATAATATCTCTCCCTCTGTCTTTTACCCCTCTCTGTCTTCGTCTCTCTTTTCTCTCAAGCTATAGGTTAAATAGCATTACTATTAGCGGTGATATTCCCTTGTGTTTATAATGGACCATTCCAATATTCTGTTAGTTTTATAACCTTTAACTGTTTATAAACAGACAAAGAGAGAGAGAGAGAGAGAGAGAGGGAAAGAGAGAGAGGGAGAGGGGGTAGCGAGGTATAGAGAGGGGTGAGATATATATAGACAAACAAACAGACAGACAGAAGTGAGAGTGAATAGACACTGTGTGAAATAAGAGCGGGCGGGGCCAAACAACATCGGGTGGGAGAGGGTGAGAGTACTAGACAGACACTTAGTAAGAGATTGATGACTTGGTGAGTAAATTCCAAATGGCAGCTAATTAGAACAATTAAAATGTACTTTTTAAAATATATCTCAATCCCAAAACCAAGTAATATTTTAACATGCATTTTTTGCGATTAAAATAAATAGGGAAAAAACCTTAGGCAAACACACTTCGATTAACTCAACTTTAATATAATGATAATAATATACATATTCTGTCATCCACTGACGCTTTCGCTATATCACAGCTTTTCAGAGTGGCTAGAAAGTCGAACGCTTGAAGCTGAGATCAAATCTAAACTATTCTCCGACAGCCGACGCCTCTAACCGTTAGGTTATCGGCAACAAGCCATGAGTAAGTGAATTATTAATGTTAGTCGCCGAATAGTGCTCTATTGTTTTTACGGTGAGCTTTGCAATATCGCTAATGCTAACTAGGAATTTAACTTACTACAAAGCTTAACCCACGAAGGGATGAAGGTATACCTGTAGCCATCCACATACATACCGTGTTGTTGTATCACGGCTCTGCAGTGGGGCTAGACAGACAAGTACTTTAAGCTGGGATCGAAACCAGACTGTTGTATTTTCGAAAGTGTGTGTATATATATATATATATATATATATATATATATATATATATATGTATATGTATGTGTGTGTGTGTGTATGTGTGTGTGTGTGTGAAAAAGACAAACGGAAAACAGATTTAAATACAGGAGAAAAACAAGAAACGAGAGATTTGACCGGTTTCGTTCGTATCAACAAACGTCTTCAGTAAAACCGAACATTTTAAAAATTTTATTTCGATAGCGGCACAGACATAGGAAAATGCACAAAACGCACAGCGGGATGTGATTGGTCCAAACGAGAAATTTTAACAAGTATGAGAGATATTTTTGGCAAGTAGGCGATTTTTTTTTCTCTCTTTCTTTTCTCCGCGCCTAGCTTTTAGACTTAGATTCAATAACCACAAACCTAGTATTAGACAAAACACGCCCGACTCCGAAATAGACAAACATTTTGACAAAACACAAGATACACTAGACGACATCAAATGTATTTTAATGGACACCAAATTCCCGCGCACATTTATACACAATCGTTTACACAACAGGATCAACCCGCGTGTTGTTGTTTTTTTGCCACCTGGTTCACAAATCCAAATATAGTAGTATTAGATACAAATGTATTAGATGTATTATATTTAGAAGTATAATATTCAGATGTATTAGATGTATTAGATTTAGATGTATAATATTCAGATGTATTATATTTAGATGTATAATATTCAGATGTATTATATTTAGATGTATAATATTCAGATGTATTATATTTAGAAGTATAATATATAGATGTGTATAATATTCAGATGTAGTGAATGTATTATATTTAGATGTATAATATTCAGATGTATTATATTTAGATGTATAATATTCAGATGTATTATATTTAGATGTATAATATTCAGATGTATTATATTTAGAAGTATAATATATAGATGTGTATAATATTCAGATGTAGTGAATGTATTATATTTAGATTTATAATATTCAGATGTATTAGATGTATTATATATAGATGTATAATATTCAAATGTATTATATTTAGATGTGTATAATATTCAGATGTATTATATTTAGATGTATAATATTCAGATGTATTAGATGTATTATATTTAGATGTATAATATTCAGATGTATTAGATGTATTATATATAGATGTATAATATTCAGATGTATTAGATGTATCATATATAGATGTATAATATTCAGATGTATTAGATGTATTATATATAGATGTATAATATTCAGATGTATTAGATGTATTATATATAGATGTATAATATTCAGATGTATTAGATGTATTATATATAGATGTATAATATTCAGATGTATTAGATGTATTATATATAGATGTATAATATTCAGATGTATTAGATGTATTATATATAGATGTATAATATTCAGATGTATTAGATATATTATATTTAGATGTATAATATTCAGATGTATTATATATAGATGTATAATATTCAGATGTATTAGATGTATCATATTTAGATGTATAATAATAAGTTATAAGATGATATATATATATATAGATGTATTAGGTGTGTTATATTTAGATGTCTTAGATGTATTATATATAGATGCATTAAATGTATTAGATTTAGATGTATTAGGTTTATTATACATACATTTATGAGATGTACAATGTATAGAAGTAGTATATATTGATGTATTAGATGTATTAGATTTAGATGTATTAGGTGTATTATATATAAATTCATTGCTCTTACTGTCTGCCAAGAGAAATAAAAAAAAAACGATTGGATTAATCTATAATGGGTATTTCAATTCTACAAAAGGTTTATATAAACGCAAGCATATATAACCATAATTGAAGAAACACAGAGAGAGAGAGAGAGAGGGGGTAGAGAGAGAGAGGGGGGGGGGAGATAGACACTTTATGAAATAAAAGTTAGTTTTGAATTTTCACGTTTTTAGTTTTTATTCCATTTAAGTGGATTTGAAAATTCACCTTTTCCGTATTAAAACAATTTAACCCCAACCCAATGGGTGACCCAACGGGTACCATATTTCTAGTATTCCTTTATTATTTTTCTCCTTACCACTTGCCAGGGCGAAAAGGCAGCTCCAGGTTCACCATGGCCAATGCCGTTTCTATGGAGGAACTCTTCCAGTGTTCTCAATCTACATCCGGATTCCTTTAAGATCGTATCGAACTTGAGCCCATGTGATGTGATAGACAGCGCAATTTTACGATATTTCCGCCTTATATTCCCGCGCAATCATGGCCGCCGTCTGAAAGATGACACACCCGAAGTGCATAAGCTACAACTAACAATACTCAGCGAGAAGTGTGACGTCTATCCGACCTTAAACAATGATGAATCATGTAAGTGACTTTTATTAACGTTGTTGTACGTACTTTATAGCGGTGGCTCTTGACCTTTTTTTTAACCACCGCCCAGTTGGTTCACTTGCCCCCCCCCCCGCCCTCGCATCTTCAGCAAAATGATAGCAGATCCTTTGTCAATTAAAAGGAGAGGCACAAATAAAAATAGTTTTTTCCTCATTTTACATATATATATATATATATATATATATATATATATATATATATAGTGTGTGTATTTAGGCAGCGTATTTTCATTTAGGCAAACATTATTAAATAACACGGAGTGGTTTTGTTTGATGCGACTTTTTTTTATTTTTTCAATTGTCCGAATTGTCCATCTAATGTGTCGGTCAAATTGATATAAATATGATCCATGGCTTTCTTGTTCCATTCTTTTTTGCAAGTACTTTCGATTTGAATCGTCAAATCATCTTCAATCGGTATTAGTTTTAGTGTCTTTACTGTTGTGCTCATTTTTGAATTACAACGGCAAGTAGTTTATATTTGAAAACGCATCTGTAAAGTTGAGATGTACATGAGAGCGTGATGGCGTTCTACACATACGAGAGATTTAAAGTTTGACTGTTTAAACCGTTAAGAAATTGATGACGTTAAATAAAGTGCATACAATTCAAACGCATAACTATCTAATGGCTAAGAATTTGGTAATGTTAATTATTATGCTAGACATTTTAAAATGTTGCGACTAGTTTCATAATTGACATTATTAATTGTGGGATGTTTAGTTTTTATGTAGAGAGCTTCGAGTATTTTTAATTTTTTGATATTGGTATCATATTGCATTGTTTTGGTATTGTTAACAAGGATGTTTCTATATTGGTAGAGGGTGCAATTATGTTTTTTTTAGGTGTTGGCATATAGAGCTAGTGTCGGAGAGATGTAGGGTGAGTCTTCGGGATAGTGTTGTGGAAGTGAAACCTATGTAAGAATTAGTTTTTTTTATTGTTGTCGGAGATACATTCTCCCATAGGGCATTGGAACTGATATATTACATTGGTTCTTCCTAATGTATTTTGGGTTTGGGAAGTGTTATTTTTAACAACATAGTTTGATGTTTTCATTTTTTTATAATAAATGATAAATCGTATTTGATCATCAGAATTGGTGGGAGATATATAGCGATGTATTATATTTTTAAGAGCTTTTTCATCAAATTTAAAGTTTGGGTGCATTTGGTTACAATAGAATAGATTTATGTAGTGGGAATTATTTAGCTTTAGGATTATCTAAATTTCTAATCATTAATTTTATTTGTTCATCAACCATATAATTGGGAAAATGATTATTAATTAGGACTTGTTTTATGTTTTTTATTCATTAAAAATATTTTTTTGGATGAGGAGATTAATTTTGCACGGTTTAATAGATTTTTGACCATAGCAATTTTATATCTATATGGGCATTCACTTTTAAAACTTAAAATACAGGTGTTAATAGATGTAGGTTTTTTTTATATATATATGTCTGTGTGTATTTGATATTGAGCACTTTTTATAAACCTGGTTGAAATTCTTTGGATTACTCTACCCTGTGGATGTTTTACCTGGATTATATATATATATATATATATATATATATATATATATATAGGTAGAAGGATGGAAGGAATTAGAAAAGCGGCGGAGGCAGATCTTTTTTTTTCAATTCAGTTGCTCAATGCAAGGTATATTCCGCAAAAAGGCAATTTATTCAATTCATTTTTTCCTTAAGCCAGACTTTTCAAAGATCAAAATCTTATCATCAGAGGAACTTGCTGGGATAGATAAGTTGGCAATGGCCAAGATTTAAAATTTTGAAAAAGTAAAATAAAGATTGTGGGGAAAAAACAAGGCAAAACGCTGCCCGAATGCAGCAAATGTCCGATTGCAAAGAAATCCAGTGTCAAAACTTCCAGCGGAGAAAGTGATTTGTAGGTAGGTAGGTCGTTAGAAGGCACGAGAAATAGATTGAGAGGTTTCAAAGTTAAACTCCAGAAACCACATCTTCAGGTGCGGCAAAAATAGATAAAATTCAGAGGGTAAAGAGTCTTCCTAGGCTGAAAATCATAAAATAAGTCTAAATTGAAGAAGAGACAGCGAATTAATAGGCTAAAATCCCAAATTGGCCGTTGACAAACAGGACCGTCCGAAGAATGGCAAAAACTCATATGTGATGAGCAGGCAAGTTAGGACAGGTGGGGGGGGTGAGGGAAGAAGAGGGTGCGGGTGTGATGAGTAAATGCGATTTAAACTTAGATTGGGAGTGGGAGGGATGGGTCGCTTATAAATGAAAGTAGCCGATAGTGTGAATTAGGGTTCAACTAGAAATGGGGTAAAGGGAGGGGGGCAAGTCAATGAGTGCGGGAGGGTAGAATTAAAAATACCAAAATGTGTCGGGGGGGGGGGGAATATGGACAGGGGGTGGGGACTGGATGCCTTTTTGCGGAATATACCTTGCATTGAGCAACTGAATTGAAAAAAGATCTGCCTCCGTCGCTTTTCTAATTTCTTTCATTCTTCTACCTATCTATCAGCTCCTATCTATCTGCTCTATCCTGTGTATTGAGCTGTATACTTTTCACAATAGGTTTCACCTTTCCTAAAAGTTCGCTTTTAGTTCTACACTTATATATATATATATATATATATATATATATATATATATATATATATATATATATATATATATATATATATATATTCTTTTTCTGTTTCATTTTATTTCAGTCGAAGTTCTCAGAAATCAAGGGGACTATCCTTGATCCCTCTCTCTCTCTCTCTCTCTCTCTCTCTCTCTCTCTCTCTCTATATATATATATATATATATATATATATATATATATATAATTTCCAGACAATATATATAGAGACAGGGATTGTCTTCTCCCATACTAGTGATTGCATGTTTGGCATGAAACACGTGTGAATATGTATTAATTTGAAAATATCTTTTATAAATAATTATATATATATATATATATCCTTTTTTTGTTTCATTTTACTTCGTCAAAGTTCTCAGAAATCAAGAGGCCTATCTTTGATCTTTATATGAGATACATAGATATTCGAATATTCCCTGTCAAACGTTGAGTTAGTAAAGAAGTAAAGAACATCAATTTACTGTGTTAAAGTATATCTTTCTTGTGGTTTCTTGGTCTTACCGGATTCCAAGACAAGAATTCATCTAGTCTGGTGGAGTATCCAGCTAAGTGCTATTACTTGAGGTAACATCACTAGGAGAAGATGCACCATTCATCGTCTGAGCCAGTGTATAACTGTGTTGAGGAGATCTTATTTGGGCTTCGAATACTATGTTATTTTTAATATTTGGTCAAGGTTTACTTGTAAGGTGAAGAATCCTCATGTCAGGTTGTCCTGACAAACCCTTGTACAGAGAGACTGAAGACACTCGAGGATGGTGTCTAGTAGGTAATTCAAACTCTCCAGTAGTTAATTCAATCTCTATCTCTCTCATTCTCTCTCTCTCTCTCTCTCTCTCTCTCTCTCTCTCTCTATATATATATATATATATATATATATATATATATATATATACGAGAAAGGAAGGATGAGAGTAATCCGACGTAATGGGGAATGAAAAAGGAAAAACCAAGAGATATTTCTTATATATTCATCAATGTTTCGTCTTTATTGTAAGACTTCCTCAGGATGATAATTTTAAGAAAAATATTTCGATGTTCTTGCATGACATTTTTGTTAAAATTATTATCCTGAGGAAGTCTTACAATAAAGACGAAACGTTGATGAATATATAAAAATATTTCTTAGCTTTTCCTTTTTCATTTCCCATATATATATATATATATATATATATATATATATATATATATATATATATATATATATATATATATATATATATATATATATATATATATATATGCGTATGTAGAAATGAAATAGCATTCAAATCAAATTTCAGAAACATGCTTTTATAAACATCTGCTTTGTATGAAGTCTTCTTTCTGAAATTTGATGTAAATGCTATTTTAAATTTACACACGTGTGTGTAGGGGGCGGGTATATAGTGTTTTGCGTTGATGTTGTTTTACTCAGAGAAGATATAATTCTACCTTTTTCAGATGAATTGAAAGTAATCCCCAAGGAGGCTTTGCTCACTGCTCAAACAGTATGGGGAGCGTTAAGAGGTGAATACTTTTTCTGTTATTATTTTTTTAAAGTTTTTTTTAAGGAAAAAAGAATTGCATCACTTGAATGATTTTGGATTTTATTGGAATCAATCCTTTCAAATTGGATTTTTCAATATTTGCATTGTTACAATGACTTTCTGCCCATTTTAAAAACTTTCCTTGAACTATTTTTGCTTTAAGCATATCTTAAAAACATTTTTGCTTTAAGCATATCTTAAAAACATTTTTGCTTTTAGCATATCTTAAAAACATTTTTGCTTTTAGCATATCTTAAAAACATTTTTGCTTTTAGCATATCTTAAAAACATTTTTGCTTTTAGCATATCTTAAAAACATTTTTGCTTTAAGCATATCTTAAAAAAAATTTTGCTTTTAGCATATCTTAAAAACATTTTTGCTTTTAGCATATCTTAAAAACATTTTTGCTTTTAGCATATCTTAAAAAAATTTTGCTTTTAGCATATCTTAAAAACATTTTTGCTTTTAGCATATCTTAAAAACATTTTTGCTTTTAGCATATCTTAAAAACATTTTTGCTTTTAGCATATCTTAAAAAAATTTTGCTTTTAGCATATCTTAAAAACATTTTTGCTTTTAGCATATCTTAAAAACATTTTTGCTTTTAGCATATCTTAAAAACATTTTTGCTTTTAGCATATCTTAAAACATTTTTGCTTTTAGCATATCTTAAAAACATTTTTGCTTTTAGCATATCTTAAAAACATTTTTGCTTTAAGCATATCTTAAAAACATTTTTGCTTTTAGCATATCTTAAAAACATTTTTGCTTTTAGCATATCTTAAAAACATTTTTGCTTTTAGCATATCTTAAAAACATTTTTGCTTTTAGCATATCTTAAAAACATTTTTGCTTTAAGCATATCTTAAAAACATTTTTGCTTTTAGCATATCTTAAAAACATTTTTGCTTTTAGCATATCTTAAAAACATTTTTGCTTTTAGCATATCTTAAAAACATTTTTGCTTTTAGCATATCTTAAAAACATTTTGCTGCAAATTTTCAAATAACTACTTACCAATAATTAGTAATTTTATTGTTTTTTTTTCCTTCTGAGGAGAAGAGCAATTTTTTGAAAATTCATGTATTAAAGGTCAGTTTATTATATTCCTTGCTTGAACATCAAATGATTATGTAAATTATCCAATTTTATGTTTTTCATCTTTTCAATATTTCCTATATATATATATATATATATATATATATATATATATATATATATATATATATATATATATATATATATGTATATACATATTTATTTATTTATCTTTTATTTTTTGATGTGTTGATGTTTTTTATATTTATAATATAAAACTAAAAATAATACATTAATCACTTAAATAATAGTGTCATGGATTCGTCCAAACACTTTAAAATGCAGCAACATTTTTGTAAGTAACGGATAAATTTTATTAGACAGACGAACAGCACAGGTAAAGAATTTTTTTTTTTTTTAATATAAGTTAGCAAAACATTTATATGGAACAAAACGTAGATTTAGTATAAGGAACGTTTATGTTTTTGTCTTTTAAGGGAAGTGGGGTCTTGTTTTTAAATTCCCGAAACAGTTTTTCATGGTAAACAACTGATGATCCCTTAAAATAGTGTTAGAAACTAACTAATATAATAACTGTAAAAAATAAATTGACTTACATGAGTGATTTTCCACTGGAAGACTTGAGACTATAAGTTTTTTTTTTGTTTTTTTTTTTATATAGTTTTTTTATATAGTTTTAATGGTTGAGAAACTTCCGAGACTATATATATATATATATATATATATATAAAACTTTCGCATTTATTCGTTTAAATATATATATATATATATATATATATATATATATATATATATATATATATATATATTTATATATAATAATAATAATAATATTTATAAATAGATATTAATTATTTATTACCTACAGACATCGATGTTTCATGCTTATGCAATCTTCAGTGCAGGAAGCTAATTCCCGACGGTCGGCGGGTGCAAACTCCAATCACAAATCACTACTGATTCGCAGTCAAGAGACTTACCCATTGGCCACCACAAATTAGTTTGGAAGTTAGGAGGAATTTAACTTTGTAAATGCCAAGCCGGCGGGTATTCACAGCAAGCAGCAGAAAGTGATCAACAACAACAAATCGTGTTGGATCTCGCAATTATATATATATATATATATATATATATATATATATATATATATATATATATATATATAAACGAATAAATGCGAAAGTTTTTTTTCCATTTTTTCATTCCTATCAAACCAGATTACTGTTATTTAAATCAATAATACAAAAAAGAACTTTGAAATACTCTATATATTGTAAAGATGAACGATCTAACGATACTCATTGGAATGGTTAATTTGCATATCTATTTTTTAAAGAGTTCATAATTAATTAATATTTGATGTTATTCAATTCTAATTTTATTGTACTATTTTATCTACATATGTGTAATAATTTCGTTGATATTAACAGTAATTTATTAAAATGATTAAATTAAAAAATTGATAACTTAAAAAAAACTATTCTTAATAATGCTAGCATGAATTTTACCGACCCGGGAAAGAAAAAAGAAGGAAGACGGTGGCTAGCTTGCTACTGTCTATCTCTCTCTCTGGCTGGCTACGTGTCTGCCCCCTTCTCCTCTCTCCAGTTAACGACACCGTATTTATTATATTTTTAAAATTCACTTCTGGTGTCGCTGTGATGCTGAGAACAGATACTACACTTAAATCTTAGGCAAAAGGCCAAGAAAATGCCAAAGAAATATACAAAAATAATGTTATTTTTATGACTATGCATTTTGAAATGAATTTTAAAAAAAGCTGATTGAATCTATTATTGCATCATATTTTAATGGGATGGACAGTGTAGTATCGGTTCTGTTGTCATAAGACAATTCTCCCAGGAATTTTTTGACGTGGTTGTCTATACATCTGAGGAGACCTAATTAAAGGGGTCGAAATAAGTTATTATGTGTACAACCTTAATGTGTGTATAGTTTTTCTTTTTATAATTCTATTTTGCTCTGTTTAAATTACATTGAGCTCTGTTATTCAGATTCTCTACACAAAATTGAAATCTACACACTATATATATATATATATATATATATATATATATATATATATATATATATATATATATATATATAATTATTTTTGTATTTACAATTTTACAGGTATTGAAACTTTCAGTCAGTTAGTGTACCAACATCAACATGGTCTGGTAAGTAATCTACCTTTATTATAAATTATACTCGCAGGGAATTCTCACACCAGTCATTACCGGTGATCTCTTGTTGGTAAAAACCGTTGGGTTTCCTTGTAGTCTGAGCGACAGCAAGTCTCAATAGATTTCCAGTACTCTCCTTTCCATTCCATTATTATTGTAACTCACTTGGCGTTCTCGCACCAGCCGTTTACCAGCGATTTTCTTCTGATAACGGTCGATGCTTGGAATTTGCGTGACAATAAGCCTCCTCAAAATTCCAGTATGCTTTGTTCACTTTCAGTCGAGTCTAGTTGGTGCTATCCCTCCTCGGCCTTTCTATCCTCTCAGACCATCTGCGGCCTCTTTCGGTGGTACTAACCGTTGTTTGTTGGGGGGGGGGGTAGGAGAGTTACATCATTATTACTTAAATACACATTTATTTATTTATACAATGTGTCATACTTCTTGGCAGTAATATATAGCAGACGACAAGTTAAATTATGAATTGATTAAATCGTAAATTGGTTATTGTCAAGAATTTCTTACAGAAAAATGGGTGAAAAAACAAACAGTTAACAAATAACTGTTACCAAAGGGAATAAATGTAGGTTAGGATTAGGTTAGGGTTAGTTTAGGATTAGGATTAGGGTTAGGGTTAGATTAGGGTTAGTTTAGGATTAGGGTTAGATTAGGGTTAGTTTAAGATTAGGGTTAGGGTTAGATTAGGGTTAGTTAATGATTAGGGTTAGGGTTAGTGTTAGATTAGGGTTAGTTAAGGATTAGGGTTAGGGTTAGTGTTAGATTAGGGTTAGTTTAGGATTAGGGTTAGATTAGGGTTAGTTTAGGATTAGGGTTAGGGTTAGATTAGGGTTAGTTTAGAATTAGAGTTAGGGTTAGACTAGGGTTAGTTTAGGATTAGGGTTAGGGTTAGATTAGGGTTAGTTTAGGATTAGGTTATAGAAAAAACGGTTCGGTTTTTGTCAAAAAAAAGCTGGACCAGTACCAAAAACAAAAGGTTTTTTGATTTAATTTTCTCGTGAAAATATATAAAAGTTGTTTCATTAATTGTTTTCGTCAAAAAATCAATAATTTTTCATAAAAATAAACATACGATGAGTGTTTTCTTTTGTTGCTTTAAATGTTGTTTCATTTTTTTCTTTTGTTGCTTCAAATGTTTTTTAATTTTTTTTTGTTGCTTCAAATGTTTTTTTTTTTTTGTTGCTTCAAATGTTTTTTATTTTTTTTTGTTGCTTCAAATGTTGTTTCATTTTTTTCTTTTGTTGCTTCAAATGTTTTTTATTTTCTTTTGTTGCTTTAAATGTTTTTTTCATTTTTTTCTTTTATTGCTTCAAATGTTTTTTTCATTTTTTTCTTTTGTTGCTTTAAATGTTTTTTCATTTTTTCTTTTGTTGCTTTAAATGTTTTTTCATTTTTTTTCTTTTGTTGCTTTAAATGTTTTTTTCATTTTTTTCTTCTTGTTGGAACGCTGCCTCGTTTTGATTTTGACGCTGGTTAGTTTTCATTCGGCTTTTTTCCGGGTGTTTACGCATAATCTGCATCGGCAAAAGTCGGTTTCGGAGTTTTTCTTTGTCTTTTCCCTGTATACAGTATGCATACATAACACCCCAACCACTTCCCGATAGAGGGAGAGAGCAGCTGCCTTATACGGTCCAGAAAAAAAAAGAGGAAGATTTCATCAGCTTATCAACTACATGTCTCTGGTGACTTGCTGTCTGTGATGCAATATCCTAACCCGTAACCCTGACTCTAGTTTATAACTTCTAATGGAATTTTCAAGTTCCTTGATTACTCTAACTTTATGTGAAAAATACCGTTTTTAAGACTATTTTTTGCAGACTTACATCTAAATATTTCTACACTAATACTGTTGGGAAAAATTCTAACATACAGCCCCCCCCCCACCCACCCACACATACACACAGCAATGGGTTAAATAGTAACTTTCCACTTTTAATAGAATTTTCCACTGCTCTAATCTTAGTCTTACTCTCACCTGATGTGGAAAATACCGTTTTTAACACTATTTTTACAGACCCTCATCCAATATCGTTACCGCCAGTATGATCGTTTTGACTCTTTTTCAGTATCTCATCAACAGGACACACATCAGAGATAAACCACGCTTCCAACACCGAGGGCTTCTGTTAGACACGGCTCGACATTTCATCCCTTTACATTTGATTCTCACGAACTTGGTAAGTGTTATGGTGTGATGCTGATCTATCCTATTTCGGGAATATATGGATTCTCCCATACAGTATGTATAGAGCTTGCGACGCAGTCTCAGAGCAGTCGTTCTGTAACATACTATTCTGTACTTCTGTAAAGACACACTCTTGTAAATATACCACCGTGTTGTCTTATTTATTATCGGCCCTTCAAGGTCGCAACAGTAAGTGACATAAAAAATTATATTATTTAAAGTGTTTATTTTGATTCATACTACATTAATTTACTTGTAATTTATCATGTTTTTTTTAAGTGCAGGTGCCAAAAACAATTTTCCAGAAGCTTGCCAGATTAACCGTTTTCTCGGACCGTCCAATTTCACTGCAATAATAATTCACCAACACACCCCCTAATCCACTGTCTGGCCTAAATGTCTGTTTTTTTCTTCTCAGTTACTCTCAACTTACTTCAACTGGAACTAGATACTTCATTCCGAATTCTCTATCCTGACCCCTAGATTCATAGCGTCACTTGGTCTGTATAACACAATGGATCAGTCACTTTTATATTGTCATTTACTTCCTAGTTCATCTCTGGCGGTCCTGGTTGTTAGACAGTCTATAGTATTACACTGAACGCTAATCTCTGACTTTATAAATAACCAAACAAGGATAATAATCTTCTCTTTTAAACTACAGGTTGTCCAACTAAACTTCTCAACTAATCTCCGCCGGAAACTAGAGACGTCTTTTTTTCAACACCTTTCCGAATTCTCTATCTTGAGCCTCATGCTGTTAATGGCTAAGTTCCATGGCGTCGCTGATCTATGGAGTAGAATGGACCCATCGCTTTTAATGTATTTCCTCGGTATCATTTTATTGTCATTCATTTTTTAGCTAATCTCTCTCGGTAGTCCTGGTTGTGGGTAGGCGGGGGCATTCTATAGTCACTTTCATATTGGCATTTACTTCCTAACTAATATCCTCTGGTGGTCCTGGTTGTGAGGGGTGGGGCAGTCTATAGTATCACACAGGCGTAACATTGATTTTCCAGCACCCTTGACTCCAAACTCTTGCCGGACTATCTGATCTCACCTTAATAATTCATCAGCACACACCCTAATCCACTAGTTATACATCTACCATTCTCTAAACCAGGGGTTCCCAACCTTATTTTTCTTGTGGACCCCCTGAGAGCTATTTTATTATCTGTAGACTAGGGACCCCATATATGCATATATACTTTTTTTTTTATCAAATATTACTAATAAATTTTTATTTGTTCATGAACATAAAAATATATTCACTGTGAATTAAAATGTTATACATGACATACAAAGCGTGAAAACAGCTAAGAAATATTTGCTTACATAAGCTCAGAAATAGCGACGGTTGATTGCCACATATGCTGTGATCATCCATCTGCCAACCTGGTTCTACAATACATACTTGTGACCTTTGTGACTTGTAACCTCTCCAGATGAATGTTCTTTCAATTTCACTCTCGTCTTAATACTAAGAACTTGACCTGATGAAGTTCAACTGATTCCTAGCTAGGACCTAAGCATGTCTGAAAATGTGTAGCCAAAATTGTTTATATAAATAAAAATTTATACTCTCTCTATATATATTTATAATTATTTTTTATAAATAAATATGTATTGTCTACAGAGATAAGGGCATGTTAAGTGCTCTTTAGCCTTCGTGAGAAATCACTGGTCTCAATCAACTCATTATGTTGGCGTCAGGAAGAGTTGATTGAGACCAGTGTTTTTATCAAAACATCATTTTTTTATCCTGACTAGAGATAAGTTTGGAAGTCAATTTCTAAAAGCCGTCCAATACATGCCAGCATGTAAACGGACGTTATACCGAATATGATGATGATGACAACAGACATGTATGTTTCATATTCACTAACAATCATCAGTGTGGTTTATATAACTGTACTGCCAGTTGAACAATTTGAACCCCGGACCTGAAGAACTCCAATCCAGCATTCTTAACCATTCGGCCATCTGGACAGTTATATTACATTGCGAGAGAAATAAACTCTATGTTTTATTTATGAATATGTAAGTCTCAGAAAGTGTTTGATCTGCCGAGGGAGAGAAATATATACGCAAAATCAATTAATAGACTACACAATTAAACATTTTTTGTTTGTTTGTTTTTACCCTCAGGATGCAATGTCCTACAACAAAATGAACGTCTTCCATTGGCATTTAGTCGATGACCAATCTTTCCCGTATGAAAGTCGAAAATTCCCCAAACTGGCAAAAATGGTAAGTCTGCTGCTTCTTAGGTTCCACGTGACAGGATTTATTAAACAAATATACCGATACATATGCACACACACACACACAAAAGCCCCCTTTACTAAGGCCGGACACTCTGAGTGAGTTTAATAACAAGCAGTACTACTAGCTTCATTGCGAAATCCAACACAGTTTGTTGTTGTAGATCACTATTCGCTGCTCGTTGTAAAATACCCGCCAACTATGTATATACAAAGTTAAATTCCTCCTTAATTCTAAGCTAATTTGTGGTGGCCAACAGGAAACGCTCTTGACTGCGAATCAGTGGCGATTTGTGATAGGAGTTCGCGCCCGCCGACCGTCAGAAATTAACTTCCTGCACTGAAGATTGCATTCGCATGAAACATTGATGTCTGTAAGTAATAAATAATTAATATTTATTTATAAATATTATATATATATATATATATATATATATATATATAAACTCGTCGCACAGCTTGAGTAGGTGTTGTTTATACCAGTCAAGGACACGTCCTCAACAATCAGTCAGACAATAAGTCTTTGTTTCTGTCGGTCTGAGGTATGGTTCTGTTTAGTCATAAGAGGTCCACCCTCTCAGACCCTACCTTATTTTTGAGAAGAGGTTAGTTTATTGTTAATCGCCTGATGCGCCCCTACCGGAGAATGCCGCCGGGGCTGTTCAGGCATTTTTTGCAGGTAGAGTGCACTTCACCTTATTTAATTGACAGAATTGATCTTACTTCTTTTCTATGCCACGTACTTCCTTCCATGACGTCAAATCCTGCAACGTAGCGATAACTCTAGTCCGTTAATTTCTAATGGAATTTTCCACTGCTCTAACCTTATGCTTACTATAGCCTATTTTTATACATCAGAGCCACAAATTTGTCCGACTGCAACTCTATGCAGAAGGATTAAAAACAAATCGAAAACAGGGCTACCTGTTGGCCGTAGATGGCGACCTGTGATGCCGTAGGATGGGATCCTGGTAGATAGGCATTCATCCACTCTGGCCCTTAATTTTGCTAGACGGGAGGTCAGAGAGGCCCTATCTGATCAATCGGCTGGTCACGTCATGCCCTAGTATCTATAAGTTCATCCCAAACCATATTATTTGATCTGATTCTTCAAAAAATCGAAACCTTATTTCTCCCTTTTATTTTTCTCCCCAAATAGATACTAGAAGGTGGTGGCTAAAGGTCAATCATGTTGAGAACAAAGAAGATCACCAATGCCAAAGAGTAATGTTTTCAAAGAGTAATGTTTTCAAAGAGTAATTTTTTCAAAGAGTAATGCTTTTCTGGGAGTGGTGTTTTCTTAGAGTAATGCTTCTCTCAGTAAAATTTATTTTATAAGAGTAATGTTCCCGCTTTCACTGTGAAATTTCCTTCTACATATAATGTATTCTAAGATCAATGTATTCTAAGATCAATGTATTCTAAGATCAATGTATTCTAGGAATATAAATAATTATCCTACCTATAGAATTATATTTGACACATTTATTCGGCATTCAATAACCTGGTTGATATGCCGTAAAATAAACCAAACCAATCTAATCTAGTCTTGTTACAAAATTACAGTCATCTTTTTATCTTGCTTTGTAGGGAGCTTATTCGGTGGGACGGACATACAGCCAACAAGACGTAGCCAGGGTCATTGAGTATGCACGAAAAAGAGGCATCCGTGTAATCCCAGAATTTGATACCCCTGGACACACCTACTCTTGGGGAAAAGCTTTTCCAGGTACACTTTTTAAAAAAATATACTTAAAAGTATGCATTAGTTACTCACTGAAGAGAAATAGTTTTTTAAAATCATACCTATTTTTCTTATTGGCTTGTTTTATTGCAATGGTGTCTATCTGCAACCAAAACTATGTCATATTCTCACCGACTTTTAAAAATATAATGCATTTGTGACGATAGAGATTTACACTTACAAGATCCAAAGCGCCTGCAATGCCTTGCTTGTTGAGTAGCCATTTGCAAGAGGTCAAAAGCGTATGCTGAGTGCTGGAGTTTTTTTGTAGGTGTAAGTAATTTATGCACATGTATGTGTGCGGACACTGCACTGGCCGTGATCGTCCCGCTCGTTTTGCCGGTCCAAAGTTGTTTTTCAATTCAGTCAGTGCGGCGAAAAAGGAATTTTCCCTCCAAATAAAGCCATAACTTCAGTTTAAACACTATTAACAGAAATTTTTTTTTTAGATTAAAAATGGTATTCGATTTCTTAGGTTGAATAGCAGACTTGCGAAATGAGATTTATGCCCGACAAAACTAAAATATAAGTTCAACCGGACACAAACAGATCCTCTGTCCGCAAGGGCCGCTGAAAACCAATTGACTGTCAGATGTCCAACTCTAACTGCCTCCCTTGCCCATAGGGTGAAATATAAGCACTTTCGACCAGTCCCCCTCTCAGCCATTCTAAGCTGGTCAGCCCATTCCCATTCGACCACCCTGAAATCGACCACACAAGATAATGGCTAGTCTTTTCGATGAACATCAAAGGAACACTCTCCAAGGGGTCATAGTCATTATTCCTGGCAAAAACTGAAGTGGTCCATAACCACTACAAAGAATCTCTTATCTGAAAAACATTACTTTCTTAAATGGACAAACTTCCAGATCAGATATATTTCTAATGTCTCTCTGTTAAATATTAATCACTTGCAGCAAGTCTGCTATGTGTATGCAACATTAAACATGTAACACTAAACATGCAATACCGAACATGCAACACTAAATGTGCAACACCAAACATGCAATCACAAGCATGCACCTGCAAAATGCAACACCAAACATGCAACACCAAACGTGCAACACCAAACATGCAACACCACACGTGCAACACCAAACATGCAACAATAAACGTGCAACACCAAACATGCAACCACAAACATGCAAAATACAACACTAAACATGCAAGACCAAATGTGCAACACTAAACATGCAACCACAAACATGAAACACCAAACGTGCAACACCAAACATGCAACACCAAACATGTAACACCAAACAAGCAAACACAAGCATGAACCCGCCAAATGCAACACCAAACATGCAACACAAAACGTGCAACACCAAACGTGCAACACTAAACATGCAACCACAAACATGAAACACCAAACGTGCAACACCAAACATGTAACATCAAACGTACAACACCAAACATGCAACACCAAACATGCAAACACAAGCATAAACCCGCCAAATGCAACACCAAACATGCAACACAAAACGTGCAACACCAAACGTGCAACACCACACGTGAAACACCACACGTGCAACACCAAACATGCAACACCAAACGTGCAACACCAAACGTGCAACCACAAACATGCAAAACCAAACATGCACACCAAACGTGCAACACCAAACATGCAACACCAAAAATGCAACACCAAACATGCAATCACAAACATGCAAAATGCAACACCAAACATGCAACACCAAATGTGCAACACCAAACATGCAACCACAAACATGCAACCACAAACATGCAACTGCAAAATGCAACACCAAACATGCAACACCAAACGTGCAACACCAAACATGCAATCACAAACATGCAAAACGCAACCACAAACATGCAACACTAAATGTGCAACACCAAATGTGCAATCACAAACATGCAAAATGCAACCACAAACATGCAACTGCAAAATGCAACACCAAACATGCAACACCAAACGTGCAACACCGAACATGCAACTACAAACATGCAACTGCAAAATGCAACACCAAACATGCAACACCAAAAATGCAACACCAAACATGCAATCACAAACATGCAAAATGCAACCACAAATGGGCAACACCAAACGTGCAACACCAAACATGCACTCACAAACATGGAACACCAAACGTACAACACCAAACATGCAACACCAAACGTGCAACACCAAACATGCAACACCAAATGTGCAACACCAAACATGCAGCCACAAACATGCAACCGCAAAATGCAACACCAAACGAGCAACACCAAACATGCAACCACAAACATGCAACTGCAAAATGCAACACCAAACATGCAACACCAAACAGGCAACACCAAAAGTGCAACACCAAACGTGCAACACCAAACGTGCAACAGTAACATGCAACACCAAACGTGCTGCCAAGTACATGCTTACACATCAACCTATTGTAAAAGACGAGATACAACGACACAGTGAGATAAGGGAAAAACGTGGGTGGAATTGAACAGACATGAAAGAGATTCGTTCAGTTGGATGAACATTTTGTTCCGGTGTTTCCTACACAAGAGTTCCTCACGTGTTTTTGACCGTCATTGAAATTGTTGGGATAAAAAGTATCTTTACCTCACATCTCTTTATTTGGTAGAGGTTTTTTTATACTAGTGAGTAACCGTTTATCAAGGCCCAAAGGCCACTTGAGGATAAGGGTTTATGCGCTTGTCAGGTGGACGATGAGAAAAACACCTTGAGGATTGGAGACAATAGATAAAACTTGGCAGAATTTGATTATTTAAGAGAACGGCTTGACAAGAATTTGTTAACATTGGACTTGAAAACGACTATGTTGTAGTCAGCTGAAAAGCAGCCTTGTGGTATCGTGTTTCACAGACAAATAGTTTTTGGAAAGAAACTTCCCAAGGAAGTTCTGTTTAGCTCCACATACACAGAAAAATAAAGGAAAATTATCTAAAGTGGTTGTAGCTAGACGAGTTTTGATGTAAATGTTTTACATAAGAGATTGGAGCTCAGTCGAGCACCTACCATGAAAATAATGATTGAGTAGAAAATAACTAGCAACGTTTCTTCTATGGAAAAAGCGGCTGTAGAGAAGAGAAGGGGACAGCTGCCACAAGATTTCGAAGTTGATTTTGTACTCTGTCAAGGCAGGAAAGAGTACTGTGAGTGGCACCTCTCCAGATGTGAGTGGCACCTCTCCAGATGTGAGTGGCACCTCTCCAGATGTGGCAAAAACCCTAACCCATCTTACATCTGGCTCTTATACAGATAGAGTGAGATACTTTCTGGAGCAGTAGAATGACCCAACCATTTTTCCAGCGACCTTAGCAAGAGATCTTTCATTTCAGGTCTGGCGTGAAAGTCAGTTGTGGGAGCTTATCAAAGCGGGGGGTTTCTTCAAGGACAGAGCCATTAATTTCAACTAGGCAACATGAGTATCCGAGCAGTTCCGATTGGTCTCAAATATAAATATCATAAAAACGAATAATAAAGAACATGAACAGCAAGTACGAGTATACATTTTGTTTACGGCTGACAAAATATTAAAAAAGAAACTACAAACATAACATTATACACAACATTAATTACATTAGTTCGTACTCATACGTAGTGGTAGTTCGTACTCATACGAAGTGGTAGTTCGTACTCATACGAAGTGGTAGTTCGTACTCATACGTAGTGGTAGTTCGTACTCATACGTAGTGGTAGTTCGTACTCATACGAAGTGGTAATTCGTACTCATACGAAGTGGTAGTTTGTACTCATACATAGTGGTAATTCGTACTCATACGAAGTGGTAGTTTGTACTACTACGTAGTGGTAGTTTGTACTACTACGTAGTGGTAGTTCGTAAGTGGTAGTTCGTACTCATACGTAGTGGTAGTTCGTACTCATACGAAGTGGTAGTTCGTACTCATACGAAGTGGTAGTTCGTACTCATACATAGCGGTAATTCGTACTCATACGAAGTGGTAGTTCGTACTCATACGAAGTGGTAGTTCGTACTCATACATAGCGGTAATTCGTACTCATACGAAGTGGTAGTTCGTACTCATACGAAGTGGTAGTTCGTACTCATACGTAGTGGTAGTTCGTACTCGTACGTAGTGGTAATTCGTACTCATACATAGCGGTAATTCGTACTCATACATAGCGGTAATTCGTACTCATACGAAGTGGTAGTTCGTACTCATACGAAGTGGTAATTCTCTGCCTTTTAGAAAGGATATAAATATGAATAAAACTTGTATCCTCTCAACGAAAACACTTCCGACACACTTTACTAGCAGCAAAATCCCACCCCATCATTGTAAAGGTCCCTAGATGCCGGAAAAATTTCTAATCTAATAGCTTCTTTCCTCGGGCTGCTTGCATTTGGAATTCCCTCCCTACTCCCTGTTTTCCCGACCGTACATACATGCAGAAATTTAAATGTAATGTGAACAAGCATCTTGCTGTTCAACTTTCCACTCACGTTTCCGACCCCCCCCCCCCACTATAAATCTTGCCCCTATCACAGTAGCTTGTTTGAGGTGAACAAAAGTTTGTTTTTTTAAATCTAGGTGCTATTCATTCGGTTGGACGTAAGTACGAGACGCTGGACGTTGCTGAATACCCTTTTATTCTGTAGCCTTTTTACGATCTGCAAAGGGAAATAACTTACCAATGTATTTCGATGATTCGTTTCCCTGCAACATTTTACTGTGTCACAAAAGACATTTCGACGATTTTCAATAATAGTTAACAGGAAACGAATTGGGTGAAAGAAACAAATAGGCAACAAATAACTCTTACCAAAGGCAATAAAAATTACTTTTCTACCTACCTGAATAAGTTTTTCTGTATTTTAAAGTATTTTAATGTGTTTTTATTGAATTTTAATAATACGATAAAAGTACGATGGATTTTGCTGAACTTTTCAAAATGGCCAACGACAGTTTCCGGAATTTGACGATGAAGATTAAATTCGTCGTCTTCTCTTTCCAATTATTCTATAAAAACTACTCAGATCGCTGGATGATTAAACTTTCTTGCCTTTGGTAACAGTTATTTGTTAATTATTTGATTTTTTCACCCCTTCGTTTTTCTTCGGCAAATTCCGAACTCACAGCAAGAACTCGTCTTCCTAACACAACAGAAAAAGACTTTCTTTTCTTCCTCCATGTGCCTAGCATCTGGCAGAATTTCCATGGACAGAGTTTCTCTGCAAGAGCTTCCCGTCTATGGAATACATTACCGCCGGACTGCTTTCCTGTGGATTACAACATAGTCCTCTTCAAATCCAATGTCAACAAATGCTTGTCATAAACCCTTCCCCATAAGTAATCAAACTCAGTTCATACATTTTCGGCTGACAATCTTTCCATCAAAATAACCCATATTCTCGAGTGGCTCTTGGCCTTCATAAGTGGTGACCCAACAATTAAAAAAAATGTTATTAGACATATTATTTTCAAACGTAACTCAATCCCAAAACTAAGCAATATTTTAGCATGTATTTTCTGTTAATAAACTAAATAGGAAGCTTCGGCCATCTTATCAAAAATCTGTAAAAATAAACATTAATTTTGGTGTTTTTTTTTTTTAATGGAAATCGCTCCAGACAAGGCATGAAGCCACTTAATGTAAGGAGCTAAATAAAATACCACTTCAAGGTCAAAATCTAGCCAACGATAAGTGTTAGATGGATAAATTCCAACCCAGAAAACAGCAATTCTTCCCCCTTTGTCAGAAACATCGCTCATGGCATGTGAGGACTAAAGGACAAAATAAGGGAAGCTATAATCAAACAAAAATCTAAGAAAAATCCCGAGTACTGTGCTAAGCACTATTCAAAAAATAAAAAAACTTAATGTTTCGAAATAATTACTAACAAAAAATCGTTATTGTGTTTCTTTTCAAACAAATAAAATCGATATATCTAAGGTCTTTCATCTTCTCTTAAAGTATTAATTTTATTCAAGTATATTTAAGCTAATCATTTCTTAAAGAAAAATATAGTGAGCCTTATTTGTTCGAGAAGTAATGACTACATTTATTTTCGAAGGGAATTCAGATTTAAAAAGTAAATGAATTCAGGTTTGATTTTGTACATTGTCTCGTATATTAATTTGATTGCTAATTATTTTAAGCAATACGTATTTGTTTTTAAACTGTATTTTTACCAGCGTTTGAAAAGCATTTCTGCAAAGCAAAATACTCCGTCTATTACGTTGCAGTATTAGTAGGAATAGTAGTACTACTCTTATCTATTCGCTGTCTCTCTTCGTCAATGTTGAAAGAGAGCAGAGTTGGAAACGGTGAAATGGGAAAAGTGAGAGATAAGCTGACAGGGAGAGTAACAGGAGTAGATTTTATTATCTTTGACTGTTAATAAACAAAGAGAGAGAGAGAGAGTTATAGAAGGGAGAGAAATCGATAGTATATAAAATAAGAGCAGGTGATCAAACAACATACGGTGAGAGGGGGTGATAGTGATTAGGTGAAACTGATGGGTTAGTTGATGAGTCAGTTAAAACGGAAGATCTCTCAAACATAAATCAATCCCAAAACTAAGGAATATGTTAGCTGTTATTAAAATATGTAGGAATAAAAGCCAGTTAGAAACAAACGCTGATTATTTTAGATTAAGCATATTTTTGCTAGTATATTACTATCCCCATCCGCTAAAAAGAAGAAGGTAATCCCTGGGATGGATGGGATCGTAACCATATAACAGATACTACACTACCGGCCCAAAGGAGGAGCTTCTTTCCTCGTGCTGCTGGCCTCTGGAACTCCCTTCCTGCTCCCTGTTTTCTCGACGGTACTGACATGCAGAAATTTAAAACTAATGTAAACAGACATCTCGCTGCGCAGCTCTCAATTTAGGTTGACCCCCACCCCCCCACCAACCTTCTCCCTTTTTTCTCAGTAGCCCCTTACGTCTACAGTGGCGTCCTGCCTTGTTTGAGGTGAACTATGTTAAAAAAAAAAATGGTAATCCCTGGGGGAGGATGGTCTCATGACAATAGAACAGATATTACGCTGCCTCCCTTAAAATAGGAGGAGGTAATTCGTGGGAGAATGGTCTCATAACAACAGAACAGATATTGCACTTCCTTACACCCCCCCCCCCCCAAAAAAAAATAAGAGGACGTAATGCCTCGGAGGATGGTATCATAACATGACAACAGAACAGATACTACACTACCTCCCCCTTGAATTGATCAGTGAAAGAAAGTACAATAGTGCAATTAATAGAAGTAATAGTATAGTTCGGCTTCAGACTGACAGATCCCAAATCTCGAATAGTAATAGAAGTACAATAGTGCAATTGATAGAAGTAATAGTATAGTTCGGCTTCAGACTGACAGATCCCAAATCTCCAGAAGTAATCACTAATGGATAGGTACAATTATTGTTTTTCAGGCTTGTTGACTCCGTGTTACGTGGATGGACAACCAGGAAAAGCCAACTACACGGAGCACCACACCTTCGAGGTGCTTAATCCAATCCAAGAAGACACTTATGGATTCCTTAACGAATTCTTCAGAGAAATCATCAAAACTTTTCCTGATACATACGTTCATCTTGGAATGGATGAAGTCTACTATGCTTGCTGGTGAGTTGACGACGACTTAATTTTGTGCGATTTCAAAAAATATCAAGATTAAATATGGCTATCATGAAAAGTCGAATATTATAGCCTTTCTGCGTGACTATACAAGAATTAGATTTTAAACGCCAGAAATCTTAAACTTAATTTTATTGTTTAATAATGTTGAGGGGGGACGAGACCTCTTGAGTGACGTCATGGCGAGAGTTGAAGAAATAACGGTCGCTCTTTTTTTCCAGCAGTAAACGTCTGAGGGTGATGTATATTACGGGCTTGCGTCAATCTTCCTCTCTCCCAAAAGCCAGCTTGGGAAGAAGATGAATTTTGGAGTCCTTTCATGTCAGCTGATTGACAAATACCGTTTTACAAGTTCCGAGCCTGAGAGATATAGTATCAATAAATCTGTGAACTGTAAAACGTGTGTTGTTGTCTTCTTGGTAAAATTTTGTTGCAGAGCTACGCATGTGCGTTCCTATAACAGAAGTTAGAGTTATGCAACAGCTCTGATTTGATACAGGGACAGCTGAATGTGGATGCTTTGTGGTTGCAACTATGCATAGATAGATGAAGACGAGAGTGGCCATAGACAACATCCGACGACATATTTGTCTCTACATAAAAAAACTTCCTACGAGACAGTATCAGACCAACATGCTCGGTCATTCATGCTTCATAACAACAATAGAACTGGTCTATAAAGATTAATTTCAAATAATCAGGTCATCCCATAAGTTCTGTCCTAATTTTAATTCTTTGAGTAAATAGGAATGTCTAATGGAGTTAAATAATATTTATATATCCTACATATTGTTACATAATACGATAACAAATTACAAATTATCCCATGTTGAGACTTGACTCTTGTCTGATGACGTTGATGATGGTGATCGTAGTTGTCATCACATATCAGGTCATCCCATAAGTTCTGTCCTAATTTTAATTCTTTGACATTTAATAGTTAATGAGAATGTTTAATGGAGCTAAATAATATTTATATATCCTACATATTGCTACATAATACGATAACCGAATACAAATTATCCCCATGCTGAGACTTGACTCTTGTCTGATGACGTTGATGATAGTGATCGCAGTAGTAATCTGATTATTCTAGTCCACTATCTTGGATTAAAACAGCATGGTTATCATGCTTGTCTAAATAATATTTATATATCATATGTGTATGTATGTATTGTGACGCATTTATCTTTATTAAATTTTATTTTACAGGAAAATTAATTAAAATTTCACTGTCGGAAGCCCTTAAAAGCTGATAATATGTAAGATTAAAACACACCTTTTCTCGGGTAAAACATTTTTTAGAATAACATGATGGATGTGCGCTCAAGATCCATAAACAGCTAATTCGACATTTCACATTATGTTATTTCATTTATTATATAAGAATAGAAATGGTTATAAGTGGTTCAGAGCTAGTAGCAGGAATACTCAAAGGTCTTCATTCATTCCAGAAACATTCTGGGGACTCTTGCTAATTCCTTAAAAGTTATACATATATATGAGTGAGTTTAATAACAAGCAGTACTACTAGCTTCATTGCGAGATCCAACACAGTTTGTTGTTGTAGATCACTATTCGCTGCTCGTTGTAAAATACCCGCCGACTTGGTATTTACAAAGTTAAATTCCTCCTTAATTTTAAGCTAATTTGTGGTGGCCAACGGGAAAATGCTCTTGACTGCGAATCAGCGGCGATTTGTGATCGGAGTTCGCGCCCGCCGACCGTCGGAAATTAACTTCCTGCACTTTGGGTTAGCATGAAACATCGATGTCTGTAGGTAATAAATAATTAATATTTATTTATAAATATTATATATATATATATATATATATATATATATATATATATATATATATATATAATTCTTTATGAGTTGAAAAAGGAAACTCCAAAATCTTTGAGATGGGGATGAATTCATGATTATCCCCGACTAGGAACAAAGTGTAGTATCTGTTCTCATACTACACTTCATCTTTTCTGTTTTCGGTCGAAGTATGTTTATCGCAGATGCCTGGGTATTTCTCACCCAATAGATGGTCGAACGGCGGCACTTATGGATGTGGATGGCACCCCCCACTTGATGTTGAAACTACCTTCTGCTACCTGTAAATGTTGGTTGTGATTGTGAATGTGCTATCACTGCTCGCTGTTGTGTTGGTCGGGGAAGGTTCAGGGAGCTGCTGCCAGAACTTACATCTACGCACATTTCCTTCAAGACTCGAGGCAAAGTCTTTTCGGCCTGTGTTCGCTCCGCCATCTGGCATGGTAGTGAGACATGGGCCCACTACTCTTCTGACTTGCAATGACTTTTTGGGGAGGGGGGCAGCAGTGACCTGTGATGAAATGGAGGTGTCTTGTCAAGCATGGCTTTTGTTATTGTCCAGCTGTTGCTATTGTAGAGCATGATGGAAACGCAGTACGCGTTATAGAGACGGAGTCTAGTCTTCAACGGGATCTTGGTTCGTTGGCTCCAGAGTTTATGTAATGAATGAAATGCTACATTGCCATGTATACAGCGGGCTGTGACGTCTGTAGGTCCTGAGGAAGATCATAATGGTCATTAATGAGATTGTAAGCCAAATTGAGATCACAGCATAAATGTGAGCGCTCAAGGGAGAAAAGGTTAAGCTTGTTGAGTCGGCTTTAGCACCATTCGAGGGTAGATTGTTCTCGTTCCATCATCCCCTGAAACTACTATATACCTTTGTCTGTTTGATCAGAGTGGATCTTCTTTTTGTTCAAATGTTACAAAACTGGAAGGTGTCATGGCTTATTTTGAAAACACTTCCTCACACAGCAGACACATGGTTTACTGTTTGCTGTGTAATACATCTATAAATCCATATTTCAGATATCCCACACTATATAGCGAGTAGAAAGTGTACTTTGGGTATACTTTTGGCAATCTTGTAACTCTCGCTTCTCTTATTTTGTCCTTTAGTCCTCACATTCCATGAGCAATGTTTCTGACAAAGGAGCAAGAATTGCTGTTTTCTGGGTCGGAATCTATCCATCTCACACTTATCGTTGACTAGTTTTTGACCTTGAAGTAATATTATTTGTTTTAGCTCCTTACATCAAGTGGCTTCATGCCTTGTCTGGGACGATTTCCATTAAAAAAATACAGCCTTCACCTTAATCGAAATCTGTGGTGAAACAGTTTCTGGTAATGCCTGCGCATACCGCTTTCTGATGCTGGAGTGAAAAGTATGTCCCGAGAGAAATCATAATGGCCATTGAGGAGATTGTAAGCCAAAATGAGATCAACGCGTAATCGCATGCGTTCAAGAGAGAAAAGGTTCGGTTTCTTGAGTCTGCTTTCATTGGGCAGATCCCATAGTCCTTGCACCATTCGAGTAGCCAATCTTTGAACTCACTCCAGATGCTGGATATAACGTATTAGATATGAACACCATACTCTAAAAGGTTTGTTATTAGATATAAATGTCTGCCTAAATTTGTCCGTTTCAGGAAGTCGAATCCTCAGGTGAGGGCGTTTATGGTCGAGAAAGGTTTTGGCAAAGACGAATTCTTTAAACTAGAGCAGTATTACATTGAAAGGGTTATGGAAATTGTCACAAGAATGAAGGCCAGTTACATTATATGGCAGGACCCAATTGAAAACGGCGTTTTGGTAAGTGTGAACTATTACTTAACAGTCATCTATTTTTATACCAATGGACCGTAGTATTAATTGTCCATATTAATTTATCTATTATAATTATACAAAAACTGAGTTCAGCAACGTTTGTTTCTCTAAGGCTTTTTATATACTTTAACCTATGTAATCTATATACTTTAATCACACAAAATACATGCTAAAATATGCCTTAATTCTGGGATTGAGTTATGTTTGAAAAAAATTCCAGTTCAACCATTAGCCGTAATTTATAATTAACTGAACAAGTCACTCATTTCTCTCTGAGCTATCTATGAAGGAGTTTAAAACATTAAATGTATTTCTCTTGCTGTGTGTTGATTCAACCACTCTCTCATTTTCTTAATGTCTGTGTAAGGATTTAAGGAATGGGTGAATCTATTCTCAGCGTCTGTACACACCACAAAAACGTATGTAAATTAGATAGCAAAATAATAAATCCCTTCTATATAATCTATTAATAATGGAAATTATGTATCTTTGTGTCTGAAACCGCAAGTATACTATTGAAGACTATTGAAGACTATTGTACTTAGTATGAAATAGTATAGTGGGGAGGTAGTGTAGTATAGTCTGAGATAGTATGGGGAGGAATGACTCCTTCACATTATGTTTATTGTAATGTATATACCAAAATAACATCTATTATATTAATCTCAGTGGTAGAGGGTAGTTTAGTATCTGTTCTGTTGTCATGATACCGTCCTCCCAGGCATTAACTCCAGGTAGATATTCATAGGTGCATTGTGAGTCCTCTTTTAGTTGCATGATATAAGTTCCGTGTGGTCTGCCCACTGAACTACACCCATGTTTTGGCATCCACAAAATAACTCTGCTGACGATTTCATCCTTATCCCTTAAACAATGATCAGTAGTAGGGTAGTGGGGTGGAAACATTTCCACCAACAGGAGTAGTAAGGCGCCTCCTTCCCTCCGCTAGCCTGTGGGAGACCGTTGGGCAAGGTCGAGTACCCACTTAGATCCTCCCCCCCCCCGATCAGGGTACGTGAAGTCATGGCAGGCAGGTGAGCAACCTAATGAATTTTAGAAACTGGTCAACCCTTCGTTTTGTGTTAGGCAGATGATACTCATTTTTGTACAATGGCTAAGACTCCCTGCTCTGTAACAGCACATCCCCTATAGAAGGTAATTGCAACCCACTATAAGTAACCTCTTTGCAAAGCACATCATGGTGAAACAAAATATTCAAATAAGAATGGAGAGCCATGATAATCGATGTCTGCAAACAGACCTGATACATGAAGAGAATGGAGAGCCATGATCATCAATGTCTGCAAACAGACCTGATACATGAAGAGAATGGAGAGTCATGATCATCAATGTCTGCAAACAGACCTGATACATGAAGAGAATGGAGAGTCATGATCATCAATGTCTGCAAACAGACCTGATACATGAAGAGAATGGAGAGCCATGATCATCAATGTCTGCAAACAGACCTGATACATGAAGAGAATGGAGAGCTATGATCATCAATGTCTGCAAACAGACCTGATACATGAAGAGAATGGAGAGTCATGATCATCAATGTCTGCAAACAGACCTGATACATGAAGAGAATGGAGAGCCATGATCATCAATGTCTGCAAACAGATCTGATACATGAAGAGAATGGAGAGCAATGATCATCAATGTCTGCAAACAGACCTGATACATGAAGAGAATGGAGAGCCATGATCATCGATGTCTGCAAACAGACCTGATACATGAAGAGAATGGAGAGCCATGATTATCGATGTCTGCAAACAGACCTGATACATGAAGAGAATGGAGAGCCATGATCATCGATGTCTGCAAACAGACCTGATACATGAAGAGAATAGGGAGCCATGATCATCGATGTCTGCTAACAGACCTGATACTTGAAGAGAATGGAGAGCCATGATCATCGATGTCTGCAAACAGACCTGATACATGAAGAGAATGGGGAGCCACGATCATCGATGTCTGCAAACAGACCTGATACATGAAGAGAATGGAGAGCCATGATCATCGATGTCTGCAAACAGACCTGATACTTGAAGAGAATGGAGAGCCATGATCATCGATGTCTGCAAACAGACCTGATACATGAAGAGAATGGAGAGCCATGATCATCGATGTCTGCAAACAGACCTGATACTTGAAGAGAATGGAGAGTCATGATCATCGATGTCTGCAAACAGACCTGATACTTGAAGAGAATGGGGAGCCACGATCATCGATGTCTGCAAACAGACCTGATACATGAAGAGAATGGAGAGCCATGATCATCGATGTCTGCAAACAGACCTGATACTTGAAGAGAATGGGGAGCCACGATCATCGATGTCTGCAAACAGACCTGATACATGAAGAGAATGGAGAGCCATGATCATCGATGTCTGCAAACAGACCTGATACTTGAAGAGAATGGGGAGCCACGATCATCGATGTCTGCAAACAGACCTGATACATGAAGAGAATGGAGAGCCATGATCATCGATGTCTGCAAACAGACCTGATACTTGAAGAGAATGGGGAGCCACGATCATCGATGTCTGCAAACAGACCTGATACATGAAGAGAATGGAGAGTCATGATCATCGATGTCTGCAAACAGACCTGATACTTGAAGAGAATGGAGAGCCATGATCATCGATGTCTGCAAACAGACCTGATACATGAAGAGAATGGGGAGCCATGATCATCGATGTCTGCAAACAGACCTGATACTTGAAGAGAATGGGGAGCCACGATCATCGATGTCTGCAAACAGACCTGATACATGAAGAGAATGGAGAGCCATGATCATCGATGTCTGCAAACAGACCTGATACTTGAAGAGAATGGGGAGCCACGATCATCGATGTCTGCAAACAGACCTGATACATGAAGAGAATGGAGAGCCATGATCATCAATGTCTGCAAACAGACCTGATACTTGAAGAGAATGGGGAGCCACGATCATCGATGTCTGCAAACAGACCTGATACATGAAGAGAATGGAGAGTCATGATCATCGATGTCTGCAAACAGACCTGATACTTGAAGAGAATGGAGAGCCATGATCATCGATGTCTGCAAACAGACATGATACTTGAAGAGAATGGGGAGCTACGATCATCGATGTCTGCAAACAGACCTGATACATGAAGAGAATGGAGAGCCATGATCATCAATGTCTGCAAACAGACCTGATACTTGAAGAGAATGGGGAGCCATGATCATCAGTTTCTGCAAACAGACCTGATACATGAAGAGAATGGAGAGCCATGATCATCGATGTCTGCAAACAGACCTGATACATGAAGAAAATAGAGAGCCATGATCATCGATGTCTGCAAACAGACCTGATACATGAAGAGAATGGAGAGCCATGATCATCGATTTCTGCAAACAGACCTGATACCTGAAGAGAATGGAGAGCCATGATCATCAATGTCTGCAAACAGACCTGATACATGAAGAGAATGGAGAGCCATGATCATCAATGTCTGCAAACAGACCTGATACATGAAGAGAATGGAGAGCCATGATCATCGATGTCTGCAAACAGACCTGATACATGAAGAAAATGGAGAGCCATGATCATCGATGTCTGCAAACAGACCTGATACTTGAAGAGAATGGGGAGCCATGATCATCGATGTCTGCAAACAGACCTGATACTTGAAGAGAATGGAGAGCCATGATCATCGATGTCTGCAAACAGACCTGATACATGAAGAGAATGGGGAGCCATGATCATCGATGTCTGCAAACAGACCTGATACATGAAGAGAATGGAGAGCCATTATCATCGATGTCTGCAAACAGACCTGATACTTGAAGAGAATGGGGAGCCATGATCATCGATGTCTGCAAACAGACCTGATACATGAAGAGAATGGAGAGCCATGATCATCGATGTCTGCAAAAAGACCTGATACTTGAAGAGAATGGGGAGCCACGATCATCGATGTCTGCAAACAGACCTGATACATGAAGAGAATGGAGAGCCATGATCATCGATGTCTGCAAACAGACCTGATACATGAAGAGAATGGAGAGCCATGATCATCAATGTCTGCAAACAGACCTGATACATGAAGAGAATGGAGAGCCATGATCATCAATGTCTGCAAACAGACCTGATATTTGAAGAGAATGGAGAGCCATGATCATCGATGTCTGCAAACAGACCTGATACATGAAGAGAATGGAGAGCCATGATCATCAATGTCTGCAAACAGACCTGATATTTGAAGAGAATGGAGAGCCATGATCATCGATGTCTGCAAACAGACCTGATATTTGAAGAGAATGGAGAGCCATGATCATCGATGTCTGCAAACAGACCTGATACATGAAGAGAATGGGGAGCCATGATCATCAATGTCTGCAAACAGACCTGATATTTGAAGAGAATGGAGAGCCATGATCATCGATGTCTGCAAACAGACCTGATACATGAAGAGAATGGAGAGCCATGATCATCGATGTCTGCAAACAGACCTGATACATGAAGAGAATGGAGAGCCATGATCATCAATGTCTGCAAACAGACCTGATATTTGAAGAAGAAGAATGATCAGTAATTCTGGTTCTTCTCTCCTTGATCGAGGCTGAGATCTGAGCCAGGTGTCCGTAGAGTTGCTCTCTCATAAGGTGCTGCTTCCAAGAGATGTTTAGAGCAGCTTTTAGCATTTTGGTGTACACACCGTCAATTTTCTTCTCCAATCTTTTGGTAAAAGTCCAGGTTCTACTTCCATATACAAGAATTGATGTAACAATGGCTTCAAAAAATATATATATATGATCTACAGAAAATCAATACAAAAGTAGATATAGTTATCATAAGTGGACATTCGAAAATGAAAAATATAAAATTAGTACTACATTGTTGAAATATATACGTGAATGAAAGAATTCAAAGCATCCATACTAATAATTCTGGCCTAGAAAACGATTTTCTATCCAAGGTTCCTATCAACTATACAAATTAATTCTGTTTTTTTCTTCTATTCCAGCCCAAATCTGACACATTAATTCAAATATGGAAAGACACTTCTCTATGGGATGTTTACTCGAGCTGGCAGAATTATTCTAATATGGTAGCTGAGAAGGGCTACAAAATGATCCTCTCATCATGCTGGTACCTGAATTATATAAACTATGGGCCCGACTGGCAGGATCTCTACATGTGTGAACCAATGGATTTTACAGGTAAATGACTGTTGTGTTGTCACATGTTCTCGATAAATTATTTTTTTGTATTCTTTTTTATGGAAGTCGCTTCAGACAAGGCATGAAGCAACTTAATAGTTTAGTTTATTTGTTTTGTTTTACGGCATATCAACCCTTGCAAGTTCAGAGTATTAAAATACATTTTCAGATAAAGTGTGGTTGAAACTTGAAACTAGAGTTCTCTCCCCCTTATTTGTCTCCCCTAAAATTAAAGATACTTTTTTTTCGGCCCTACAGTCCACAAGCACCATATTAACTTCTCTAATTGCATTGGAAGACGTAGTCATGTAGTTTGGTCTTCTCGTTCACCAGACCTTAGTCCCCTTGATCTTTTTAATCTGGTGTATGCTAAAAGAGAAAGTATAGGATTACCTGGGGTATTAAGCACCATGGGTCATTAGGCGCCAGCAACTAGGTAACCTTCACAAACCTCTCTATATCATTATTATGGCACTCGTAGGGCAATAAGCACCAAACTTGTCTGATCACTGACCAATCATAGGCCTTGTTTCTCACGAGTAGCATTTACTTCTTGTGCCAAGTTGAGAAGCTGTTTTTACTCTACATCTGCAGCCATTTTGAAACAGACTTCAAAACTTTATGTTTTAGAAGGGCAACTGAACAAAACTTTGTTTCTCTGCAAAACCACTGAGCCTGCAAACTGTTCCTTTGCTGCTGAAGCACTGAGATATATCAGAGATAAGTACCAAAACATTTTTACACTTGATTTAATTCAGATTTTAATTCTTCAGAGCTGGAAAGTGTGTCATGGTGGAGCGCATCCACAGCTTATCAAATGTTATCATGATTTCCACACCAATTTAAAAAACTGCTGCAAATTAAACTTGCTATGCTTTTAGTAAGTTAATTGTTTTGTACTGGTTCTCATTTAAGCATAATTCATGTCATTGTGTGTAACTTATTTGTTTAAAAATATCTTGATCTTTGAAAAAAGGAGGTGCTTAATACCCCATGTATGTATTTTTATGAAGGAAAAGAGTTGAAAATCCCTTAAAGTGATTTACTTAATAAGAAACATGATTATATTAGTTAAGTTTGACCTAATTTTATTATTGAGGAAGTTATAAAAAAAAAACAGAAATTTATAATAACAAGTTAACATTTGCTGATACTAATACTTGGGCATACAGGTGCTTAATTCAATGTTAAAAAATTGTTTGTTCACAAATGGTTCGCCACTATCAAAAGAAGAATGAGGGTGGAAAGAAGGAATCTGAACCAATCAGAGGAGATGGTTGCTGCATATGAGGCTGTAATGAAGAAGCAGATGTCTGCCAATCAATCAGCTAAATATTATAAAGTCAACAAGAAGCAAGGACACTCATCCTCAGCCCCCTGCTCATGGACCCTCATCCTCAGACATGCCTTCATGCTGACTTCATTATATTCATCTGATTCATTGAAAGACTTCTTTCTCAAACAAATGACTCCCCATTTTCGATCTGCAGCAAGAGGGAAAACAGCTAGAATAGATCGATTCTGATATGTGGAGAGCCTCACGGCAGATGAAAATACCACCAGACTCATGGAGACATCTGCTGCTAAGGAAGTTGTTGAAACATCCAGAGGACGTGGCAGAGAGAAAGGAAAAGAAAAAAGAACACCAGTACAGGAAACGCCATGACCACCACAACCAAGAAGGCAACTGTCAACATCGGGGAGGGATTCTGACACTGAGGAATGTTGCAGATGTGGTAGAGGGGATGGCATTGACTGGGTTCAGTGTGACATCTGTGATTCCTGGTATCACATACAGTGCACGTGCATCAACATTTCACTGGAAGACCTCCAAAATCAGGAATGAATGTGTGATTTTTTTCACACAGTAGCGCCAGTGCTTACTGCCTCGCAATGTAGTGTCTATTGCCCCAGGTGACTGAAATTTGTGGAAAGCTAACCTGAGTTTTTAAACAATTCAATAAATACATTTTCTTGTCTAATGAACACATGTTAACTGGTATTTGTTTAAACAAAGACATCGCAATATATATTTTGCCCATGATAATCCAAAGAAACTTTGAAAACGATCTTTTATGCACATGAAACAGAGTCAGTGAAAAGGGTGGTGCTTAATACCCCAGTTTACCCTACTCAACAAAAATCACAGATCCAATGCACTTAAGGAATAAGGAATGAATGTGCCAAAATCGAAGACAATGTGGATTTATCGCATCGAGTTAACGAAAGTTTTTCGAAATGCATCAATATTTGCATTGTAGATGATAGAAATAATATCAAAGATGTTATTTGAATTTAATTTTATTCTCAATTTTGGAGCGGTTGTCGACAGTTATTTTTATTAGCAAAACATATGAAAAGTATACAGTTCGTTCATTAAGCACCCAGTTAGGGTTAAGGTTAGGGTTAGAAGCCAATATGTGAATCATAAACTCATCAACAAGATTGCCAACGAAACTCCCATGCTGGTGCATTAGAAATAGAAATGAGATTCTACTTTTATTAGGCGATTACCTGTAAACAACCTAAAAAGGTAAGCAATAAAAAATATTTTAGAGCAGGGAATCACTTTCGTATATAAATTTAACGTAAAAGGTGGTAATGATCATCCAATGCTGGACTAGATAGCTTTTTTTCCTTAACCTTTTGATTAGGATCAAAGTGTAGTATTTTCTGTTCTCGGCCTCCGCCAGATTGCATCTATCTAGGTAGGACACCACCCACTCTCCAACTCCATTCCTCGTTTTATTTTTCTCTCCCACTTAGATCCCACTCCCATTTAGAGAACGACCTACTTGTTTTCGCGTCTGAACAATTGAATGAGTAACACCCTACCCTCACCCTGGTAATAGAAATCCTCCAAGATGCCCACTCCCCACTTTCAATTTTTTTTTCCTCAGCCTCCCCCAAATTGTATCTACTTTGGAAGGACACCACCCACTCTCCAAACTCTATCCCTTGTTTTCTTTTTTTTCCTCACCTTGATCCCACTCCCATTTAGAGATTGACTTGCTTGTTTTCAGTTCTGAACAAACCGGAAAACAGTGGGCGGTCTATTATTTAGAAAGGGTTGGGAGGGTCTTACTATCCAAACTTTTAGCTTTTTGCTCTCTCCTCGCTTCCCATTTAATTCCAATAAAATTCTTGTACATATGTCTATTTATTACCAATGAAATTTTCAAATCAGTTTGGGGTAATCTTAAGTAGAACGGCCCCTAGTGTAAATGTGGTATTGTGGTGACTGAGATGATTCTAGTTAAGAGTAGGATAGACATTTTTATCACTTTAGACCAAGGATGACGAACGACACCGATTTTTCCAACACTTTTGATGGCCTTGTGTCTAATTTGTTTGAAATAAAAAAAAATCTATTTTTCTGCAAATAAATAATGCAAAGTGTAGTATCTGTTCTGATACAGCACTTCATCTGTTCTTTCTTCGGTCAGTGAAGTGAAATCCTTCTAGACTGAGACAATTTAAATTTTTGTCCCAATCCAGAGTGCCCCTTTTTGGGAGCTGAATTTTCCCTACATACAAACCGACCTTGTCTCTAACGCTGCCTTCAGGAGAGGCAAGTATATAGGGGCATATCCTTTAAATACTATATCTGGTCCGGAAGTGGATGATCATCCAAAGTTAAATTCATATGCAAAGGTGATCCCCCACTCTAAAGTCTAAAAATATTGTTTTTTGTTGTTTTATTTTTTTTTTTTTACTGCCAAATTTTTCAGGCTGTTTACATGTAATTGCCTAAAAAAAGTAGAATCTCATTTTTTCGGTGAAGTAGCGAGGGGTGCAGAGCTACAATTTTACCATTTTATTTGTTTATACTCCTAACTGAATTTATTAATGGAAATATGTTTGTGTTGAGATCAGTCGAATGTTTCCGATTACATTTACAGATGATCCGAAAAAACAGCAGTTGATCGTCGGCGGAGAAGCGTGCATGTGGTCGGAATATGTGGATGAAACAAACATTATGTCCAGAATCTGGTAACGTATGACAACAAACAAACAAAAAAACCAACAAAGAAGAACGTGGCAATAAAATAAGTTTGACTATAATTTAAATGCAGTGTAAGAGTATGACCCAGTGGCGCACAGAGGGAGGGCGACTGCGGCGGCGGTGGAGCGGTGGCCCCTGGCATCCAAATTGGGGAGGCATCCAGTCATATTCAAATAATCTTTTTGGCAAACTAGAAGAATCCCCGACTCAAAGTTTGCAGCAAACGGTGTCCGGTCAGATTTGGTTCCTGATATTAGAGACCTCCTGTTTTGGTTTTAACCAAAACACAATCGTGTTGACACACCGGTTCCTGTTAGACCACCGAATTTAAGCGACGTCGAGCCTGGCCAGTACTGAATGGGTGACCATTTGGGAATATCAGGTGCTGTATGTGCTCTCTGCTTATCTCGGCATTGTTTCCAGTCGTCTTGAATTGCTTGCCATTGGAATCAAGCAGTGCCGACTCAGGAGAGGTGTTGTTGGGATTGCGCACCCCTTGCTTCACAATTACATGCGCAGCCAGCCCTAAAGAAAAGTCCGTCTGTGTGGAGAATTCGCCAAAATGGATGCCAGACTTTTCTTTTATGTCTACTTTTGACAAAGGGAAGATTTTTCCGAAATATTAAATAATTCTTAATCATCATCCGGACAACACACACAGCCGACACCACACTTGCTGTTATGTAAGATTGTAAAGAAAAATAAATAGTAAGTCTTCCCCTTTGATTTATTATTTTTATTCTTTCCAGCTTCTCATCAATCCGGCACTCTACATTGCCTCCAGCCTTCTTAATATATTTACTAAAATAATAGATTCATATAGTTATTATTGTTGCTAAGGGTAACTATTAGAAATTCTATAGGTCAGTGGTTCTTGTTCCCGGCTCTCTCTTTTTCATATTATAAAATTAAAAAAAAAAAACGCAATATATTTCATAAAAGACCCTGTTCAATCAAAAAGTACAGTTTTTATACCGAAAACACTACCATATAAGCAAATTGACTACCAGCCAGAGCCACCTAGCTTTAGACTTTCTAAACAGCCAATCTGCAAAGGGGAGATAACTGAATTTTTTTTTTTAAAGCAATATGTTTCATAAAAGACCCTGTTCAATCAAAAAGTATGGTTTTTATACTGAAAACACTATTTTCAAAACTCAAATTTTGCAATAAAAATAATATCTTATCATTATGTGGCATAGCGATCATGAAAAGCTTTTTGTCACGTAAACAGATAGGAAGTACGCATGTAGACATCAGCTGTATGTTGTTTACACGTCTCCTAGTAGTTACATAATAATCAGTAAATACCTCCAGAAAGTTCATCAGAGCACATCCTGTGGAAGTACTTACTGGTAAAAATACTTGCCAGTGAAGTATTTTTTTTAAATAAATAAAAACGAAAGTTTAAGTCTATTAATTAATTAATTTATTTTTGCATGTTAAATCTTTTTAAAATAGTTACCTTATTAATAAATTAAACAAATGTTACTTTAAGTCAACGACGATTACAAAATTCTATTTATGACGTCTTGTTCGATTTTGGAACAATTCATTTTGAAATGGGTAAAATCTTAATTTTGGCCACCAACAACACCAGATTTTTCGCAATTTTCTTTTTACTTTCATTAATTATTTACGGGGCAGAAATAAGATTTCTTCGCCTGCAAAAAAAAACAAAAAAAACCGTTATGATTAATTGTAAAAAAGATTTTGCACCCTCTTTAAAATAGGTAACATTAATTGGAACAAATACATAGAAGATACTGCCAAGGCTGCTGCAAAGAAAGTGGGCTCCCTTTACCCGGCTAGAAAACTTCTCACACTTGCCAGTATCTTATATCTCTACAAAACCACCATCCGCCCATGCATGAAGTATTGTTGTCACATCTGAGCTGGTGCACCATCCACTAATCTATCCCTCTTAGACACGGTTAAAAAGATAATCTCTAATCTAATAGGTCCCACACTGTCTGGCAAGCTGCAGCCACTGTCCCATCGCCGCAATGTTGCATCCCTGTGCTTGTTTTACAAGTAATTCAATGCAATGTGCTTTGATTAACTTGCTGCTCTGGTGCCCTCTCGATGTAAATACACTCGACCAACCCGATAATCAGCAAAATCCCACCCCTTCACTTTTTAAGTCCGCAGATGCCGGACACCTTTCTACTTTAATAGCTTCTTTCCTTGAACTGCTAGCCTTCAGAATTCTCTCCGTTCCATGTTTCCCTGACTCTACCAACATGCAGAATATTAAATGTAATGTGAACAAACATCTTGCTACATGACTTCCCACTTCGGATGCCCCTATGTATATCGCTCCAAATTAACGTCTCAGTGCCAATGTGACTTGTTTTGGGGCAAATTAAAAGAAAAAGAAAAGTAAAAAGGCGACCATTTATTTTTTTCCTTTTCAGTCAACAGAGTGTTGACTGCTCTTTAAAAATAAGAATAAATAAATAAAATGTTTGCATCCTCAGACGGGAATCAAACCCTGAATCACATCTTAGCAGGATGGTGTCTTATCACCTTGCCAATTGAACCAGCGTTATCAATATACAAGTTATAAAGTCGAGGACAGCTACATAATTCTATCTATGACGTCTAATTCTATCAGATCATATCGACCCAACTCTTCCATACTGTCCTGTTCGTCATGGCTCTGTGAAGATCTTCGAGCTGAAAACCAGTATCTTCGGTCAACTGTTTTGTGTATGTCTTATAGGGTCAACTAACTTTAACTGTTCCGTGTTTTGGCGTCTATAAAATCAGATCACTGATAACCTCTTCTTTGCTTCTATAATAAAGTCCAGCGAATCTCATTCTCCTTTCTATTATTACTGATGATATTTTAGACAAGTTGCCATACAGCCGTTTATTAGATGGCTGCATTTTCCAGTGCATGTTTAATACAGCACGGAGTATCCGTGTGTAAGTTCCATCTAGTTTCCGTTCCAGTTTTTTTGTTAGAGTCCAAGATGGTGATCCATAAAGCAGTATCGATTCCACTACGGCTCTGAAAAAGCTTGTTTTTTTATTTGTTCAGACAGTGCTGAGTATTTACTCCTCTCCAGGAGTTAGGCACAAGGCCAGTTTTATCTTACTCCCACAAGATGTGATCCAAAGTCGGGTCAGAAGGTGGGACTTGAAAAGCCAGCGCCCGAGAAGGTGAGCACTCTGGCCATTAAAAATTGCCTGGGCAGCCTCGTCGGCATTCCAGACAGTACTGATTTCCAAATAACTCTTAGCCAATTAAGTGCACTCCAAGCCTTGGCTATTCTAACGAGCACGTCTTTTTCTGTCGAGGCGATATGACTGCCCAGATATTTGAAGTCATTTACCTGCTTGAGAAGTGTTCTGTTCAGTGTTTTGATTCTAATTCTATTTTGAAACAATTCATTTTAAAATGGGTAAAATCTTAATTTTGGCCACCAGCAATACAAGATATATCTCAATTACTTTTCATCGATCAGGTTACAGAGTTCGAAATAACCATTTTTAAGTCCGACTAGAAAGTTCCCAAGTTTGCACACATGCACCTGAAGAAGGTCACGGGTTACATACGCCAAAACATTATAAATATAACAACCAAGATGAGAATAGTAGTCCGAATAATCCGAATTATTAATCCCCATCTAAAAAAAAATTCTGAAACATAAAAGATATTTGGGTGTTTGTACAGAGAAGCGTACATATAAAAAAAACGCTGAAAATCGCAGTTCTAATTAAATTAACCGGAAAAATCTTTGAAATACTTATGTATCAAGCAAAAATAGGTTTGTACACCAAAAATTAGCAAAAACCTACGAGTAGAATTGTAATAAGAAATAAAAATCCGTTATATCGTTTAATCGGGTTCGACCATTGATTCGAACAAAAAATAACGAAATTCAGGGGGAGATAACCCAGTCTGTCATATTAACAAGTAATAAATCAATGGCAGTCATCAAAAATACGATGAAACTGATTTTTATTTTTAATTAAAATTCTACTCGATCATTTTTCCTACTTTTTGGTGGGGATACTTATTTAAATCTGCTGTGTAAGTATATAATACTGTTTTTTTGTGTGGTATTGATAATTTAATACGGACGCTTCTCTGTACAAGCACCGAATATTGGTTAAATAGTTGGTGGTCTGCTTTATCTTCCATTGTATCAAAAGAAACACTTGATTCAAGGGAGGAAACTTGCCGCTTTTTCGTAATACTCCGCCACCCGTTTTTCTTAACCTTTTTACTGACCATTTTTTTTCTTTTTTCGGTGTACCTATCATGTCGCTAGAT
>OY744540.1:16112246-16142246 GCA_963556195.1 Sepiola atlantica | reverse complement strand
TAACACACAACATCTAAAATAAGAGCGAAGGGCAAACAACATACAACGAGAGAGGGTGAAAGTGATAGATACAAACTTAGTAAGAGACGGGACAATTGGTGAGTTAATTGCAAATTACAGCTAACTAGAACAATTAAAATGAAGGGTTTTCTTTTTCCAAACATGACTCTAATCCTAAAATTGATGAATAGTTTAGCATGTATTTTATGCGATTAAAATATATAGGAAAAAGGTTTCAGGAAAACAAACGCTGACTCATCTTTAGTGTAGCAATAGATATGTGATAATTTCTGGGGTTAATATTAACTTTAGAAAAATCCTAAAATATGAATATATATTTTTAATTTTCTCTTAGTTTTCAATTTTCTTTTCTCTTTGTTTTTGCTGAGGATGAGACCCGCTATTTCAGACATTCAAACCGAGAGATCTTTTTAGGATTCTAATAGTCCTTTTAACTGCAATTCTTTGGATCTCTCTTGCACTTGGTTAATCGGGTATATTCGCCAGGTAGTTTTTGTAATTATTTTTTCATTAGTCCGGTTGCTTCTACAATTACTGGAATGATGGAGATCTTCCTAAGATTCCAGTTTCTTTTCATGTTGTACATAAGTCCTTGGTATTTCGCAATCTTCTCCCTCGCAGCTCTGTTTAAGCCAGCATCATTAGGTAGACTGACTTCAACTAGGGTTGCTACTTTCTCCCTCTTGTCTCATATCACTATGTCAGGTTTAACAGCTCCGTTTTCTAAGTATGTTGCTGTAGGAATTGCATAGTCATAGTGGATGGTGTATGACTTATTTCCAACTGTTCTTTCTGGTAGATGTTCCCAGGACTTGCTGCTACACTAGATATTCAACTTTTTACAGATGGTCCGGTGGAGATATTTACATACTTAATTGTATCGCATTGTATAGCAGCCGTCCCGCAGCAGAACCTTACAACTGGATGTCAGGTGACTCACACTCTCCACTTCTGTGTGGCAGAACCTGCACTTGTTGTCGTTGCTGAGACCACTCATGTTCTTAAAAGCATTGGTCATCAAGTCTTGATCTTGGGCAGCCATTATCGTCCTCTCCTGATCATAGTGGAGCGATCCTCTTTTCAGTCAGTCTACATAGACTTTTTTGTTTTATGTTACTTCAGTCGAAGTTCTCAGAAATCAAGGGGTCATTTCCTGGGGCTAACACTTGATCTCTATATGAGATACATAAATATTCGAATATTACCTGTCAAACGTTGAATTAGTAAAGAAGTTAAGAATATTAATTTTCCTCTTTCCAATTGACCAGTTAACTATGTTATAGTATATCTTTATTGTGGTCTCTTCGTCCTACTGGATTACAGGACAAGGATTCATCTAGTCTGGTGGAGTATCCAACTAAGTGCTGTTACTTGATGTATCATCACTTGGAAAAGGCGCACAATTCCTCGTATGAACAAGTATATAGCCATGTCTAGGGGATCTTATTTGCCCTTTGAATACTATGTTATTTTGAATATTTGGTCAGGGTTTACTTGGAGGGGAAGTAGCCTTATGTCAGGTTGTCCTGACAAACCCTTGTACAGAGAGAACGAAGACACTCAAAGTAGGCATTTAAGCTCTTTATATATATATATATATATATATATATATATATATATATATATAATAAGGAGAGGTAGTTGGCTTGAAGCATTGTGTGTAATACGTATATAGAGGAGTATTAGAAGGCTATTACAATGCAAGAAATGGAAATATGTCGGCGTTGAGTAGTAAGACAAAAACAAGTGATTTTAATTTATATATTTTTCAAAAACTTTTTTAATTTTTTTCTTCTATATAGCTAATCTTACTTGATTAGGCAATACTTCAACACTGATGTAATCTGTGTGACCGTGTTCCATAATATATTTCGAGGAAGACCTCTTTGTCAAATAGTATATATATATATATATATATATATATATATATATATATATATAATGTGTGTGTTTAGTAGGTAATTCAAACATGTATGAGCGTTAGTGTGTGTATGTACATATATGTGTGTGTGTAAACTGTCGTTTGGAAAAGCATCGATAAAAACAGCGACTATGTACGATGATGTTCAAATATAAGTAGCAGTTGTTTGCGATGTTCATATTTATATTTGTGTATGCATATATATGTGTGTGTGTGTGTGTGTGTGTGTGTGTGTGTGTGTGTGTGTGTGTAAGTAAGCTGCCTTTTACTGGGAGAAAGAATGTATCAGCAGTAGCCGTGAATACTGAACTTTATTGTTGTTATATTTACGCGCGAATGTGCTTTTCATTTAGTTCCCGAAATAAACTTGAAAACTCCAAACGTGTTTTATATTTTTCCTTCAATTGATTTAAAGTATTTCATTTTCCTTTCACATCATTTTACAAGAAATTAATCAAAAATGTTATTGGAACAGTAACTTTACAGGTTATGGACCCAGTATTTTAATATGCCACGCAGCACTATTTGCAGACATCTTATGATTGCATAAAACCATTATAATTAATTTTATGGCGTTTTTGGGGGGGATTTTTACTCATCACTTGTTTTGGAATTTTTTACGGACCAATGTTTTTTTTCTGTATACACTTACCGATTATGTCGCGAGAGAATTTTTTTTTTTTTTTTAGCTTGTTTTTTTTTGTATCCAATATTTTAGATTTTAGACTGGACGAGCACTTTTTTATGTAAATTTAACATAAAATAATCATCCACTTCCTGATCATCACCAAAAAAATTGGTGGGTAAAAAACAAAAAACGCACCAATTTTAAAAGGGAAATAGATCTGTTACTATTATACCTGCGACAAGGGACATAACCTACTCCCCTTAATATTGTTAAAAAAAATTATTAGAAGGCAGGGGTTATTTCCCCTGTGGCATGATACAAACAGAATTATTTCACTTTCGTCTTGCAGCATTGTTGGGATTAATTATCCCTGGAAGAAAGTTCCATTTCCGCACGTGAGAATGCAGTAACAATTATGTAGATAAGTGCAAAATAGAAACAGGGAAACAGCTTTTGTGAGAAGGAACACAACAACAATTGTATATAAGTTTTAAACAGTTTTACTTGTGAGAAAACATGAGGGCAAATATATACAACAAATGGTGAGTTCAAAGTTCAGAAAGGAGGAAGTTAATTTAGGTTTGCAGAAAACATGCTTCGCGAACTTATCTTGTGGTAGTTCTGATAACTGGTTGCACGTTGGCCGCCTCAATTCTGGCTCTTGTCGAGATGTAGTCACTTCAGTCCAAGATGGTTGGTAACAGGAAGGAGTGGGAGCTCTCTGCGACTGCCGTCGAGGGTTTTGTCACAGAAGCATCCAGCCGCAGTCCTACCAGGTTCAAAAGGTGGGTCGAAAAAAGACCGGGTCACAGCGTGTAAGTGTGTAAGCGTTTTTATGGGGCTGACTCACGTGACCCCTAAGGGAGTAGAGGTTGGGATACCTGACAGCCAATCCGTGAGACCTTTAAGGGACAAGGCTGCAGCCAGTCAGTGAGGAGGGGGGGGGGCGTTAATAAATTCCAATACATTGACTTACATCGGTTATATTAAAAGTCCAACGTGATACAATGCTTTTCTATCATTTCACGTGTACGCTTCAAAATACTACAGTTCTATAGAAGAAGAAGAATACCCGTTTCAGGACGGGTAAGATTACTTCCCCGAACAAAACAGTTTTGCACCATTTTTATGTCCCCGTTCGAAGATTAAAATCAAGATATTATGATACTAAACCTTATGTCTAGAATCTTAATTCCAATTTTGATCAAAATCCATTATTTGATTTTGATTCTAGAAAATGTATAAAATTTTAGCTTAAGCTTAAGGAGTCTTAAGAAGAAACCGAAATGCTTCATTGGTATTTAATGATTATCGATTAAATTCAAAGCAAATTTTATATATTTGAATTTTAAAATGGAAGGTGGTCTCTATATTACTTCCCAAAAGACTCTTTTAAAATACTCCAAAGAAATTTGGGATAGATAATATTTATTTTTAAAATTTCACAAAAAATCGGAAGTATCTGAATTTTCACGAAGGGTTTCTAGCACACTTTATCCCCTTTACATGAAACTAAATTAAACTAAATATAGCTCACATTTACGCCTAGCAGTTGTGTTTATAATATTTATTTTTAAAATTTCACAAAAATCGGAAGTATCTGAATTTTCACGAAGGGTTTCTAGCACACTTTATCCCCTTTACATGAAACTAAATTAAACTAAATATAGCTCACATTTGTACCCTTTACGCCTAGCAGCTGTGTTTATAATATTTATTTTTAAAATTTCACAAAAATCGGAAGTATCTGAATTTTCACGAAGGGTTTCTAGCACACTTTATCCCCTTTACATGAAACTAAATTAAACTAAATATAGCTCACATTTGAACCCTTTACGCCTAGCAGCTGTGTTTATAATATTTATTTTTAAAATTTCACAAAAATCGGAAGTATCTGAATTTTGCACGAAGGGTTTCTAGCACACTTTATCCCCTTTACATGAAACTAAATTAAACTAAATATAGCTCACATTTGAACCCTTTACGCCTAGCAGCTGTGTTTATAATATTTATTTTTTAAATTTCACAAAAATCGGAAGTATCTGAATTTTCACGAAGGGTTTCTAGCACACTTTATCCCCTTTACATGAAACTAAATTAAACTAAATATAGCTCACATTTGAACCCTTTACGCCTAGCAGCTGTGTTTATAATATTTCTTTTTAAAATTTCACAAAAATCAGAAGTTGTAGCGAAAAGTGACGCTACAAGGTTGACTAACAACGGCAACTGACAGAAGGAAATGGAAAGTAGACACCTTGCCTCTGTAATTGTGGATAGAGGGGGTGTTGCAACAGATTGCCGGTGTTGCGAACCTGGTTTTGTAAACGAAGCCAAGGTCTGGTAATAATTATAGTAATAGGAGCCACACTATGACCTACTGACGGTCTCAAAAGGAAAGCACTAAACAGCCACAAACAGCCTTTTTTATTTAGCCAAAATGTGTCATGTGACCATTATGCAAATTTAGGTGGATAAATAAACGATCCAAACAAGGTAGCTGTTCCCCCATCACTCCGCCAGAAGCCACCGGAAGGTAAGGACAACTTTTCCTGACAAAGTATTCGAATTTTCATGAAGGGTTTATAGCACACTTTACCCCCTTTACATAAAACTAAATTAAACTAAATATAGCTCACATTTGAACCCTTTACGCCTAGCAGCTGTGTTTAAAAATTCATGATGATCGGTTAATTAGTTTAGGAGTGAATCCTGTACAAACAAATCTATAAACACGCCTAGCTTTATATAGATAGAGATCTGTTCACATTTTACACGTTTCTTAAACAATTTAATTATTGCGTTCGGTAAAGCTTCCTTCAGTGTTTCAATATTTCGTTGAACAAAAATATCCTTAAGTGCGAAATGACAGTGTCGTATCGATATCGCCATAAATAAAAATCAAACGTCAGTTGTCTGGTTTCATGCTATTCGTTCATCAGTTATTATATGACATTTTTGAAATGTTTCTATGAGTTCCGGAAGTGGAAATGGCGTGTTTTAGTTTACTGAACAACACCAATGGGATGGATCATTTTATAGCGCGTGACCCTCTTACAAGGTATATCGCATACCATTCTCCCGCCTTTTCTAGTAATCCAAAGAATTTTAACCGGGTTTATAAAAAGTGCTCAATATCCAATAGAGCTTTTATATATAATTATTTTTATTTACACAGACATGTACAAAATCTGCGACACTGGCATGTCGATGTTATCGATCAACAGCTATTACAAACTGAGATCTCATCAGGCAGAGTTAGAATCCGATCTTAACCCTAGATCATATTTGGGAAGAATGAAATGGAAAAAGAAAGAAAAAGAAAAAGAAAAGAAATTTAAATTTCAAAATTTAGGGAGTCACGTGGTTGGGACCGTTAAGAATCAAAATATTAAAGTCCAAAACCAAAATACAAAAAACAAAAAATAAAAAATAATAAAAAATATATTAATATAAAATATATAAAATAAAGTAGAAAAGAAAAGGTAGAATTAAAAAGGATAGATAGATAGATAGATAGATAGATAGATAGATAGATAGAAATAAAGAAATAAGTCATTTGCAGTCCAGACAGAGAGTAGGGGAGGAAGGTACATACAACTGAATATGTCCAGAAACTCGAAAAGTTCAAATCAGCAGCAGCAAGTTTGTATGCTTACGTGCGTGCGTACGTGTGTGTGTGTGTTGAGGGGGGGGGGGGTCGTTAACACATTTGGCCACTAATGCAGTTTCAATCTCTAATCGTTTCACTCTTTCTTTTTAATAGTAATAGTAATAGTAATAGTAATAATAATAATAGTAATAGTAATAATAATAATAATAATAATAATAATAATAATAATAATAATAATAATAATAATAACAATAATGGTAATCAATAATAATCAATAATAATAAAAATTATGATAATAATAGTAAGAGTAAAAACATTGATATTAATAATAAAATAATAATAATAATAATAATAATCTCGATAATAATGCAGAAATGGCAAATAATAATATTTAGAAATATTGATAATAATAGTAATCATAATAATCAGTAATAATAATTCATAATAGTAAGCAATAGTTGGATAAAAATAATTAGGGAAAATTAGAAGATAAAGAAAAATAAAGAAGGCAGCAATTAACACTAATCATAGTAGTTGCAAATATGATAGCTAAAATAAATAATCATGTAATAGAGAAATTATTCGTTGTAATAATATTAATAATATTTATAATAGTGACAATATTAATGATAGCTATAATAATGATAACAATGGTAACCACAATAATCATAATAATTATAATAATGGTAATGATAATAAGAATAATTGTAGTATTAATAATGGTAATATTAGTAATAATAATATTAATTTATAAAACTAATAATAATAGTAGAGGTGGTTATGGTAATAATTGATATAATAGTGTCCATAAGTATTAGTTATAGTAAAAAAAAAATAATAATAATTAATCAAAATAATGACAATGATACTAATAATAAAATATACATATATACACGCATACACATGTATATATACACATACACATGCACATATACACACACAAACACACAAATATACACATACATATATATACATATACATACATATACATACATATATATATATATATATATATATATATATATATATATATATATATATATATATATATACATTCCTATGCTACTGGTGATAATGGCTTCAATGGCAATAGTTAGTAATGAACTCTAATTAAATGTATTTAGTATAGTACAGAATATGGTATAAAAAGATAGTTATGTTGTCAAATTACCATTAGTGGATAGGTAAAGCTTTTTTTATGAAGTAATATTAGCTTGAGGGGTTATATATGAATTACTAAGAAGGTGTGATCTATTGTGCCTACAGTTAATTGAGGTTTCTTGTTTTTTGTTTAGGAGTTTGCCTCTATCACTAAATTTAATTATTTCAAGTTTTTCGGTTAAGCAAAGGTAACATGATGAGTTCAGGGAACTGCAGGTTCTGGTTCTTCTAATGATATTCCAAATTACTGTTGGTGATTGATTATTGTGGATTAACTCCCAATAATATATAGAGAGTGAGGTTCTTTTTTTGTAAGCAGAGTTATTGAATTAACATTTATGGCCGGTATATCTTTCTTCGAAAGTATTACCAGCCATACCTATATAGTATTTTTTCAGGGTTGGATTTTCTTTAGTTGAAATTGTAGCTTGGTATATTGTTTGTGTTATGTGGCAGTTTTGTTGTAAGGGGCATTCTGTTTTGTTTGTGCAGTTACAAGCCTTGTTTTTTGTTGTTTTTCTTTCAGTAGTTATATATATATATATATATATATATATATATATATATATATATATATATATATATATATATATATATAAATGAATACATGCGTAATGAGGGCGAAACATTGAAATACTGCTTTGAGTTTCTGGTCTTTCTTATTTTTCTAATTCTCCCCCCCCCTCTCTCTCTCTCTCTCTCTCTCTATATATATATATATATATATATATATATGTGGAACATTTATTATTTTTTTTTATTTTAATTCAAAAAAGATCATCAGAAAAATAGAAAAAATAAAAAAGGTATAATTAAACAGACGAATTCTGTTATTTTTAACAATGTTTGCATATATATATATATATATATATATATATATATATATATATATATATATAAATGAATAAATGCGAAAGTTTTTTTTTAATATATAACTTATATTATCATTAAAACATGTTACTGTTATTTAAATCAATAATGCAACACAAAACGTTGAAATACAGTATTATAGTACTGATGAAATACATCTGGGCATTGTTAGATCTGTCTAATTTGCATAATTATTTTTAAAACTGTCTATAATTAATTAATGTGTACTGTTGTTAAATTTAATTTTTCAAACTATTTTCACTGTTATCAAAATTTTTAATTAAACCATGTTTTAGTAAAAAAAACAACCCAGTAAACAAAACATTAACAACCCTAAGTTATGTTGGGTGATTGGGGTAGTGTAGTATCTTTTCTGCTGCCATGATACCATACTCGCAGGCATTACCTTCTCCTTTTATGGAGGGGGGGGGGTCGTCCCAGGTATTACTTCCTCTATTTTTGCGAGGGTATTGTAGTATCTGCTCTGTTATCATGATACTATCCGAACATGTATTACAATCTCCTTTTATTTAGAAGGGGGCTCCCAAGCTTTACCTCTTCCTTTGAGGAGTAGTATAGTATATTTTTATTTGTCATGATACATTCCTCCCAAGCATTACCTCCTTTTTTGAGGGTGAGTATATATATATATATATATATATATATATATATATATATATATATATATATATGAAAGGAAAGGATGATGGTAATCCGACGTAATGGGAAATGAAAAAGGAAAAATCAAAAAGATGTTTTTTTTATGTATTCATCAACGTTTCGTCTTTATTTGTAAGACTTCCTCAGGATGATAATTTTAAGAAGTAGTTGGTGACGTCTAGTTGTAAAAGTAGTCGTAGTGGTGATGTGGCAGTCGCTGAGATGTTGATTTTTCTTTCTTCCTTCTTTCTATGGCTGAAGAAAAGTCATTAAAAAAGAACACCAATTAACTCCATTGATTGCTCCAAGATTTGATTTACTTCCGACAGTAACTTGCAGCAAGTACATCAAAATGAGCTGCCTCTTCTCTTCTCAAACGCTGCAGGGAGGAGGAGGAGGAGGAGGAGGGGGAGGAGGAGGAGGAGGAGGAGGAGGAGGAGGGCTGAAAACCTACGTCAAATTCACAGAGGTAGGAACTCTCTAGTTTTTTCTGCCACATACTTCCCCCCATAACGTCATATTCTGCCACGTAGTCATAATTCTAAAACTTTCTATTATCTGCTTAATTTTAACCTTACATGGAAAATTCCTGATTTTAACCTATTTCTGAATATTGGTACACATGGTGTTATTTTGAAATTTGTGTTTACTCTCCTGTTTCAGAAGAGGAATTTCTGCCCAGCCAATTTTGAACGGATACTGCGAAGACAAAGGGGCATATACCACCAAGAAAATGGCCGTTGTTTGGTCATGCGCAGATCGGTTGGCAAACATCAGACTTTTTTTTCCTCTCGTCATTCTTGCGATCCACCATTTCATATGATGTTTGCTTTCGTTTTCGTCGACAATTAATTGTTTAGGCCGTTTGATAGAGCAAGAAGTACAAGATTGTTTCGGAATGAAGAAGAAGAAGAAGAAGAAGAAAGAAGAAGAAGAAGAAGAAGAAGATCGTTTTTTTTGTTGTTTTTTGTTTGTTTTATGTTTTCTTTGTTTTTCGGTTTTCTGGGCTTGGAGGAAAATTCCTTCTCGACTGCATAATTAAAAAAAAATTATACCATCTAGAGTGCCCTTTTTGCACAGCTGGATATCACCTACATTAAAAACCGACCTTGTGTCTGACTTTGACCTCGTGGAGAGGAAAGTAAATAGGGACTGCTTTGTTAAACTTTATTATTATTATTATTATTATTATTATTATTATTATTATTTACTCACTAGGAGTTCTCACACAGGTCATCAGTGATTGCTCACACACAACCGGTGGTATTCCCTGGAGTCTGAGTGACAACAAGTCTCCCCAGATTTCCAGTATTCTCCACCTCTTTTCGATAACCATCGCAAATAAATCTGCAGTATCACAACAGCCGCTTACCATTGATTTCTCGCTGGTAAAGACCATTGGTCTTCTCTGGGATTTGGGTGGCAATAAGCCTCCCCGAGGTCCCAGCAGTCTCTGCACTTCCAGTGGAGGTCTGGTTTGTGCTGTCCCTCCTCGGTCTTCTCATCCTCTTTGACCCTATGCAAATATTTTGTGTGGTGTCAGCGTAGGCTGGTACTAAGGTTGAAATCAAGCATAGAATAGAAAATTCTATTTTAGAGTTAATAGCTTAGAATTAGGACTACATAGCAAGATGTGACGTCATGGCAAGATGTGACGTCATGGCAAGAAGTGCGTATAAGTAAAGCGAGAAAGTTCCTGCCTCTGTGAATTTGACAGCTTAGTGACGACGACGACGACGACGACGACGACAACAACAATAATAACAATAATAACAATAATAACAATAATAATAATGATGATGATGATGATGATGATAAATAAAGTTTAACAATACAGTCCCTATTTACTTTCCTTCCCGCGAGGGCAAAGTTAGACACAAGGTCGGTTTTTAATGTGGGTGATATCCAGCTGTGAACCATACTGATGCAGAGTAAAAAGTCACCCTTGAGTTTAACTCTCACCCCCCCCCCACCCCCTCTTTTTTTTGTCTGGGCCTGATCTGCTAAAGACAGGTCTGGATTGCTTTCTTATTTGCTACAACTAATACCATGTAAACTAGTGCTATCGGTCCCATGGTTGAGCTGCCAGCAACTAAACTGTCACCCAGTCACAAAGTCATTAGCATGTCCAATGCAGTGTGTGTGTATGGACACCCAAATACAATAAAACAAAAAAGTTTTTTTAAGGGCAGATGAGCTTGTGTCTAGCTTTGCCTTCGTGGGAGGAAAGTACATAGGACCTACTTTGTGTTAGACTTTCCTTGTCAGACCTTCGAGCTAGGATCAACGTGTAATATCTGCAGCATTTATTCTGTCTCAAGAGAACATACTCCCGCACATTATCTCCTCCCATTATTAGAACTATTATCTATTTTTCGTACTTTTCAATTTTTATGTAATTTCCATCTTCATCATCTCGTCTGGTGCTGCGTACCATTGAGTTAAATAAAACGTATTTGAAAATTGAGATTGCATTCAGTTGCTGGCAGAATTTTAGTGAAGACATACGTCATGTAAGGTCCTGAGAAATAACAGTATTTGGTCTTTTTTTGAAGCAACTTAAAAAAAAGTAGAGCTCCATCAAGTTAAGTAAATAAAATCTAATGTTAGAATAAAAAAAATAACAATAGTATATAATTTAAAAATATATATATAAATAAATATTAAATAGATAATATTAAGAGAAAAAAATTAATTGAACACTGCTCTTAGCTGTTACCCCTACCCATACCCCCCTCCACAATATATATATATATATTTAAATAGTTAATTTTATCTAAACAAATATAACACTTCATCAGTTAAGTCAAATATGAAATATTGAGGAGAAAAAAGCATTTAGTTATAGTTTTATTATATTTGCTGCGGATATTAATATTTACTGCGTTATAAGCAATATTACCATTCCGCACATGTTTTAGAGATTTGAAACACCCACCATTTGATAAAGAGGTCTTCCTCGAAATATATTATAGAAACACGGTCACACACATTACATCACAGTGTTAAAGTCTTGCCTAATCAAGTAAGATTTTCTATAAAAAAATAAAAAAATAAAAATTTTATATATAAAAAAATCACTTCTCAGCGCCGACATATTTCCATTTCTTGCATTGTAATAGCCTTCTAATACTCCTCTAAATAAAATCTAGTTTACAGTAAACAGTATCGTTGTCTCCTTCTTCAAGAATATACCGTTGTATGCTGTTCGAAATTCCGTGCAGATTCCTGAGTTCGACAGAAAGATTCCCGAGTTCGACAAGATACACTTGAAGAAGATCGGAGGTTTCATCGGCCGAAACGTTGAGAGAATAACACTCAAGATGAGAACAATAGAATGATCCAAATAATACAAATTATGAATCTTCATCTAAAAAATTCAGAAACATTCATATGCTACCGAAAAGGTAGAGAACTGCCACTACTTATGAGTAAGAACTATGTTTAGTAATGTTTTGTATAATGTTACGTTTGCGGGTTTTTTAAAATAATAATAGTTTGCCTACTAAAATAAATATCATGACGGAAACTTGGTAAACTGAAATTGAAGTTTATTCATACCAAATATGGTTGCATTACCGAAATGATTGTGAATTTTATAAATGATTCCAGGAGTTGAATTATTTGGTAGGGGAGGGGGGGGCACTTTGTAGTATAAATTTCGTGTAGATTATTATCAGGTGGTTTCCCAAGACATGAGACTTTCTTGGACCGCATTTCCCAACAAGTTGAAACTAGTGGGTCTTTGTCAAGAGGATAAAAAGCGCCTAGACGACAATACATTTTTTGCTTCCAAAATAAAAGTGGGGATGCCACTTGCAGTGTACCATAGTCTGCTGGGGCTGTCTTTGATCTCTAAAAGTTTTTTTTTCGTCGACAGAAACAATTGTTCGTCTCTATGAAGTAGTTGGTGACGTCTAGTTGTAAAAGTAGTCGTAGTGGTGATGTGGCAGTCTGATTTCGGGAACCTAGAATTGATTTCCTTATATTATTAGTTCTTATTGGTCCCCCGATTTATAAAATCGGGGGACTTATGTTTTGAGGCATGTCCGTCCGTCCGGATTTTTCTCCGCAACCATCCATTGAATTTCTCTGAAATTTTGCATCAAGTTGTAACTTTGGTCAGGTTAGAAAGTGACATTCTCCGATTTTTGTAAAACAATCTGGTTAGCCCCCCAGGGGGTCAAAAGGCCCCGAAATGGCAAAAAACGACATTTTTTGCCCCATAACTTTTCATCCATACATTCAATTTCTCTGAAACTTGGCACAAAATGTCGAGGCAATTGTTCCTAATAGAAAATAAGTATCGCTGACCTTGGAAAAAAATGTGGTTCGCGCCCCCAGGGGCTCAAAAGCCCCCAAAATGGCAAAAAAATGACCCTTTTCTCCCATAACGTTTGATCCATCCATTCAATTTTTCTGAAACTTGGCCAAAATGTAGAAGCAATTGCTCTGGATATAAAATGAGCATCCTTGACCTCAGAAAAATTCTGGTTCGCGCCCCCAGGTGGTCAAGGGGGGGGGGGGTAAAAAATGCCCCAAATTGCCCAAATTTATTGCATTTTACACTCGCCACATCGAGTCACATACATAGGGGGGGGGCACACATGCGCGGTTTGTTATTATTTATGTTTGGACATCTACTGAGTATAGAGCTGTGAGAAAAACAAACTCTTATTCCAACCCTAACCCTAACCCTAACCCCTCAAATAATTTCCCACACAAACAAAACACTTTGATTATTACATAAAAGAAAGAAACTGATGTTTGCAAGTGAGTATTTCTTTTGCTTCAATACCAGATATGCTAATCTATTATAACAATTGTTTTGTGGAAAGAGCGGAGGTAAAAAGAAACCATTGATGAAATATTGATCAATGCTGTTTTTTTCTGAATAACTAACAAGTCGTTATTAATGATCACTCCTTTACTTAACAAGAATCAATTGAGAGGCAGTTACTCTATCCCCATAAAATATATCTCATATATACAGTAAAGTCAGTTGTCCTCACTGCATGGGTGTTCGATAGCTTCGATAACAAAGCCCACCTATATAAACGTTTTCACGTTTCGGATTTTTTTTAGATGAGGATTGATTACACTGGTCAACACAATATTTTTGGCAGGCAAAGTAAGACTGGTTTCTGGGGTTTTCAAGGGCGCTGAATCCGAATCTGACATTAGTTTTTTTCAAATTGGCTCTAGTTTTTGAGTTATCACAGGGGGGTCGTTTGTCTGAAATCACCCATTCGCGACCATAGCTAAACGTACAAAAAACGGCTAAATAGTGCATAAATGTCAGATATTGATTTTTATGATGATCTTAAACCACAAAGACAGTGTAAAATCTCAATCTAACAAGTTAAGTTAGATATAACATCATTTCATTTATCCTATAACTGAACACTTTTCATAGATTTCGAGGATATACAAAAAATTTGCTAAAAATTTGCTGAATTTTAATTCTCCAAGTGAAAAAAAACATTTACATAATCAGTTATATATCATAAATTAATGCAAAGCATTATACACTAGATTCTTAGTTACAATGAACACACAAAACAATATTTTATTCACAAAACTAAAATTGACGTTTATACGATTTTCGCTTGTGAGCAACTTTTGGGCAGTCTCTCAAAAGGTTCCAGCAGTAGTCTGCCATCATGTGCTCATCCCATTTGCCTTGATACCTCTCTTCCATTGTTTTGATGTCTTGATGGAATCTCTCTCCCTGCTCCTCACTGTAATCACCAAGATTACCAGGAAATCTGTCGAGGTGGCTAAACAAGAAATGAACTTTAATGCTCATATTTGCCCCTAGTTTTCCGTATGCAGTAAGCATCTTACGGACCAATTGCTTGTAATTGTCAGCTTTGTGATTTCCCAAAAAGTTTGTCACTACATCTGTGAAGGACACCCAAGCATTTAACTCAACCGTGTTCATATGATTAGTGAAGTCAGAATCCCTCATGAGCGTTCGAATCTGAGGTCCATCGAAGATGCCACCTTTAGCTTTTTCGATGGAAAGACCTGGAAATTGCCTGCATATGTACTTGAAGCAATCCCCATCCTTGTTCAACGCCTTAACAAACTGCTTCATGAGCCCTAGTTTTATGTGCAATGGAGGGAAGATGATTCTATCCCTGGGTACCAAAGGCTCATTGATGACGTTGGCTGTGCCGACTTCGAGACTTTCTCGTTCTGGCCAGTTCTCCCTTCTCCAGTGCTGGATTCTTGCTCTGCTATCCCACAAACAAAGAAAGCAGGGATACTTTGTGTACCCACTTTGCTGACCAAGCAGAAAATTCACCATTTTCAAGTCCACACAAATCAGCCATTTATGAGTGTTGTAATTCAGCTTTTCAAGAACAAATTTGATAGCATCATACTCTTCTTTCATCTTGGTAGAATGGCCAATTGGTACAGGAGCAAACTTATTGCCATTGTGCAAAAGTACAATTTTTAGACTTGCTTTCGAGCTATCTATGAAGAGACGCCAATCTGCTGGGTCATATGATGAGATCCCCATGCAGTTAAGAAGTGCAGAAACGTCATTACAAAAGACCAGGTCGTCTTCTTTAGAAAAGAAACGAAGCAAGCTGCCTTCCCTTGTCCTATAGTATGTTACTTTTGTGCCAGAATCAAGAATGTTTTTCTCTTGGAGTCGTGATGCAAGAATTCAGACTGCTCCTTCGACAAACAAAGGTCTCGCACTAGGTCATTAAGTTCAGATTGATTGAAAAGCTGAGGGCCATTTGAGGGTTCTTCATAGTCACTACAGCTATCATCACTTGATATTGAAAGATCAGCTGGAATCTCTTCGGTTTCATCGATTTCAGGCAAACTGGTGAAAACAGGCACAGGTACATCCTCAGAGTGCGCAACAGGACGGATAGCAGAATCCAGGCTCGGATACTGCCAATTTGCTTTCTTGTGCTTGTTAAACCCCGTCATGTCATTGAGACAGAAGTAGCAGTCATCAAAATGATTGTTGGGCTCTCTCCACACCATTGGTACAGCAAACTTCAACTTCAGCTTACCGTTGGTCCAACCGCGGAGACTTTCTACACAGGTTTTGCACACCATATGTGGGGCCCAAGACTTGTCTTGGTCACCAAGTATCATATCGAAGTATGCTTTGTACGCCCTCTTGACAAAGTCTGTAATATTCCTCTTTTGTTGTGCCATCATATACTGTCCACAGATGTAACAAAAGACATCCGGTTCATATCTGCAACATCTTCTAGAAGAACTCATTTTCTCTCTGGAACTCATTTTCAACTGTGGAATTAAAAAGAAAATTCTTAATTACTGTTTAATTTATACTGCAACTATATTTATGGAACATGTTATTAAGTAATTACAGTATATAATTATATAAAAATTCTCCCTATATAAATAATTATATAAAAATTCTCCCTGAAATACTTCAATATATACATAATCATTATAATGATTCAATAATATCAGAAAATTATTATTTACTGCTTCTATATTGAAGTATTTCAGGGAGAATTTTAGCAGTTTAGGCTTATTTGGGGCTATCAGTATCTTCTAAACTAGAACTAATCTGGCAAAACCAATGTTATATTCGTAATCAGCGACCTTCAAAACCCCAGAAAACACTCCTAGATGGTCTGCCAAAGAAAAAAAAGAAAAATTTGTTGACCAGTGATCTGTATTATTTGGATAATTCGGACTATTGTTCTCATCTTGGATGTAATTCTCACAACGTTTTGATCGATGTAACCTCCGACTTTCTTTAGGTGCGTCTTGTCGAACTCTGGAATCTTTCTGTCGAACTCGGGAATCTGTACGTGTGGTGACAGTGCCGAAGTACTGAGGGATAAACGGTCACAACTAGTATGCGCCTGCTGCAAGCAAACGATGGCTACGTGCGGGGGCGAACCTGGAACTGTCTTATTTCGGGACGACTGTCGAACGCGCGTGATTATGCAAAATAGGCGCTTTTGGCAGTCCAAAAGAGCTGAATAAAAGGAATGACATTTTTACTCGAGAAAAGATATATATATATATATATATATATATATATATATATATATATATATATATAGTCTCGGAAGTTTCTCAACCATTAAAACTATATATAAAAAAAATATATATATATAAAAATAAAAATAAAAAAATTATAGTCCCAAGTCTTCCAGTGGAAAATCACTCATGTAAGTCAATTTATTTTTTACAGTTATTATATTAGTTAGTTTCTAACACTATTTTAAGGGATCATCAGTTGTTTACCATGAAAAACTGTTTCGGGAATTTAATATATATATATATATCTATATATATATATATATATATATATATATATATATATATATATATATATATATATATATATATATCTTTTGGGGCGCCACACAGCTAATGTCGTTCGCGTGTGTTTGGACTGTCGCCGGCAACATTATTTCGTTTTGGACTGCCGCTCTATTTGTCTGAGGGATCACACTACCACTTAGTTGAATTAAGGCGAGTACTGCTGCCACTAAGAACGAAGGTTTTATCTTTTGTTGGTGAAGAGAAGCAAGAAGAAAATAACCCGGCACCAGTAAAAAAAAATGCGAATATACTGAGAGTGCGTTCTTTCAGTACGGAATTTCGAACGGAAATGTTGTTAGAAAATAAATTTTTAGTTTTTATCGTTTTCTTCCATTTTACTATTTAGTCTTGCGCGATATTTCTTCTTAAAAAAAGTCATACATAAAGTTTTCATTCCCACACTAAGATCTACTACCACTACCACTACCACGAACGTACACCGGGAAGATATTTTGTAAGACACACTATTCTGTAGCACCGTTATTATTATTTCGTATTTTAATCTTGCGAGTTCACCTTAAATACTCTATATTTTCATATGAAACAAGGTACGCCTTCTCTCTCTCTCTCTCTCTCTCCCTCCCTCTCTCTCTCTCTCTCTCTCTCTCTCCATACTTTTTGCGAGTCGCGTTTTCATTGGATAATCCACATTTTTTCTTTTCGTTTGACCAATCGCTGCGTTTGGTAATCTTACTTACAAGAATACCAGAATTACCGAATGACAAATAAAAACTGACATTTTTTTTATCCAAACACAGTTAAACCGTAAGCTAATTAAGTTCCATTACTAAAAACAATAAGTTCCCTTAAAAATGAATCTATATTAAGTATTTTTTCTTTTATATCTTAAATTGCAATGCTATTTCATACCTATATTTCGAATGTTTATCTCCAGCTAAATACAATTATTAGTTCTGTACTATCGCCCGACTTTGATTTGTAATTTCCAAGTACCAGTCATTCCGTTATTCTGTTATTGGATAATCGATCGCTACACCAAAAAATCAACATGTCAGCACATTCTTTTAAAGACATAATTCAAGCCTCTTTTACTATACTGGTATTCAGTTGTCTTTTAGCCATATGCAGTGCGTTCCCTTCTTCACGTGACGCACTGTAAGGATTCCGCTGTGTGTTATTCTCGCTAGCCAGTCTTCCGTTTTCACATGACGCACTGTAAGGATGTCCGCTGTGTGTTATTCTCGCTAGCCAGTCTTCCGTTTTCACATGACGCACTGTAAGGATGTCCGCTGTGTGTTATTCTCGGTAGCCAATCATTCCGTTTTCACATGACGCACTGTAAGGATGTCCGCTGTGTGTTATTATCGCTAGCCAATCTTCCGTTTTCACATGACGCACTGTAAGGATGTCCGCTGTGTGTTATTCTCGGTAGCCAATCATTCCGTTTTCACATGACGCACTGTAAGGATGTCCGCTGTGTGTTATTATCGCTAGCCAATCATTCCGTTTTCACATGACGCACTGTAAAAATGTCCGCTGTGTGTTATTCTCGCTAGCCAATCTTCCGTTTTCACATGACGCACTGTAAGGATGTCCGCTGTGTGTTATTATCGCTAGCCAATCATTCCGTTTTCACATGACGCACTGTAAGGATGTCCGCTGTGTGTTATTCTCGCTAGCCAATCTTCCGTTTTCACATGACGCACTGTAAGGATGTCCGCTGTGTGTTCTTCTCGCTAGCCAATCTTCCGTTTTCACATGACGCACTGTAAGGATGTCCGCTGTGTGTTCTTCTCGCTAGCCAATCATTCCGTTTTCACATGACGCACTGTAAGGATGTCCGCTGTGTGTTATTATCGCTAGCCAATCTTCCGTTTTCACATGACGCACTGTAAGGATGTCCGCTGTGTGTTATTCTCGCTAGCCAATCATTCCGTTTTATTGCTATAATGCGTCGCTTTGTCCAAATCCGCATTAAAAAGAAACGTCACTTGGCGACTGACTAAAAACTTGTAGCAGTTACATGGGGCACCTATTTTGTTCATGTGGACGCGCTATCTTGCGTTAGATTGAGTTGTGGTTTGGCTTCGTGCATGCGAACTCACGCCTAGACTTGTAACTTCGTGGGAGTTAAGATGCGACAGCTCAGAGTCAGAATGTTTGTTTACGTTTTACGAAGATTTTCTAATTAGTGTTTTACTGATATAGATTTGTTATTGTGTTAAAAAATTCAAATTTTAAATAAAACTGGCATTTGTTTTTATTTAAAATTTAGTCCGAACATTTTTGTAAGAAGTAAATAAGTGACGGGCAGATGTTGACTTGAATTTGACGATAAAGTTGCTCCGCTGTCGTGCCTCTATTTCTAGAAAATCAGCAGGAGCCAAAAGTGGGCGTGCCTAAATGAGATGCACACAAATAGTACGACCCGGTTCCAGAAGTGATCGCCTCATGATAGGATGTACTATCCTGTTTTCGTCTGTAGCGGTCTGCTAGAATGGAACTCCAGGATACCGCATTCGTTTATCGACAAAAGCCAGCCTACCAAACAATTCTCGTTATGCTCCAGTGTTCTCTTGAGTAAAAAGTTGATGCATATTTAGTAGTGGGGATGTTGGTGTTATTTATGGAAGATGGTGACCCTTTTCTTATTCAATATTCAATTTCAGTCAGATGCGGCCAGACATAGCTAACTCTACCAAGTTACGTTTTTCATCCTGACTTTCTTCCTATTTATTTATCTACCTCCCACAAGGCAAGATGTGACACAAGGTCGGGAAAGTGGGATTAGATAAGCCAGCGCTTGAGAGGTGAGCACTGTGGCCATTTAAAAATTGCCTGGGCAGCCCCGTCTGCATTCCCCTGTAGGGGCGCCTCAGACAGTAAGCAATAAACTTACTCCTCTCCAAAGAGGGAAGGCAAAGCCTGCGAGGGTGGACCTCCTAGAACTGCATGGAGTGCAGTATCCATCGGAACAGATACTACACTTTCATCTTAGTGAAGTGAAAACCAGTGGAATAATAACGGAGAGCTTTAGCGAAACGGTTAGCTGGACACGTTTTCAGATAAGTCCCGGAATCACAACTAATTTGCAAAACTTTCAATTTTCTATCCTCTCTTTTCATTTTTTCTTTTTTTCTTTTTTTTAATATAAAATGTATGATATAGAAATTGATGTTGTTTCTGTCTTTTCATTTTAAACAATCCGAACTTGTAAATTGCGGAATTTACCGCCAAAATTTCTTCCCCCCCCCCCCCCCATCAAAAACAAGAAAATTCTGTAGAAAACGTAACTCTAAATATAATAGAGAGTGCCAAATGCTGTCTCTCTAGACTATGCTCGGGAAGAAATGTAATAAAGAACAAAATGTCTTTTATAAAATCGTCTCCCAATTGTTTAATTGAATGTAGTAACCAGCGATCTAGCTACACGAATTGGAATCTATTTCGAAATTTCCTATGGGTTACTTAATTCAAATAGTAAGTTACAAAGTTGGAAAAAATGCACCTGAAGAAAGTCAGCAGTTACATCGGCCGAAACGTTGTGAATATAACAACAAATATAAGAATCGTACTCCAAAGAATCCAAATGATACAAATTATCATTCCTCATTTTAATATTGTCGGAACATATATTTCTTTCTTTCTTTCTTTTTCTTTAGTTCTTTTTTCTTCCATTTTCTTCCCTGTTTTCTTCTTTTCTTTTCTTTCTTTCTTTCTTTCTTTTTTATTCTTTAGTTCTTTTTTCTTCCATTTTCTTCCCTGTTTTCTTCTTTTCTTTTCTTTCTTTTCTTTCTTTCTTTCTTTTTTATTCCGTTCCTTTTTCTTCCATTTTCTTTCCTGTTTTCTTCTTTTTTCTTTTCATTCTTTCTTTCTTTCTTACTTACTTATTCTTTCTTTTTTTGCTCTTTTTTATTCTTTCTTCTCTGCTTTTTTCTTTTTTTTTATTGCTTTTCATCCTTTCTTTTTTCTTTTTCTTTATTCTTCCGTTGTTTTTTCTTTTGTTCATTCGTTCTTCATTTCCTTTTCTTCCGGTTTTCCTTCTTTCTTTCTTTCTTTTTTATTCTTTAGTTCTTTTTTCTTCCATTTTCTTCCCTGTTTTCTTCTTTTCTTTTCTTTCTTTTCTTTCTTTCTTTCTTTTTTATTCCGTTCCTTTTTCTTCCATTTTCTTTCCTGTTTTCTTCTTTTTTCTTTTCATTCTTTCTTTCTTTCTTACTTACTTATTCTTTCTTTTTTTGCTCTTTTTTATTCTTTCTTCTCTGCTTTTTTCTTTTTTTTTATTGCTTTTCATCCTTTCTTTTTTCTTTTTCTTTATTCTTCCGTTGTTTTTTCTTTTGTTCATTCGTTCTTCATTTCCTTTTCTTCCGGTTTTCCTTCTTTCTTTCTTTCTTTTTTATTCTTTAGTTCTTTTTTCTTCCATTTTCTTCCCTGTTTTCTTCTTTTCTTTCTTTCTTTCTTTCTTTTTTTATTCTTTAGTTCTTTTTTCTTCCATTTTCTTCCCTGTTTTCTTCTTCTTTTCTTTCTTTCTTTCTTTATTTATTTTTTATTCTTTCTTTTTCGCTCTTTTTTATTCTTTCTTCTCTGCCTTTTCCTTTCTTTTATTGCTTTTCATCCTTTCTTTTTTCTTTTTTCTTTATTCTTTTTTCTTCCGTTCTTTATTTCCTTTTCTTCCTCTTTTCTTTTTCTTTAGTTATTTATTTCAGTTCTTTTTTCTTCCAATTTCTTCCCTGTTTTCTTTTTTTCTTTTATTTTCTTTCTTTCTTATTCTTTCTTTTTCGCTTTTTTATTTTTCTTCTCTGCCTTTTCTTTTCTTTTATTTCTTTTCATACTTTCTTTTTTCTTTTTTCATTTTTCTTTTTTCTTTCGTTGTTTTTTCTTTTGTTCATTCGTTCTTTATTTCCTTTTCTTCCGTTTTTCTTCCTTTCTTTCTTTTTTTAGTTATTTATTCCGTTTTTTTCTTCTTCCATTTTCTTCCCTGTTTTCATCTTTTCTCTTCTTTCTTTCTTTCTTTCTTTCTTATTCTTTCTTTTTTTGCTCTTTTTTATTCTCTCTTCTCTGCTTTTTCCTTTCTTTTATTTCTTTTCATCCTTTCTTTTTTCTTTTTCTTTATTCCTTTTTCTTCCGTTGTTTTTTCTTTTGTTCATTCGTTCTTTATTTCTTTTTCTTCCGTTTTTCTTTCTTTCTTTCTTTCTTTTTCTTTAGTTATTTATTTCGTTCTTTTTTCTTAATTCTGTTCTTTATGTTGCCTTTTTCTTCTCTTGTTTCTTACTTTCTGTCTTTATTCTTCGTTTCTATATTCCATTCGTTCTTTTACCTTCTCTGCTTTATTCTTTCTCCTCTCTTTCTTGCTTCCGTTGCTTTTTCTTTCATTCTTTCCCTTTCGTCACATTACCTACCCTTTTTTACGCACTCATTTACATATACATACACCAGAGGGCTCTCAGACCTAATTATCTCCCCTTTCGCCACTCTAGGCGGCGTTGAGATCGGGAGTATAAAAATGTAAACACAAAGAGATTCTCTCTCTTTTCTCTTCCCTCCTCGCACAAAACAAGTCCGCATAATGCACGCATAAAATCCAATGTATGGGAGACACATTCTCTCAACTTCTTCACACACGCTGGAATACATTCTTTTCGGATTTTCTAGAACCTATATAAACATTTTTACGCACACAATCCAACTGGGAACGAACCTTCTCGGGTTTGCGGCTAATGAATGCTACGTATTTCAAATTTATCACCTTCGTTCTGTTCTTTTCTTTCGTGTATTTGCTTGTACGATAGAAGATACATGGAGAGACGCTGCCCAAGCGTGCACAAACTCGACACCACTCTTTCTCCTTGTCATTCGTTCTTTCTCTTTTGCTTTCCTTCTTTCTCCTTATGTTCTTTCTTTCATTATCTTCTTCCTCTCATTTAACTCAGCATCTCTTCGTCTCTATATCCACTTATACCCTCTTCTCTCCCTCTCTCCCCTATCTATCTATCTATCTATCTATCTATCTATCTATCTATCTATCTATCTATCTATCTATCTATCTATCTATCCGGGCTGTTCATAATCTATCTATCTATCTATCTATCTATCTATCTATCTATCTCTCTCTCTCTCTCTCTCTCTCTCTCTCTCTCTATATATATATATATATATATATATATATATATATATATATATATATATATATATATATATATATATATATATATATATATATATATATATATATCGGGTCTGTTCATAACCTATCTATCTATCTATCTATCCGGTCTGTTCATAATCTATCTATCTATCTATCTATCTATCTATATATATATATATATATATATATATATATATATATATATATATATATATATATATATATATATATATATATATATTTTGATTTTATTCCATTAGTTGCGACAAAACAAGTTTTGTTTCATTGGTGCGAATAGCGACCAACTCATCGGGCCGGCGAAAGGAATTTTGAATTCCTTTCGCCGGCCCGATGAGTTGGTCGCTATTCGCACCAATGAAACAAAACTTGTTTTGTCGCAACTAATGGAATAAAATCAAAAAATATATATTTTGCTCTGAATTTTCATTGAGCACTCTCATAAACCCGGTTTCAACTTCCTTCGGATTCATACCCCCTGGATATTTGTAACAAGTTAATTATATATATATATATATATATATATATATATATATATATATATATATATATATATATATATATATATATATATATATATATATATATATGTGTCCGGTCTGTTTATAATCTATCTATCTATCTATCTATCTATCTATCTATCTGTTTCTACCATTCATATTATCAGCACACACCCCCCACCCCGATAACCGGACCCCTTTTCCTGTCAGCGATACTACAGTGAGTTTCCTTTTTATCCTTGTTAATTTCCATTCTATGAATAAAACAACAACCCATTAACAATTATTGAACAAGGCGAAAACAACTTTAATCTACTTCAAATGTTTATCAACATAGAAATTGTCCATTTATAGAAACGATTAATTTGTAGCTTTCATGCATAACGTGTTTCACCGATATTAGCCCCCCCCCCCTTCTTCTCTACTCTATCACTGTTGTTGTTGCTGTTGCAGCTGCCTTTGTTGTTTTATGTATTAATAAGTGGCTGATTATCAAGGCCCAAAAGGCCACTCGAGGATAAGGGTGTGCCAGTTGACACGGTTAAGATTCGAATAAAAAATGTTGTTTGAAATAAATACAATTTAGGCGCGCAGAGTGAAAATTGTTGTATTGGCGCGTGACAAATATAAAATAACGCCCACGCACATTCCGATGTGCCTTTTTATACTAAATCAATTTAAAACGAGCGGACGTATTAGCAAGCACACCACGTGATATTTTTGTCCAATGAGATTTCTCCAAAAACATATTTTTCTAAACTTTTCTCAATAAGCTCGCTGGAGCCGACCCAATAGTATATAAGCACACACAAACATAAAACTTTCTCTTTTTTCAACGGACTTTCATCAGGAGCTTACACGCATCTCTATCACTCTTCCAGTTCACCATTTCGCGCGCTTTCATACAATTTCACAGGCGAACATTCACTATTGCCTCTTTTAACATTTTGTGAACAAATGAACACTTCAACAAAGAAAAGACATTCTTCTTTTTACTTACATGAAACTAAAGAAAGGACTCATGAACTCATTACACAAAGTAATATATTCTACTTGTTAATATGTTTATTTCAGTAAATAAACTTCCGTTAATTGTGCATGTAAATATTCTTCTTATTATTTTTATTTGTGGAGGAAGTTGGTAACCCCGACCAAAAGGGTACGACGACCCCCACAAATTGGTGACCACGACTTAGAATTGCATATACAACGGAATCTCTTTAAGCTACACGCGGTTTCCTAACATACTGGCGATATCATGCGTGCGGTAACACTCAAAGGAAGAAAAAGACGATGCGAATCTCGAGGGATGATACAAGCCGTCAAACGAAGCGTGGATCTCAGTACAATGTAGCAACAAATTAGCGAGTTACGCCGGTAGTCGCTATTAAGTCGAAAGATAAAAAAATCAACCGACAGTTTAAAGGCTCCAAAATCACTTTCAAACAAAAAAACACAAAATGGACGCTCCCCGCGTTGAAACACCTCTAGCTACGTTAACGCTAAATATTCCACCTTTTAATCCCACCAATACAAAGACGTGGTTTATCCAGATCCAGGCCCTTTTCGACGCAAAACGGATTACGTCTCAGCGAACCAAGTATTGTTATTTGGTTGAAAAACTCCCGGCGGACGTCGTCGAGGAAGTAACTGATTTGTTGGAGAACGTTCCAGAAAATAATTCATACGACGAACTTAAGGAGGCTATTTTGAGACGGACTGGCTTATCAAACGAGACAATGTTACGCAATCTCTTCACCCAAGTAGAATTGGGAGATCGTACACCGTCACAACTCTTACGATACATGCGATCATTGCTAGGAGACAACAAAATGTCCGAAACTATTATGAGAAGTTTGTGGCTGGATAAACTCCCAGACACAACAGTACAAATTCTGGCACCCACAACGGAAGAGACAAGCACGGTAAAACTAGCCGACATGGCGGACCGGATACATGAAAATCTGAGGGGCCGCAGATTAAACTCAACACAAGCACAGCCAAAACAGACGAGAGACGTCGAAGTGGCCGAACTAAAAACCACGGTCGAAAATCTCACTCGTAAATTGCAGGAATTAATGCAAATAGACCGTCGTTATTCATTTAATAATCGACCTAACTACCGAAAACGAAGTTTTAGCAGAGGTCGAAGCAACACACGAGAACGAGCGAACGAAATCTGTTTTTACCACAAAAAATTCGGCACACAAGCAAGGCGATGCACGTATCCTTGCAATTTTAACAAGGAACAGGGAAACGGTCATTCCAGCCAGTAGAGACGACAACTGTTGCTGGATTTTCTACTAAAGGTCGTCTATTTTTTATTCGTGACAGGAATCACGGATATAACTTTTTAATAGATACCGGAGCCGAAATAAGCGTGATACCAGCGCTAAGTAAACAGAAAGTTACTCCACAGCCTTACCACCTCCAGGCAGCTAATGGCACCCAAATACCGACATACGGTGAGAAGTACTTAAGCGTCAATCTCGGCTTGCGTCGCACATTTTCATGGATATTTACCATAGCCAACGTGACGACACCAATATTAGGAGCAGATTTCCTAGCACGATATAATCTATCGGTAGACATGACTAATCGCACACTGACTGATAACCAAACAAAAATCGTAATAAAAGGTATCACCACAAGATACCAGTCTACTGGGATTAGTTCTGCCTTTCCTGAAGAGACGTACATTCGTCGGCTGTTTCAAAAATACCCACAACTTACTCAGCCATTCACAGTCGCGGATAATATAAAACATAATGCAAGGCATTATATTAAAACGAGTGGACAACCCGTCTACGCTACCCCCAGACGTTTGAAGCCGGATAAGTACAGGATCGCAAAGGACGAATTCCAACGCATGTTACAACAAGGAATTATTCGACCTTCCAAAAGTGCCTGGTCATCTCCTCTACATATGGTACAGAAATCAGACGCGACAACATGGCGTCCTTGCGGCGATTTCAGGAGATTAAATGCACAAACTGTACCGGATAGATACCCTATCCCACACATTCACGATTTCGCAATCGGACTGCAAAACGCCACGATATTTTCTAAACTGGATTTAGTGAAAGCATATCACCAAATACCGGTGGCGGAAGAAGATATCCATAAAACAGCACTGACCACACCATTTGGACTTTACGAATTTGTCAGAATGCCATTCGGACTTAGGAACGCCTGTCAAACCTTCCAAAGGTTGATAGACGAGGTTTTTAGGGACCTTCCATTCGTATTCGCATACGTGGACGATGTCCTAATTTCTAGTAGAAACCTCGACGAACATAAACAACACTTGGAACAAGTTTTCCAAAGACTGTCCCATTACGGTTTAAAAATAAACTTGGACAAATGTATTTTCGGTCAGCAAGAAGTAAATTTCCTCGGACATTCAATTGATAAGGATGGAATATCACCATTACCCGAAAAAGTAAGTGCTATTACGAATTTTCCACAACCTACGTCTGTTAGACAAATTCGTCGCTTCATAGGTATAATTAATTATTACAGACGATTTTTACCCAACTGTTCCACAATCCTTGCACCGTTAACGTCATTATTGAAGAACAAAACAAAAAACCAACAATTAAAACTGGAAGGATCAGCTTTGAAAGCTTTCCATCAAGCTAAAACTGCCTTAGTCAATTTCACAAAATTGAATAATATTAAGGACAGTGAGGAATCGAAACTTACACTTACAACAGATGCATCAGACATAGCTGTAGGAGCAGTTATACACCAACTGACAGGGAATACAATGACCCCTATTTCGTTTTTTTCAGCCAAACTGAGCAAGACACAGACAAAGTACAGTACCTTTTCAAGGGAATTATTAGCAATTTATTTGGCAATTAAACATTTTAGACATCTGTTGGAAGGAAGAGACTTTTGTATTTACACTGACCATAAACCGTTAACGTATGCACTGCATACACACATAGATAAGTATGGCCCAAGAGAAATCAGACATCTTGATTATATTGCTCAATATTCTACAGACATCAGATACGTCAAAGGACAAGAAAACATTGTGGCTGACGCATTATCACGAGCTGCAATAACTTCGATAAATTCCAGTTCGCTGAGTATGGAATTGATTGCACAAGAACAAAAAACGGACGAGACACTCACTGACGTACAACAGAAAGACAACATCGCGATCGACCGAATTAAACCAGCATACATTGAGGAACACCCTCAGACATTTTCCCCACCAGAACAAATTCCCTTAGAACATGGGAGTCCAGCAGAAAGTGACCGAAACGTCAAACCTACGACAAAAACCGGTAGAAAAGTCCACTGGCCGAAACATTTCAAGGAATACATTACATATTAAAAAAAAAAAAAAAAATATTTTTTTTTCCTTTTTTTCAATCTGGGGGGAGTATTGTGCCAGTTGACACGGTTAAGATTCGAATAAAAAATGTTGTTTGAAATAAATACAATTTAGGCGCGCAGAGTGAAAATTGTTGTATTGGCGCGTGACAAATATAAAATAACGCCCACGCACATTCCGATGTGCCTTTTTATACTAAATCAATTTAAAACGAGCGGACGTATTAGCAAGCACACCACGTGATATTTTTGTCCAATGAGATTTCTCCAAAAACATATTTTTCTAAACTTTTCTCAATAAGCTCGCTGGAGCCGACCCAATAGTATATAAGCACACACAAACATAAAACTTTCTCTTTTTTCAACGGACTTTCATCAGGAGCTTACACGCATCTCTATCACTCTTCCAGTTCACCATTTCGCGCGCTTTCATACAATTTCACAGGCGAACATTCACTATTGCCTCTTTTAACATTTTGTGAACAAATGAACACTTCAACAAAGAAAAGACATTCTTCTTTTTACTTACATGAAACTAAAGAAAGGACTCATGAACTCATTACACAAAGTAATATATTCTACTTGTTAATATGTTTATTTCAGTAAATAAACTTCCGTTAATTGTGCATGTAAATATTCTTCTTATTATTTTTATTTGTGGAGGAAGTTGGTAACCCCGACCAAAAGGGTACGACGACCCCCACAAGGGTGAATGAGTTTGTCAGGTAACGATGGTTGAAATTGGGCAGAGTGTGGTTATTTAAGAGGACGGCTCAACAAGAATTTGGGTGCTACTGCAGAGACGGGGGCCACTGTTCGATCGATGGCGGCGGAAACTGCCGACTCCTCTTCGGGAGAAATCGTCCGAAAACGTGAGCGACGGAAAGAAATGTGATTTTGGGGAAGATAACTGTTGAATTGACAAGTTAAATTGATAAGTTAAAATTATGAACATTTATTTATTGAAACAAATTAAACATCATTTATACCAAATAAATAAATAAAATTTTGATAAACATTTGAAATTAAAAAAACGAAATAAATAAAACTTTGATAAACATTATGTACACCAAATAAATAAATAAATAAATAGCAAACTTTTAATTGAAAAAAAAAAACGAAATAAATAAAACTTTGATTTGAAAAAAAAAAAGTAAACATAATTAACTGAACGATAAATATGGAAAAAAACAAGTTTTAAACAGAGTATTGACTGAACGATAAATCCCCGAGTAAATGCAATAACTCTTCAAAGTTTAACCGGTTTACGTCCATTTCGTGAAAAAGTAATTAACCCAATATTAGTTATCTCCCCCAAAATCAAATTTCTTTCCGTCGATCACGATTTCTCCCGAAGAGGAGTCGGCAGTTTCCGCCACCATCGATCGAACAGTGGCCCCCGTCTCTGCAGTAGCACCAGAATTTGTTTATATTGTACTTGAAAACTATCATGTTTTAGTCAGCCAGGAAGCAGTCCTGTGGTATTGTGTTTAACAGACGGGTAGTTCTTAGAAAGAAACTTTGTTCATGGAAGTTACGTTTAATTTTCAATTTAGGTTGTTGTCAAGCGAGTTGGACTTCTGTATAGAGCAAACGAAGTTAGATGTCTCAAGATTGTCTGGTCTGCACGAAGCCTTCCTTATTTTCTAGGAAGGCATACATAAACAGGGGCTGAAGAGAGTCCAATAAAGGGGACCAATTATAGGTCACCTTTGTTTTGATTTGAAACCGACGGTACCGATCTTGTTCTGATCTTCTGTAATACATATATAAGTAAATATTACGCACCTATTTTAAAAATTTTCTTAATAACCGAGC
>OY744540.1:16079746-16104746 GCA_963556195.1 Sepiola atlantica | reverse complement strand
GTCCCACTCTCTTCTACCTATACCAAACGGTATAGGTAACCCTGGGTTAATAAACCCCCTTTTTGTTATAGTTACAGAAATACTTTTCGTTGTTCCGTTTCTTTACGAGAAGATAAAAGGATAACCCCTTTCATCCCCTCAGCATCACCTTACATACCCATACCCGTAGTAGGGATGGCCATGGATACATGTAAATCCCGTATATCAATGCTTATCATCATATCTACAAATAAATACAACATTTGTGAAACAATTGTTTTCAAAGTGTTTGAATGAAATATGAGAAAAGCGACCTTTTATATATGCAAACGGAAGGATATTGCAAAGAAACACGTAGTTCATTTTCGCGTCAACATAATCGCTATATACCGTCCATAAAATTCGGTCTTGTTTTTTTGTTTTATTGTTTGTTTCTTTTTGTCACAGACACAAAAAAAAAGATATTTTTAGTTTTTATTGGCGGAAACGCGTTTCAGCGTCACATGCTTCCGTGAATAACATCACTAAATCAATCGGATGAATGTAGGTCTTGCGTATGAATATCGCGTATGGATACGTTGTAAAGTAAGGAGTAACAAGTCATGACCTGCCATTATTTGTTCGTCTGTAGACAAATTCGCACGGATATATCCGGTTGATTAATGATTCGTGAAATAGATCGGGAATTAAAGAAAAAAAGGAAAAGTAAGAAAAGAAAAGGAGGAAATTAAATAGGAATTGAGAAAAGGGAAAGAAAGAAAGAAAGAAAGAAAGAAAGAAAGAAAGAAGAAAATGAATGAAGAAAAAATAGTAAAAAAGAGTAATGAAAAAGAATGGAAGTATTAAAGAAAGAAAAGACGAAAAGTAAAAATAATAAAGAAATCAGAAAAAGTTGTAAAAAGAAACAAAATAAGAAAGAAATGAAAATTAAAGAACGTGAAAAAAAGACAGAAAAGAAAAGATGAAAAAGAAAGAAAATAGAAATTGAGAAAAAAGGGATAAAAGTTTTTTAATAAAGAAAGAAAGGAAAATAATGAAAAAGAACATAGAAATTGAGAAAGAAAGGAAAGGAAAGTTAAAAAAGAAAAGAAAAGAATGAAACAGAAAGAAAATAGAGATTGAGAAGGAAAGAAAAAGTTAAACAAAAAAGAAAGGAAAAGGACGCAAAAGGAAATAGAAATTGAAAAAGAAAGGAAAGTTAGAAAAGAAATGAATGAAACAGAAAGAAAATAGAGAGTGAGAAGGAAAGAAAAAGTTAAACAAAAAAGAAAGAAAAAAGAATAAAAAGGAAAAGGATGAAAAAGAAAATAGAAATTGAGAAAGAAAGTAAGAAAAGGAAATTTTAAAAAGAAAGAAAGAAAAGAAAAGATGAAGAAGAAAGAAAATAGAAATTGAAAAAGAAAGAAACTTAAAAAGAAATAAAGAATGAAATAATTTATAAAAAAATAACAGAAAATGGAAGAAAGAAAGAAAACAGAGAGAAAAGGAAAAGAAAAAAAGCATAAAATAACAAACAAAAAATGAATTATAATGAAAAAGAAAAGTGGAAAAGAAAAAGAAAAGAAATGGAAAATAAAGAAAGTAAGAAAATAGAAATTGGGAAAGAAGTTAAGGAAACAAAAAGAAAGGGAATAAAAGTTTAAGAAGACAAAAACGAAGCTAAAAAAACAAATAAGAAAGAAAAGGAAAGAAATGAATGTAAAAAAGAATAAATAAAAAGTAAAAGAATGAAAAAGAAATTGTAAGAAAAAAAGAAAAATAATTGTAAAAAAGCAAAGAAATGAAATAAGATTAAAAAATAAAGATGGAAAAAATAATGAAGAAAATAAAAACAAGAGTTGATGAAGAAAGAAAGGAAAAATGGGAAAAGAAAAATGGAAAAGAAAAAAGAAGTAAAGAAAATGGGAATTGAGAAAGAAAAAAGTAAGACAGGAAAAAGAATAAAAAAGGAAAAAATAAAGAAGGAAAAAAGAAAACCCTAGAAAACAAAACAGGAATAGAGGAAAAAAGAAAGAAAGAAAAAAAAAATGAAATTAAAAAAACGAAGAAAACGAAACAAAAGTCGAAGAAAGAAATAAAAAACAATGAAAAAACAAAAAAGAAAAAAGAAAGAGGAAAAAATAATGAATGAAAAAAAAAAACTAAAGAAAGAAAGAAAATAAACTCGGAGAAAACAAAACAAAAATCGAAGAAAGAAATAAAAAACAATGAAAAAAATAAAAAGAAAAAAGAACGAGAAAACAAATAGGAATTGAGAAAGAAAAGAAAAAAAGAAGAAAAAAAGGAAAACAGAAAAGAAACCCGAAGAAAACAAAACAAGAATCGAAGAAAGAAAGAAAAAACAAAGAAGAAAACATTAAAAAAAGAGGAAAAAATAGGAATTGAGAAAGAAAAGAAGAAAAAAAAACATAAAAAGAAAACTGGAGAAAACAAAACAAGAATCGAAGAGGGAAAAGAAAAATGCAAATAAAATAGGAATTTAGAAAGAAAGAAAGAAAGAAAGAAAGGAAAATAGAAAGAATGATGAAAAGGCGTTAAAAAGAGTAATAAACGAAAAAGAAAGAAAGTATGAAAGAAAGAAAATGCGAAAGAAATAAAAGTAAAAAGGATAGAGAAAAGATGAGAAGAATGAAAAAAAGAAAATATAAATTGAAAAAGAAAAAAGGTTAAAAAAAAGAAAGAAAAAGAATGAAACAAAAAGAAAAAAGAAAATTTATAACGAGAGAAATAAAAAGAAAAGAAAGTTAAAAAGAAACAAAGAAAAAAGGTTGAGAAAGAAAAGGTAAAGAAAATTAAATATTTAAAGAAAGAAAGAAAGAAAGGAAAAAGAGAGAAAGTAGAAATTGAGAAAGAAAGAAAGATGAGAAAAGAAATCTCAAGAAAAGAAAAAAGGAAAAAGGATGAAAGAGAAAATAGAAATTGACAAAGACAGAAAAGGAAATAAAGTTTTAAAAAGAAAAAAGGAAGAAAATAGAAACTTCGAGTAAGAGAAATAAAGAAAAAGGAAAGAAAAAAGAAAGGAAAAGAATAAAAGAAAGAAAATAAATCAAAATAAAAAAGAGAAAAAAGGTAAAAAATGAAAGCAAAGATAGCTAAAAAAAAATAGAAAAGAAAGGAAAAGAGTGAAATAAAAAGACGAAAATAAAAATTGAGAAAGAAAAAAAAAAGAAAATAAAGGAAAAGAATGAAAAAAGAAAGAAAGAAAATTGAAATAGAGGAAAAAGACATAATTTATAAAAAGGGAAACGAAGTAAAAGAAACGAAAGAAAGAAATGGACGAAAAGTTTGAATAATTAACTATTGACGTCATCAAAATGTAGGATCACGTACGAACACAAGTAACACTGCCAAGACAAAACACAGACCAACTCATGTAAGTCGTCTCATTTGAGTGCAAATCGAAGGCGTTGAGTTCCTCTTCAGCGAATTTGAGAATTACATTAAAATGTAATCCTCAAAATTGTTTGACTCTCAATACTTTCACCCAACTTTATATCATTTGAAAAAAAATGATAACATTTGATACATATTATAATAATAATAATAATAATAATAATAATAATAATAATAATAATGACTGTTTGCAAAAAACAAAAAAGAACTGGAAAAGCTGATAAACACAACCAGGATATTCAGCCAGGATATCCAAATGGAGTTTGGAATAGAAAAATGTGCACTGCTAGAGATCAAAAAAGGAAAACTGGAGACGACAGAAGGTATAGAACTCCCCAACCAAGAGGAGATGAGGGCGCTAGGAGAACAAGATAGCTACAAATACCTGGGAGTTCTGGAAGCAGACACAATCAAATATACAGAAATGAAAGAGAAGATTGGAAAAGAATATCTACGAAGAACAAGGAAACTCTTAGAAACTAAACTATATAGCAGAAACCTAGTAAAAGGGATAAACACATGGGCTGTATCACTAATAAGATACTCTGGACCATTCATAGGCTGGACCAAAGAAGAACTCAGGCACCTTGACCAAAGAACTAGAAAACTAATGACTATGCACAATGCATTGCACCCAAAAGACGACACGGACAGACTCTACGTGAAAAGAAATGAAGGAGGTAGAGGACTGGTAAGTATAGAAGACTGTGTGGAAGACACCAAAAAAGAGATGGAGAAATATGTAATCCAGAACACGGAAAGACTGATCACCACAGCAAGAGACACCAGCCCAACAAACAACCCCGGAAGTACTGAACCCAGAAACAAAAAGACAAGAAAGGAAAAGTGGGAAGAAAAACAACTACATGGACGCTTTATAAGACTCACAAGCGATGAAGCCAATGAAAACAGCTGGGCATGGCTAAGAAAAGGAAACCTGAACAGAGAAACGGAATCTCTGCTGACGGCCGCACAGAACAATGCGATTAGGACAAACTTTATTAAAGCAAAGATAGATAAAACCCAGGAAAACAGCAAATGCCAACTGTGTGGACAAAGAGACGAAACGATAAATCATATAATAAGTGAATGCAGCAAGCTAGCACAAAGGGAATACAAGAACAGACATGACAGCATGGGGAAAGAAGTACACCGGGAAATGTGCAAACAACTGAATTTCGAATATGCAAAAAAACGGTACAAACACAAACCAGAAACTGTACTAGAAAACGAAAAACACAAAATCATATGGGATATGAATGTACAAACAGACAAACCCATAACAGCAAGGAGACCGGATATGATAATAATCAACAAGAAAGAAAAATCCTGCAAAATCGTGGACTTTGCCGTTCCAGCAGACCACAGATTGAAGATCAAAGAGACGGAAAAGAGAAGCAAATATACTGAACTTGCCAGAGAATTGAAAGGAATATGGAACATGAAGAAAGTCAGTATAACACCAATAATCATAGGAGCACTAGGAACAGTCCCGAAAAACATGGAGAAAAGACTAGGAGAAATAGGAATCAAAGGGATAACTGAGACCATACAAAGGACAGTAATGATCAAAACAGCTACAATCCTGAGAAATGTCCTCGAATGCGGAAACCAACCCACATAAGCAACGAATGGAGAACAAAACAACAGAACCGGGGAAAATACAACCGCACGAATGAGGCGCAAGCATAGGCTGACGCCACAAAAATTATGGACAGAGGGTCGAGGAGGGAAAGCGCAAAACCAGACCTCCACTGGAAGAGCGCGGACAGCTCTGGGACCTTGGGAAGGCTTGTTGCCACTCGGGCCCCAGAGGGGACCGATGGCCCTTATCAGCGAGAAATCGTTGGTAGGTGGCTGTTGCGATTACCGCAAGGTCATCAGCGGTGATGAACGAAAAGAGGTGGAGCATACTGGAGGCCTGAGGAGACTTGTTGTCACTCGGACTCCAGGGAATACCACAGGTTGTCGGCAGTGGGCGACCACTGACGATGACCAGTGTGATAACTCCTAGTGAGTAAATAATAATAATTTCAAGTTTCGAGCGTATGAATTGAAGACGTATTTTGGGTAGATATACAAATGTTATATTTATTGTTAATTTTAATTTTAACTAATAAGAAGCTTCTGAGATTTCAATTCGGGGTCGGGAGATAATATTTTTTGCGTTTTGAGTTGAACGTTATTAACCCCCCCCCCCTCTCTCTCCAAAAAGAGGCTTGTCACGTTAGAGATAGAGAACAGTATTGACCGTTATTTTTCAGCTGGCGATAAACATTTCAAGTTTCGAGCGTATGAATTGAAGACGTATTTTGGGTAGATATACATTTGTAAATGTTTATATATATATATATATATATATATATATATATATATATATATATATATATATATATATATATATATATATATATAAGTAAGTTGTTCAATATAGACTGAATGTTTGATAACTTTGCGTCAATTTATTAGACAAACATAGGAGGGGAATCTATCATCTTTTTTTCTTTTTTTATTTAAGAATATCCTAGAAAACTTATACTAGGTAACATATATATATATATATATATATATATATATATATGTGTGTATGTATTGATATATGTGTGTATGTATGTGTGTATTAGGTACGTGCAAAATCAATGGCCGATTCCCAAAATGTAAAAACATTTTGACCCTTTCTTCACTTAAATATTCAGGAAATCAACCAGATTTTATGAAATTCTTAATATTTATTAATCCACAATCACGGAATATAATGAAACCATGTTTTTTTTTTGCTTTTAAATCTTGGTGAAAACATTATTTTTTTAACACAAAATACACCTTTACTAAAGTTATAATTTTGTATATTAATAAAAAATACAATTTTTTTTTTTTTTTTTTTTTTTTAATAAAAATAAAGCATTGTAAGGTTAACAATTAAAAAACATATTTAAAAAATATATATTTTGTATATTACGAAAAAGACCCCCAAATACCGTGTTAACAAAATCAGTATAACTCGAAGAAAAATTAATTTTTGTAATTAGCGATATTATTGTTTAATCAATATTTTCACAAAAAAAAAAATAATATAATTGCAAAAAATATTTCATGTGATTTTAATGATTAGAATTTCTGGGAAAATAAAAAATGCGACATAATTATATATTTTCCCTTTCATACATGAACGTGTATCATCAGCGCAATTTTTTTTTTATTTTTATTTTTTTATTTTTTATTTATTTTTTTTTTTATTTTTTTATTTTTTTTTTTTATTCAATGTATAAATTGTCAGTGTAGTCATTAACTTTAATTTACTTTTTCACACTTAAAATAAAAAATACACTTTATTTTAAAAAGAATTAATGTAATTTATCGTTACGACACGTTAAGAATAAATCGAGTAACTAAAGTTTTAAATCATGTAAAAAAAAAATGATAAAATTGACGCAGTTCGTAACGCAAAAATAATTTTCAACATTTAAAAGTTTTATTTCAAATTCTAAGAAAAAAAATTGGTAAACAGATGTCATCAATAATTAAAAACTAATACCAAGTTTAATATGAACCTCTTTTGTTAAAAATAAAATAAGATGTTAACTGCGTACACTCACAAATATTTTAATTAAATAAGCATTTCCCTTTTTATTATAACAAAATAAGGGTACTTAAATTTGTTTGTAGCGTTAAAAAGAATAAAGAAATTAATGGATAATAATTTTTCAACTTCTATAAATTATTACAAAACCATTTTTATATATAAAGTTAAAAATGATAAATTATAACACTTTTTTTTTTCTTCCATATATTTTGCATAGCGATAGTCAATTGGTAAACAAAGTTGTTTGCCGATTATGTGACGCCGGATTTTACTAATTTATGACTTTTGCGGGTATAATTTTCCTCACTTTTAGTAAAATGTGGGATTTTTTTTTTTTTTTTTTTTTTTTTTAAATCAATATCTTATGACTTTAATTTAATAATTATCTTTGAAATAGTTCCCAAAAACTTATATTTATCTTTCAGGGGATTTTTACAAGTAATTTTCCCAAAGTTCAAAATTCACTGCATTTTTGGGGTTTTCAGCCGCCGTGATTACATAATTTATTTATTTTTCACACGTAAATATGCAGTTTTTTTTTTTTTTTTTTTTTTAAGATTACGTTTAGGCTTTTATCTTTCAAACACAAGAGGCGGCCATTTTTGCACGTGCCTGGTGTGTATATGTATATGTGTATATATATATATATATATATATATATATATATATATATATATATATATATATAATTATTATCTTTTTTATTTATTTATTCATTTTCATTTATTTATCAATTATTCATTATTATTATTTATTTATTTATTTATTATTTATTTATTTATCTATTTATTTATTTTTTTAATTATTTTTTTTTTTTTTTTTTTTTTTTTTCGTAAATGTTTCTTTATGTATGTGTGATAGTGCACCTTGAACCTCATGAAAATGAGAGAAACACTATCCCTGTGACAGGATCACAGGTAAACTAAGCCTGGGCCTGGTGTTGCCACAAACACTAAACCATGATAAATGTCTATAAACACAAATAAACGCCGTGGGACTCAGAAGAAAGATCTGAGTGTCATGATGGGCAGGTGCTCCCTCGATGGCCAACATGGGGGACCCGGTCCGCATCCTGCGAATGTTGGCTCCTTTAATTTCAGAAACAAGACAACGGACAAGAACCAGGTAAGTAACCTCTCTGATTCCAGGTATGACAAGGACACAGACCAGAGACAAGTAAACCAGAGCGAAAACAGCAAACTGGAAAGATATAGAAAGAAATGGACCATGAAAGAGAACAGACTGGTGATGGAGTGCTACTATAAAAGCCGCTACCCTATAGAAAGAGGCTACCGAAAACGAATGAAACATCTCTGGGACATTGCTAGTGACCCACATACAACGGAACAAAGGATAGCAGATCAAGCAAGACAGATCCTCAAGCGAGGATGGTTCTCGGAGATGGAACTGACGGAAATCAGACAGAAGGCTAATGGCGAAACGGAGCAAGAAACACCACCAAAGGAGAGACCACAGGAAGAGGACAGGCAAAACGTACACACTGAAACTGAAGAGATTGAAGACTACGGAATCACAGAACCAGGGGAGATAGAAAACTGCGGAACCACAGAACCTGCTGAGATAGAACTCAATGAAAAAGAAGCAAGTGAAGTGGAGAACATAAGACGATACATGTTAGAAAACAAAACAAAACTCCCATCTCTCAGGAATGAAGTAGCGAAGAAGTTACAAGCAGAAACAGAAAGAGTAAACAGACTCCTCACACACATCCCAACAGAAACTATTACAGACCTAAACAACCTGATATATGCAGGGGCAAAATCGGTAAGTATGAAACTAAGAAACGAAGAGAATGGACAAAAGAGAGGACCGACAAAACCTGGATGGGAAATAAGACTGGAAACCCAGATCACCAAACTTCGGAAAGAAGCTAAAACCGTGAACAGAAGGAAGGAGGACATGAAACGATTAAGAAGCAAAAATCAGAAACGCAAGGAAAAACTAAATGAGAAACATGAAGAAATAAAACAAAGGATAGCAGCAATAGAAGGAAGACTGAGACGATACAGGTACAAATCAGAACAGAGCAAACAGAACAGGACCTTTGAAAACAATGAAAGCCAGTTTTACAAAAACGTAAATGGAGAAAAAACAACGACAGAGCAACTGAACCCAACAGAAACAAAACAATTCTGGAGCAAGATATGGGAAGAACCAAAAAAGCACAACAAGAATGCCCAATGGTTGAAAAACATGAAAGATGAACTGCAAGAAATCGAAGAAGGAACCGAAACAGAAATCAACAAAGAAACGATCAAGAAAACCCTAAGAAAAATGGCAAACTGGAGAGCACCAGGCCACGACGGAATACATGCATACTGGTTTAAAAAATTCACGACCCTGCATGAAAGAATAGCGCAGAAACTGAGCGGATGTATCCGCAAAACAGACATACCAGAATGGATGACGGAAGGAAGAACAACACTAATACAAAAAGACCCCAAAAAGGGAACGACCCCCAGCAACTACAGACCGATAACATGTCTACCAATAATGTGGAAAATTCTCACAGCACAACTGAGAGAACAAATCTACCAATCCCTGGACAAACGTGGACTGCTCCCCGAGGAACAAAAAGGATGCCGGAAAGGACAAAGAGGTGCACATGATCTACTATACATTGATCAAAAGACTCTGAAGGAGGTGAAGAGCAGACAAAAGAACATAACCATGGCATGGATTGACTACAAGAAAGCCTACGACAGAATCCCCCAAACATGGATAATTGAATGCTTAAAAATATACAAGATACCAGACAGGATTATTAATCTCATCCAGAAAGCAATGGAAACATGGAGACTAAAACTGACAGCCGGAGGACAATACCTGTCTGAGATAAAAATACAGAGAGGCATTTTTCAAGGAGACTCTCTATCACCACTACTGTTTATAATAGCCATGATGCCACTCAACTACATACTCAGAAAGTGTGATGCCGGATACAGGTTTACTGATACAGAACAAAGAATAAACCACCTGATGTACATGGATGACCTTAAACTGTTTGCAAAAAAACAAAACAGAACTGGAAAAGCTGATAAACACAACCAGGATATTCAGCCAGGATATCCAAATGGAGTTTGGAATAGAAAAATGTGCACTGCTAGAGATCAAAAGAGGAAAACTGGAAAAGACAGAAGGTATAGAACTCCCCAACCAAGAGGAGATGAGGGCGCTAGGAGAACAAGATAGTTACAAATACCTGGGAGTTCTGGAAGCAGACACAATCAAATATACAGAAATGAAAGAGAAGATTGGAAAAGAATATCTACGAAGAACAAGGAAACTCTTAGAAACTAAACTATATAGCAGAAATCTAGTAAAAGGGATAAACACATGGGCTGTATCACTAATAAGATACTCTGGACCATTCATAAGCTGGACCAAAGAAGAACTCAGGCACCTTGACCAAAGAACTAGAAAACTAATGACTATGCACAATGCACTGCACCCAAAAGACGACACGGACAGACTCTACGTGAAAAGAAATGAAGGAAGTAGAGGACTGGTAAGTATAGAAGACTGTGTGGAAGACACCAAAAAAGAGCTGGAGAAATATGTAACCCAGAACACGGAAAGACTGATCACCACAGCAAGAGACACCAGCCCAACAAACAACCCCGGAAGCACTGAACCCAGAAACAAAAAGACAAGAAAGGAAAAGTGGGAAGAAAAACAACTACATGGACGCTTTATAAGACTGACAAGCGATGAAGCCAATGAAAACAGCTGGGCATGGCTAAGAAAAGGAAACCTGAACAGAGAAACGGAATCTCTGCTGACGGCCGCACAGAACAATGCGATTAGGACAAACTTTATTAAAGCAAAGATAGATAAAACCCAGGAAAACAGCAAATGCAGATTGTGTGGACAAAGAGACGAAACTATAAATCATATAATAAGTGAATGCAGCAAGCTAGCACAAAGGGAATACAAGAACAGACATGACAGCATGGGGAAAGAAGTACACCGGGAAATGTGCAAACAACTGAATTTCGAATATGCAAGAAAACGGTACAAACACAAACCAGAAACTGTACTAGAAAACGAAAAACACAAAATCATATGGGATATGAATGTACAAACAGACAAACCCATAACAGCAAGGAGACCGGATATGATAATAATCAACAAGAAAGAAAAATCCTGCAAAATCGTGGACTTTGCCGTTCCAGCAGACCACAGAGTGAAGATCAAAGAGACGGAAAAGAGAAGCAAATATACTGAACTTGCCAGAGAATTGAAAGGAATATGGAACATGAAGAAAGTCAGTATAACACCAATAATCATAGGAGCACTAGGAACAGTCCCCAAAAACATGGAGAAAAGACTAGGAGAAATAGGAATCAAAGGGATAACTGAGACAATACAAAGGACAGTAATGATCAAAACAGCTACAATCCTGAGAAATGTCCTCGAATGCGGAAACCAACCCACATAAGCAACGAATGGAGAACAAACACATGGAAGCACAAAACAACAGAACCGGGGAAAATACAACCGAACGAGAGAGGCGCAAGCATAGGCTGACGCCACGAAAATTATGGACAGAGGGTCGAGGAGGGAAAGCGCAAAACCAGACCTTCACTGGAAGAGCGCGGACAGCTCTGGGACCTTAAGAAGGCTTGTTGCCACTCGGGCCCCAGAGGAGACCAATGGCCATTATCAGCGAGAAATCGTTGGTAGGTGGCTGTTGCGATTACCGCAAGATCATCAGCGGTGATGAACGAAAAGAGGTGGAGCATACTGGAGGCCTGAGGAGACTTGTTGTCACTCAGACTCCAGGGAATACCACAGGGTGTCGGCAGTGGGTGACCACTGACGATGACCAGTGTGATAACTCCTAGTGAGTAAATAATAATAATATATGCAAACTTTATGAATTAGACCACAATGAGAAGTGGTATGAGCATAATCCAGAAGTGGTACAGAAGAACGACAATTTCAAACTTCTTTGGGACATGCGCATACAGACTGATAAGGTTCTTGAACATTCCAAACCCGACTTAATCTTTCTAAACAAAAACAAGAGAACTTGCTTAATCATTGATATAGCCTGCCCCTTCGATACCAGAGTGCAGGAGAAAGAACACGAAAAAGAAAAATATCAAGATCTAAAATTGGAATTAGTTAGACTATGGAAATGTAAAGAAGTAAAGGTGATTCCCATTGTAATTAGAACGTTTGGAACCATAACGAAAAGCCACCATAAATAGCTTAAACAGATTAACGAGACAATTTCTTTTCCAATTCTGCAAAAGGCTTGCCTGTTAGGTACGGCGAAAGTGTTAAGGTACAGCTTGAATGTCTACGGTCAAGGGAATTGACTTGATGTTCAAAAGAAAAATCCAACTAAAACAGTTAAAAGTTGAGACTACTATGAAATAATAATAATAATAATAATAATAATAATAATAATAATAATAATAATAATAACAATAATAATAATAGTAATACCAATAATAATAATAATAATAATAATAATAATAATAATAATAATAATAACAATAATAATAATAATAATAATAATAACAATAATAATAATAGTAATACCAATAATAATAATAATAATCATAATAATAATAATAACAATAATAATAATAGTAATGTTATATTATGACGGGCCCTGTATTTCAAACGGGTAGATCAGCTAGTATCAAATAGCTAATTCTGTTATTGAAAGATAGGTTTTGTTTCTGGACTCAGAAATGAGTCAGAGAAGTGTTTGATCCAGGAGTAGTCATAATAAATTTAGACCTGACGTGACCTTGAGTCAGAGATCAGAGTGAGACGTGTTTGTCCCCATATTGTGCGTGGGAACGATGATTACGTCACCACAGAAAACAATAACTTAGTTTTTAGAATCAGTCTGGGCTGAGAAGCGATACTGTTCAGACCGGGTGTGAGTATGTAGCCGGAAAACGGGCAAGGCCCCGCTGTGGGAGGGCGGAAGAAATCCCAGAAGGAAAGAAAATAGCCCGAGTATGAGAGAGTCGAAGCCGGAATCCCCCAGACAGCCACCGAACCAAGAAGTAAGAAAATTGTGTGAGAATAAAGAAATTTGTGTGAAATATCCCTTCAAGAAAATTCGTGTCTCGTGTGTTTATTCTGTCTGAGACAGACCTCTTCCTTCGATTAAGACGACACAGCCAGCGAAGACTAGACGAATCACAGGCCAAGGAAGAGAACAGAAGTTAAGACGACACAGCCAGCGAAGACTAGACGAATCACAGGCCAAAGAAGAGAACAGAAGTTAAGGTAAACTTTGAGATTTATTTGAGAACTTTTTAAAGACTTTAAGATACGTGTAATTTTGAGAGGCCGTAATTGAAAAAGGCTTGAGATGCCGTGAAAAGATTCGTGGTTTTAAAGAGGCCGTAATTGAAAAAGGCCTGAGATGCCGTGAACGGTCGTGGTTTTAAAGAGGCCGTAATTGAAAAAGGCCTGAGATGCCGTGAAAAGATTCGTGGTTTTAAAAAGGCCTGAGATACCGTAAATTGATACGTGAAGATTTAAGACTGTGGTTACGAAAGTATAGAGAAAAAGTGATATACAGTTCGAATTTTATAGAGTAAAATGATTATGAAAATGATATAGATTAAATTGTATCATCAGAAGTATTAAGAAAAAAGATTGAAATCACTATTAATCCTCTCGTGAACATTTCGCGTTATTTTCGGCCGGAGAGGATGTGATAGCGAACTGTTGGGGTGGTTTTGGAGAACTGCCTCAGTCGGAAGGATTTCTGCGTGTGGTGATAAATGAGCTCTCTCCCCCCCTTTGAGTTTCGTTACGTTTAATGTCAGTAGGTATGCAACACATATTAATTTAATAGCCGGGACCTGCCGTTTCCGGCATGAGACGGTTCGATATCGATCTGGTGCTGTCATGAAGTACGAACACATCGTGTGGTCCGAATTAATAGAAAAAGGAGGGAAAAAAAAGACGAGACACGGACGGGGAAAATTGTTGAGATACACAAAAGAGAGACACATGTAGTTAATTATTAGAAGACACAAAAAAAAAAGAAGAAAAGAAAAAAGAAAAGAAAAAAGACACATTTTGTTAAAAAAAAAGAAAAGAAAGAAGAACGCACACACAATTATTAAGTTACGCAGAAAGAGAAAAAGACACATTTTGTTAATTGTTAAGATTCACGAAAAGAAAAGAAAAAAAGAAAGACACATTTTGTTAAAAAAAGAAAGAAAAGAATGCACGCACACACACACACGCGCAAAAACAATTGTTAAGACTTTGTAGGAAAAGAACATTCTAGTTAGGAAAAAAAGGACGATTTGCCGTAATTATGTTTTTTTTTTTTTTTTTTGTGTTTTGAGAATTTGTTACTGTAATTTTTTTCTGGTTTGTGTTGGTGGGGGACAAAGGTGAAAGCAATAACGGGCGAAAAAAGAAAAAAAAAAACGAGGGAAGTATGTAATTGAGAAAGAGAGGAAGAATGGAAATGTTAAAAAGGGTGGATGTGCTGAAATGACATGTGCACGCGAGGACAGAATATGCGTATTTAGAAAAAAGAAAGAAAGAATGTATTAGAAAGAGAGAGACAGAGACAGAAAGAGCATAGAAAGAGAGGGATTGATGTGCCACCCTGTGGCCGAGGTCTTTTGTTTTTTGGAATGTGTGTGCGTCTTAAAAAGAGAGAGAGAGAGAGAGAAGAATTGAAATGTTAAAAGAGATTGTTTAAAAAAATGTGCGCGCGAGGTCAGAATATGCTTGTTAGAAAGGAAGGGAGAAGCGAGAGCGAATAGACAGAGAGAGAGAGAGAGGGAGAGAGGGCGCCCGTGGGCCTTGGAAACTGCTGGAGAGTGTTGCGGGAAGATAGCGACGACGGCGGCGGCTGGTCTGATGGTGTCCGGGTTGGAGTTTGGCGACATGTCGGCCCGTTATGGTGTCGGGCGCTGTTCTCTTTTCCCTTTGTCTTTTGAATTGTATTGTATTGTATTGTGGAGATATGTTCTCCATTGGTTCTGTCGGTTTCGGTTTGATTTTTTTTGTTGTTGTTGGGTGGAATGAATTTTTTTTTTTTTGATGTATTTTGATGTATTTGTTACATGGAGGATTCCGGGTTCCTAATGCTTGAGTGAATGATATTTTACTATTTAGAGGATGGAGAAATTTAAAAATGTAATTAAAAAAAAAAACAGTTCTTAAATTGAATGTTACGTGGGTCAGCCGGGCGATTTGAGTTGATTAGGTTCGGGCAGCTGGCGGCAGCCAGAGTTGGTTTGGGTCGGATCGCGGAAACCCTTGGACTGGGTTGATTTTATCGGGAAGAATCCCCGTGTACAGAGTATGTACAGGCTTGGAAAGTCAATGAGGGATTCCCGGCGTTTGCTCGTATGCTCTCTTTTATAGAGTACCCATGGGTTAGTGGCGAGGCTTGTGGTAAAGCCTGCATACGTTAAAATTGCGAACGGGAGAATGACGGTGATATGGTCATTCTGTGGGACCACGAGAAAAGGACGGTGGTCAGTTATGGAAATTGTTGTTTTTGTGACCCAGGTGTGCCCAACTGCGCCGATAGAGTGTGTGAAAGTTGTGTAAAATGTTAAGCTTTGAAATTGTGGTCCCATTTTTTTTTGTGGATTTTGGATGTTTGCCGACGAGTGTGCTGCGAAGATACCCCACCCACCCCCACCGCATAGATAGGAACACGGGAAGGGAACGCATAGAATTGGTGTCTGCTCAACACCAGTGGGGATGGAGTTAAGCTGGGGTGTGGTGTGACTCGGGTGCGCGCGTCGGGGCGGATAGAACCATGGGGATCGATTTTTAAAAAAAAGAGGTACCGGGTGTTAATTGGATTTAATTATAAGATTATAGGTTGGGCCTAGTTTGTGGTCATTCGGCGTGTTCCGGGAGCAGGGTGATTCGATGTGACATTTCGCTCAATACCGTATCGACTAGATAGATCCATGGGATGGGGTCCTCCACGTTTAATGAACAGGGCTGGGAGTTAGAAACATGAGTGATTGTTCGCGGACATTTGCGCCGGGGCACTGGGATGTTCGGAGTATATGGTCCAGATTAGACAGTGGTAGGAAAACGGTACCTCTTGTAATTTTGAGAGGCTGACCATTTAAGTTTACAGGTTAAGGAAAGGGGTTTCTGTTTTTGTGCCCCCATATCGCGGCAATACGCCCGATCAGCAATCGGTCGTGCACCGATGATTAGATGAATATGTGCGTGTGTATTTAAAAAAAAAAAAAAAAAGTGTTGGTGATGGATTTGGATATTTGTGTAAATTTCTTCAGGGAAGAAATTTTGAAAGATAAGGTGGAGAGGAGTGTTATATTATGACGGGCCCTGTATTTCAAACGGGTAGATCAGCTAGTATCAAATAGCTAATTCTGTTATTGAAAGATAGGTTTTGTTTCTGGACTCAGAAATGAGTCAGAGAAGTGTTTGATCCAGGAGTAGTCATAATAAATTTAGACCTGACGTGACCTTGAGTCAGAGATCAGAGTGAGACGTGTTTGTCCCCATATTGTGCGTGGGAACGATGATTACGTCACCACAGAAAACAATAACTTAGTTTTTAGAATCAGTCTGGGCTGAGAAGCGATACTGTTCAGACCGGGTGTGAGTATGTAGCCGGAAAACGGGCAAGGCCCCGCTGTGGGAGGGCGGAAGAAATCCCAGAAGGAAAGAAAATAGCCCGAGTATGAAAGAGTCGAAGCCGGAATCCCCCAGACAGCCACCGAACCAAGAAGTAAGAAAATTGTGTGAGAATAAAGAAATTTGTGTGAAATATCCCTTCAAGAAAATTCGTGTCGCGTGTGTTTATTCTGTCTGAGACAGACCTCTTCCTTCGATTAAGACGACACAGCCAGCGAAGACTAGACGAATCACAGGCCAAGGAAGAGAACAGAAGTTAAGACGACACAGCCAGCGAAGACTAGACGAATCACAGGCCAAAGAAGAGAACAGAAGTTAAGGTAAACTTTGAGATTTATTTGAGAACTTTTTAAAGACTTTAAGATACGTGTAATTTTGAGAGGCCGTAATTGAAAAAGGCTTGAGATGCCGTGAAAAGATTCGTGGTTTTAAAGAGGCCGTAATTGAAAAAGGCCTGAGATGCCGTGAACGGTCGTGGTTTTAAAGAGGCCGTAATTGAAAAAGGCCTGAGATGCCGTGAAAAGATTCGTGGTTTTAAAAAGGCCTGAGATACCGTAAATTGATACGTGAAGATTTAAGACTGTGGTTACGAAAGTATAGAGAAAAAGTGATATACAGTTCGAATTTTATAGAGTAAAATGATTATGAAAATGATATAGATTAAATTGTATCATCAGAAGTATTAAGAAAAAAGATTGAAATCACTATTAATCCTCTCGTGAACATTTCGCGTTATTTTCGGCCGGAGAGGATGTGATAGCGAACTGTTGGGGTGGTTTTGGAGAACTGCCTCAGTCGGAAGGATTTCTGCCTGTAGTAATAAAGAAGCTCTCTCCCCCCCCCCTTTGCTGCTCGTTACGTTTAATGCCTGTATTATGCAACAGTAATACCAATAATAATAATAATAATAATAACAATAATAATAATAGTAATACCAATAATAATAATAATAATAATAATAATAATCATAATAATAATAATAATAATAACAATAATAATAATAGTAATACCAATAATAATAATAATAATAACCGCAATGAAAAAAATGTCATTATACAAACACTTGTTTCATATAATCAATCGCACTCTTCAATCAAAAAGCAGAGTTTATAAATTAATGACACTGCCTCCAATGCAAATTGATTACCAGCGCCATCTAGCCTGAGAAACTCCAAACAGCCAAAGAGGAGATAATTCAATTAACAAACACAATACCATATGTAATCTAGGAACAATCCTACTTAAAATATCCCCAATTTGTTAAAAACGGAATAAGACTGAAGTAGCTCATAATCACCGCATGGAACCTCATATCTCATAGGTCATAGGTCATAGGTCATAGGTCATAGGTCATATCTCATAGGTCAGCCCATTTGTTGGGTGGTCTCTCTTCGCTTAGTTAAATATTGCTCCCATTGCAGGCCTGTCGTCCGCAAACATTGCAACTATGCATACTCTATGCATTTAGAGTTGAAAAGAGGGTCCTTGTGTAACTGTTTTACAATGGGGAACCAGAGATTAAAGTTAAATCGAGCACCTACACTGAAACTAACAATAGATGTAGAGAGAGACGAGCGACATCTTTATAGTATTATTTACTCCTCTCCAGGAGTTAGGCACAAGGCCAGTTTTATCCTACTCCCACAAGTAAGATGTGACCCAAGGTCGGGTCGGAAAGTGGGGGTTGAAAAGCCAGCGCTCGAGAGGTGAGCACTCTGACCATTAAAAATTGCCTGGGAAGCCCCGTCGGCATTCCCCGGTAGGGGCGCCTCAAGCAGTAAGCAATTAACTTACTCCTCCCCAAAGAGGGGAGGCGAAGCCTGGGAGGGTGGACCTCCTAGAACTGCACAGGACAATCCCATAGACCGGCGTAAATCAAGCCCCGAAGGCCAAGACAATACCAGTCTATGGGGTGCAGTATCCATCGGAACAGATACTACACTTTGATCTTAGCCAAAAGGCCAAGAGTAGGCAAAACGTTTCAAAGGAACTTAAAAGATCATCTCCCACTAGATTTCGAAGTCGATTTTGAACTCTGTCTACGAGTTGCACACAGATATCTCACGTGTTAATGATATAAACGATATTGCTTACCATCACATTCAAATCATTCCAATATTTAATTTTTAGAATGATGTCGAACTTTTTATGTTAGGATTATTTTTGAATTAGAATTTTGTTTCAACAAAAAAACTTTTTCATGAGAATCACTACAGACACGGCATGAATGCACTTGAAGTAAGGAGCTAACAAGGACGAAACCTTAATATTGCGAATACAAGTGATGCTTGTTTACCTTAGTTTTGAAAAGGCCCAGGCAATAGGTAGACGGAAAACAGTCAACAGAAAGCGGGTTCCACAAGCATGCCTTTCATAGAAGGCAGCTGCATGGAATTATTAGTTGTATTACAATCACGTATCAAAAAAGCGAATTGATGGAGACCACTAGACCAACTAGTCAAACGAACTGGAACAAAAGAGACAGAGAATCGATCAGACAATTCTGAAGAGCACGTGTTTATAGCAGTACTTAAATAGTAAACTTATTGTGGCATAATCAAACATATCTTCCAACCGAATACAATCGATCAGTTTAGAAACCCAACTGACCTCTTCTGCTGTAATCTCTCTCTCTCTCTCTCTCTCTCTCTCTATATATATATATATATATATATATATATATATATATATATATAGGTTTGGTAGTTTTGTTTTACGGGAGTAGGGTAGGAAAAATAAAAATAAAAAAGGGGAGGGAGAAAGGGAGAGGGGCTGTTGTTTTTGTTTTTGGTTTTGTAGAACATAATTAAGTTTTACAAAAAAAAAAAAAACGTCAATGTAGGTGAATTTCGTCTCAGGGAGCCACAGGGCAGCCTGATCTGGTATCACCAGTATATATATATATATATATATATATATATATATATATATATATATATATATATATATATATATATATATGTATATATATATAAAGTGGTGAACTAAAAGCGAACTTTTAGGAAAGGTAAAACCTATTGTGAAAAGTATACAGCTCAATATCCAGGATAGAGCCTTTGCCAACTTATCTATCCCAGCGACTTCCTCTGATGATAAGATTTTGATCTTTGAAAAGCCTGGCTTAAGGAAAAATTTAACTTGAATAAATTGCCTTTTTTGCGGAATATACCTTGCTCTGAGCAACTGAATAGAAATACGATTTGACTTTTGCTTTTCTAATTCCTTTTCATCCTTCTACATATATATATATATATATATATATATATATATATATATATATATATATATATATATATATATATATATATAAAGTAGAGAACTAAAAGCGAACTTTTAGGAAAGGTAAAACCTATTCTGAAAGTATACAGCTCAATATACCGGATAGAACAGATAGATAGATAGAAGGATGAAAAGGAATTTGAAAAGCGACGGAGGCAGATCTTTTTTCAATTCAGTTGCTCAATGCAACGTATATTCCGCAAAAAAAGCAATTTATTTAATGTTTTACTTTTTCAGATTGTAAATCTTGGCTTTTCGCCAACTTATCTATCCTAGCAATTTTCTCTGATGATAAGATGTTGATCTTTGAAAAACCTGGCTTAAGGAAAAAATTAATTAAATAAATTGCTTTTTTGTGGAATATACCTTGCATTGAGCAACTGAATTGAAAAAAGATCTGCCTCCGTCGCTTTTCTAATTCCTTTTCATCCTTATATATATATATATATATATATATATATATATATATATATATATATATATATATATATATATATATATTAGTATTTCATGTATCCACATAAAATTTTATAAGGATATATAATTTTTTATGTATCAATTTTCAGTATTTACTTCAATAGTGCTCGATACGTAAGTAGAGCTAGGTAGTAACCTATGAAAATATATTTATGGCAATTAAGCTACACAGAAGCTCCCGCATTTCATCACCGCACGGAAACTCGTATCTCATAGGTCAGCCCATTTCTTGGGTGATCTCTCTTCGCTTAGTTTAATATTTCTCCCATTGCAGGCCTGTCGTCCGGATATAGGTCAATCTATAGAAAACAGAACAATAGAACATGATATAGGAAGTAACACCAACAAGACCTTTGTTCGCGGGAAGCCTAACGATTGGCTGAGAGAACAACAACGAATCTGATTGGTTAACTAGCTAGCCGTGTATATAAAAACACCCGGCAAAAATAACGCCATGCATTTTAGCCTGAAGATATATATATATATATATATATATATATATATATATATATATATATATATACATATATATATATATATATACATATATATATATATATATATATATATATATATATATATATATATATATATATATACATATATATATATATATATATATATATATATATATAGAGAGAGAGAGAGAGAGAGAGAGAGAGAGAGATATCACTTGGACTATACCACAAGACCACACAAGATTATCAGTTGTTAATCTATGGACATAAAAACTGACTAACAACGAGGCCCACCATATGTTATTAACATTACTTTTAGAAAATATCAAATGGGTCATAATCACAGCATGGAACCTCATATCCAAGAGGACATTACTATTTCAAAATCGTCAGCAATTTCTTGGGTGGTGTCTCTTCTAATAGCTAAATATTTCTCCCATTGCAGGCCTGCCGTCTGCATACATTGTAACTATGCACCTATTAAACATGCAGCATCGTGCAACATGTTTGCACGTAGTTCATCTTGGAACGGCCTCGTCTGAGCTCGTTTTTTAATGAATGCGTTATTTCAATCATATTGTTTTTGCGTTCTCTTTGTTTCGATTATTACTTTAAAATAAAACAAAGTAGATGTTGACCAAGCGTACAAACACCACATAATATTTAACATCATCATATTTGTTTAATGTCAGTTTTACGGGCTGGCATGTGTTGGACGGCTTTTAGAAATTGACTTACAAACTAATCTATCTCTGACCAGGTCTTTATTCATTCCTATTTCTCTCAAATCCATCCTAATCACTTCCTTCAATGTTTTCCATGACCTTCCCCTGCCAACTGACCCTGCTACCTCAACTGTTCTACATCTACTAACCCAATAATTCTCATCCAGTCTTTCAGCGTGATCAAATCAACGAAGTCTCCTGTTCTGCACACATTTCCCTATACTGTCCAGATTTAATCTTGCTCTGAGGTCATCAGATCTAAGTCTGTCTTTAAGACTCACATTACACATCCATTGTATCATTCTGATACCATTTCTCTCCATGCAACGGATGTCCTCAACCCTCACACCGGCCAGATTTCACTTCCATACATCATCACACTGTACAGACATGCCTGATAGACTGTTCCCTTGGTCGACAGTGGTAACGCTCTGCTGGTTAGTAATAGCAGACATTCTCTGAACTTACTTCATCTGCTCCTAACACTCACAATCACACCAGTACCAGCATCGCCCCTAAAGGTCAACACTTCCTCCCCATGGTAGGAGCAATGTGGTAATTTTAGAGCTATGATGTTTGGAACTCTGATTGCTGGCAGGGGCCATCCATGGCAAACAGGTCTTGCGCTAAATGCTATTATGGCCGCAACCAAGCTAACAGGTCTCTGGTGAAAATTGAGGAGTAGGAGTCTTTAGGTCCCATCGTCGTTTGATCGTTTCTGCATCTGCATGCAGCAAGCAAAGATGTATCCGGTGCAGAATCGCAAATTAATGGAGTGAGAGTTGCAAGGTTACTTCTGCGCTATTCGTTTGTGTGTTCTGGGCAAAACCTTCCCTGACTTTGCATGCAGTCGCTACAATCTGCGACTAACAAGGAGAACCAGGGAGTGGTTTTTACCCCACCCTTATAGACCGGTATTGTCCGCGCCTTCGGGTCTGGATTTACGTCGATCTATCGGTTGTCCGTCCTGTGCACTTCTAGGAGGTGCACCCTCCCAGGCTTTGCCTTCTCACCCTTTGAGAAGGGGTTAGTTTATTGCTAATCGCCTGAGGCGCCCCTACCGGGGAATGCAGACGGGGCTGCCCAGGCAATTTTTAATGGCCGGAGTGCTCAAATTCTCGGGCGTTGGTTTTTCAAATCCCACTTTCCCGATCTTGTGTCACATCTTACCGCTGTGGGAGGAAGAAAAATAACAAGGAGAACAAGACAATCCTGAGGCACGATATTTATGAGCGTTATGATAAGTGTGACTCACCTAACAAGCAAATAAACAGACAGTCTAAAATCTAACATATTCGATAAATTAAAAAAAAACGAAATTTTCTAGCAACATGATCGATAATCGTACAAAGAAAAATAAATGCCAAAACAAATGGTGGGTAAATAATAAAAAAAAAAAATCGCTAAAAAATCGTCTACCTTTCCACACACTCATGCACACATAAATAATGTACACCTAATTTTCTCCCTTTTCGCCACGCTAGGGGGCGCTAAGATCGGCGGATTTTAAAAGCCGAAACACAATCAAAGATATGTGAAACACATTCTCTCGACTTTTTCACACACCCATTCTAAAATCTAAAATATTGTCTCCCCCCCCCCTAAAAACAAAAACAAAACAAAAATAGAATTCTCTAGCGACATACTCGGTAAGTGAACACAGAAAAAAATTGGTCAATTTGGTGATGGTCAGAAAGTAGGTGATCATTTTATGTCAAATTTATGTAGGAAAGTGATTCCCCCACTCTAAAATCTAAAATATTGTCTCCCCCCCTTCTAAAAACAAAAACAAAACAAAAATAGAATTCTCTAGCGACATACTCGGTAAGTGAACACAGAAAAAAATTGGTCAATTTGGTGATGTCAGAAAGTAGGTGATCATTTTATGTCAAATTTATGTAGGAAAGTGATCCCCCACTCTAAAATCTAAAATATTTGATAAATAATAATTATACAAAAAAAAAGAAAAATTCTCTAGCGACATGATTGATAATTGTACAAAGAAAAAGAGAAAAAAATATCCAAACAAGTGGTGGATAAATAATTTTTTTAAATCGCTAAAAAAATCGCTAAAAAATCGTGTTCTATCTTGCGTGTGACAAGCAAAGATGTGAAACGCAAACTAATGGAGCGAGAGTGGCAATGGTCCCTCTGAGCCATTCATTTGTGTTTTTTAGCAAAACCTTCCCCGACTTCGCATGCAACTACTAAACCTTGCTATTCTTGTGGTAAACACTTACAATCCTGCATGTTAACAAATCGCTTCGACCAACAAGGTTGACTCATGCAAATCAGACAACCCTGAGGCACGATCTTTGTGAGCTGTATGTTAAATCCGCCTCGCCTAACAAACAAACAAACCGCCCCCACCAGAATAAAAAAAAAAGATAGTAACTCTCAATTACTTTTTGTTGTCAAAAATAGATTAAATGTCATTCCAATCGAAATAAAAAAAAATAACATACATAAAAATTTTCTCGGAGAATCGTGTTATCCGTCGTCTGAACGTAGCAACGCAATCAAAAGAAAGTTTTTTGTAAACAAATAAAATATGAATGAGAAGAATCGATATTTTTTACTATTGCGTATCGATCTCTTTCCTGCATAAAATGGTCCAATTGTCGATTTTATTGGCCTATTCGCAATGGTAATTCCATCTGTACGGATATCACTTGTGGTTTTATTTATATGCTAGAGTACCCGTTCCATCATGAATGACAGAAAGAAAAAAAGAGATTGATACAGTTTGCGTAAAGCATTGTGTGTAGAATATATATTTATATAATTCATAGGAGGTGATTCCAAAGCAAAGATGTATCGGATATAAGCGAATTGAAAGCAAAATAAGACGGACACAAATGTGAAAGTGAAATGGGGTTTTCCATTTCTTCCTTTTTATTATTATTTTTTTCATATAATTACAAATTTTACTTGCTCTCAATGTCACTCGATGTTGGGTACGTATCCCAAAACATAAAGAGTATGAAGTCAAAAGAGACCAGACACAAAGAGATAACTGATGGGAGTTGGAATTCTTATTAAACTAAACTACGTTGTTTGTTGGATGTAAACATGTTAATAACATAATCAATATATATATATATATATATATAAATTTGTCGTGGTACAACATTTAATAACGACGAGGAATGCAGACGTTTGGGACATTGGGGGGGGGGGTAGAATGAAATTGAACGAGTATAAAAATGAGAGGAAATTTAAAAAATTAATGAATGTACTAAGCCGGCTTTCGTCCACACTCATCAGAGTATTAACGTGGAAGTAATTAAATACGACTAAAAACTTAAAAGAAATTTATAATGAAAACTAGTGACAAGTTTGGGAGAAAAATATATATATATATATGGAGAGAAGGGTCACAAGTTGATCACATTAAGTCCTAAAAGCCATTCCTTTTGCTTACAAAGGGAGGGTTTGATTGACTTGAT
>OY744540.1:16059746-16074746 GCA_963556195.1 Sepiola atlantica | reverse complement strand
ATGTGACCCAAGGTCGGGTCGGGAAAGTGGGGTTTGAAAAGCCAGCGCTCGAGAGGTGAGCACTCTGGCCATTAAAAATTGCCTGGGCAGCCCCGTCGGCATTCCCCGGTAGGGGCGCCTCAGACAGTAAGCAATAAACTTACTTCCCCCCAAAGAGGGAAGGCGAAGCCTGGGAGGGTGGACCTCCTAGAACTGCACAGGACAGACCCATAGACCGGCGTAAATCAAGTCCCGAAGGCCAAGACAATACCAGTCTATGGGGTGCAGTATCCATTGGAACAGATACTACACTTTGATTCCCGGGTAACAGCGGGATTTGCTGTTGGTAAGTATATCTATTATAAAACCAAAATGTAAATTCATCAAGTTATTTTTACACATGTCATTTTGTGATTTCATGTTGCAAACACGCACAGGGAAATGAGGCGGGGAAATGAGGAAATAAAAGAAAGAAAACGAAAGGGGAGACAGACATACATAGAGAGAGGGGACGAGAGGGGAGAATGGGGATAGAGAAGAAGAAGAAGAAGAAGAAGAAGAAGAAGAAGAAGAAGAAGAAGAAGAAGAAGAAGAAGAAGAAGAAGAATGGAGAAAGAAATGGAGAAAGCAATAGAGAGAGAGAGAGAAAAGACGAAGACAGAGAGAGAGAAATGGAGAGAGAGAGAGAAAAGACGAAGAGAGAGAGAGAAATGGAGAGAGAGAGAGAGAGAGAGAGAGAGAGAGAGAGAAAAGACGAAGACAGAGATGGAGGGAGAGAGAGCGAAGAGAGAGGGAAATGGAGAGAGAGAGAGGGAGGGAGAGAGAAATGGAGATATATATATATATAGAGAGAGAGAGATAGAGAGAGAGGGAGAGAGAAAAGACGCAGACAGAGGGGGAGAGAGAGAGCGAAGAGAGAGTGAAATGGAGAGAGAGGAGAGGGGCGAGGAAGAAGGGGGAAGGGAGCGTCCATTATTTTCATCGCTTAATCTATATGGATCAATAAATGGAAATCCTAATCCATAGGAAACCCGGCGTTTCTACGCTGCAGCTTCCTCGCTCATTGTAATACTTAGATCCGCCAGAACCAGTCACTTCATTAAGGAACATTGGACTTTATTAATCACCTTTTACTTTTCCACACAAGCCTTATGACGTATTTAAGATCCCACGCAATGGAATAATAATAATAATAATAATAATAATAATAATAATAATAATAATAATAATAATAATAATAATAATAATTATTATTATTATTATTATTATTATTATTAATATGGGTAGGCTTGTTGTTACTCAGACTCCAGGGAACACCACCGGTTATTATCTGTAAGCAATCACTGACGATAACTTGTGTGAGAACTCCAAGTGAGTACCAACAACAACAACAACAACGATGAAAATAAGTGACGTGTGTCATTCTCGTTTGGACCCTTGCTTCAACTATTAAACACTTTTCAAATCATATCAGCGCGTACGAGGCGCGAACTAATGTATCTTCAAAAAACCGGACTTCCCAATTAATAACAACTTCACATCAGGAAAAAAAATTAAGCCACGCTGAGATTGTCATGGGAGAAAGCTTTCAATCAGATAAAAAAGGTGACTATACACGCATTTTCAGTCTCAGCTTATTTTATTTCATTCATTATTTTATCTTATTTCATTCATTATTTTATTTTATTTCATTCATCATTTTATTTTATTTCATTCATTATTTTATTTTATTTCATTCATCATTTTATTTTATTTCATCCATCATTTTATTTTATTTTATTCATCATTTTATTTTATTTCATTCATCATTTTATTTTATTTCATTCATCATTTTATTTTATTTCATCCATCATTTTATTTTATTTTATTCATTATTTTATTTTATTTCATTCATCATTTTATTTTATTTCATTCATTATTTTATTTTATTTCATCATTTCATTTTATTTCATCCATTATTTTATTTTATTTCATTCATCATTTTATTTTATTTCATTCATCATTTTATTTTATTTCATTCATTATTTTATTTTATTTTATTCATCATTTTATTTTATTTCATTCATCATTTTATTTTATTTCATTCATCATTTTATTTTATTTCATCCATCATTTTATTTCATCCATTATTTTATTTTATTTCATTCATCATTTTATTTGATTTAATTCATCATTTTATTTTATTTCATTCATCATTTTATTTTATTTCATTCATCATTTTATTTTATTTTATTCATCATTTTATTTTATTTCATCCATCATTTTATTTCATCCATTATTTTATTTCATTCATCACTTTATTGTATTTCATTCATTATTTTATTTTATTTAATTCATCATTTTATTTTATTTCATTCATCACTTTATTTTATTTCATTCAGAATTTTATTTTATTTCGTTCGTTATTTTATTTTATTTTATTTCATCCATCATTTTATTTCATTCATCATTTTATTTTATTTCATCCATCATTTTATTTTATTTCATTCATCATTTTATTTTATTTCATCCATCACTTTATTTTATTTCATCCATCATTTTATTTTATTTCATTCATCATTTTATTTTATTTAATCCATCACTTTATTTTTTTTCATCCATCATTTTATTTTATTTCATTCATCACTTCATTTTATTTCATCCAGCATTTTATTTTATTTCATCCATCATTTTATTTTATTTCATTCATCACTTTATTTTATTTCATCCATCATTTTATTTTATTTCATTCATTATTTTATCTTATTTCATCCATCATTTTATTTTATTCCATACATTATTTTATCTTATTTCATTCATCATTTTATTTTATTCCATACATTATTTTATCTTATTTCATTCATCATTTGTATATATTCCAGTTTTTTGTTCTGCCCAATTTGCAGATTGATTTATTTATTTATATATGGTGTTATAGAATATCAAGTCAAAACAACATGATAGCGTCGGTTTCAGAGAGTGTTCAAAGTCATAGTTGAAAAGTCCAGTTTGGTATATTTGGAGATCACGCGCCCAATATTTCATCCTGAACTTCTAAACTATAACTGAAGATAGTCGGCGGGATTTGAACACTCTCTGACTTGAAACCGACGATATCATGTTGTTTTAACTTGATCTCCTGTAACACCAGATATAAATAAATGTTACACTCTTATTTTAAATTGAAATTTTTGGAAAAATTGTATTTTTATAATCGAGCGCTCTGTTGGATTTCGTTTTACCAATCTTACCAAAGTGTGTGTGTGAGTGTATATATATATATATATATATATATATATATATATATATATATATATATATATATATATATATATATATATATATATATATATATAAAATTTTAGCCTGAAGATTCCCCCGGGGATGAAACGCAGGAGCCTCTCTGTAGCTTAATTGCTATAAATATATTTTCATAGCTTACTACCTAGCTCTACTTACGTATCGAGCACTGTTGACGTAAATACCGCCTTATAAAATTTTATGTGGACACATGCAATAGTAATATATATGTGTATATATATAATATATGTATGTGCGTGTATATATATATATATTTAAATATGTATATATATATATATATGTGCGTGTATATATATATATACACACACACACACATATATATATATATGTGTGTGTGTGTGTATGTGTGTGTGTGTGTATGTGTGCATTCCAATCACCAAAGGAACAATCAATCTATAAATTTTATCTGTTACGATGGCTAAGTGGTTAATGACGCGGACTGAGGACCTGGGTGCGCCGGGTTCGAATCCAGTTCGTTCCTCAGAAACTCTTTCATCCAAACACGCACCTGATCTTGTGCTTTACCTCCTGGAGAAGAGGTAAATGAAATACCTTTTCTTAGTTTTCTATTCTTCATCGAACGACCACAACCATAATTTTGTTCTATTCTTTCAATCTCTCTCCTTGTCTTACAAAACTCTGGTTGTGGTCGTTCGACGAAATATGAAGACTAAGAAAATAAAAGAACAGATGAACTGTGGATTGATTGGTCCTTGGGTCATTAGAATGCACCTATATATATATATAGAGAGAGAGAGAGAGAGAGAAAGAGAGAGAGAGAGAGAGAGATGAAAGAAGAGTGATAAACATGTATGAATTCCAGATTTATTTCAAACTTCAATTGTTCAATGCAAGGTATATTCTGTAATAAAATTATGCTTATTATTCTTTCTTGAATTTTGGCTTTTCCACTGCCAACTTATCTATCTATATAATTCCTCTGATGACAAGATTTCGATCTTTGAAAAGCCTTGGCTTAAGGAAAGAATAATAAACATATTTTTACCGAGTACACCTTGCATTGAACAATTGAAGTTTGAAATAAATCTGGACATTCGTACATGTTTATCACTCTTTTTTCATCCATCTTTATAATTGCTCTATCTCGTATATTGAGCTTAAACCATTTCACTATAGGTTCTATCTACTAAAAGTTTACTTTTAGTTTCATATTTGATTCTCTCTCTCTCTCTCTATATATATATATATATATATATATATATATATATGGGTGGGTGGGGGTGTGGGTGTTATTTGTCGCCCTCAAACTATACCAGGCTCTGTAGCGAGTAGCATTAACACACGCGTCACCGTGGCTTAATGCAATGTTCCTTTCAAAAGTCGAACTCTTTACGACAGCTGCCTTTAAATAGGATTAATCTCTCACTTATTTACCGAGTTCTCGACAACGGCCGTTGAAATTTGAGTTTGTTTTCGCTTCCATTTGGCTAATTGGTGGCATGTGTTCTTCAGAATTATGTGATCTATTCTCCGCTTCTTTTGTTCCAGCTCGTTTGACTCGTTGGTCTAATGGTCTCCATCAATTCGCTGTTTTGATATCTCATTGTAATTACAGCTTCCTATTCCAGTAGCTTCTTTCCAAGAACCGCAGGCTTGTGGAACTCTCTTCCTGCTGACTGTTTTCCTCCTACCTATAACCTTGGTCTTTTCAAGACTAAGGCCAATAGGCATCTCCTGTCTTTGCGATAATCATCATTCGTTCTTGTTAGTTCCTTGCAGCAAGTGGCATCCTGCCTTGTCTGGAGAGATTTCCATTTTAAAAAATACGGAACTTTCAGTCCTGTGGTTGAAATCCACCGTCTCATCCATCAGCCTGGTATTCTTCACTGCCGCTTTCGGTGACCGATACCAAATATTACTATACTCCTCTCGGAGTCAACGAACTTCAATTTTGTTGTGAGCACACCTACTCGCGTAACAAAACATCCTATTGAGACCACTGGTGTATAGAAATGAGATGAAGTCCATTTCTAATCTTTAAAACAACTTTATTGGTCGTCTTCGTTTAACATGTGAATAAAGGGAGAATGAAAGAGAAGGTTGTTAGTAAATGAATACGTCCATGAGTTTGAACGAAGACAAAAGATTAGAAAGTCCACATGATGTTAAATAAATGTCCCGTTAGTAGGGAATACAGAAAAGTTCATATATGAAGGATATGTGTCCATACACAGTGTGGAAGTTAGACAGTGTCCTGTTTGTACTAAAAGAGAAAGAGTTTATATATGTAGAATGTTTGTACAGTAGACAGGTGTGAAAGTCAGGCCGTGTATAAGTAGTTGGGTGTGTGTTATATTATATTGAATAAAAGGAGAACGGAAAATGAGTGATACATTTGAGTAATTAATTATGTTTGGTTTAAGTAAGTTTGTTGTTTTGTTTTACGGCATATCAACACTTTTCGGTTTATTCTATGCTGGATTCTAGTCATGTTGGTAAAAAGTTTTTATACTTCAAGTTCTTTATATCTTCAAATGTTTATTCATAATGTTTGGTTCGGTTGTTTTGCTTTACGGCATATCAACCCTTTTCGGGTTATTTTATGCCGAATCCGGTCATTTTGGTAAAAGTTTTAGGGGGGCGGGGATTGTTGTTTTTTTTTTGTTTGGGGCTTTGCAGAACATGACTGAGTTTTGCAAATATAAAATAATTGAGTTATGTAAGAATTTATAAAATAAATAATAAAGCGAAAAGTATGAGTTTATTATCAGCAAAAAAAGAAAAGAAAAATAAGGAAGATGTATAATCACCCTTAAATTGCTTAAAAGTTAATATTTATTTCGTGGCCCAATGATAAGAAATGTAGTAGCAATTCTTTTGTATGTAAGAAATTTTGGATTTTTATAAAAGATCGTTAGCAACGTTATATGTTTAAAAGAATACAGTTGGCGTAGACTTACCATAATAGATTCTACAAATCAGCCAAGGAAAGCCCAATAGTGTCAAGAAAGACCACTTGCAGCATTCATGATAAAAGCATACAAATAATTTTTGCAAGAAAATTATTGTACCTCCTGTTGTGATATGCGAGTAACATTAAAAAATGAATATGCTAATATTTTTTTTTAATGTAATACTTTATCTGAAGTCAGACAGAAGTAGGGATATGTTGAATTTTTTTATCAATTTCTTAATCAGCCGCTGTTGATTAGGTCATAAACAAAAAGTGACCCATGTTTAACAAAGTTAACATGTTTAACAAAGTATAATAGAAAGAAACAGAAGCCGACCGAATTCTAATCGACCAATAACATAGTGGAATATATATATATATATATATATATATATATATATATATATATATATATATATATATATATATATATATATATATATATATCAAAAGTCAAAAGACATCAAAAGTTCAGAGCAAGGAGCTTCATATCCTTAATCCATGGATTTTCAAAGATAAACTCTTCTCATCGGAGGATAGGGAAAAGTCGACAATGTAATTGTAAATATCTGTAACATTTAACTTTGAAAATTTTTACATAAAATAAAACAAAATAAAGGCCAAAAGGTAAAGAGTCTTATGTTGAGATGAAGACGTAAAGTTTTTTTATTCTCATCTTTCATCTCTAGAATTGATTGCTCTATTCAATATATTGAGCTTTATATTATCACGATAGATTATTATTAAACTATAATTCAATTATCTTTAATTTAATTCAACATTTGAATATTATATATATATACATAAATATATATATACATAAATATATATATATATATAGAGAGAGAGAGAGAGAGAGAGAGACAGACAGACAGACAGACAGACAGAGACAAAAGAAATTGAAAATTTGGGAATATTTATTAATCTATGTCTAATACCCCTTGTTAACAAAAATCGGAGGTATCTGAATTTTCCCGAAGGGCATACACACTCTTTTTATCCCCTTTTACATGAAACAAAATTTACCTAAATATAGCCCATATTATGATCACTTACGCACAGTGTCTGTGCCCAAAATTAATAATGATCGGTTTATTGGTTTAAGAATGAATCCTTTACATACAAATATATAAACATACACACACACACACACACACACACACACACACACACATATATATATATATATATATATATATATATATATATATATATATATATATATATATATATATATATATATATAGGTGCCATACTCCACCAATTAACACCAGAAAACTGACGAATCGCTCGCCGCGTCGAGAAATTAACAAGAAAGATAGTGAAGAGAGAAAACTCTGTGGGGTTTAACAACGCGTGTATAAGAAATGACTTGCTGCCGATATATATATATATATATATATATATATATATATATATATATATATATATATATATATATATATATATATGGAGTAATTTTATCTACCTATTTCAGGAATAAATGCACTTACCCAGACACAATAAATAAAGTAACATCTAAGCATCAGCGGATGCGAAGTGTAGCAGTTATGTAACATACTTCTGTTAATACACTTTTACTAATTATACCACTATGTTTGTCTGGATTATTACCGACCCTGCAATCCCACAACACTGGCGACGAGGATGAGACGACTTACATTGCCACAGCACTAGAAGAAGAGTCCATAACAAACTGAAAAATCAGCCAGATCTAACACTCTAGCAAATAGCCGAAAACTGCCAACGGTTTATCAGCATGCGTCAGGATTCGAAGTATATCGAATAATCTGGAGTGTCTCACATCATAAAAATCCGCAACAAGAAAAAAATGATATCACCAGGTAAATTTGATAGTGAGAAAAGAAGTAGTCTGCCCCCTAAACCGTGCTTCAGTTGCGGACAGATGCATTGGTACAGAGATTGTCCTTATAAAACTAAGAAATGCTTTAAATACGATCGCATAGGACATAAAAGTACGCATTGCAGAACAAAAAAACAAAACGAGAAAGAGTTTTATCAGAATTGTCAAGTGCAGCGAAATTGAAAATGTTAGGAAATTTGCTCAAGTTCAAATATTAAATAGAAACATAAAAATGCAATTAGACTCTGGATTCGATTTATCAATTATTAATCTTCACATATTTTGGAAAATCAGCAAGCCAACTTTATTGAAGACTAACCGGAGAGAAAATAAAATTCAAAGCCGACAGTCACACTTCAAGGAAACCCCCGAAAACTAAAACTATTTGTGATGAATAAATCGAGAAATATACTGAGCACAGATTTCATGGATAAATTTCAACTCTGGGATTCACCGATAAATTCTTTTTGCCAGAATGTAAAAATTAAAGATTCTGCAAATAAATTTAAAGAAAGAATTGGAAGAGAATTTTATACAAGATCTTTTGGTGGGCTTAGTGGATGCAATAAAATGATTGCTAAGTTTGTGTTGAAACCGGGTATACAACCAATTTTCAAAAAGAAATGAAATGTTCCGTTCGCGTCAGAAGAAAATATCAACTTAGAATTGGATAGGCTCGAGGAAAAGAGAGTGCTATTAAGAGTTGAATATAATGAATTGGCTTCGCCGACAGTATACGTAAAAAAAGGAGTGATTTGTTCATATTTCTAAAAAAAAGCGTTAAAGAGCGAAGGGTACTACCACGGAAAAAGCTATAAAGGAGTGTTAAAAATGTATAGAATGACCCCTAAGGGTAATGTTCTATCTTTCAGGTTACCAGCTATTGTTAGAATAACTTTCTATCTTGCCGGTTACACATACTTTGGAGGTGTCACGGTTTTTTATGATGTCCATGATATGAGATGGGGTGATGGCAAGGTCATCAAGTGTGGCTTCAGTCCGCAATGAGAAATTGGGGATGGAGTGGTTTGCGGAGTCCAAAGTGGAGTTTAAGGCGAAATGTTGGGCACGTAGGAATATCAAGACGAGTTTCGATAAGCTGTTACTGAATCATCAGAAACCAGAGCGAAAAATATATGTCAAAAAAGGACGTTTGCAAATCGGAGAAAATGTTTTTGGGAAATCGGGATTCTAGATAGAATAATTGGGAATATGCTCTATATAGTGAAAGGCCACAAATTTACCCATAAGAGACATTTAAACCAAATCAGGAAAAGATGATACTGTAGACAACACCACAGAAAAATTAATGGGCGCCGGGTTGTACACGTTTGAGTTACCAGTCCGACAAGTCATTTCTCAAAGGTGAACGTCAAAAAGGAAAAGAAAAAATACCGACTTCATGGAAGTCAAACCAAGAGAAAAAGATATTGACTCCTTACGAAGCATAGCCTTATAGGGTAAGCTGGTCTACCTATTTCGTTCAAACTCCTCGGCCTAACCTTCACAGGTAACATGAATTGGAACAAATACATTAAAGACATTGCCAACGCTGCCGCAAAGAAGGTTGGCTCCCTCTACCGTGCTAGTAAACTCCTCACACCTGACATTATCCTGTATCTCTACAAAGCCACCATCCGCCTATGCATGGAATATTGTTGCCACATCTGGGCTGGGGCATCATCTACTAGTCTCTCCCTCCTTGACAAGGTCCAAAAAAGAGTCGCCAACCTAATAGGTCCCTCACTGTCAAGCAAGCTCCAGTCCCTGTCCCATCGCCGCAATGTAGCATCCTTGTGCTTGTTTTACAAATACTTCAATGGTATGTGCTCCGATGAATTGGCTGCTCTGGTGCCCCCTCGGCGTAAATTCACTAGACCAACTCGACAATCGACTAAATCCCATCCATTCACTGTGGAGATCCCCAGATGCCGGAGAGCTTTCTACTCCAATAGCTTCTTTCCTCGTGCTGCTGGCCTCTGGAACTCCCTCCCTGCCCCCTGTTTCCCCGACGGTACTGACATGCAGTAATTTAAAACTAATGTAAACAGACAACTCGCTGCGCAGATCCCAATTTAGGTTGCCCCCCTCCCAACCGTCTCCCTTTTCTTTCTTTTCAGTAGTCCCTTACGTCTACAGTGACACCCTGCCTTGTCTGGGGTGAAATATGTTTTTAAAAAAAATTTTTTTAATGAACTTAGCCAGACACAATAAATACAGTAATATTAAAGCGTCAGCGAAGTGTGGCAGTTATGACGTGAACTTCGGTAACATATTTCCGTTAATACACTTTTGTTAATTATACCACTGTGTTTGTCTTAATTATTACCGGCCTGCAAGGCCACAACACTGGCGACGAGGATGAGACGACTTACATTGCCACAACACTGTTATATATATATATATATATATATATATATATATATATATATATATATATATATATATATATATATATATATATATATAAACGCTAGCGTATGCAGGTAAAATAATTTAATATTATTTATTTAAAATCAATATATATATATATATATATATATATATATATATATATATATATATATATATATATATATATATATATATATAATTTATTTAAATACTGTATATTACATAATTCAGAAATGTACCGCGGTTTCATCCAAAAGGGTAGATTTAGACATCTTTAGTAAATCTCTGTGCCCAATGGAATCGTCGGCATACTGAAATGATTGTAGTCATGGCCCGATGGGGAATGGCGTCAACAATGACAGAAAACGGTGTATCTCTGAGGGGGGCCCCGAAAAAAAACGTGTGGAACAGTGGTTTATTAATATATATATATATATATATATATATATATATATATATATATATATATATATATATATATATATATATATGTAACAATATTCATTTTAAATAAATAATATTAAATTATTTTTATCTACATACACTAGCGTTTCGAGATTTCGCTCTCATCAGTGCACGGATGATAATCTCGGACGGTCGCACGGTTCGAACCCCTGCCACAAGAAGTGAGGCTACCAACATTTATACATTTTGAAAAACTTTTTAAAAATTGTTTATCATTTTATTATTTTATAATCGTATAACACTTTTCGAGCATCTTGGCTCTCTTCATATATTCTTTTCGTTTGAAAAAATGGGTTTGTTTTTAACTATTTGACGTTTCTGCGCATGCGTGAGCGCGCGCGTGTGTGTTTTCATATCATTTACTTCTCTGGTCAAAGCTGTGAATGTTTTAAGTGTGCGTGTTTCTGACCTTTATCTCTGTGAGTCATCTTCGCGTGTGTGTTTTTTTTAAAGTTCATTTTGGTCAATTTCTCTAATAAACGGTAGAAGCGTGCACAACATATAATATGCCCATGTTACTCACCGCATTGCCTAGAATATGTATTCCAAAATTCATAATGATCCGTTCATTAACCAGGGTTTTTTACCCCACCTAATATACCGATATCGTCCGGGCCTTTGGGTCTGGATGTACGCCAGTCTATTAGGGGTTGTCGGTCCTGTGCAATTCTAGGAGGTGCACCCTCCCAGGCTTTGCCTCCCCTCTTTGGTGAGGAGTAAGTTTATTGCTTACTGTCTGAGGCGCCCCTACCGGGGAATGCCGACGGGGCTGCCCAGGCAATTTTTAAACAACCAGAGTGCTCAAATTCTCGAGCGCTGGTTCTTTCCCACTTTCCCGACCTTGTGTCACATCTTGCCTTGTGGGAGGAAGATAAATAGAAGCTTAAGAGATTATCCTGTACATAGAAAAAATATCATATATATATTAGTAGAATACCCGTACCTGGGCCGGCATAAGAAATAAATATAGAATTTTATGTCTTTTTCTTTCTTTGGGAAATATAGTACGGTTTCGGTGAACCCCCTCCCTAAATACTAATATGTATGAATAGACATTTTGTCATTTCGTCAGTCACAATTTTTGAAACGTAATAAATACATTGCGGAATTTGTTTCATTTCAAAATATCAGAGATTTTATATAATTTTAGAAATAGGAAATATTGCATTAATATCAAATAATAAATTTCCAACAAATAAAGCGGATGCCTTGACCGGAAATCGAAACCGAAATCTTGATATCTCTAGTCTGACCAATTACAAACTGACCTATTTGGACTTACTCATAAATAGAGCTTAAAACATTACCTTAACATAATAATTATAGCTTTGGCGTGACGTCATAGATTTATTATTTACGTCATGTTTCAAAACATGAATTCAAACATAAGTGATAATAATAAATAAATAAATGAATGGGTAAACATTATCAATAGTGTGGAAAGTATTTTAACAGTCCAATATAATTTATTTTGCTTTAACTACATATTCTACATGGTTCTTTCACAATCATATAATCTTCCAAGCCTAACAAAAATATGCGACCGGAGGGAGCATATATTTACAAATTTTATATAAAAAAAGAAAATAATGTTCCCACGTTACCCTCAATGTTGCTTAGAATACACACCAAGCACCTGCATATTATTGACGCTCGCGCACGTGTACCGATTCTATTAAAGCGTATTATTTAATATAGCTAAAAATCTGAAACAGAGTAATTGTTTTCTCAATTAAAACTTTTGTGTGTGGACGCACTCCCTTACTGGTAAAGTTTACAAAATAAAATAATGTGCCCATGTTACTCACCGTGTTAGCGAGAATATATATTCTAAAATTCGTAATGATCCATCCATTAGTTTAGGAGATTATCCTGTACATAGAAAAAAAAATATATATATAGGGGTAGAGGCGCCGACTGTCAGCTCGACGGTCGAGTTTCTATCCCGGCTTGAGGCACTTTCTTGTCTAGCCACACTGAAGAACTGTGATACAACGAAAAAGTCTGTCTGTTGATGATATATATATATATATATATAAAATTTTATATTTAAAATATAAATTTTATAACATGAAGAAATTGTAATAGCTCAATAGTGTGAGGCTAGAGCTATGTTGTATACAATATTTTTATTCAATTTAAACCACGTCAAATGTTAGAAAGAATAGATTCACACCATTTCCACAACATATATATATATATATATATTTTGATTTTATTCCATTAGTTGCGACAAAACAAGTTTTGTTTCATTGGTGCAAATAGCGACCAATGAAACAAAACTTGTTTTGTCGCAACTAATGGAATAAAATCAAAAAATATATATTTTGCTCTGAATTTTCATTGAGCACTCTCATAAACCCAGTTTCAACTTCCTTCGGATTCATACCCCCTGGATATTTGTAACAAGTTAATTATATATATATATATATATATATATATATATATGTGTGTGTGTGTGGGGGGGTGTGGGTGTGGGTGTGGGGGGGTGTAAAGAAGTAAGGCTACCAACATTTCTAAAATGTTTTTTTCAACATTTATTTATTATTTTGTTATTTCATCGTTTTATAATTTTATATAACGCGTTTCAAGCGGTGGTCCGCTTTCATCAGATATGTAAATATGTATATCCATTCAAAGAAATGTCTTTCGATTTGAAAGAGTGTTGTTTCATTTGAGGAAATGTGTTATTGTTTGGCGTTTTTGCGCATGTGTGGGTTTGAGAATAGAATACAAGATATATCATAAATTATATAATATATATATTTGTCAATGATCTGTTCACTTTGTCTTTTTGTCTAAATTTATTTTCTGTCAAGTCATCCATTTTTGAATTTCTATTTTGCCCACTTCCTGCTCTTTATTATTTAAACGTCCCATGATTGAATGTCTCTTATCTTGCCAAATCTTTCAACAACTCCCACCTTTTTCTATTTTATCAACACTCGCGCCATTTTGTTATAATTTTCCATCTCCACAATTCGTAATTCTATCCTCTGATATTTCCCGCTTGTTTCTATTTTTCCCCATTCGCTTCCGGTTGCACGAGTCAAAATATTCACAAGGCGCTTTTTTCACATCAATCAGAATGCACCATTTTAGTTTCATAAACCTTGTCATTTGAATTCAGTGGTTCCATTCTTTGAATTTCAGGTAGCAATGGTGAACATCGGTTCTTTCCTTCATTGCGTCGTCCACCTGTTAATCGTTTGGCAATGCAGTCAGAAGTCATGGCACCCTGTGTTTGGAGAAGAGATACCTAAAATCACCATCAGAGGGGCCGGGGCTAGTTTCCCGGCCACCGTCTACGGTCGCTGGATTGAAAGCTACCAGACATTACGACAAAAATATGTACGACTGACGATGCCTTACACGTCAACTGGCAGTGGTAAGGGCAATGAACTCATGTTGACAGGAACAAGCATTGAATATGCAGGAACAGAACATCTATTGGACCTAAAAAACTACACTAATTTAGCATTTTTCCCAACAATGGCTGGGTAAGTAGAAAATAAATATATATCTTGCCGATTGAATTCAGTGATTCTATTCTGAATATCAAGTCAGAAGTTTTTAGGGCGTGCCTAAAACCGAAATGAATATATATTTGCTTCATGAAAACTCGAAAACAACATCCGGTTTCAGCTATCTTAGATCTTGGATTTTAGTAAATATTTATTTGTAGTTTTAAGGGTGTCGGTGTGAACGAAGACCGCTCTTTCTTTTCATAATACCAAGATCCATTCTAACCCCACACTTTCTCTCATGTTTTTATTGCTCTGGAATTGCTCCGAAATTGCTCTGGAATTGCTCCGAAATTGCTCTGGAATTGCTATGCAATTTTATAAAACCTCTATGAGAAATTTTCTTTTTTACTTGTTTTACTTTCCATCGCTGATAGAGTTCAATATGTGATAAGAATACAAGTACAGGGTGGGCAAAAATAAGGGTCCTATTTTTAAAAATTCATAACTTTTTTATTTATTGATTTTTTTTTTTTTAGAATAAGTAAAGGACCCCTTCCGAAGCAAGCATGAGCCGTATTAGCCCTAAGGAACGTACCCTCATTTAGAAAACATTATTT
>OY744540.1:15984746-16057246 GCA_963556195.1 Sepiola atlantica | reverse complement strand
GTAGGGGTTTCGATCCCGGCTTGAGGCACTAACTGGTCTAGCCGCACTGATGAGCTGTGAAACAGCGAAACAGTCTGTATGTGGATGACTATATATTAATATATATATATATATATATATATATATATAAACTTTTCATGATAATTTGTACTTTAAAAGCATACTTCATATCTTTATTTTTCTTTTCCCTATATATATTACTATTTCATGTATCGACATAAATTTTATAAGGAGATATAATTTTTTATGTATCAATTTTACGTATTTATGAAAATACCTCCGGGGATGAAACACGAGAGCTTCTGTGTAGCTTAATTGCCATAAATACATTTTCATAGCTTACTACTATATATATATATATATATATATATATATATATATATATATATATATATATATATATATATATATAGAAAAGAGGGTAATGCAGTATTAGTGCAGTTCCAACGAGAGAAAAGTATATATGTAAAGGAGTAAGGCTACCAACATTTGTAGAATGTTTTTTCAACATTTATTTATTATTTTGTTGTTTTACCATTTTATAATTTTATATAACGCGTTTCAAGCGGTGGTCCGCTTTCATCAGATATGAAAATCCATCTGAAGAAATGTCTTTTGATTTGAGCAAATGTTGTTTCATTTGAGGAATTTGTTATTGTTTTTGCGCATGCGTGGGTTTGCGAGTGTGTGGGTATTATTTATTTTTTATTTTTTATTTGCCATTTTTCCTGCTTCTCTTGGTCAAGTGCGTGTTACCCATCCATGACCCATCGGTCATCCCAGCCTCCTAGGGTGCGCAGAATTTCTTTTGAAATTTAATACTTTTTATTGCTTTTTGTCGTCTCCAAGAATGAAGTCGCGTCTGCGTGCGGCTGTGCGCCCGTATGCGTGTGGTCTAATCTTGAGTCTTGTGAATAGGTGAGCGATACATACACACACACACATAAATACGCACACATACACCCATGCGCGCACATACACAGGCGTGTGGTTATAGTGACAGAGAGGGGGATAAAGGTTGAATTATATACATATACATACACACACATATATATATATATATATATATATATATATATATATATATATATATATATATACATACACACATACATACACACATATACACACATATTTGCAAAAGATAAGTTAATGCAAACGGTCCAAATAGATTTGAACTTGGTTTGGCCGATTTCATAGTCCGGTATTTAATGTGCAAATTTAATGTCTATTGTAAATGATTCATTTAACACAAGTTGCTATTTGACTCATAGCTGTGTAGAAGTGTGCAATAAGAAGTTATGTACTAAGATTATCTTCCTTGAATAAGAATTTTCCAGTCTATAGATAACTATAAATAGTTATTTATGTTTGTACTTAACTAGAGGTGGATAAAGTGTGATCAAAGTGTGTGTTGTTAGAGTTATGATCTGTTTAATGTTGGATTAAATTTAAGTATGAAGTTTTTTTCTTGTGTTAGTAAGTAAGTGTAGTCTTGGCTTTGGAAAATTGGCATTATTTTGAATTTTCCTCCGCTGCATGAGTGCACATGTTGGGAGACGAATAATTTACGGTTTTCTTTGATTTTAATGTTGCTTTTATGTAAAGATACTCTATTATTAAATGTTTTCGTCGCACCTATATAAGCTTCATTACATGTTGTACATTCTAGCACATAGACAACGTTCTTGGAGGTGCAGTTAAGGTCTTTTTTTATTGTGAATGTTTGTGTTGGGTTTTTAAATGTGTATGAGTTCCCCTCCATTATTATGTCACAGACCCCACATCTTTCCTTGTTGCATTTTGTGATCCCTTGTATTGTGTGTTGGTTGAGTTTAGATGAGGTTAAAATTTTTTTGAGGTTTTTCGGTTGGCGTTTGCTTTTTATTATTTTCGTTGTTTTTAATATGTCGTTTAGTTTGTTGTTATGGTTGAGTAGGGTTAGGTTTCTTGTTATTTCTGTGAATAACTCTGGATTGTTTTTGTTGTGTGTAGAGATGTATGCTAATATTTGTTCTTTGTTTCGTTTTTTGGGGATTCGTAATTGTTCTAATGGAATGTTTTCTGCTAGTTCTATACCTTTATGTATTATTTGTAGCGGGTATCCTCTTCTTTTTAAAGTTTTCCGTAGTTCCTCCAGTCGGACAATCCGGAGGTCTTTGTCACTGACTATAGTACAGATCCTGCATGCTAGGGAGTAGGGTATAGATTTTAGGCAGCTTTTGGGGTGATGGCTTCTAAAATGGAGATATTGTTGTGTGTCTGTAGGTTTGTGGTAGATGTCTGTGATTATGTGAGTGTTTTTAATTTTAATCAATACATCTAAGAAGGGTAGTTCTGTTTGACTGTGTTCAATGGTGAATTTAATCTTGGGGTGTAGGTTCTGTAGTATGCTGTGTAATTTATTGACATCCCCCCATGTGGGTTCCCAGAGGATAAAACAATCATCCAGGTATCTTTTCCAAGATTTTATAAAGAGAGTTTGGATATTCTGTCCATATATTTCTTCTATCTTTTCATATAAGATCTTCTCTAGGTAGGCCAGTGTTAGGGTGGCATATGTTGGTGCCATTTTGGTTCCCATTGCTGTACCTAGAATCTGGATGTAGTTTTTGTTATTAAACTCAAAGGAGTTGTTGTTGAGAATAATGTCTATGCTGTCGAGGATGAATTGTTTGGTGAATCTGTAGTGTAGTATTTGTGGGTGTTTGTCCATCCAGTGTGATATTGCATGTTTACCTAAGTCATGGGGAATGTTGCTATATAAGCTGCTGACGTCAAATGTAACTAATTTAGTCCTGGGATTTACTATTTGTGGTAGGAAGTGTATGTCGTCTCTTATGTAGCTCTTGACTTGATCGGTGAATGGTTGTAGTAATATGTCAATTAAGTTACTCAGTCTGCTTGTTGGACATGATGGTCCTGCTACTATGGGTCTAAATGTAAGGTCACTGGGACTCGGGACACTAATATATTCTGATGCCTGTGTGTTGATGGCATTCCTTATCTCATTTGATTTATGTATCTTAGGTAGTCCGTAGAAGTTGTTTGTTTTAATCATGAAGTTTGTTAGGAAATCTTTTTCTTTTTTTGTTAGTATATTATTGTATGTTGTGCAAAGTTTTGTGATTTTTGAAATGGTGTTGTTATCAATGTTGGTGCTAATTGATTTGTAGTAATCATTGTTTTCTAGTACCTCTGTAATTTTCGATTTATAGTAATGTTTGTCCATGATGACTACCGCACTGCCTTTGTCAGCTTCTTTTATATATATACAGGGTGATTCATAAGTCACTTAGCTATTTATTTTTGAAATTCTAAAGTTAAGAAATATGGTAATACAAAACAGAAAGTTTATTCAACAAATTCATTTATGGGAGTTGAAAATTACAGCAAATTTTCAAAATTTCCACCTTTGTTCTGCATGCATAGCTCCATTCTTTTTTGCAAGGAATTTACGACTCTTTGTAGCATATTTGATTGATTATGGTGTTGTGCGAAGGAGGCTTTCTGTTCACATCACGTTTCCATTGCCTAACAAATAGCAGTAATTAGAGAGTAAGATAACAATTATCAAAAGTTCATAGTATGTTTGTGCTTCATATGGTAATCATTTTAAATAGCTAAGTGAAGTGACTTATGAATCACCCTGTATATATATATATATATATATATATATATATATATATATATATATATATGTATAAAATGTTTATAATATACTAATGTTTATATAAAGACATTGTAGATAACATTCATGAGCGCTTATCTGTGGGTCAGTGATGAGAGCTTCTGATTATTAACTAGATATTTTGAGGCTTGAACCCTGCCTTGGGATAGGTGCTAGTCTCGCCGCACTGAAGAGATGTTATACTGCGAAACACTGTGTGAGTGACTATATTCATGTTACCTGTGAATGTTAGGCTGGGGATTTTGAATGTCGAACTCTCAAGTAGGATGTTATTTGCCATGGCAATCGGTGATTGAAGAGTTTTTTTGTAGTTATTGAAGGAAGGGAGCTTTGTCTCTGCAGCATTAAAAGTTACCATCCATTCATGACCCCATTCCACAACAGACTGGAAGTCACTTTCTTAGGATTCAGCCATTGCCTCAGATATGTCTGTTTTGCCCACATGACGAGAGTAGAGCGTGGTGTCGTCAGCAAATATACCCATCTCAGACTCAATTACATCAAGGAGGTCGTTTATGAAAATCAGGAACAATAAAGGTCCAAGGATGGATCTCTGGGGTACACCAGCATTTATGTCATGTTGCTTGGATGAACGGCCATCGAGAACAACCTGGATCTTTCTTTTGGTTAAGAGCGATCTTATTATATCAAATATTCGTCCAGTGAATTTTTATGAGAAGCCTTTTATGCCAGACCTTGTGAAAGGCTTTAGATATGTCAAATCCAACTGACTTAGCTTCACCTGCCTTGTCCAGTGTTTCGTATATGCGTTCAGAGATAACCGTTAGGATATCTGCAGTAGATTTGTTTGCCTGAATCCATACTGACGGTCAGAAAGAAGTTTAGCATTAACGAGGTGACGGACTATTGCTAGATTGATTAAGGAGTCAAAGATTTTAGTAAACATCTGGAGTAGACTGATGGAGCGATAATTCTGAGGATCAGTTCTATCTCCAGAATTCTTAAAAACTGGTACCACAGACAAATTTTCCAGCTATCAGGGAAACAAGATTCAGCGAGGCATCTGTTGTAGAGTTTGGCAAGGACAGGGGCCAGCAGAACATTTCTTTATTATTATTACTGGTATAAGATCAGGCCCACAAGCTTTGGACGTGTCAATGGTTTGTTTTTTTGATGTCCCTGACTCTAGATGGGGTGATGACTAGGTTTTCAAGTGTGGCTTCGGTCTGCAATGGGAATTTAGATAGGGAGTGGTTATCTGAGTTCAAAGTAGAGTTTGAAGCGAAACGCTGGGCAAGTAGTTCAGCCTTATTAGTTGCTGTGCAAGCAACATCATTGTGGTTTGATAGTGGGGAATTGTTGATTGTCCATTGTTCACCACACTATTGTAGACTTTCCATAAATCGCGAGTGCCTAGTTTCAGTGACTGAATGCGTTTTTGGGTCAATTCTGTATACCTTCTATTTGCTTCATCTATCACTACTTTACAATCATTTCTTGACTCTATAAACTTCTGTCTATTCGCAGTTGACTTATGGTGGCAGAAATGTCGGAATGCTTGCTGCCTCAGTGCAATAGCAGCTGCACATTCCGAGGTGAACCATTGAGGAAAGTGGGGTTTGCTGAAGAATTTTGCATGGGTACATATGCTTCAATGCCAGCTTTGATGCATTCAGTTTACTCATTTACGCACTGGTCAAAATCAGCCTGCTCATTTCGTCGTTTTGAGCAATGGCTCATCAGCTTTGGGATGAATTTTTAGAGTGATATCAATCATTACCACAATGTGAGCAGCGTTTCCAAGCGGGCTGTGGGCATTCGTTACACAAGACTTGGGCAGTGAGGTCGAGAACAGGTTGAGAAGTGAGGCTTGCTGGTCCACATGATCAGGGAGGTGTAGAGTTACCAGCTGTGTCAGTAAAGCTGGAGAACCCCAGCCAGTCATGGTGGTGTGCATTAAAATCCCCAAATACATGAATTTGGGCATTTGATTCAAGTATCAATGCTTTCAGAGACAAAGTTAAGCAAGGTACAGTCTTGGGTCGAAGAGGAATGGTATAAGAAATAGAAGTAGTTAACGCTCTGTTGTAAGGTCAATCTAAAGCACAAGTAGGCTTGGTCATCTGATTCTAGCCTATGTTCTCTAGTCAAGGGGAGGGTGTTCCTAACATAAACTCCTAGTCTTTATGGTAAAGTGGGATGTAATCAGTCATGTGAAAGTGGTGAGAGGAAATTGAGGATTGAAGGTGTGTTTCACTTAGTGTTAGGATATTTTGTCAGGGGAAAGGTTTCTACGTCGTTGATGTTGGTTCTAAGTTCCAAGGGCGGAGACAAAGATGTTTTTTGGAGGTGTCTGGTTTAGGTTTGATTTTTTTACTTTGTAAGTTCATGTTTGTTTTGAGATAGAGTGGGGAGGGTAAAGTGGGTGATTGTTTGGTGCCAATAAGCTCACACAACCAGTTCATTAGTCGTGACGTGGTCCATGGGGGTTGTGGCCTCGGGAAAGTCCACCGGAGATAACTGAAGGTCCCTTCCCATGCGCGACTTGGCACGTACAGTCACTCACGATATTATGCAACTGTTGATGGAGAAGTCGTTCTTAGCGCTACCTAAGAGTTAGAGCTCCTGTACTGACAGTCGGAAACAGCAGCCAGACAAGCTGTCTAACTTGTACCTTCAACCTGTCGGAACAAGAGCGACCCAGACTAGTCATGTAAGACTGAGTAACGAAAAAACTTTCCCCAAGTTTCCCAGATAGAGAGAAAGAGAGGAGAACAAGACCAGGCACTGGATGTCTCTGAGGCGTCCCAGCGCTAGTACCTCTGCGCCTGTCTAATAGACAGAGAAATTAGATAGAGATAGATAGAGAGGGTAGGTTAGATGTAGAGGTACAGAGAGGGTGTGAGAGAGAGAGTTTATACTCTTTTATTTTGTTGTCCATGCACCCCTGGGTAGCCATGCTAGTAATATAATTATACAGGGTGGGCAAAAATAAGGGTCCTATTTTTAAAAATTCATAACTTTTTTATTTATTGATTTTTTTTTTTTTTTTTTTAGAATAAGTAAAGGACCCCTTCCGAAGCAAGCATGAGCCGTATTAGCCCTAAGGAACGTACCCTCATTTAGAAAACATTATTTTTGCTTAAAAAACTCAAAACAGTGTAAAAAACAATACTTTAGTTTTTGTAAGTTTTAAGAAGTGTTTTTCGGCTAAAATTTGTTTTGTTTATTTCAAAAAATCTCGGAAGGCTCAGTCTACACACACATAAAGTTTGGTGAGTTTAACTTTTATTTTGTGGAAGTTATTCAAATTCAAGTTATTCAAATTTAAAGATAGGACCCTTATTTTGGCCCACCCTGTATTTATCTCCTCAGAGACAGGTGAGGACCATAGGAAAATTGCCGACATCTTACGTGAAAATGTTTCTGTGGAATGAACTGGATTCGAACTTGGCACACCCAGGTTGTCAGTCCGTGTTGTTAACCACTTAGCCACCGTCACTTTCCTCTTGTTGATATAATGCACGGTAAATGCCGTGTAACTCAGCTCGTCATTCATGAAGCCAGTCGGCTTAATAGGTTAAATAGAGTGTACGATACTCAACAACAGATTGATTACGGCGGTGTACAAGCAAAACATACCATAATAACTTTAGATCGGATTTTTAAGTAGTTGTTTTTTTGTATTTCAAATTTAATATCTTACGGAATGTTATTCAATATGTTGAGATTTGTGAAACGATGACTTGTCAAGTTGGAAGGGAAGAGTTGTGTTGTTAGATTCTTAATTACCAAAAGTGTTACTGTTTTTTTTTACTAACACTTACCGTTAATGGAGTCATGTGATCTGTACCGCATGATCACTAGATGTAGTTATAACAGAAAGCCAATGCTTCACCTTTTCTTTCTTCTTCTAACGGTTATTTACCTGGGCGTATCTGTTATCTCGTGTAATTTGCGATCCATTTTTGACAGCAGCTCCCGCTGTTAACGAAGTTACACGACAAGCTTCAGATGCAAATGATAAATATCTTTGTCATGAGTGAGAAGATTTTCTTCGACATCCTACTTTGTCATCGAACGTGTCAGTCCTGTAAGTCAACTGAATAAACTGCTTCTGAGATGCCATCTATTACCACCGAAAACTGAAACACGCAAATGTGTTATCAATCAAAAACACCGATAGCATCTCAGAATATGACGGATCGCCACCAGTTTACGAAATGCATGGGTTGCAAACAAAATGTGGTCTAATTAGGAATAAGAAACCGAACATTAAGAATTTTTTTATTACGCTTGTTCATCCGCTCCGACGAAACCACCTCCGTTATTGGTGTCAGGAGGAAAGTTATATATTACAAACATGGCTACCCGAAATTGTCCATTATATGACAATAATACCAGCGATGAATAAAACATGATCTAATTCTAAACATTAAAAACTTAGTGGAAAGAAATATAAACAATTTTCAATAATGAGATGAATTTTTGAAATTTAATTTCGTTGCCTTTGTAGAATCAAATTGACACTTACCAGCTGAAGGGTTCCAACTTCTGTGTGATTAATAGGAAAATTATTGCCTGAATGGAGCAATATTTGTAAAGTAGATTATCCACTCATGACCTAGCAACCAATCTTAATTGTTTAGAGAATAGTCTGTAATTTATTTTGCTTTTTTAATAATGGTGCGGTGAGGTAACAGTGTAGCAGTCATAAAAAAAAAGCTTATTTTCTCTCTCTCGGAGAAATGTCCCTGTTATGCAATTTGGTCACACACTGACCAATCAGATTGCAGAGCACATTGATTTCATTGGTCCCCTGAAGAACTACTTCAGCCCCTTTGGGAATCGCGGTCGGTCAGCAGAGAGATTCCTGCAAGCAACCAAGAAAGATGCTCCCCTTCCTCTCTCCTGCCGTCATCCTCTGGTTGGGTTGTTTGTTTTATGGCATATCAACCATTTTCGTGGTATTTTAATGCCTAATCAATTTGGGCAGAGGTTTTTATGCTTCAAGTTCTTTATATGTTCAAGTATTTATTCATGGTGTTTGGTTTGGTTGTTTTGTTTTACGGCATATCAACCCTTTCTGGATTATTTAATGTTGAATCCGGTCATTTTGGAAAAAGTTTTGGGGAAGGGGGAGGGGGGGAAGGCGGGGGCGGGGGTGGGTGGAAATTGTTTTTTTGTTGTTTTGAGCTTTGCAGAACATGATTGAAATTTGCAAATAGAAAAAAAGAACAATAGAACATCAATGTTTGGTGCATTTTGGGTCAGGAAGCCGATATCTTCAGACAGTCTGATCTGGTAGCACCAGTCGTCATCCTCTGGATTCCTGAGCATCAATTATCTTCATTCGAAGATAAGCTGCTCGTTGACTTTCGGCAGCTAAATAACTTTTTAATTCTTCATTTCGTCACTCGGACACTGTCCAACTTTCTTCCCTTTAAATAAATCTTCTTTTTTTTAAAAAGATTTATTTAAAGGGAAAGTTTTCCTAATTCATCTCACTTCTCTGTTTCTTTGGTCTGAAGATGTTCACTCTCTGTGCACATATGTAACCAATAATGTTTGTAAAAATAAAAATTTATACTTAAGAACAGCTCTACATGTCATTGAGCAGTTTTTATAAACACTTGAGTTTCAACGGATTTACATCTACAGAAACTACATGTACCATATATATATATATATATATATATATATATATATATATATATATATATATATATATATATATATATATATATATATAGTGTTATAATGGAATAATTCCAGGAAGAAATCCGGGTAAGAGAGCTCAATGTGGTAAACAGAGCAATAATAACGTAAAATATAATAACACGAAATTACATGATTGTCGATGCAATAATTTATTTCAACCTTGCGGTTTTATTCAAGCATCCAACTTAACAATTACATTTTTGATACTGATAGAAAATTGAATTATCCTCGGCACTTCAAATACAATCAGAGGGAGTGGTGGTAGCAGCCGGTTTGAGCACCCAACATAGAGTGAGTAGGAATTAACATCTTATATTTAACTAAATTAATCTAAGGAGATCTTATGGTTTTTTTTGTTTATTTTTATTAAATAATAACGTCTGGGTTAAGCGCACATATTCTTTCTACATAACCGACCTGGTGACATACGCCTCCATACATACGCACACATATACCTATTCTTAACATCACACACACACAATTTTTGGCTAGCCCGAAATTCAGCTTACCAAGGCGACCGAGATTTTTTACCCGGCAAACGAAACGAGAGCGTCTCGTGTCATCGGCCAGTTGACACTTCTCGTGCCCTAATTTTCTCTAGATTCGCGCGTCAAAATTAATTTGAAAATTAAAAATACTCTGATTTTCACAAATTCATCTTACATTAGTTTATAATCTATGGAAGCCTATAATTAATTCTAATCTAATATTGTCTAGTGATAATATTATACACTTAATTTAATTCGCTATCTTATTTTAAGTAAATAACATCTGCATATATCCCTATATATATACACATCTATCTCTACACGCACACACATGTATACATACATATACACACACATACATATATACTTACATCTACACACACATATATATATACACACATACACACATATACATATATATATATACACATACATACATACGCACCCACACATACATACATATATACCCCCGTACCTACTACCTAGAATTAAATTTTTTTTTTTTTTTTTTTTTTTAAGACATCGAAGATAAATGTGTTTCGTCTTTAAGTATTCATTAAAAAACATCCCTACTAAATGAATGCATACCTACACACACACACACACAAACATATGCACATACACACACATACACACATATACCTATACATACCTATATACGCACATGCACACATAGCCACAGATGTGCAAAATAGAGATACATATATATGTATACATAGACATACACAAATGCACACCTGTACACATACCTATATACATACTCAGTCATACGCATACGTACACACATACCTATACTCATATACTCGCACATGCCCATACATGCACACATACACCTGCCCCATGTATACACATATATACCTATATACACATATACATATATACAAAATAATATATACGGCCTGGAAAGTTTTAAATTGCATATACATACCCATAAGTAAAATAATACATACGGCCTAGAAAGTTTTAATAACCGGGGTAAGAGTTTAATTAAATATACGCACACATTGATAAGGCAAATATGCAGTACATACATACACACACACACATACACACACCCACATACATGCTAGCACATACACAGACACAAGCATGCATGTACACATATATATACATACAAAAACAAATGTACTTATATATACGTTCCTAATTTTTATCATACATACATATACACTAATGCCCACATACACGCGCATCCGCACGCGCATGCATACATAGCAAATATAATGCTATCTTATTTCGAATAAGTACACTGAATACACGAATATCTTAATGTACACTCGTATATGCATACATCCGAAAAACAACTATAACTAATGTCATCAGGTCAGTAATTACATGTTCATAACAGATATTAATGTAAATATTTATGGGGGTTTACCGTAACTGATCTATTTGGTATCTAACTGTTACAAGTCTAGAGGTCTATCAGATTGTTAGATATTGGTAATTTTAAATTTGCATTTATGTCTGCATTTCGCCATCAATTCATCACGTTTGTTTAAAAGATTATTGCGGTCGTATTTTAGGATTCTTATTTTCTCCTCTAAACATAAATTGCATCTCTGCCTAAATCCATTTGGGATATCAGAAAAGCATAGTATTGACCACGAAACCACCGGGGACCGGTTCTCATTTTTCAGAAGCCACCATTGTTTCGCTAATTCTGTTTTGTTCTTGAGATCTGGGTTGTTAAAAGAGTGTTTGTGGTCATAAAAGCGTTGTTTCCAGTTACCCGCGGAGATGCCGATGTAGACTTTATTGTCCCTGTTATTATCTTCCGGATGAATCGTGGCCTTATACACCACACACTCAACTTTACAGTTACCGTCCAGTGGGCAGTTCTCTTTAACTTGGCAATTACATTTATCTACTGTAACCTTATTTTTACTAGAATTGTTTAGTAATTTACGATTATGGGTGCTGATTATTTTATCCATGTTTTTGAAACATGGATAAAATAATCAGCACCCATAATCGTAAATTACTAAACAATTCTAGTAAAAATAAGGTTACAGTAGATAAATGTAATTGCCAAGTTAAAGAGAACTGCCCACTGGACGGTAACTGTAAAGTTGAGTGTGTGGTGTATAAGGCCACGATTCATCCGGAAGATAATAACAGGGACAATAAAGTCTACATCGGCATCTCCGCGGGTAACTGGAAACAACGCTTTTATGACCACAAACACTCTTTTAACAACCCAGATCTCAAGAACAAAACAGAATTAGCGAAACAATGGTGGCTTCTGAAAAATGAGAACCGGTCCCCGGTGGTTTCGTGGTCAATACTATGCTTTTCTGATATCCCAAATGGATTTAGGCAAAGATGCAATTTATGTTTAGAGGAGAAAATAAGAATCCTAAAATACGACCGCAATAATCTTTTAAACAAACGTGATGAATTGATGGCGAAATGCAGACATAAATGCAAATTTAAAATTACCAATATCTAACAATCTGATAGACCTCTAGACTTGTAACAGTTAGATACCAAATAGATCAGTTACGGTAAACCCCCATAAATATTTACATTAATATCTGTTATGAACATGTAATTACTGACCTGATGACATTAGTTATAGTTGTTTTTCGGATGTATGCATATACGAGTGTACATTAAGATATTCGTGTATTCAGTGTACTTATTCGAAATAAGATAGCATTATATTTGCTATGTATGCATGCGCGTGCGGATGCGCGTGTATGTGGGCATTAGTGTATATGTATGTATGATAAAAATTAGGAACGTATATATAAGTACATTTGTTTTTGTATGTATATATATGTGTACATGCATGCTTGTGTCTGTGTATGTGCTAGCATGTATGTGGGTGTGTGTATGTGTGTGTGTATGTATGTACTGCATATTTGCCTTATCAATGTGTGCGTATATTTAATTAAACTCTTACCCCGGTTATTAAAACTTTCTAGGCCGTATGTATTATTTTACTTATGGGTATGTATATGCAATTTAAAACTTTCCAGGCCGTATATATTATTTTGTATATATGTATATGTGTATATAGGTATATATGTGTATACATGGGGCAGGTGTATGTGTGCATGTATGGGCATGTGCGAGTATATGAGTATAGGTATGTGTGTACGTATGCGTATGACTGAGTATGTATATAGGTATGTGTACAGGTGTGCATTTGTGTATGTCTATGTATACATATATATGTATCTCTATTTTGCACATCTGTGGCTATGTGTGCATGTGCGTATATAGGTATGTATAGGTATATGTGTGTATGTGTGTGTATGTGCATATGTTTGTGTGTGTGTGTGTGTAGGTATGCATTCATTTAGTAGGGATGTTTTTTAATGAATACTTAAAGACGAAACACATTTATCTTCGATGTCTTAAAAAAAAAAAAAAAAAAAAATTTTAATTCTAGGTAGTAGGTACGGGGGTATATATGTATGTATGTGTGGGTGCGTATGTATGTATGTGTATATATATATATGTATATGTGTGTATGTGTGTATATATATATGTGTGTGTAGATGTAAGTATATATGTATGTGTGTGTATATGCATGTATACATGTGTGTGCGTGTAGAGATAGATGTGTATATATATAGGGATATATGCAGATGTTATTTACTTAAAATAAGATAGCGAATTAAATTAAGTGTATAATATTATCACTAGACAATATTAGATTAGAATTAATTATAGGCTTCCATAGATTATAAACTAATGTAAGATGAATTTGTGAAAATCAGAGTATTTTTAATTTTCAAATTAATTTTGACGCGCGAATCTAGAGAAAATTAGGGCACGAGAAGTGTCAACTGGCCGATGACACGAGACGCTCTCGTTTCGTTTGCCGGGTAAAAAATCTCGGTCACCTTGGTAAGCTGAATTTCGGGCTAGCCAAAAATTGTGTGTGTGTGATGTTAAGAATAGGTATATGTGTGCGTATGTATGGAGGCGTATGTCACCAGGTCGGTTATGTAGAAAGAATATGTGCGCTTAACCCAGACGTTATTATTTAATAAAAATAAACAAAAAAAACCATAAGATCTCCTTAGATTAATTTAGTTAAATATAAGATGTTAATTCCTACTCACTCTATGTTGGGTGCTCAAACCGGCTGCTACCACCACTCCCTCTGATTGTATTTGAAGTGCCGAGGATAATTCAATTTTCTATCAGTATCAAAAATGTAATTGTTAAGTTGGATGCTTGAATAAAACCGCAAGGTTGAAATAAATTATTGCATCGACAATCATGTAATTTCGTGTTATTATATTTTACGTTATATATATATATATATATATATATATAGGGCTTTACGGAGCCCTCCAAAAAAGGAGCGCGCTCCAGGAGCACGCTCCTTTTTGCTGGAGCGAAGGAGAGGAGGGCTCATTTTATATTCAGCGGGAGTTGAGCGGGAGCAACTCATTTGGGACTAAAGAGCGGTGGTTTTATCGCTCCGCGCTCCTCGCTCCAAAATTATTTGATTTTTTTTTTTACATTAGTTTTTTATTCAGCAATATAAAGGAAAAGTAAAGCAAGTCTCAGAGTTTACTCTGAATTATTTTGTAAAATGATATCTCTGGTAGAGAGAGAGGGAGGGGGATCAGGCGGAAGACGATTTAATCGTAATGTTTTTAACAATCTTTTTTTTATTGTTGTATTCGTCCCTCCCCCCCCCCCCCAACCCCGTCGACGTGATATCAAGCGATGAGAAAGATCAAAGGCGTCATTAAAGTTTTATTGCAGTCACTGACTTGAGCATTCTATTTCTTTGGAAAGATTAAACATTTGAGTTAGGGGTACGAACGATTTTGACACCATCTGAGTGCAGGTCGGGAGGGGGGGGGGAGAGAGAGAATTCAAAATGTTTACTAGCTGACATGAGATAATAACTAAGGCCTTTTTAAAAAGTACACTATCTTTCTGTTGAATAAAAAACTCCGAAAATTAACACTCTAGATAGGGGAGGTACGTTGCCCAATCAAGGTTTCAGAGTACAGTCTACCCTACTATTTAATTCATATAACTTTGGGGAGGATATATGTGGATTCATACCGTTCCTAAGTGTATTAGTGAAAGTTATGTTGTTTTTCTTCTCTTAGACTAGATAGTCTGCTAGACTGGATAGAAGTATGTATGTATAATACACAATTTAGAAAACTCGTCCAAGGAAAACTCGGCAACGGAAAATTCGTCAATGGAAAATTCGGCAACGGAAAACTCGGCAATTTTGGCCAAGTAGGAAAATTCGGCAATTATCGAATAAATATCGATTGAAAATAGATTGAAAATAGATTTTATAACCGTTTTTACAGGAGATATACTTGTAAATACGGGGCTACCCCCTCCCCAGTGAAGAATATTTTTTATATTATTTTTTTGGTACTTGTGCAGTTTACGAACCGGGCTATTTTTTAGATAAGATTTTCAAGTTAAATTAAATTTTTACGATATCTTTTGTTTATTAAATTGTTAGGTGAAAGTACAGATTAGTTAATAAAGCCCCCCCCCCTCACTCCATGTTAAGAATGGCTTTCTAAATAATGTTATTTCAATCCGGTTCGTAATTACGTTACGAAATTAAAGGTTTGGACCGGGTTATTTTTTACATAACATTTTCAAGTTAAATTCAATTTTTACGATATCTTCTGTTTATTAAATTGTTACGTGAAAGTACAGAATAGTTAACAAAGCCCTCCCCCCTCATTCTCCCCATGTAAAAAAATCGTTGTCTAAATAATGTTATTATTTCAAGCCGGTTCGTTATCAAGTTACGAGATTAAATCCATCATAATTCATTTAGATTTCTTCGTAAACAAGTCAACCATTTAAATTGACAAAATATCAATTACTTCGTGTGTGTGCAAAACTTGAAAGGAATTTATAAACTATCGAGTAGAAAGTAATTTAAACTGGCTTTAAATTCTTAGAAAATTTCCATGTATTTAAAAAAGCAAAATTGTTTTCTTGTTCTCAGGAAACGAACATTTACGTATAATCATATACTTCGTCCGACATGTTCTCCTATAACTCTCAAAATATTAGCGAGATTTTGTCAAATATTATCTTACAATTTACACTTAAAGTGACATCTTGACCCATATTGACGAGATCCTTTAACGCCCACCCCTATCCTTCGACCACTCATTGGCAGAATAGAACGTTTATGAAAGAAGGTATATTTTTATTATGGAGCGCTGAAAAAGAGCCGCTCCTTTTTTATAGGAGTTGGAGCAGGAGCGGCTCCTTTTTGAAAATGGGGAGCGTGAGATGAGCCAGCTCCAATTTTGGGCGTTGGAGCAGGAGCGGGAGCAGCTCCAAAAGTAGTGGAGCGCGTAAAGCCCTGTATATATATATATATATATATATATATGTGATTTTATGAAAGCTTACCAAAGCATTCCTTTCAAGACACCAATGATCACCATTAAAGATATTTTTTCTTACAAATACTATTTATTCAAATTAAATGTTTTTTCCTACACGTGTTTCACTACCAAGCAGTTACTTGCTTGGAAGATCATCAGGGAAATTAAATGTCTGGAATACTGGTTTCAACTGCCAACAAAACACAATGTGGCGTTGTAATAGTTGAGGTCACTTAAGAAAAGAAGAGGAAAAAAATAAAAATAAAAATAAAAGTCAAACTTAAAAAGCAAGGAAGAACAACGATAAGAAAAGAAAGTCCTAGAAAAGTCTTAGAAAAGTAGCTTGTGCATTATTTCTTCCACCAAGCCAACAAGCAAGTAGTCGGTCCCAAATACATTCAATAAAACCACAAAACCGGAACAATGTGCGATAATACACTTTCACGTTAGCCGGTACAATGATGAATGTGGGAGGGGGGATTTATTCATCATTGTACCGGCTAACGTGAAAGTGTGTTATAAGGAGATATAATCTTTTATGTATCAATTTTCAGTATTCACTTCAACAGTGCTAAATATGTGAGTAGTGAAAATATATTTATAGCAATTAATGTATTTTCATAATTACTATATATATATTATTTCGACACTTGATTATTGGGGAAATGGTCGTATAATCAGTACCATTGGAGAGCCATGAATATTATAACTGTCCTGTTTTTAAATCTCCGAAACAGTTACATGGTAAACAGCTGATGATCCCCGTGTTAATATTAGACGCTTAAGGTCTCCTGTTTTTGTTTAACACTTAGATAATAACCCCCCCCCCCCTTTTATTTTTACTTATATTTTTTCATTTATTAATTTTCCAACGAATGTTAAGTCTGCAATATCTTGGATTTAGTTAGTTTGTCTGGGAATTTAAACTGCATTTTACATTTTTTTTTTAATGACTCAAAGCTTCTTTAGACTATATATATATATATATATATATATATATATATATATATATATATATATTATAGTATAAAATGAAGTAATAAAATAAGGTGTCAATAAAATGGTCCATCCTAAAAAAATCAAACTCCTACAGCCCAGGATCCAGATCTTGTGGTCTATGCAATTCTGAAGCCGTAATGATAGCTACTGCACCTAAACATTTAAATCTGATAAATTCTAGAAGTTGATTAGTCTCCAAATGTCGACATGGAAGGAAATTCAAATATGCAATATGGAAACCACCACCAGTCTTGCCGTAGCTGTTTGGGCGAGCAATGAAACCGGGGGTGTCCAGTCTTCGAGATGGGTCCTTTTTAATCTTCTTTGCCTAAAGGATTTAGACTCTGAGGTTGTAAAAGTTTATACACCTAAATTTTCAGTTTCTAAATATCTTTACAATATCGTTACAACCTCTTAATTAGGAAAAATTAAACCTTAAATATATTTACAACTTCTTAATTAGGAAAAATTAAACCCTAATTTAGATTAAACTTCTTGATTGGGCAAACCAAACCTTAAATTAAACTTCCTAATCTGATAAAATTAAATCTTAAATTGAACTATTAAATTATTAAGTTCTAATTATTTTGATAACTTCGTAATTGGGAAAATTAAATCTTAATTGGGAAAAATTAAACCTTAAGGCAAGTTAAACTTTTTAATTGGGGAAAGTTAAACCTTGAATTGGGAAAAATTAAACCTTAAGGCAAGTTAAACTTTTTAATTGGGGAAAGTTAAACTTTGAGTTGGAATTCCTGGGCTGATAGGATTGAATCTTAAATTAAACTATTAAACACTCGAATAATGTCTAACCTGATAAAATTAAATCTTAAATTAAACTATAAAATTATTGGAATTTAATAACTTCGTAATTTTTAATTTCTTAAATATTCTACATTATTTGATAGGGCGAGATTTGTGAAATCGGTTTTTACTGTAAGCTAGATTTTAAGTAATAATTTTGGATGTGTACGTGATTACACGATCTGACCTATATTTCCTAACTCCCTTTTCTTTTTCTTTTTCTTTTTCTTTTAACTTCTTAACCCCTTCCCCTTTGACATAGAATATTCTCACTCGACCCAGACAGGGAACATCTAATCTGGGTTGGTGGATGGCGGGGTTGTATGTTACTTTCTTCGTTGAGTCAATCAAACAGGAAGTAACACAGACATTATTTCCTATCTATTAAAGTCATTCAGAGATGTAGACAATTTAATATCGCCTTCTGTTCGTTAGGGATTTGTCATGTCTGGTTGAATCGCTGGGGAGAGAAGATTGCTTATTTTTTCGCTCTGCTGGCAAGATGCGACGGGGATTCAGTCTTGTTTTGCTCAATTCGGATTCATCGGGTTTTCTAATTAAACAACGAACTTTGATTTGACTTGGGTTGCACATGTCGGGATTTTGGAACTTTGATTGGACTTTCTGTATTATTTGATTTATTTATCATTAACATTGAATATTGACACATTTCGCGACTGGACAACTTTGCCGGCCCCTTCAATTTCACGTATATGGACTGCTGTTTGTAACTTGGAGTAATGTCTTTCCCGATTATGCTTCTCAATTTGTATGACCTGGATAGACTGTATGGATTCAACAAAAATATGTTTTTGGGTTGATATGTTTGATGTTATGTATTTTTATGTATTTGTGTATATAATTTTATATATTTTCAAAGCGTAATTTTATTACCTGTAGTAGTATAACTGCGGTAATGGTCTTCTGAAGAGAAGAATTATCTTTGAAAACTCATGAGTTAAGGACTTAAGGATACTTTGCTTGAACTTTGAATTCTAATAAAATTTGATTGACACCTTATTTTATTACTTCATTTCATACTATAATATTAATGCTCTATCCAGTATATTGAGCTTCAGTTTTTATCCGGATGTTTCACTAATTATAAGATATTAGTTGACGCTTATATCTTTTGTTGGGTTGCTTCATATATATATATATATATATATATATATAAAATATTAAGAGAGATATTATTAAATTCTTATCCATAAAAAGAAAAAAGAAAAAAGAAAGAAAAGGTTTCGTAAATATTAGCTTGGGGAGCATCGTTTGAGAAATCTTATTCGTGTGTTTTGAAAATCTAATTAGGGGGAGGGAGATTTTTTATTTTTCTGTTGTTTTTTTTTTTTCTGAAGGATCACCTTTTTCCTGAAGTGATCACCTTTTTCCCAAGTGAATTTTTTGCTTTTATATACTTCAATTTGCCGAATTTTTATCAGAAATCAACTTGGATTTCCACCGTATTTTCCCCTGTTTTTGTTATGACATGTTTTTTCGCTACTCAACACATACTGCAACTCTCTGAAGATTAACAAAATTGGACTAATTAATAAAAAATACACTTATCCGATTTTTGCCATGAAACGCACGTAAGGGATATGGTTGAATATTAAATTTGAATAAATTACTTTTGTGTGTACAATGAGAGATGTAAAAAAATAATTCTGTGACATTTTAACAGTTACCGTATAAATCTGACTACTTGACTTAAAAAAATATTTAATGTTGTTAATTAAAGTTATGTTATGTTTGTTTCCGAATTTTTAAATGAGGATTGATAATTTATATTATTTGAATTATTCGGACTACTCTTTCTATCTTGAATGTTATATTCACAACGTTTCGGCCGATGTAACCTCCGACATTCTTCAGGTGGGTCTTCTGGAACTCGATAATCTTTATGTTGAACTCGGAAATCTGTATGGAATTTCGAATGGAACCCTTTATTTAATCCACGGGTGGGTACCTTGTTCTTGAGCCATGACCGGGTAGAAGTCCTAAGTAGTTCGTAATTGTATTCTTAGTATCGCTCGTGCTGGGGCGCAACGGATATAAGTCCTAGGTATGATCAGTTCTAAGTGACAGTTTTCTGAAGATTGAAAGTTCAATCCTCAGTTCATTTTCATAATTGTATTTTTAGTATCGCTCGGGGATTGAACCTTCAACCTCCAGAAAACTGTCACTTAGAAGTGATTATTACTTAGCACTTATATCCGTTGCGCCAGAGTCTGGGCGATACAAAGAATACAATTACGAATTACTTAGGACTTCTGCCCGCTCATGACTGACGGAACAAAAGCAAGCTACCCATGTGAATTAGATAAAGCGTTCCGTTCGAAATTCCATACATGTTCCCGGATTCGACCAGATCACCCTGAAGAATGTCGGAGGTGACATCGGCCGAAACTTTGTGAAAATAGCATCCAAGATAAGAACGTTATGTCTGCTATGAAGAATCCTTATTTTTACTTATTTTTATTTTTATTTTTATTTTTATTTTTATTTTTATTTTTATTTTTATTTTTATTTTTACTTATTTTTATTTTTATTTTCACAGAGCAATCGCATTGGCTCACAACCTTCCTGAAATAAGTACCAAGGGCCTGACCTTGAATCTCACCCGGGAACAGGTCGTCGGAATTTTCAATGGAACATACACGAATTGGAATGACACTACATTCCAGTTGTCCAATCCACATGTGACAATGCCGAACGAGACAATAATTGTTGTCGTCCGTCGGAAGAAATCGGGAACGACTGGCATATTTACCTCGGCTCTCAGTGCATTCAGCCAGTCTTGGAGGAATCAGTCCGGGATATTTCTCGAAGGTGTTAATGAGACGACTGACATTCCATATAAGTGGAACAGCACGGTTATAACGTATTACGGTAAGCAGAGCAGTGGACTGGCGGGTATTGTGGCCTCGTTTAAGTATTCTATTGGCTACATATCTGTTAGTGAATCGAAGGGGCTTCAATTGGACTTAGCGACTCTCAAGAATAAGGCTGGGATGTTTATATCATCGGCCAAAAAGACGGCCATTCAGGATGCTATAAACCAACACTTATTTCGCACAAATTCATTGACCGGTTCCCTTGTCGATCTGCCCGGTAATAACACCTATCCGATAGCCGGGTTTACGTACATGCTTATTCGCCTCAAAGTGAGTGCGCCGTGTGGGCCAATGAAAGAACTCGTGCGATTCATTGACTGGTTCACGACATCGCCCGAATCGAAATACCTTTGTCTTCAACAGGGAATGGTTCCGATCACCAACGAAATGGTTCTGCAGATCAAAACAAACGTTCTTAAGAAAATCACCTGTGATGGGGCGTCCGTATGGGAAATGGTCAAAGAGGACAAAGCCAGCGAAAAATATAGGGAAGAAACGTGGCGGAAGCCCGTGGCAGCGACTGTACCATTTGTGATTCTTCTAATACTGTCGCTTTTGGGTTATATCATCCACCAGCGCTTAAAAATGATGAAGATGATTAATAATAATGAGTGGAATATAAACATCGAAGACATCCTCTTCTATTTCGACGAGAAGTGGGTTAATTCTAGATCTAGACTGATGTATAATAAATCGGTCAAGTCTTTGAAATCCTTAGACGATATCCCGGACGGAGAGTTGATTTTGTCGCAGATATTGCAGTGGCCCGGACGATGGAAGGCACACCAGATCGGAATCCGGCTGCTAAACATGAAAGGCCTCAACAACATTTCTCGACGGACGAAAAGAGAACTGATATGGATGCGAGATCAAGTCATCCATAGGAACGTCCTTCGTTTCTACGGCCTTACCGAGGTTGATACTGAAGATAAATACGTGGTCAGTGAGTATTCGTCGAAAGGTCAACTCCTGGATATTCTCCAAGATGAAAAGTTCAACCTGACCGAAGACTTCAAATTTTCGTTATCGGTCGACATTGCGAGTGGCATGAGCTTCCTCCACACTCTGGGTGTGGTCCACGGAAATCTTCGCTCGTCTTGCTGCATGCTCGACTCTCGATGGATGGTCAAGATAGCCGACTGGGAGTATTGCCGCCTCTACTCGGTCATCCTCCCGAATAGAAACCCTATTCTCTGGATGCGTAAAGACTCTAGCGAGATTGGAGAGTATGCTTCGGCGTTCGCTGATTTCTGGACGGCACCCGAGATATTAAAATCCTCTTTTACCAAATTCCCGACCAACAGTTGCGATGTGTATAGTTTTGCAATTATCCTACAGGAGATTTTCACAAGGAATGACCCCTATGTTGAACACGCTGATACAATGAACCCTAATGAAGTGATTAATGCTATTAAGTTTCATAGCATTCGTCCCCAGCCAACAGATGATATACCGCTCAGCATTCGGCAGACAATGGAGATCGCCTGGTCTGATATTCCCGCTAGTCGACCATCTTTTGATCAGATCCTGAAGATGCTGAAACACGGGAAACCATCGTGTAAGAGCGTCTTGGACAGCATGATGGAAGCGATGGAGGAATACACTCTCCACTTGGAGGAAAGAATTGAAGAGAGGACGAATGAGCTCAATGTGGCAAAGCAGACAATCGAAGATCAACTCAGTCGATTCATTCCAAGACCCTTAGTTTCGGATTTAATAAGCGGTCGGGAAATGCAATTAAAAGAGTACCACAACAATGCTATTCTATTAATGGAACTGTATGGATTTAAGCGGTTTATATCAGATAACACATCGGACATGACAGTTTCGGTCTTGCAAAAGATCCATACATTAATTGAAACTAATGTGGAACGACGACCGGTGAATCAGGTAGCGGCTGAGCCTGGTACCTGGCTGTGTATAGCGGGGTTCGAGCCAAACGTTTCGAATTCGGTTCAGAACGCAATGACTTGTGCAAACTTGGCGTTGGATTGTCGGGAAAGCATTCTGGCCGTCCAGCGCGAGTTGTGCAACTTACAGCTGGCGGTGGCGTTGCATGTCGGGAGCGTGCTGGCCAGTTACGTGATCTCGCCGAATGCCGTCTACATTCTAGGAAAAGACCTTAATGAAGCCAAGAGACTCTTAAACAGTGGGAGGCCATTCGAGATCCAACTGTCGAAACGAGCGAAAGACGTCCTGTCGGCGGAGAAGTCCTTTGAGATACGAAGCAATTTTGGAAGCGATTCTCAGGTTTGTCACCATTTTCTTTCTTTATTTATTTATTTTTTTTTTTTACAATCCACTCTTTTATTGTTTCATCGTTGGGGAAGCGTAGTGTTAGATGGTAAATCATATTCCATCTAAAGACATTTCTATATTTAAGGGGAGATAACAATTTTTGTACTTTGAAATTATCTGCTCTTGTCAAGAGACATTGAAGAAGGATTATCTGCCCTGGCTAGACAGGGCATTATGAGATAGAGATCCAACATGGAAACTACCGACACGATCTAGCAACACATATCAAATTAATCACAACTAAGACAAAATCCAAAATTAGTCTCTTTCTGCTCGCTATATCTCCTTTTTTCTCTTTCTCTTTCTCTTTCTCTCTACAGCTATGGGTTAAATAGTGTTACTACCTGCGGTGGTATTCCCTTATTCGTCCTTCACACTGAATACAGACAGCGACGATTATGACTAATTTAGCACCCGCCCAGAATGTCCTCTATTCTGATGCGTTTAATTCCCATTATAAACTGACCTTGTGTCTAACTATTCCATTGTTGGGATCAAGTATATAAACTAGAAAATAATGTGACCCGTTGGGTCACTCATTGAGTTCTGGTTAGATTGTTTGAATCAGGAAAAAGGGAGTTTTCAAAGCCGGTCAAATTTAACAAAAAATAAAAAGATGATAAATCATATTCTATCTGAAGAAATGTCTATGCTTAAAGGGAGATAACTCTTTCATGCCTTGAAACTATTTGCCTTTAGTAAAAGACACTGGATGAGGATTATCCGCCCTTGAATTCCAAGATGGACGCTACCGATTACGGTCGAGCAACACATATCAAATCCACTATCATCATAGTTTAATCCTCCATTTTTTTATGTTTCAAATAAATCATTTTAAATTGTTATCTCCTAAGAATCGTTTTCGTCTGTTTTGTGTTTCATCACTCAACTACCAACATCACAGCAGGTTGCTTATTTAAAAGTAATTGATTTATTTTATTTGTATTTTTTTGTAAATTACTAACAAATGACTGACTTGTTTAGAAAGAAACAAAAATATATTCTAGTGGCTTTAATTTTCGTAATTAAATTATTTTTAAAAGAATTTTTTGAAATTATTTTTATTTTATGCCATTGTATTTCTCTCCTCGCCTCGTGGAAATACTAAGCCAAGGAATTTACATTTAAAAAATTATGTACTTTTAAATGCCGGCAGACATAAACTACGGTCGATGCATACATTTTCTCCTTTAAACAAGAAACTGTTTCTTTTTGCAGGAACCTTACTTCTCACTGACCGGCCGAAGCGGCGCTGTTACTGAGGTCAGTTCAACTATGAGTATCAGTATTGATTCTGGCATCGAACAGAAAGAAAACTCTAAGTCTTCGGACATACCAGAGGTTCGAATAATCATCGAAGGTGACCAGAAGGACAACCCCCGATCTGAGAAGCAGCAACAGGACACCATGGAACTCGACAATTCGATATCGTCGGAGACGAGCGGGAATGAAAGCATGCCAGCATCTTCGCCAAATGCAAGAACTAAATCGGGCCCAAACCGAAACATAAAGATGCCAGTAAATAAAGTGTCTCCTTTGTAATCTCTGTTTTGTCTTTGAGGTTCCTGCAAATGGTTCCTGCAAATTGTTCGTGGCAGCAACAACAGCAACAACAAAAACATTTAGTGGACACAAAAAAAATGGAATTTAGAAAAAATATTTCCAAGAGAACAAGAAACTTGATCACTCACACCAATAACAATCAGGATTTTTTTACACAGAGTGAGACAGAGAAAGAGAGAGGGGAGAGGGGGTAATCTATTATATAGAGGGAAGTGTCTGCCTGTATGTGTGTGTGTGGGTGTGTGTGTGTGTGTGTGTGTGTATGCCCAGCTAAAAGTTTTTAAAAACTACAAAACAAAACCCACAGAGTTAGTATATTCATGATCAGCGTTGCCCTTAATGAATAATATGTAAAATAAAAAAAATAACTACAAAACAAAGATCCACAAAGTTGGTATATTCTTCATCAGCGTTGAATGAATAATATCTAAAATTCAGAAAAAAAAAATTTATTCTTAGAGGGTAAACTGGCTACGATTTTGTTAGGGGGCTAGGTTTTTCATCTTTTTCCTAATAACTAAGGGGAAGTAACTCTGACTTTTTTCTAATGAGTTATTTTCCTTACACCGACTCATTCCTCAAGTAATCTATAAAAGTGAGTGTATATGTCCGGAGAGAGGAATGGGCTGGGAAGAGAAGAAAGAGCAATACCCACACATACACACACGTAGTAATTAAACCTATTTCATCCTTCTCTATATAACTCCCTCCCCCTCACTTAGCGAGCGCCCGGTCTGCTATATCTACAATCTTTCCTTCTAACCGAATACATGAATAGAGAGAGGTAGATGTTTTAATACAAATGTGTTACACTTTCGCCCTGAACAACGCCGGGTAGCCCTACTAGCTAATAATAAAATACTGGAACACCCTAGCATGTCAACTATCTAACTCCTGTAAATATCTTTTTTTAATAATATTCATCGACTTCGTGATTATGATGTAAATAATGAATTGCATGGTCAGTAATTGGAAACTTTCAGACGAGATATTTAAAAATAAAAATAATTTTGTTTTTTTAGATAATGAAAACATTTTTAAAAATGTTATTAATGTTGAATATGAGCATGTATTGTTTATTTATTTTTATGTATTGTTTATTTATTTTTTATGTATTGTTTATTTATTTTTATGTATTGTTTATTTATTTTTTATGTATTGTTTATTTTTATGTATTGTTTATTTATTTTTATGTATTGTTTATTTATTTTTATGTATTGTTCATTTATTTTTTATGTATTGTTTATTTATTTTTATGTATTGTTTATTTATTTTTTATGTATTGTTGTGGAACTGTAAGGAGTCCGAAAAGGAGACACGAACTCGGGATTAAGTGAAACAAAGTATATTGAAGGAAGTATAAATACAGCATATAATGAGAGTGTGGGAACATGCGGGTGAATTAATCCAAATGATCAATCCTCAGTTTTTATTTTATATAACTAGGGGTGGGACGTAATGGGTGAAAATTTCAGATTCATGCGAGTAGTATTTTTTTGTGTTCATTTATACATAAATAACACTAAACAATCAAACATTTTGAAAATTTTGCAAAATTCAGAAGGTGCAGGCCAAAAATAGCCGTTAGGGCTCCACGGGACTCAAAATCCATCATTTTTTGGTGAAAAAGTGGTTTCATGCGACATTGCCGGTCCTAAAACATCCTCAAAAGCTATGAATGGATATAGATGGTTAAATCTGATATAGTACTGTAATTTAGGACCATTTTCAGGCTGTGAAAGGGTTTTCATGAATGTAAAATAGCCAAAAACTTAGTGGTCTGCACCTTCTGAATTTTGCAAAATTTTCAAAATGTTTGATTGTTTAGTGTTATTTATGTATAAATGAACACAAAAAAATACTACTCGCATGAATCTGAAATTTTCACCCATTACGTCCCACCCCTAGTATTATATACTTACGCAGCAGATTTAAATAAGTATCCCACCATTTTAATTTCAGTTTACCATATACTTTAGTTTTCCAGAAAATTCCAAAAAAACCTTATGAGAAGGCATTGTATTGAGGCATAGCCTTTACAAAAGTAGTGACATTCCATGAAAAATGCCAGTATACTGAAATCATATGCCCTTAATAGAGTTAAGATGAAAATTCATATACACTAAATGTACAAAAGCAAGGAAATTCCCAAATTTTTACACTTTTATTGTCATTAAGGGTATGACTACATATCAACCAAACCATTTCATTGTCACATCACTACAGTATAAATCTCTATGCATGAGTGGATGAAGTGTGTGAGGTGCGCTGAAGAAAAATTCCTACCAGTAAAATACATAGCCCTGTTGTGCTCGCATACCCTTAATGACAATAAAAGTGTAAAAATTTGGGAATTTCCTTGCTTTTGTACATTTAGTGTATATGAATTTTCATCTTAACCCTATTAAGGGCATATGATTTCAGTATACTGGCATTTATCATGGAATGTCACCATATTTTGTACAATTGAACTTCCACACAAGAACAGCGTCATATCACTACAGTATAAATCTCTATGCATGAGTGGATGAAGTGTGTGAGGTGCTATCCAGTTGAAATGCTATGGATATTTTATATTTTATATTCTATCTTTTTAGCGACACACGTGTTGTGGTATATTTTTACCGCACACGAGGTCGCCATTTTGCGTATTGTGCAATCGTGGATAATATACACGGGTGTTGGAAGAAAGAATAGTGAAGGAACAGTTAGATTTGCATACATATACGTTTATGCAGTTGAAATGCTATGGATATTTTATATTTTAGATTCTATCTTTTTAGCGACACACGTGTTGTGGTATATTTTTACCGCACATGAGGTCGCCATTTTGCGTATTGTGCAATCGTGGATAATATACACGTGAGTTGGAAGAAAGAATAGTGAAGGAACAGTTAGATTTGCATAAATATACGTTTATGCAGTTGAAATGCTATGGATATTTTATATTTTAGATTCTATCTTTTTAGCGACACACGTGTTGTGGTATATTTTTACCGCACATGAGGTCGCCATTTTGCGTATTGTGCAATCGTGGATAATATACACGTGAGTTGGAAGAAAGAATAGTGAAGGAACAGTTAGATTTGCATACATATACGTTTATGCAGTTGAAATGCTATGGATATTTTATATTTTAGATTCTATCTTTTTAGCGACACACGTGTTGTGGTATATTTTTACCGCACACGAGGTCGCCATTTTGCGTATTGTGCAATCGTGGATAATATACACGTGTGTTGGAAGAAAGAATAGTGAAGGAACAGTTAGATTTGCATACATATACGTTTATGCACAAACGTAAAGGGATTACGGAACATTTATTTAAAATTAATTATGATGAATCAGTTTCGTATTTTTTGGATGAAGATTGAGTACATTTTTTAGTTTTTTATTTGTGTACAAAAAATATCCATTTTGAAGCTAACAGAAGATTAACAATTATTTGAAATGTGGTCGTATTTGGTATATAGGTATAAAAGAGTAACCTTGGTTTCTATTGTTAAAGATTTACTCCTGAAAAATAATGCATTTTCTTTCTTTATGCCTCAATGGACATCTTGATAAAGAAATCTTTGCAAAAAGAAAATTCATAATTCCATCTCAACATTTATAAAAAAAAATCAAATAAAATGAAATGAACCATTTCGTTTGTTTGTTTTTCTAGAATTTTTGTATTTTCTTTCTTGAAACATCTGTAACTTCTAGTAAATAAGAAGTTAATAAAATGACCGTTATTTCTTTTTTAATGACCTATTTCTTTTTGATTTATAAAATCGGGGGAATTAGGTTTTGAGGCATTTCCGTCCGTCCGTCTGTCCGTCCGTCCGTTCGTCTGTCCATTCGTCCGTCTGTCCGTCAGTCCGTTCGTCCGGATTTTTCTCCGCAACCATCCATTGAATTTCTCTGAAATTTTGCATGAACTTGTAACTTTGGTCAGGTTAGAAAGTGACATTCTCCGATTTTTGAAAAAAAATCTGGTTAGCCCCCCAGGGGGTCAAAAGGCCCCGAAATGGCAAAAAATGACATTTTTTGCCCCATAACTTTTCATTCATCCATTCAATTTCTCTGAAACTTGGTCAAAATGTGGAGGCAATTGTTCCTAATAGAAAATAAGTATCGCTGACCTTGGAAAAAATCTGGTTCGCGCCCCAAGGGGGTCAAAAGCCCCCAAAATGGCAAAAAATGACCCTTTTCTCCCATAACGTTTGATCCATCCATTCAATTTTTTTGAAACTTGGCCAAAATGTAGAGGCAATTGTTCTGGATATAGAATGAGCATCCTTGACCATTTTACACTCGCCACATCGAGTCACATACAGAGGGGGACCACGCATGCGCGGCTTGTTTCTTTTGTTGTGTACATATTTTATATAGTATGGTGACATTCTGAACCCGTCATAGAAGAAAAAATAAATAAATAAAAACAAAACAGATTACCCACACATACACACACGTAGTAATTAAACCTATTTCATCCTTCTCTGTATAACTCCCTCTCCCTCACTTAGCGAGCGCCCGGTCTGCTATATCTACAACCCTTCCTTCTAACCGAATACATGCAAGCATGCTATGTTCGCTTATCTCCCTGTCTCTCATTATAAAAATGCTGTACACACAGATTTTCAAAGGGCTATAGTAGTCGCGTCTCCAAAAAGAAGGAAAAGGGAAAAAACGGTCAACATGCCCAAATAAAGAAGGCTGTGACGACCGTCTGAATTAAAGTCCACATGAACGTTACGAACTAAAAATTTAACGGCAGCATCGGTTCAAGGGAATCATTTTGCTAGGCCAACACGCCTTAAATAAAATGTCCTCCCAAAGTAATATAGCTTCGCCATATTTTCTGAAGCCTGAAGCTAAATTTGAGAAAGGTAAATTCTGAACCTTCAACTCTCAACAGAAAGCACAAGTAAAAACGATATAAATTTTTCGCTACAAGGCCAAAGAAAGACTCCGACTTAGTTTTTATCGTGGATAAATTGAATTTCCAGAAAAAGATTTGCATTTATTCAATCTAAGCCCTGCCAGAAGAGAATTCACAGAGCAACAGAAGAAAAAATAGACTGGCACTGAGAAATTTTTTTCTGGAAAAGAAATGCAAATGCGATCTCAAGAGGAAGAGAACTCACATTATGTGATAATTCAAGTCGAGAAAACGAGAGACTATAAGTGACACAGATTATATATATATATATATATATATATATATATATATATATATATATATATATATATATAGGGTGATTGGAAAGTAACTCCCTATTATTAAGTGCTCGTAATTTTGTGAATTGAAGATGAATCTCATTTTTACATGCAATGACGTAAGTATTGACATTTTCTTGGATACATTTTCTGAAACAGTACCCCTAACCCTAATCTAACCCTAACCCCTAAGTTTTAAAAAACATACATGCACCAAAACTAAAAATTAATCCAAGAGCTTAAAAAGATATCCACAATTTCAAAATGAACAATGTTTCTAGTATTATTTTTAAATTTTATTTCATTAAAGTAGTCTGGTCTTAGAAATAAAATAGCACCTTCTATATTTGGGTAACATTTGGAACGTCGTAACTTGAGTTGTCTTTCTCTGTCCGTAGTCGGAACGGCTTACGTCACAACTACGCCACACCTAAAAATCTTTGGATACGTTATCCATAACAGCACCTAAAATGCATTCATGGATTATTGTTGCCACATCTGGTCTGGTGTACCAACCACTAGCTTTTCCCTCTTGAACAGGGTGCAAAAAAGAGTTTCTAACCTAATAGGTCCTGCACTGTCTGTCAAGTTCCAGCCCCTGTCGCATCCCTGTGCTTAATTTACAAGTACTTCCACGGAATGTAGTCCGATAAACTTACTGCACTTATAGTCCCTCAACAAAAATACGTCCAATCCACCCGACTAGCAGCAAAATCCCACACCTTCACTGTAGAAATCTCTAGATGCCGGAAGATTTCCTACTCTAAGAGCTTTTGTCCTTGGACCACTTGCCTTTGAAATTTCCTTTCTGCTCCTTGTATCGCCGACTGCACCAATATGCAGAAATTTAGATGCAATGTGAACAAACATCTTGCTGCCCAACTCCCCATCCAGGTTGCCCCCTATAAATCTTGTCATTATCACAGTAGACCGTTACACTTCAGTGACAATATACTTTGTTCGTTGGTGAACAAAAATAAAAGAAACAAACGAAAAAAATATATACTAAAGAAGTTTACGTCATACAACAAATAAAGAAAGACTTATTTTAATAAGGCCCTGCGATACGTTTTTGTCACAAACATATGGGTATTAAATACCAGGGTTGCAGAGTCGGAGTCCGAGGTTTGGGAAAAAGTCAGAGTTGGACTTGTAAGAATGCTAGGAGTAGGAGTCGGAATCAGATTTTTAGTCATCGAAAATCAACAGAGAGTCTAACTATTGGAAGACTTTAAAATAAGGAGTCGGAGTTGGGATCAGAATTTTGGAAATCCCGGGAGTCAGAGTCAGAGTTGAACCTTATACCTTTATACTCTGCAACTCTGTTTAATACTCATATGCACAACAGTAGATGAACATATTTGTAAAAACAGCGCTTCTTCGTCACCAACAAACTGGGTATTTGATACCAGGATTGTTGAGTCAGAGCCGGAGTCAGATAGAAGTCAAGGTCGGAGTCAGATTTTTTAATCTCAGAAGAATCAACAGGCTGAATATTGGAAGAATTTAAAATAAGATGTCGGAGTCTAGAATTTTGGTATCCTCGAAGTCAGAGTTGGACCTTATACCTTATACAACCCGGGTGCACGAAAAGAGATCATCATAATTGTAAAAATATCACAAAAGAAAATATGCAAGAAACTGAAAAAGAAATCGTTTGTAGCGCAATAAGGTCTGCATGACGGTCTAAAATTAGGGAGGAATTCTTGTTCAGACAACACCGGAACAGTTCTTTCTTAGACTACTAAAAATAAACTACGTTCTCTCAGTTTCACAGATCTTTTTAATCTGCTCATGTCGTTTTTTTATCTGTCTGTCTGTCATTGCATTTATTTTTCATCTGCTCATGTCGTTTTTCCATCTGTCTATCTGTCATTGCATTTATTTTTCATCTGCTCATGTCGTTTTTCCATCTGTCTATCTGTCATTGCATTTCTTTTTCATCTGCTCATGTTGTTTTTCCATCTGTCTATCTGTCATTGCATTTCTTTTTCATCTGCTCATGTCGTTTTGCCATCTGTCTATCTGTCATTGCATTTCTTTTTCATCTGCTCATGTCGTTTTGCCATCTGTCTATCTGTCATTGCATTTCTTTTTCATCTGCTCATGTCGTTTTGCCATCTGTCTATCTGTCATTGCATTTCTTTTTCATCTGCTCATGTCGTTTTGCCATCTGTCTATCTGTCATTGCATTTCTTTTTCATCTGCTCATGTCGTTTTTCCATCTGTCTATCTGGCATTGCATTTCTTTTTCATCTGCTCATGTCGTTTTGCCATCTGTCTATCTGTCATTGCATTTCTTTTTCATCTGCTCATGTCGTTTTGCCATCTGTCTATCTGTCATTGCATTTCTTTTTCATCTGCTCATGTCGTTTTGCCATCTGTCTATCTGGCATTGCATTTCTTTTTCATCTGCTCATGTCGTTTTGCCATCTGTCTATCTGTCATTGCATTTCTTTTTCATCTGCTCATGTCGTTTTTCCATCTGTCTATCTGGCATTGCATTTCTTTTTCATCTGCTCATGTTGTTTTGCCATCTGTCTATCTGTCATTGCATTTCTTTTTCATCTGCTCATGTCGTTTTGCCATCTGTCTATCTGTCATTGCATTTCTTTTTCATCTGCTCATGTCGTTTTGCCATCTGTCTATCTGTCATTGCATTTCTTTTTCATCTGCTCATGTCGTTTTGCCATCTGTCTATCTGTCATTGCATTTCTTTTTCATCTGCTCATGTCGTTTTTCCATCTGTCTATCTGGCATTGCATTTCTTTTTCATCTGCTCATGTTGTTTTGCCATCTGTCGATCTGTCATTGCATTTCTTTTTCATCTGCTCATGTCGTTTTGCCATCTGTCTATCTGTCATTGCATTTCTTTTTCATCTGCTCATGTCGTTTTGCCATCTGTCTATCTGTCATTGCATTTCTTTTTCATCTGCTCATGTCGTTTTGCCATCTGTCTATCTGTCATTGCATTTCTTTTTCATCTGCTCATGTCGTTTTGCCATCTGTCTATCTGTCATTGCATTTCTTTTTCATCTGCTCATGTCGTTTTTCCATCTGTCTATCTGGCATTGCATTTCTTTTTCATCTGCTCATGTTGTTTTGCCATCTGTCTATCTGTCATTGCATTTCTTTTTCATCTGCTCATGTCGTTTTTCCATCTGTCTATCTGGCATTGCATTTCTTTTTCATCTGCTCATGTTGTTTTGCCATCTGTCTATCTGTCATTGCATTTCTTTTTCATCTGCTCATGTCGTTTTGCCATCTGTCTATCTGGCATTGCATTTCTTTTTCATCTGCTCATGTCGTTTTGCCATCTGTCTATCTGGCATTGCATTTCTTTTTCATCTGCTCATGTTGTTTTGCCATCTGTCTATCTGTCATTGCATTTCTTTTTCATCTGCTCATGTCGTTTTTCCATCTGTCTATCTGGCATTGCATTTCTTTTTCATCTGCTCATGTTGTTTTGCCATCTGTCTATCTGTCATTGCATTTCTTTTTCATCTGCTCATGTCGTTTTGCCATCTGTCTATCTGTCATTGCATTTCTTTTTCATCTGCTCATGTCGTTTTGCCATCTGTCTATCTGTCATTGCATTTCTTTTTCATCTGCTCATGTCGTTTTGCCATCTGTCTATCTGTCATTGCATTTCTTTTTCATCTGCTCATGTCGTTTTGCCATCTGTCTATCTGTCATTGCATTTCTTTTTCATCTGCTCATGTCGTTTTTCCATCTGTCTATCTGTCATTGCATTTCTTTTTCATCTGCTCATGTTGTTTTGCCATCTGTCTATCTGTCATTGCATTTCTTTTTCATCTGCTCATGTCGTTTTGCCATCTGTCTGTCATTGCATTTTTTTTTCATCTGCTCATGTCGTTTTGCCATCTGTCTCACTGTCATTGCATTTCTTTTAAAACATGTCGGTGTCCACGCATGAAAATCGCTAACAACTACAGAAACCCACAACACTGAGCATGCTCCTTTCCCTATTGCAAATAGCTGCTCAACAAGTAAAACGCTTTGAACACGGTGAGTTTTCCCTCTTTATCATTACAAAATAATAATAAATAACTGTCCACAGTTACAAAGAAAATAATTTATTAATTATACAAAAAGTAAAAAATATTTTTTTATTCCTAGTTTTTAAAAAAATGAGCAAATTTTTATTTTTTTTCTAAATAGAAAACAAAAATAAATGCAAACGAGAGCCAACAAAGGTGTTTGATGCAGGCGAAAGTTTCCAGAGAAAGAAATGTTTTCTTTTTCCAATTTATTTTCTTCCTTTTGTTTTAAAAATAGCTGAGACATTTTTCACACATATTTAATTACAGTGGAACTTCTGTATTTAAATGGCCATGTGCCAGACTATGCTAATTTGGATGCTTCAGAGGAAGGAGACAAAAAATTGACCACTGATTTTAGGAACAAGCAGCTTATTTTCATAGTAATGCATCAAGATAAGATACCCTTATGCCAGACACGTAGGCGTACCCATTTCATAAATTAAAGAACGAAGACAAAGGCACAAAAACGAAACAAAAGAGAAGACAGATGTGGATTCAATTATTCACATAAGAATTCTTTTAATAATTACAAATAAGCTAATTTAACTTCTCTTTCTATACACATTTGGTGCTTTAAGAATAAATTCGATACTCTATCAATTGTTAAAAAAGGCTGAATTATATAAACTAGTTTTGTAATCTCTATATAACTGAAGCAGTGTCTATTATGAAAATTAAAACTAATCTACTTAATATTAAATCTGAAATCATCTCATCTTGTCCACACAAACGAAAATATAATTTTAATTTTCTAAAACACAGACCAATATTTGCCTTATATGACTGACGAAACAAATTTAATCATATACATTTTGTTTCAATGAAATCGGTGAAAACTGTCTTTACTCTCTATATTTAATAGTAAGTAAATAGTAAAATTGCCTGAGGATTTTCCCCAGGGTACGAAACACCAACCTTTATGTGTAGTTAAGAACATCTATTAAATATTTCTCATCCATTTTTTAATAAAAAAAAAATATTTAGGTTTATGACGATGATTGATATCAGCTAGGAAATAACTGGAATGATATAGAAAAAGAAAAAGAAAAAGAAAAAAAAACAATTATCTAGTGTGAGATTTGAACTCTGGAAGATGGCATAAAATATTAAAACTGAAGGTGAATGCTTTATCCACAAGGCCACCGATCTAATGAAAATATTTTTTTCTTTTTATCTTACTTAAATGAGTTTGGTGTAGAGATTTTTACCCCTCTGCATAGATTTAAAATAGTTTGATTGTCTAAAATAAATAAAGAAACATAAATATAAAAACATTTTTTTATTAAAGTAAAAATATATTTTGGTGAACATTTATCACATATTTTTATCCATTTTTAATAAAAGAAAGGATAAATGTTTTCTCTTCGAAGTAAACAACACGTCAAATACGTACGATGATTTGAAAAGTAATTGTTCGGTCGGCTAAAAGAAAACGGAACGCTAAAAATGTAGACACTCCCTTACAAACAAGGGTGCTTTGGACTACAGGCGATAAATCCACCTCCAAATAAAATAAAATACTGGTGATACCAGATCAGGCTGCCCTGTAGCTCCCTGAGACGAAATTCACCTACATTGACGTTTTTTTTTTTTTTTTTTTTTTTTTTTTTGTTTGTAAAACTTAATTATGTTCTACAAAACCAAAAACAACAGCCCCTCTCCCTTTCTCCCTCCCCTTTTTTATTTTTATTTTTCCTACCCTACTCCCGGTCCTGGATATGACCTTAAACTACATCCGATGGTGAGATCCGGCTTACGGACTTTGGGGAATGTGGAGCCTCCTCTTAATTAGCATTGCTCCCAGGTCCACCCTGACCCGGAGTGGTAGTACCTGTTAGGGTCCCAACTATGGGTTAAATAGAAACAGATATTAAAAGGGGAAAGAAACAAAAAAGAGAAGAAAACAAGACCAGATTCGGCATTAAATAACCCAAAAATGGTTGATATGCCGTAAAACAAAACTACCAAACCAAAAACCGAGATTAAACATTTGAAGATATAAAGAACTTGAAGCATAAAAACTTTCACTATAATGACCAGATTCGGCATTAAATAACCCAAAAAGGGTTGATATGCCGTAAAACAAAACTACCAAACTACCAAACCAAATAAAATATATGAATACATAAAAAAATAAATTAATGTTTACTTTTATTGAATTTCCATTCAATATGAAAACTATTTTGTCCTAAATAAGAAAAGTTCGTTTATATTCCAAAAACCAAGATTTGACTTTTCTTACAAAACATTTTCAAAAGAGATACACTTTAGTGCAAATTATTTTACAAATCTTTTCGCTTAAAGTAAACCTACAAACATTATTATGTCAATATTGGATCTGTCCACCTCAAGCTCATCAGAAAGTACATAAAAGGTTCTTAATTTGAAAAATTATACAACGTATATATATATATATATATATATATATGGGGTAAGGTACACGATAATTCATGAAAATGAAATGCCGTGGTGGACAAAATGTGTGAAAAATGACAAACGGAAAACAGGTTAAAGTGCAGCAGAAAAACAAAAACAAGAGATTTGACCGGTTTCATTCGTGTTGGCGAACGTCTTCAGAAAAAGTGAAGATTTGGAAATAATTTTATTTTGAAGGCACACACATGGGATGAGGAAAGGATGATCCGATTGGACCATATGAGAAGACTTTAAGTGACGTTGAAATATGACAAGTGGGTGACACATTCTTCTTTGTTTCTTATTCTTCTTTTTATATTTATTTTCTTTTTCTTTTTCACACCTACTGAGCTAGTATGGGGGAGGCGGTGGGGGATGGGATAACAGGTGATAAGAGGGAAGAAGACAGAGGAATTGGCCAGGATAAACAACAAATAGGAGTGGGCATGAAATTGATACACAGAAAGCGAGAAACCAAAGATTAATCTGAATGAATCAGAGATAGGTCTGTTAATTTGTCACACATTAGGTTTTAAAGAGCAATAAAAATCCTAAATTGACAGTCTATATATATGTATATATATATATGTATATATGGGGTAAGGTACGCGATAATTCATGAAAATGAAATGCCGAGATAGACAAAATGTGTGAAAAATGACAAACGGAAAACAGGTTAAAGTGCAGGAGAAAAACAAAAATATATAAATTTAAAAAAAAAAAAATAGAAAATAAGGGTTAAGTTTGAGAGAGATGTTTTAAAATGATTTGATTAGCAATGAGAGCTTGCTTTTATCACAAACAAATTTTTTTTTTTTTTTGCATAATTTTTCAAATTAAGAACCTTTTATGTACTTTCTGAGGAGCTCGATTCTTTCCAAATATGATCTAAGGTTAAGATCGGATTCTAACTCTGCCTGATGAGATCTCAGTTTATAATAGCTGTTGATTGATAACATCGACATGCCAGTGTCGCAGATTTGGTACATGTCTGTGTAAATAAAAATAATTATATATATAAGTACAGTGGTCAACCATAATCGAAGGCGACCTGAAGACTCCCTTTACATTCTTTACTACACCGAGATGTAGGGGAGGCCGACACGCCTTCCTCTGGATTACTCCACTTACCCTTGATCCTCACCTTATAATGCTGAGCGTATTAGCAAGGGGGCATCAAGTATTATTTTTTAAATCTTTGGTATAACTCGACCGAGGATTGAAACCCCGTCTACCAGCCCATTAGCGAACACTGAAAGGCAATTTCATGTTTGTACGTACGTTATCACCACCTACTCTTTTTGTTATGCCAAATGGGACGGTTATATGAAAGAATAATTGATCCTGTTCTTAAGATTTGTCCATTCAATCGGCGCGTTTAGAAATAGGAAATCCTATTTAAAACTTAAATGTGAAAACCTGACGGGCAAGGTCTCTTGTAGAGATGTTATTTCAAGCTTGCGGTTTGACAGACCAAAAAAAGAATGTATCTTAGTATAGGGCTTTGCTTTCAATTGCATCCTCAGAAAGACAGACAGCACATTTATATTATAGATTTTTTTTAAATTTATTTGTTTGTGATGCCGTTTTTTCTGCATTAACATTTACACTATCAATACACAGATTGAATTCTATTAAAATATTTCATCTGATAGTTCCCAAAAATGTCCCCTATATTTTTTGATTTTTGTTTTTACTGTGATTTCTGAATTCATCAAATTCCATCTTAAAATGTTCTATGCTTCTTCTGTTCTTAATCTAGCAAATTGGTCGAAAAATATATCACTCTATTAGTAAATAAAAATCAATTTGTTAATAGAGCTATTTTTTTTAATCTGCCTTTACAATAACCTTCCAGATCAAAGATTGATGGTTTTGGAGATAGACTTCCGTAAGCACGGCAGCAATGGAGAACAGATGAAGGATACAACCGTGGAATTTCCACGGGTCCCGCTAGTATTTCGATATTACCATACTTTAAGTTACATTAAATGTGAAACAAATTGACACATGAGGTACAAATGTTTGAATGAACAACATCTTCATCTAAAATGTTTTATGATGGGTCATTTTTCAGAAATACTTTTAAGCACGGCAGCAATAGACAAAAGATGAAGTATACAACTGTGGAATTTCCACGGGTCCCGCTAGTATTATCATCATCATCATCATCATCATCATCAAACTCATTTCAGTGGCAGTGATGATACATTCTTTATAAATTTGGGCAGTTTATCGCACTGACAATGAGATTAAAACGCCAATTTCAAATCCAAACTCAAAGAACTTTAGTCTTCTAATATACTGAGCATGTCTACGCGATCGACAAACTAATTTGCCTATTACTCTGCAAAAGGACATCTCATTAATTCACTATTCGTTCTTATTGTTTTCTAATTCAATTTAATTTAATTATTACTAATAGTTCTATTTACGCATATTTTTTTATATATATATCGGAGATAATTAGCATTTGGGGTGGAAAGAGTATTTCTGCTTTTTTCCATACAAATGTTTGAATGAACAACATATTCACCTAAAATGTTTTATGATGGGTTATTTTTCAGGGAGTTTCTGAATGAATTAATAAAGCTTACACTCTTACGGGGAAACATTCACCCAACCATAAAACAAATATTTAAACGGGTTCACGGAATGAATAAAATTTGAATATAGAAGTTCCACCGTAATATGATTTATATTATTTCGTATGTGAAAAAATTCAGCCGATATTCAAACAAACAGATGCGAATGACTTCATGAATCAAATTATGTTTGAACGTCGAGGTTCCACTGTTCAAATGATAAAAAGATGAGCAGATCAACTGTTCAAATGGAAAAATATGAGCATGAAATGCAGATCAACGTGTGAAGATCAAGACATCATCTGATCTTGCAACATTTAGAAAATGATATTGGCTCATCGTCATGTAAATATAATTTAGGATTTACAGGGATTTTCTTCTTGGCTGGATGATTCTCGAGTTTTTCCATCGGAAGAGTCTTGGCTGAAAAATAAGGGAAATGAAAATCAATACAAATAATAATAATAAAAATAATAATAATAATAACGCTAATAGCTACATTGGTTTAACTACCACTACACTTTCCTGTCAACTCGCCATGCACCTTGTAAACTCTAGCTAAATTTACCAGCATTTACAAAAACATAACTGCCCCTTCTTAAGAAAGATTTTAGTTAATAATACGAAAATAATACATACTGAAACCAACTTTTAAAGAATTTTAAAAACTCAAAGCTATCTTTATTAAAATGCAGCAACCTTCAATAACTAACATTATGTACGAAACGAGTAACAACATTTAATAATAATAATAATAATAAAAATAATAATAATAAAAATAAAAATAATAAAAATAAAAACAATAAAAATAACAATAATAAAAATAACAATAATAATGAAAATAATAATAATAATGAAAATAATAATAATAATAATAATAATAAAAATAATAATAATAATTTAACACTTTGACATACAGACAAAAATCGGAGTCAATATTTGAAAACGAAACATAAGTCCTATGGGATATCGAAATACAAACGGACAAATACATCCAAGCAAGAAAACCGGACATAATGATAGTTGATAAGAAAGAGGAAACTTGCCAAATTTTAGATTTCGACATCCCAACATTCACAGATTGAAACTGAATGAGACCGAAAACAATTTAAATATATGGAGATTGCAAGAGAGCTGAATTAAATATGAAACATGAAGAAAACTATCGTAATACGGATAATTTTAATAGCTCTGAAAACAAAATGGAAAAAAATTAGAAGTTGAAATCAAAAGAAGGATTTATCAAAGTTTATTAAAATTATGTAACTTTCTGAGTAAAAAAAACATCTTTTTAATTAACACCCCCCCCCCCTCCCAATTAATTGCAGCCTGGAGGGCGGGTAGGTTTTGCTAGTTATAAATAATAGTTAGTGGGATTAGAAATTAATAAATATTCTTAGCATATAGATTTAGGATATTTTTATGGTTTTATGTTTTTGTGGGTTCTGTATATATATTTAGTCCTTTCCAAGTTTATGGTAAATGGATAATCTAATAAAAAAAGGTTTTAAAATATTAAATTCTGAGGATTAATTGGGCATTTACAAAGTTTTATATGTATATAAAATTTTGATTAATTATATAGTAAATCAGAATATTAACAGCAACGGTAAAACAGTCAAAATATTAAGAAAAATCCGATTAAATAAGATTTTAAAAAAATGTTTTTGCATAAATACAATAGTAGCCATTTTTGTACTATTTCTCCTGGTTTCGGTATTTTTTAGATGAGGATTGATAATTTGTATTATCTTAATTATTCAAACTACTATTCTCATCTCGGATGTTATTCTCACAACGTGCGTCTTGTCAAACTCGTAAATTTGTACGGAATTTCAAACGGAACCCTTTATCTAATCCACGCTCTCGTTCCGTCAGCCATGAGAGAGTAGAAGTCTTAAGTAATACGTAATTGTATTCTTAGTATCGCCCACACTGCGGATTGAACCTTCAACCTCTAGAAGACAGTCACGTAGATTAAATAAAGGTTTCATTTGCCATGAGACCATCCTCCCAGGCATTACCTCATCCTTTTTTTTGGAAGAAGTAGTGTAGTATCTGTTCTGTTGTCATTATACCATCCTCCCAGTAATTACCTCCTCCTTTTTTTTGGGGGGGGGGGGTGAAGGGTAGTATAATATCTGTTCTGTTGTCATAATACCATCCTCCCAGGCATTACCTCCTCCTTTGGCAGGGTAGTGTAGTATCTGTTCCGCTGTCATGATACCATCCTCCCAGGCATTAGTACCTCCTTTGGGGTGGCAGTATAGTATATGTTCGTTTTTCACGTATACTAGCAAATATTTGTGCTATTTTAAATAATGAAAACATTTCGTTTTTTTACTTGATGTTGAAATGGGATTATGTATTTTTTTTTTCTCATTGTTTCTAACAAAATGCTATAAATAGGAAAGCAAGTAAAGCCATTCCCAAGATACAAACCCAGTCTTGTAAAAAGTTTATCCACGTTGGTTCCTGTTTTTGCAGAAACTTCTTCAAAAATGGCACCATTCGTTTTGGCAAATTCCTGTGCTACCTGAAAATAAAGATTTTCAAATATTATTACGATTCTTAAAAGGGAAATATATGATTGCATTATTAAGGACTAGCATGGCTACTTGGCGTTGCTCGGGGGATGCGGTATGAACAACAAAATATAAGAGTTAAAAAGTGTGTGTAGCATTTTTCTTTTAAAACTTCTCTCTCTCTCTCTACCTTTCTTTCTTTATCCTCCTCTCTCTCTTCTATCTATCTATCTATGTCTCTTTATCCCCTCTCCGTTCTCTATCCCCCACTCTCTCTCACTTTCTCTGGCAACTGAAATAAATCGTTGACGAATTACTACATAATAACATTAAATAAATCGAACTACATCATAACATGAAATAAATCGAACTACATCATAACATGAAATAAATCGAACTACATAATAGCATTAAATAAATCGAACTACATCATAACATGAAATAAATCGTTGACGAATTACTACATCATAACATTAAATAAATCGAACTACATAACAGTAAATACATCGAACTACATAATAACAGTAAATACATCGAACTACATAATAACATTAAATAAATCGAACTACATAATAACATTAAATAAATCGAACTACATAATAACATTAAATAAATCGCTCTAAATTTCAACTCCACCCCTGACTAATTCTGTTCCTGTAGACCTCTAAAAGAGTGAATATAAAAAAATATGCTTATATTCTTTACGAAGTAATAGTAAAATAAAATATATCAACTTTGTGGGTTTGTCTTGTGTAGTTTTTGACTTTTATCTGGACACAAAAGCACACAAACAATTTTCCTTTATATAATGGATGCTGCAAATGTCTAGTATCTTTATTAGTTCAAACTTGCAGGTTGCCACTCATTTAGTAAAAAAACCGGAAGTTGTTGAACAGACAATTGACCTTCATTTTGTTGAACACATTTGCCTTTCACCTTTTATTAGTGGTTGGTTTCTGATTAAACCGCTCATTACAACATCAAATTAACACGAAGTGAAAAAAGAAATTAGCCTAGCTGACATATAATATAACACATCAGAGTATTAACTGTTTCAAGTTAGGTTATCATGGTCTAATAATTAATTGCTACATTTTTATCTTCTGCTAGCCCTTTTCACTAGTTTGTCCGATTTCACATGTAATCAGTGATGACGGCTGAATTTCAGGATAATGTATTTTTCTACATTCAATCTTAGGCATATCTTTAAAATTTTCTTACATCTTACATAACAATGGCAAAGACACAATGATAGCAGGTTCTTCTTATCATTATATTCGGTTTAATGTCTGTCTACATGCTGGCATGTGTTAGACAACTTTAAAAAACTGACTTCCAACAGTCAATTCTTATCACCTCCTTCCATGTTTTCCTTGGCCTTCCCTTGCAAACTGACCCTGCTACCTTAACTGTTCTACATCTACTAATTCAAGAACTTTCATTCATTCTTTTAACGTGGCCATACCATCGAGGTATCCTATTATGTACACGTCTCCCTATACTGTCCAGATTTAATCTTCCTCTGAGGTCATCAGATCTAAGCCTGTCTTTAAGACTCATATTAAACATTCATCGTATAATTTCTCATATCGTTTCTCTTTATGCAACGCATGTCCTCAACCCTCACTGGCCAGGTTTCACTTCCATACATCGTCACACTGTGCACACATACAGAATACATGTGTGATAGACTCTTCCCTTGGTCGACAGTGGTAACCCTAACCCGACAATGTAACACTCTGCTAAACGAGGGAAAAGTCTATCAGGTATGTGTATGCAGTGTGATGCATGGACGTGAAACCTGGCCAGTGAGGGTTGAGGACATGCGTTGCATAGAGAGTCTCGGTAAACTGTTATCGCTCATCTCTGATTTGATGAAAGACATCATAATTTTGTGATGTCATCCACTGTGAATGGTTATCCCTCATCTGTTTTAATGGATGATGTCATCCTAGTGTGCACAGGGACAAACAAGATACACAGAGTTTAAGTAGTATATTAGAACCCCTAGTAGACGACCCTGACCCAAAGGGTCATGGATAGTCTAGATAAAGGATCTCTTTACCTCTACCTCTCTGGTTTGAAGAATGACGTCATCATTTTATGACGTCATCATTTTTTTGATCTCATCCACTAGTTATCCCTAATCTGTTTTGATTGATGAAGTCATCTAGTGTGCATGGTGACAAAAAAAAAACAAGATAACAAGATCCACAGAGTTACTTGCTTCCCCACGAGGGCAGAGTTAGACACAAGGTCGGTTTTTAATGTGGAGAAAATCCAGCTCCCCCCCAAAAAATAGGGGCAGTCTGGATGTGGACAATTGTCAAAATCTAGAAGTATTTCGCCTTCACTGACTGAGGACAGATGAAGCGTAATGTGAGAACAGATACTACACTTTGCTCTCCCATCAATTTAGATACATAAATGATGTGCAAGAGTCCTAGTTACAAGATTAGGAGATGACTGGTATTGATGAGGTTAGTATTGATGCGTTGCATGGTATTGATGAGGTTGGTATTGATGCGTTGCATGGTATTGATGAGGTTGGTATTGATGCGTTGCATGGTATTGATGAGGTTGGTATGGATGCGTTGCATGGTATTGATGAGGTTGGTATTGATGCGTTGCATGGTATTGATGAGGTTAGTATGGATGTGTTGCAGGGTATTGATGAGGTTGGTATGGATGTGTTGCATGGTATTGATGAGGTTGGTATGGATGCGTTGCATGGTATTGATGAGGTTGGTATTGATGCGTTGCATGATATTGACGAGGTTGGTATGGATGTGTTGCATGGTATTGACGAGGTTGGTATTGATGTGTTGCATGGTATTGATGAGGTTGGTATTGATGTGTTGCATGGTATTGATGAGGTTGGTATTGATGTGTTGCATGGTATTGATGAGGTTGGTATTGATGTGTTGCATGGTATTGATGAGGTTGGTATTGATGTGTTGCATGGTATTGATGAGGTTGGTATTGATGCGTTGCATGGTATTGATGAGGTTGGTATTGATGCGTTGCATGGTATTGATGAGGTTGGTATGGATGTGTTGCATGGTATTGATGAGGTTGGTATGGATGTGTTGCATGGTATTGATGAGGTTGGTATGGATGCGTTGCATGGTATTGATGAGGTTGGTATTGATGCGTTGCATGGTATTGACGAGGTTGGTATGGATGTGTTGCATGATATTGACGAGGTTGGTATGGATGTGTTGCATGGTATTGATGAGGTTGGTATTGATGTGTTGCATGGTATTGATGAGGTTGGTATTGATGTGTTGCATGGTATTGATGAGGTTGGTATTGATGTGTTGCATGGTATTGATGAGGTTGGTATTGATGTGTTGCATGGTATTGATGAGGTTGGTATTGATGCGTTGCATGGTATTGATGAGGTTGGTATTGATGCGTTGCATGGTATTGATGAGGTTAGTATGGATGTGTTGCATGGTATTGATGAGGTTGGTATGGATGTGTTGCATGGTATTGATGAGGTTGGTATTGATGCGTTGCATGATATTGACGAGGTTGGTATTGATGCGTTGCATGATATTGACGAGGTTGGTATGGATGTGTTGCATGGTATTGATGAGGTTGGTATTGATGTGTTGCATGGTATTGATGAGGTTGGTATTGATGTGTTGCATGGTATTGATGAGGTTGGTATTGATGTGTTGCATGGTATTGATGAGGTTGGTATTGATGTGTTGCATGGTATTGATGAGGTTGGTATTGATGTGTTGCATGGTATTGATGAGGTTGGTATTGATGTGTTGCATGGTATTGATGAGGTTGGTATTGATGTGTTGCATGGTATTGATGAGGTATGTATTGATGTGTTGCATGGTATTGATGAGGTTGGTATGGATGTGTTGCATGGTATTGATGAGGTTGGTATTGATGTGTTGCATGGTATTGATGAGGTTGGTATTGATGTGTTGCATGGTATTGATGAGGTTAGTATGGATATGTTGCATGGTATTGATGAGGTTGGTATGGATATGTTGCATGGTATTGATGAGGTTGGTATGGATATGTTGCATGGTATTGATGAGGTTGGTATGGATATGTTGCATGGTATTGATGAGGTTGGTATGGATATGTTGCATGGTATATATGAGGTTGGTATGGATATGTTGCATGGTATTGATGAGGTTGGTATGGATATGTTGCATGGTATTGATGAGGTTGGTATGGATATGTTGCATGGTATTGATGAGGTTGGTATGGATATGTTGCATGGTATTGATGAGGTTGGTATGGATATGTTGCATGGTATTAATGAGGTTGGTATTGATGTGTTGCATGGTATTAATGAGGTTGGTATTGACACGTTGCATGGTATTAATGAGGTTGGTATTGATGTGTTGCATGGTATTAATGAGGTTGGTATTGATGCATTGCATGGTATTGATGCATTGCATGGTATTGATGCGTTGCATGGTATTGATGCGTTGCATGGTATTGATGAGGTTGGAGGCACCCTGCTTTGAATTTGTAATGCCTTCTCAACAACTGGCACGCCATTTTCTTCAATCCTGATTTGATAGCAAACAGCTTCAAAGAAGAGATCAACCTGACCCTTAAAGGTGGCGATGTTTTTCACACCAAGTCGAGGATACGTCCTCGACAATTAGTCCGACACAGTCTGGGCCATTTGAGTTAGGTTGTCTTTTTTTCTGTCGGGCTGAGGTATGGTTCCGTACAATTCTAGGAAGTCCACCTTCCCAGGCTTTACCTTCTCTCTTTGAGAAAAGGGGGTTAGTTTACTGCTAATCGCCTGAGGCGTCCTCTACCGGGGAATGCCGACGAGGCTGCTTTGGCATTTTTTGTAGGCCAGAGTGCTTGGACACTGGCTTTCCAATCCCCACCTTCCGACCTTGTGTCACATCTTCCTGCTGCAGGGGAGGAGGGGGGGATGAGGTAAATACCAGCTTGTCTTTATACCTGAACCCCCCCCCCCCCCGCCATTCCGCATTCCCATCCTTTTCAAGTTGGCTGCACATGAGGACTTTAGGCATTCTATTGTACCTCCGTCTAATGACATGGCCAGCTCATTGTAATTGCTATCACATGAGAAACGACTCAATGTCTCCAATTATAAACTTAGTCTGACTGGTTTGCAATTTTACATTTGAGTGCGTAATCACTGAGTATACAATAGCGATGGGACGATTCCGATATCCTCCCCCCCCCCTCATCCCCACACCGATTCCGATACAATTACTGACTTTGATTCGGATTCTTTTTAAATTTCTAAATATATAGTTATGGAGCTATTGTTTTAAATTTCATTTTCGGATTACCTAAAAAATCCTGTGTAATGTGTGCATATATTTTCTCAAAAGTAAAACAACTGGGAGGGGGCGTACATTACACGAATAGATCTTTATAATTTTTTTTTTTTCAAATGTTTTCCTCTTAATTGATTGAAAATAGTGATTTTATAAACTCATTGTGAAATGTTCATCTTTATTATTCGTGTGGCATTGTTTCTATTTAACTCTTATCTTTCTCAAAGAACGTATTGATTCTTCCTTTTTTAATTTCCTTGACTTTAAGGTTCAATCTTTGAAACCTTCCATGAAGATTTCTCTAGCTAGATTGACCATGACCTCATTGACCCTAAAAGTGGCATCCGTAAGTCACTGATTTTTTTTTTTTTAAATACTAATGAGTCACCACTTACCAAGGCCAAAAACAACTCGAGAATAAGGGTTAATGAGATTGTCAGTTGGATGCTGAACTGTACTATGAGATGAGCAAAAAAAGAACAAAATTTGATTGCTTCACAGGAAAGCTCGACAAGCATTTGTTGACATTGGACTAGAAGGCGACCTTGTTGTAGTCTGCAGGGAAGCAGTCCCACAGCAATGTGTTTCACAGATGGGAAGTTCTTGAAAATAAATTTTGGTCATGGAAATACTGTTTGGTTTTAGGTATACAGAGGAAGAAAGGAATGTTTTGTGCAGTAAGAGGCGAGTTCTTGCCGTGAATGTTTTATGGGAGGGTAGGGGGGAAGGATCAGAGATTAGAATTCAGGCGAGCATCTACCATGGAAATAGCGATAGAGTAGAGAGAGACTAGCAACTGTAAAGAGGCTGTAAGGAAGAGAAGAGATTTTTGAGATTCTTCTTCTTCTTTGCGTGTCTTTGAAATGTGGTGTGGTCATGCGATAGTTTCCCACTTTTTTACGCAGTCCTTTGCATTATTGTTGTACCCTGAAAGATCTTTCAAGCTTCGCCGGTTAGGCAGGAGAGACCAGACAAGGCAGTGTTGCCTCGTATGGTCCTCCTCTCCGCATTCGCAGATGGTTAGGTCAGTTTTGTAGCCCCATTTACTCATAGCAACTTTTGATCGCCCTATTCCAGTTCTCAGGCGGTTGAGCGTTTTCCACTGGATCCAGAGTGCTTCTGAACCGGGAGGGAGGGCCTTGGAAGGGAAGATTCTCATGTCAGTACGAGGAGGAGGGCTATTCTCTAGCCGTCTGGTCCACAGCTATAGTCTGGTCTTTTCCTGAGATGTTGTTAGAGGTTCGACATGGCTGGAGAAGCTTCTCCTTGACTTCATGAAGGAGATGGCGTTCATCACTGATAGCCTTTGAGATAAGGATCGATAATTTGTATAATTTTGATTATTTGGACTACTACTATCGACTTGGTTGTCATATTCACAACGTTTCAGCTGATGTAACCTCTAACCGTCTTCAGGTGTATATTTTCGGACCTTGAAAAGAGGCTGTATGGAGGAGAATCCGTTAGATTTCAAAACATAAGAACTCACCTGAGAATCAACACCTTTCATGTGAATCAGATCTATCTTGTTCGCTACAAGAGCAATTTGAATGTCAGGTGGAGCGTATTTGTGAACATATTGCAACCAAGACGGAATGGCTTCAAAACTTTTCTGAAAAAACAAAACAGAAAAAAGAGGTCAGTTCTCAAACGAAGACAACGATGGGGATGCTTTTATTTCTTCTCTATAGACTTGACTGAGGGAGTAAATATGAGATCAAAATTTCAGACAAAATCTGAAAATGGTTAAGGAGAAGTGAACAAACAGAACAACATTCAGTGAAAATAAGGACACAAACGCATCATTCAAGTTGGACCAAAAGCACCCTGTTAAATAAGCTTTTGTTTCATATTATTCAACATCAACTTCGTGACTCAAATCTCAATCACAGATTTCTCCAAAAATCACATTCTTTTATTGATTGTGCTTTTCGCCTTACTGACGCCATGGACAAGGAATGCTTTTGCTTTGTCATTTCTTTTCAAAATATTTCTTTTTTTTTTTTTTGACCTCAAATCTATCTGCAGATTCCACATTCAAGTCTAATAAAGTTACACTGTAATTAATTCAATTAAACTTCACAAAAATATAAGTTAAAAAAGGGGAAGGACGATCCGAGCACTTTACAGTCAAGTCTATGTGAAACTGATTAAGGAAAAGTGAACAAACAGAATAACATTCAGTGAAAAACAGGACACAAACACATCATTCAAGTTGGACCACAATATTACGGTCGAAGGATCTCGACCATATTCATTTGGTGATATGGTTTATTAAATGAATATGGTCTGAATCCTTTGACCGGAATATATTGGCCCAACTTTAATGATGTGTTTGTGTCCTTATTTTCATAAAAGGGGACTGGCAATACACCCCCCCACACCAGGAGGAAGAGGGAATACCTGGGAGGATGGTTTCCTAGAACCAAATCGAACCTCCTTCAGAGAAGAAAAGATTTGTTAAGAGACAAGTTCCCTAGGTTGCCAGAATAATGCCACAAATAGTATGAAATAAAAAAAAGTTAATGCGCAAAGTGTTAAATTTTTTTTAATAAAAAGATGAAATCCAAAATTTGTCTTTCTGTTCGCTATACCTTCCTCTCTCTGGCACAGTCTGATTTACACAAATAAATAAATAAAAGATGAAGCTATTTCAATGAATTTGATTCTCAATGGCGCTATACTTTTCCTGCTTTTATCTGCTGATATTATAAGGGGAAGACACTTTAGAAAAGACGGCTTTAATAAGCATAGCAAATGACATTCTCCTGAATTACCTACTAGACACCATTTGTTTACCTCTTGGCCTTTTGGCTAAGATCAAAGTGTAGTATCTGTTCCGATGGATACTGCACCCCATAGACTGGTATTGTCTTGACCTTCGGGGCTTGATTTACGCCGGTCTATGGGTCTGTCCTGTGCAGTTCTAGGAGGTCCACCCTCCCAGGCTTTGTCTCCCCTCTTTGGGGAGGAGTAAGTTTAATGCCGACGGGGCTGCCCCGGCAATTTTTAAACCCTACTTTCCCGACCCGACCTTGGGTCACATCTTACTTGTGGGAGTAAGATAAAAACTGGCCTTGTGCCTAACTCCTGGAGAGGAGTAAATCAATACTAGACACCATCCTTGAGTGTCTTTTGTGTCTCTGTTCAAGGATTTGTCAAGACAACCTGATATGAGGATACTTCACCCTACAAGTAAACCCTGACCAAATATTCAAAATAACATAGTATTCAAAGCCGAAACAAGATCCCCTCGACACGGCTATACAATGGCTCATACGAGGAATGGTGCATTTTCTCCTAGTGATACTACCCAAGTAATAGCACTTAGCTGGATACTCCACCAGACCAGATGAATTCTTGTCCTGGAATCCAGTAAGACCAAGAGACCACAAGAAAGATATACTATAATATAGTTAACTGGTCAATTGGGGAGAAGAAAATTAATGTTCTTCACTTCTTTACTAACTCAACGTTTGAGAGGTAAAAGAGAACTTTGAGCACTCGGATATCTATGTATCTCATATAGAATTCAAGTGTTAGCCTCAGGAATGGGGCCCCCTTGATTTTTGAGACTTTACACTGAAGTAAAATTTTTAAAAAGGGATACTTAATAAAAATGGACGTGATAATGCCAACACGAACATGGAAAAAAAAATGAAACCATACAGGTTTAATATTCTGAGTTGCTTCTCTTACTTAACAGTCAGAGTTGCTTCCCTTGACATAGTGAAAATTTAGAGACTATTGAACATGCGCTTTGAGACTACGGAAATAATAAACAAAGTCCGGTGAAAACTAATCAGTTTTAACTCCGGCGTTGATTGAAACCACACGCATATCTCTTATTCTTTGTTTTTTCTTTCCTTTTTCTTTTCGTTTCAGACTCGTGAGTTGAGCCGACGACATTACAACAACCTGACTTTTATTTTTGTTTGTTTGTTTGTTTTGTTTTACGGCATATCAACCTTTTCCAGGTCATGTAATGCCGAATCAAGCAGTATTTTTTTTTAAATACTTTGCAAAGTAAAGAAAATTCTTTAGACAAAAAAAAAATATATAGTATTTTGAAAACATTCGTTAAACGTGTTTCCTTTTTTAATGGCATATCATCCTTTCTCAGTTCATTTAATGCCAAATCAAGCTGGATTTATATGTCTCTAGGTAATTATATCTTTTTATATAGATCAACAGCTTTTAAGAAGTTCAGTATTGTCTCTATTTTTCTTAAACAGTTCCTTCATTGTACCTGCTCTGTAGAAAGTTTCTCTTTTAGGGGCCAGATCAATGCATTCAATAAGAATATGCTTGATGGTGTAGGTAGTCTGGCATGCAAAGCATATTGGTTGCTCTTTGTCTTCAAGTAAGTAGGAATGTGTAATCCTTGTGTGCCCTATGCGAAGTCTGGATAACACTACTTCTTCCTTTCAGCTTTTTCGTGAGCTTTTTTTCCATTCTCCTATTGTAGCTTTGATCGCTAGGAGTTTGTTGTGTGTATTGTTTTATTGTCGCTTCCGATTTTTATGATGTTAACCTTTAATAAAGCTACCCTAAAGAATTCACGGACACATTTTCTTATAGGTTAATAATATTAGTACTGTAGTAATATTCTCTATTGTTTATAATGGACTCTTCCAATCTTTTTATTCTTTCCTTTTTTTATTACTTTCGAAACTTAATACACACAGAGAGGGGGGGGGTAGATAGCGTATAGGATAAGAACAAGGGTTGAATAACATACAGTGAGAGAGGGTGAAAGTGACAGATAGAAAGCTAGTAAGCGATGGGTCACTTGATGAGTTAATTGCAAATTACAGCTATTTAAAGCAATTAATACGGAAGTTTTTTTTTCCAAAAATAACTCAATCCCAAAACTGAGGAATATTCTAGCATGCATTTTGTGTGATTAAAAGATATAGGAAAAAAGCCTTAAGGAAACAAACGTTGATTAACTCGGCTTCAGTGATGTAATGTTGAGCTAGCCCAATCAAAGGGCGATAACCTGTCCCGAGACCGGAAAAAAGAACACCGGTGGATAACAAACAGTGAACAATAAATAGAAGCCTACCGCCAACCAAGCAGCTCGCTTAATTTATTTATTTATTTGTTTGTTATGCCTCCTTGGGCATCTCCCCTTTAACTATCTTCTCAATTCAACTGTTAAAAAAAAAAAAAATTTTAATTTAAAAAAAAAAAAAAAAAAAATCAAACTCTTAGTACAGTATCGATATCCAGATCAAATTCTGCTAAATATTTCATTTGATAACTCCCAAAAGTGCCCCCTCAATTTCTCCCTCCTACCACTTTCTCTGAATTCATCCAACCTCATCTTAAACTGATCAACGTTATTGTTGTTCTTAATCCGATCTGGCAACTTATTCCAAAAACATTTTACTCTGTGAACAAAAAAACTTAACTGGTTAACAGATCTAGTTTTTGAAAACTGCCTTGACAATAACCTTCCAGATCTAGGAGAAATACTAAAAAAATGCCCACCATAGTTAGAAAAGCCATTAATTATCTTGAAAGTCTCAATCATATCACCTCTCATTTTTCTCTCCAGCAAAGTAGTCAATCCCAATTTGTCCAATCTCTCCCTGTAACTGCACTCCTTTACTTATTAGTGTTGTCACTTATTAGTTTTGTCACCCTTCTTTGTACGCCTTCCAATTTCAATATTACATTCTAATTTCCATATCTAGTTGCTGGAGCCCAGGCCTGGGTGCAGTATTCTATATGATCGGCTAACATCGATGATCAAAGCAAAACATCCTTGCGTACAAAGACCGAGAATAACGAATACCACAAGTATAATGATGGATAAGTAAGAATGGGTGTATTACTTACCATATCAGTGATGTCATATACCAAGAGAGCAAATTTAGCATCTCTTAAATACATCGGTACCAGGCTTTTAAATCTCTCTTGACCAGCAGTGTCCCAGATTTGAAATATAATACGTCGTCGGCCATAATTCATCGCCCGAAATACAAAGACTGCTGAAAACAAAAACAAAAAAAAAAACAAGAAAATGATGAAAATTATTTGGTTAGAAAATTATTTTCTTTTTTTTTTTTTAAATTAAAAATGAAATGAAAGAAGAGAAAAAGGAAACAAAAATAATTAAATATGGATGATGTATTAGTGTTACATTTTGATTTGCTGAGACGATCACGTGTCAGAGAGCTAATCAGGAGAGATACATATATAGAGAAACTATGCACCACTTTTATATCCCTTTAGGAAGATTAAAATCAAAATATAAAGATACTAAACCGTAAAATGGGGGCTGGTAAAGCAGCTGGACCATCTGGTATAGTTGGTGAGATGCTGAAACCAACCGATGAACTAGGGGCTAGTCTGGTGCATCAACTGTTTGAAACCATCATCAGAGAAGGGCGCATACCTGATGAATGGGAAGACAGCTTCATAGTAAGGCTGTACAAAGGCAAAGGTGGTCCGTTAAACAGAGAGAACTTGCGGACTCAAGCTTATTGATCAGGTCATGAATATCTTGGAAAGTGTTGTTGATCAGCTGATCAGACAACAAGTACAGATTGCTGACATGCAATTTGGTTTCATGCCTGGTAGGAGCACCACAGATGCAATTTTCATCATACGCTAAATCATGGAGAAACATTTAGCAGCAAACAAACCTCTGTACATGGCATTTGTAGAATTGGAAAAAGCTTTTGACCGTTTCAAAAGAATGGTCATCTGGTGGGCTTTGCGAAAGTTGGATGTTACAGAATGGCTGGTTCAAGTGATGATGTCTATGTACACCAATGTACGTAGTCGGATACAAGTCAGTAACAGCTACAGCGACGAATTTGATGTTAAAGTAGGCATCCATCAAGGATCTGTCTTAAGTCCCCTTCTATTCATCATTGTACTCGAGGTTATATCGCTAGAATTTCGTACCAGCTGCCTGTGCAAGCTCCTACATGTCTATGACCTGGCGATCATGGACATTTCACTTCAATCACTCAAGGAACGTCTGAATAGATGGAAGAGTAGCATGGAGAAGAAAGGTTTCAGAGTCAACATGGGTAAAACCAAGGTGATGATCGCTGGTTCCAACCTCAGCTTACTGAGGAAAACAGGAAAACATCTGTGTGTCGTATGTCTAAGAGGAACCGGCAGCAACTCAATCATCTGCACCAAGATGGTTCACAAAAATTGCAGTGGATTAAGGGCTCTCTTAGAACAGATCCTCACTTCAAGTGTTTGCGTTGCGCTGGCGTAGCAAAACCAATAGATGGCAGACCAGAAGTGGATACTGGTGAAGACAAGCTTGAAGTGTAACCTCGAAGACGTGCCGTCATCAGATGGAGGATGTGAACTCGCGGCAGCTACACATTGCAAGTCTGCTTGGAGACAGTTTGGAGAGCGGCTACCAATCCTAACAAACACCTGCCAACAGCTACGAGAGGTCGTGTATACTCCGCATGTGTCAGAAGTGTACTGGTGTATGTCTCCGAAGCTTTGGCTGTCTCTGCCGGCACACTAAAGAAACTGCACTATAACGATAGGCAATGGTCAGATGGATCTGTTTGGTGAGGCCTGAACAAAGCATACCTTTTGAATCTCTGCTCGCACAAGTCAACTTGAAAAGCCTCACGGACATAATACAGAAGAGCAGACTGCATTGGTTGGGGCACGTTGAGCGCAGCAATGGCTGGATTGCTAAAGCCCGACAGTTGAATCTGCTAGCAGAAAAACCACCACTGGCCGACCCAAGTTGTCTTGGGAGGATGTTGTCAAACGTGATAGGAAAGCCATGCGTATGGATTCCGTCAGGCCTCACCAAAGACAAGAAGGGGAGGGAAAGACTTAGATCGAGACTAGACAATCAGGCCCCACCCTCATCAGAGGATTAATTGTAACTTGATTCAACAAAGATGATCATGATGATTATGATCATAGTCATCATGATGACAATGATGATGATTGTATGCAATTCTTTTTTTTTTTGATCAGCTGATGAAAATCTTTGTGACATTGTCAACCCTCCATTGAAATATGATGATTGTTTCAAAATAACGCATTTGCTAACTCTATTTTATTATGTTCAAAATATGCTGTTCACTTATGGAAGTTTTTAAAAATATAACTGGATCCCAAAATGGAGGAATCTTTTAGCATGTATTTTGTGTGATTAAAATATATAGAAATAAAAGCCATACCAAAATCAGCTTTTAATATAATAATAAATATTTAACAAAATGTATATTTTATTTTTTTTAAACTCAATGTCGTCTGCCATTGATTTGCAGATGAAGTAGTTAATAAGGTTCCGGATTGTTCTATACAGACAACTTAAAGGCGTTACAGCACAGCTATGCACATTACTGTATTAGTTAAACCAACCACATTACATCTTCCGGAATCTTATGAGTTTCGTGCCCTGCGTGGATCTATGGCTTCATCTCCATCCTCTGCCCCTCCCTATGGTGTTATGTGTATTCCCCACACTGGGGGATATTAATTTGGCACATCTATATTCAGAGTCCGATACTTCAAGGTGTGTTACCAAAATTTCTGACATTTCAAGTTCTTTCATGTTCAACATGTATGCTATCGGCGATGCTATTTTGTTACGATGCTTGTGGTTCATGTAGCAGACATGCTAATAGGGTGCTGGATTATTGTATACAAGCTACTTATATTGTTGGATAATGGCGCTGTGGGGCCGGACGCATTTTGAAGTGGACGTATGTGGGGAGATCGTTTGGTTTGGTTTGGCTTGCGCGATTTAGTGCAGGTGGGCCTGTACAGTCGAGTGCAAAATAAACTGGTTCTCACAGTTGGAGCTCACAAACGTTGACAGGGCCACCAAGTTGACAAGACGAAAGTCAAGGTGCACCTGCGCATAGGGGTTCTGTGACGTCACAGGCTTTTGTGTGGGAAACAGAGTTTTGCCAGTCTGGGTTTTGGAAGCGAACCGACCAGACGTATTTCTCTATGTAGTCCAGAATGAAATGGGAATTTATTTCCCTAAGAGAATACAGGCATGAGATTCCTTCTTCCCCCCTCCTCGAATGGCTAAGGACTTAAGCTAGGAATTAACTATGATGTGACAGAATAATTGGGACCGACAGGGATCGGGTACCCTAGTGGCGTGCTAGTATGCATCTTGGTGATGATGCTAGACCCTACGTAGAAACAAGGTGGAGATATAAGACTAGTACATATATTCAACGTGAAATCGACTATCCAAACAAGGCGAGAAAATAGCGTCGAAATGGCTAGAAAAGCCACATCGGTTGTCAAACTTAATTTTCACCACACAAGAGGCACGCTTACCATATGTTGCCAAGAATTTGGGCAAGATCTCTTAATCAACAATAGGCTGATAACATGTCAACACTTGGGAGATCGCAATCCCTTTTTAATGGAGAGAGAAAGAGAGTAATTACTTTTTAAAAGAGAAATCCCATTTATCTGAAGAAGGATATAGAGAAATATGTTTGGGAAAGGGAGGGTGTGACAATACACCTTCTCAGTAAGAGAAAGGACTTTGGGTTAGAACGAAAAAACAGAACACAGAGCAGACTTGGGCGACCACCGAACGAGAAAGATCGTGCGTTCGGCCTCTCGTTTGGATGGCAGAGCACGTTGGCTGAAGTATTCTTCCCATCGTTTTAATTAGACAAGTTAGTTCAACTTATGACTAAATACGATCATAAATGGATACGCACACACGCACGGAGAGATCACGGAATAGAGTAGCGCCAAAGACATTTATTAAAAGATAGATTTTAATTCAACGTTTAAAAACAATTCTTTTATCTTCGTTAATAATTATTTCATACAAAAAGAATTCGCCGAGTTGTTTGCATTATTATTGTTGATTTGTTCTGCTTGAATAAACCTTGTCTTCACAGAGACGAGATCGACAAAGCCATCACTATCATCATCATCATCCCGACCGGAGGAATTTCGACCGAGATATTTTTTTTATTGCCACTACGACGATCGGCCAGAGAGTGTTCACAGTCTGGCAAGATCTCTGTATAGAGAACCAGAGGTGTGAGAACAGAGATAGACACGAGTGGAGTACCATGTTATAAGTGGACTCCGTGACGCAGAAACGTGTGGGGTCATATGTTATATCTGATGCCATGATGCAAGATCAAAGTGGGGTATCTGTTATACTTGGCACCGCGACCAGGATATCAAACACCTGTGCGTGAGTGGCCGACACGATACCCACGGTGTCGAAGAGACGTGTGGGGTCTGGTTTATAATGATAGAGTAGTAATTTGGTTTCTCCCTTAACGTTGGTGAAACATTTCCAGCGGCGACGGTAACTGAAACCTGAATAAAACAGAAATAAAAGTTTAAAAGATTGTTTGCCTGCCTTGAATTGTGGTATGAAGGTATTTGTTGCAGACACAGCAGATGGTGATGTTCACGATAGTAATAAACGAAGAAAGACTCAACCACTAGACGACACCCCTCCACGCGACGAGGAAGAAGAGAAGGTACGAGAAATCAAGGGTATGCAACAATATGCGATAAAACCCAGTTATTCTAATTACCATAAGCCATCCACATTACAGGGTCAATTAAATATCAATGATCCCATGTTACATAGTAAGTGGGTACGTTTGCTAGTATTCATTTAATGATTTTCATTCATGGGCCAAGGCATAAATAAAGTTGATATCTAATGTATGGATAGTGTTAAATAGCAAGTGGGTACATTTGCTAGTATTCATCTCATGATTTTCATTCATAGGCCTATTCATAAATAAAGTTGATATCTAATGTATGGATAGTGTTAAATAGTAAGTGGGTACGTTTGCTAGTATTCATCTGATGATTTTAATTCACAGGCCTATTTTCGACACATACACATGTCGCCGGGTCAGTAAGTGCCTCTGAATGTCATCTCGACCCTGGGTGTGCTGGGAGCAGATGTGACGCTAGCCAAGGGGGGGGGGGGGGGAACGGATACAGTGAGGAGTCGCATGGGAGCATCGAGAGGGGACAGACGGGTAAAATTGGTGTTATTCCAACATAACAAATTCGTAGCCGAGAATGTGCCCCCACTCCCGTCGCTGGCAGATGAAAAGGTCCATCTACAGCAGGAGCGGAGAACCTTTTCAGAGTGAGGGCCAGATGAGACTTTTGGAAGGAGATCGCGGGCCGGAGTGAAAAACAAAATCTTAGAATGACTATATTTTGTTTACATGAATAAATTGTACAAAAATTGCATTGAACACTCTACAAATCTGATATTCTTTCTCAAGAGACTTCTGTATGTGATGTTATAAAAGGCGCCGACGAAGAGCCATTTTGGAATCATACAAAATAATGACAGGGGAAGTAGCAAGTTTTGACACACCTCACATAAGTTCTGTTTTATGCCCTTTCCTCGTCTCTCGTTTCCTCTTTGCCTCTCTCTTTCTCTATTTCTATTTTCATCTCAGGCCAAGGATTTGAAATTAATAGTTAAGGAAAAATGAAATATACATGCATTATCGCTCGCTGATATTTATACATTTTCATCCCACTGTAAATCTTAATTGAACCCTCTTTTACGTCTATGTCACAAAATGATATGAGTTTTACTGGGAGGTCCGCGGCCCAGATTGCAATAATAAAGCATAACAGGGTGGCGGGCCGGATGCTAAGCCTTTGCAGGCCGGATATTGCCCGCGGGCCGGAGGTTGCCTGCCCCTGATCTACAGGGTCAAATAAAGGTCTTCCTTCAAATCTATGCTTCTTCATTCTTTATAGTTGTGAAATAATTAATTACAGGTGTCCTCAGTAATTGGGAGGAAAAACGTGACACGGTTATGATGGTGGAAGCATGCACTAACAAGGTTTGTTTATGAACACACATATTCAAATGATTATGACCTGTAAGGTGTTCGGCCTCCATTAAGAGGGGAGGTATGCTACACCCATAAAGTGGTTGAAATTTTTAAAAGTTATAATGGTGCAAAAAAGAGTATTCGTTCTTCATTTTAATTAAAGTTGGCTGCGATAGAAGGTCTATCTGACCACATGCATGAATTAAATAGATGACAACCGACGACATTGAAGGTTAGTAGAAATACCTTTTATTTTAGGCTGTGCTAAAAAGGAATTAAATACAGCTACTAGTCAATCTTTACAAAAAAGTGTTAAGCATCTTGGTAGATTTTATCATGTCGCTGGCGAGTTGAGAAAGCCAACTACAGACGTCTTGCTAGTATGATTTCAAAACTCCAACCTGCATGGCCATTGTAAGAAATAGTCCAACAAATTCCTGTATTCTTACGTCAAGACCTCTGATTGGCTTGTGGGCTAATCAGTCAGCAATAGACCTGTCTACTTACAACAAAAGAAAATAGTACATCAAAATATGTGACCGCTACAAAGTTTTGGGAACCCTGAGCGAGATTCAGGTGAAGGGTGTCCATGAAAATTTCATCAAGAAAGCATTCCTTACCTCTGACTTACCTCCGACTGTAGGTTTATATTGGTCCTCAAATGTTCCTTTAGTGAATCTCATCGCAAGGGATGACTTTCCCACGGATATGTCTCCGACAGTGACCACCTTAACTTTCTGGATAACGTCTGGAACAACTTTTTCATAACTGGAATCACTGGAGAGTTCTGAGTATACAGGTTCACACATTCTGTAAAAAAAGGGGGAGCGAAGGTATGAAATGTTAAGATAATTTAGTTATCTCACTGTAACGATGTGAACTTGTATGTGTGCGCGTACTGGCCCCAATCGTCCCATGCGTTGTGCCGGTCCAAAGGTTGTTATACGATCTCACTGAGTGCTGCAACAAAGAACTCCCACTCCAAGTAAAAACTATGAGTCCAGTTTATCAACAAGTAACACATTTATTTGTTGGATGTTATAAATGATACTCGTATTCCCAAGTTGAATGGCAGACTTGCAAAATGAGCTTCTTTATCCCGGCGAAATAAGAACAAGTCTAACCTGACACAACAGACCCTCTGTTCCCAAGGACCACTGAAAACCAAATGACTCCCAAAACGTCCAACTCTAACTTACCGGTAGCCCTCAGGAAAACCAATTTTATTCATTCATTTTCCAATACTTGCTCCTGTTTGTATCTGTACCATTTCTCTTCACGTTTAAAATGCAGGTGTTTGCATAGTTCCCAGTGGATTATATTCCAACCCAATAATGTTTGTTTTTATATTCCTTTTGGGTTAGTTTGCTGCATTCACTTATGTGGTTGACTGTTTCGTCTCTTTGCCCATATAGTCTACATTTACGGTTTTTCTAAGTATAATATACCTTTGTAGGGTGACTTCATCACAAGTGGAGATGACAGTATGGACCGGGGGTGACAGGGTGGTGTAGAGACTCCGCTCCAAAACGTCTGTATTCTTTTGGGGGCCAGTTTAGAGCATTTAGTATTATTATTATTATTATTATATTATTGGTGTTTTATTATTTAATATTATTATCATTATTATTATATTATTGGTGTTTTATTATTTAATATTATTATTGTTATTGTTATTATTAGTATATTATTGGTGTTTTATTATTATTTAGTATTATTATTATTAGTAGTATATTATTGGTGTCTTATTATCTATATATTAATACGATAGCGGATGTGTTCGTGTGTCATGCTTCCGGCAAAAGCTCTGCGCATGCGTGCCGCACCTAGATTTTGAAAAACATTCAACTCGCCTAATTTTCGAAACATTTTCAAGTATGTCCCTTTGGCGCAACGGTTAGCGACATAGTATTTTTGACTTTGGCCCGACTGGTTTATAGTTCGATCCCAACCACTCTCTAAGATTTTTTTTCTACATTTCGAGCGGAAGGGGAAGAGAAGTAGGGAGGGGACGACCGGGAAGACACATATTAATACAATAGTGTGTGTGATTTTGTGTGTCATGCTTACATCAAAAGCAACGACCTTCCGAATCTTTGTATGCTACTCATGAATTGGCTTGGCCTTTTGGCTAAGATCAAAGTGTAGTATCTGTTCCGATGGATACTGCACTCCAAAGACTGGTATTGTCTTGGCGTTCGAGGCTTGATTTACGCCGGTCTATGGGTCTGTCCTGTGCAGTTCTAGGAGGTTCACCCTCCCAGGCTTCGCTTCCCCTCTTTGGGGAGCAGTAAGTTTATTGCTTACTGCCTTATAATACGTCTTTGTACAAATTATAAAATATTGAGAACTGTTCTAGTTTTAGCCTTGGTTTGTTAAGAGCGCGAGAGATTGGAGGATACGAAGCAAAAACAAGACAAGCCGGTTAGAAAGGAGATGGCCATCGCTAGAGTCGGTGAAACTTCCACTGTCCATATACGTACATACAATATGTTTACATGCATGTACAGATCTGAACAAGGTAGGCACCTATAATCATGCTGAAACATCGGTTCCCCAAAAGATCACCGAAGTTAAGCAACGTTGCACATTGTCAGTATTTAGATGGGTGACTATTTAGGAATATCAAATGAGTTATGTAAAAACCCGGTCTTAGAGGCCTTGCAAGCTGAGGGCCGTCTGCCAACTTCCAACAACAACGAACACATCCGTCATATGTCGTTCGTTCTGATCTGCGCCGACCAAACACTGGCGGATGATGACAGGTCGTTTATTATTGTATAAATATGTGTGCATATGCATACACGTATATGTATTAATGATGGTCAGTACTGAAAGGGGTACAAATCATAGTACCGCCGGGTCAATGAGGATATGAGCATGCCTGTCTTACGAGGCGAACAGCAAATATACATACATATTTATAACTAATATATATATATATTAGGGTAGGTCGATTTTACACTTTTTTTTAAATATTAAAAAAAGGCACGTTCCGAAAGTTGTATATAGACCTATTAAATACTCATGCAAAAAATTAGATCAAAAACTTCATCGGTTTTTTGAGCGTTTGGTATCAAAGATCGTAGACAAGAATATACTGAAAATTCCTCGTTTTTGCAAGATTTGCTTGAATATTGGTGTGAAAACCAAATAATTTTAGCATTTAAAAGCAGGGAATGTCCTTTTATTTTATAAAAATGATATGAATTAAAGAAATCTTCAAATTGAAAATTTGCCCCCCCCCCTCATTTTCAGTATCTGCTTTTGTAAACTACCTTTTAACGTTATGAATTAAACAGTAATATTTGAATACCTAAAAAAATGATTTTTTCTGTTATTAGTGAAAATATAACAAGCAAAGAAATAAGGAAAAACCTAACACTATTTTAATGAAGCTTAATATAGAGAGTCAAATTGCTCCATATAAGACCCCTTAGACAAAAATGCTGGTCTCAATTTCTGACTCAAAACTTTGGCTGTAATGTGTTGATGCCTTGCTTCAAAACCATATACAGTTTGTGAAGCTTCTGTTATTAACTTAACTGCCCGTTCCACACCCTGAGAATGTGAGGGCAAATCTGGCAAGTCAAGCTTGGTTCCATTCATCAACGATTCTCGAAGTTCAGATTCAGTAAAATCTTCCGTCATTGGTGGTTCAAAAATGCCGCATAATTTTAAATCTATTAATTGTGTCCAATGTGTGGCATTAAAATTAATAGGTAGTATTCTTTTTAATCTTTTTCTGGTTGACTCCTCACTCCTGAAAGAACAAATTAATTAATTGAATTATTAAAAAATTCCAATCTGTACTGCTTTAATAATTATGGTGAAATTAGATAAAATCTTTAAAAATCATTCTATAAATTGGAATAAATAATTGAGTCAGAGATATATGAATAAATATTACTTACCTAATGGCCAAAATTCTTTTTAAAGCTTCTTCTCTTACTTCAATCTCCTCAGATTTAACCATGGAATATAGAAAGTTTTCAGGCAGTAAACAAAATGTATTACCTTGTATATTTCTAAATGTGATATCTTGGATTTCCTGAGGCTTCTCCTTAATCCTCTGGGTCATATTAAAAATGTGCACTTACTGATTGTGGAATTTACTATTTCTTTTAATTTCAAACCAAAAAGTGGCATACACATTTACAATAAAATTTACTACATAGTGTAGTTTTGTTGTGTGCCTTTGTGGGTATGCACCACGAGTCCATAAACACATAAGCCTGATGGCCAAAGTTAACCATCTTGCTTGGTTTAAAGGACCAATTTTCCAGGAGGCATATCTAGAGTCAACCTTACCTCTAGAAATACCTACTGTGTATTCATAAAGGAGTCTTTGGTCAGAACTAAGATCATGTATTTCATCAATTTTGGAAAATGATATTTGGGGTAAATCATATCAATCATTTGAGCATAATTTCCCCAGAGGGCTACTGAATGTTGTAGGGCCCTTTGCGCAACCATCTATGTTTTTAAAAAGGGCTCTGAAAGGTAGTTCATTATGATGCAAAGAGCAACCAATTGTGTGAAGAGTTTTAAAAAGTTTTTTTTCTAAAATTGCAACCATTCCACCATCGCAACTTGTGTTGGTATTAGTGTTGTCAACAAGTATAGCCTTGATACTGTTCTCACTGTGGAATTCATGCAAAACATCCACCACTTGATCTGCATGAACAGCACCTGTTGCACCACTATTCGGAAGAACTCTATGTGTCAGATATTTACTTTCACATGGTGTTTCTTTTGTAAAAGTTAAATGGTGTTCTGGTCCCTTAGTTTTTTTCATAATTCTCTGTCTATTTTCATCCACAATTTCCTTATACATCAATGTGTCCTTATCCATTCTCCCATCAACTCCAATACATATATTTTAGGTGGGGTAAAAACTCCTGGCTGAAATAGTTTTATTTATCTACCTCCAACAAGGTAAGATGTGACACAAGGTCAGGAAAGTGGGATTAGATAACCCTGCGCTATAGAGGTGAGCACTCTGGCCATTAAAAAATTGACTGGCCAGCCCCGTCGGCATTCCCCTGTAGGGGCGCCTCAGACAGTTAGCAATAAACTTACTCCTCCCCAAAGAGGAAAGGCAAAGCCTGGGAGGATGCACCTCCTAGAATTGCACAGGACGGACAAGCCCCAATAGACGGGCGTGAATCCAGACCCAAAGGCCCGGACGATACCGGTTTATTTGGTGGGGTAAAACCCCCTGGCTGAACTAGTTTTTATTTATCTAACTCCCACAAGGTAAGGTGTGACAAAAGGTCGGGAAAGTGGGATTAGATAAGCCAGCGCTCGACAATTCAATATATATGTGTGATAATTAAACAGACAATCAACACGGGAAGTCAAATTCGCCCGATGAATTTTCAACCGGTGAATACCATAAAAAATATCCAATAAATAAAACGCCTATGTAAACAAATAATTATTTATATATAACATTAAATATCATAGTGTTTTATTCCTTTTTAATTTGAATATGTACATTTAATTTCTTAAGAAAAATAATAATAAACTTTAAAATATTTATTATTAAGTAATGTATTACTTTTTTTTGTTAAAACCCGGGTTTAATTTAAGGCGACACATCTGCCGGTGAAATCTCGGCAGTGAGAAAAAATCTCGATTTATTTGATCTTAAAGTTGCAATGCTCAAATAAATACAAAATTTTGAAGAAAAATATTTCTTGTGGTAACTTTTGACATTATTTGGCAACTTTCTTCGAGTGCGATAATTTACAGTTTCAAAATCGACCTCCCCTAATATATATATATATATATAGTCGCATCAAACAAAACCACTCCGTGTTATTTAATAATGTTTGCCCAAATATATATATATATATATATATAAGTATAAATTTTTATTTATACAAACATTATTGGTTACATATGTGCATACATGTTTCGGTTGCACTTTTCCAAGAAAGTCAACCTCATCAGACCAAGATTCTTGGTCTGATGAGGTTGACTTTCTTGGAAAAGTGCAACCGAAACATGTATGCACATATGTAACCAATAATGCTTGTATAAATAAAAATTTATACTTATAAACAGCTCTACTTGGTATTGAGCACTTTTTATAAACACTTGAGTTTCTACGAATTTACATTTACAGAAACTAATACAATACATGTACTATATATATATATATATATATATATATATATATATATATATTCTTTGATGTCTATTAACCTTAAAACTATAAGATATTATAAATGAAACAACAAACCTTTAATCCGAAGCCCTTCGTTGGAAGATTTCCGTTTTGTAAGTCAGAAATATGTATATGTATTTATATATATATATATATATATATATATATATATATATGAATGTATAAAAAATTATGGTCCAGTCCAATTATAAGGATAACAAAGATCAGACAGGTTGGTCCCCTACAATAAGGGAAAACTCGACAACAACTAAAATATGAAAAGGCCTTGCTTCAATAACACTTATGAAATGTCAGATTATTGTGACCCTCCAAGAATCAGGCCAATTACCAGCCGGAAATTCTAGCAAGACTTCCTTTTTTATTCATTTTTAAACCCCTCACCTACACTCCAACAGTACATTTTCAAGAATAAATATATCTACACTTAGACCCATAGCGAATTCAGTAAACAAAGAACATAACCACTTACATCCGGTTGACACAGAGAAAATGCTGTTTCTTTTTTACCTAACCTCATAACTAGTTCAGCTTTTTTTCAACCATTTTTTTTTTATCCAGTGGTAGAGTTAGTATTTACCACCTTCCCACCCCGTGAAGATGTGACACAGGGTCGGAAGGTGGGGATTAAAAAGCCAGCGCCCAAGAGGCAGAGCACTCTGACCTACAAAAAATGCATGAGCAGCCCTGTCGGCATTGCCCAGTAAGGGTACCTCAAGCTCGAAAAGGTAAAGCCTGGTAGGGTGGATCTTCTAAAACTGCACAGAACCATACCTCAGCCCGACAGAAAAAAGGCCACCTAACTGAAATGGCCAGACTGTTGACTTGGTATGAAAAACACAACCACGGGTAAGGTCAGCTTGACTTCCTTGGTAGAGTTGACATTATAATTAAATTCCTGCAGCGCAATTTAATTATAATGATTAAAAGGTGTAAAAACTGTAGAGCGAGAGAAGATTGTTGGGATCGCCATTTTGTAGTGGAGGTGAGATGGCTTGTTGTATGAAAAAAAAAGGGTTAGAGTTAGGGTTATGGCTTGTATGAAAAAAAGGGTTAGGGTTAGGGCTTGTTGTATGAAAAAAAAGGGTTAGGGTTAGGGTTAGATTTTGGGCTTGCCATTTTGTAGATGGGGTTATGAGCTTGTTGTACGAAGGAGAGGATTGTTCAGTAGATATGCATCCTTCTGGTCTTGCTCGATATGAAGAAAACGGGTTACCATCGTTTGGTTATAAGGACAATCTCCTTCTCTACAATTTAAATAAATTTTATTCAAACAGTTTTATCTACACAACAAACATGGCCGGTCGTCCGGAAATAGTTATGAACAGGACGGATATATTATATTTGTTTATATAAAAATGTAAAAATTATGCTCTGCCAGTGTTCGCACTAATATTCATATAAAATCGTAGAATAACGTCAGTAATTTAATTTTTCTTGTAAAAATTATCATTATCATTTCTGATGACCTAAAGAAAAAACAACATTTACCGTTCATTTTTTATTTTGAGTAAAGATTTCTTTCCGAATTTATTTCTGACAGTAGGGGTTGTCTGACTCGCTATTGAAAAAAGCACATGTTTTACTCGCTATCTTTTGTGGAACAGGACGGATATATTATATTTGTTTATATAAAAATGTAAAAATAAATACACCTAGGTCTTTATTATAGAGCAGAGTTTATGTGCTTATGAAACAAATTCATCTAACAACCATTCGTATCCAAAATGCCAGCATCGTTTTGACATAAAATGACCTCATATGGGTTGCCATGCTGTTAAACCTTTAGAAAGAGAGAAAATTTTGGGCTCGCCATTTTGTAGATGGGGTTATGCGATTGTTGTATGAAAGAAAGGACTGTTGCCTAGATATGCATCCTTCTGGCCTTGCTCGATATGAAGAAAATGAGTTACCATCGTTTGGTTATAAGGACAATCTCCTTCTCTACAATTCAAATCAATTTTATTCAAACAGTTTCATCAACACGGTACTGTCGGGGAAACAGAGGGCAGGGAGGGAGTTCCAGACGCCAGCAGCACGAGGAAAGAAGCTATTGGAATAGAAGGCTCTCCGGCATCTGGGGACCTCCACAGTGAATGGATGGGATTTAGCTGATTGTCGAGTTTGTCTAGTGAATTTACGTCGAGGGGGCACCAGAGTATTTATTTACTCCTCTCCAGGAGTTAGGCACAAGGCCAGTGTTATCTTACTCCCACAAGTAAGATGTAACCCAAGGTCGGGTCAGGAAAGTGGGGTTTGAAAAGCCAGCGCCCGAGAGGTGAGCACTCGGGCCATTAAAAATTGCCTGAGCAGCCCCGTCGGCATTCCCCGGTAGGGGCACCTCAGGCAGTAAGTAATAAATATACTCCTCCCCAAAGAGGGGAGGCGAAGCCTGGGAAGGTGGACCTCCTAGAACTGCACAGAACAGACACATAGACCGGCATAAATCAAGCCCCAAACGCTAAACTAATGACTAGCAATGTTTCGCTTGGAGTAATATCAGAGTTATTTCTCTGAGATTTATGCTGCCCAACGTAGAGAATTTGCTCTCCGGTGCGGAAGTTACAAAAGCTCGTCGCATGCATATGTGAAAGCTAGGACAAGATCTTATCCTTTTTCTGGCTGGTCTTTCAAGGTCGTCGGACATGGTCTAGCCGGCTGCTCATCTTTGCATGGCTTTCCTAAATTTTGACGCTGTGTCCATCAGGTGCCTTTTCTGGTAGCATTTGCACGGATTCTTAGTACAACAGCCCAACATAAATGTAAGTAGTATTTACTTATACATTGCTCACGTTTTCTCTATCTAAGACCCTGGCAACATGTGTTTCCTTCTTATTGTATTGGGACTTTAATGTATTCCCTTTTTAGTACTAAGGTAGGAGGGACATAATAAGTAGGAAGAGAGTTCCACAAGCCTGCAGTTTTTGGAAAGAAGCTACTGGAATAGGAAGCCGTATTACAATGAGGTATCAAAATAGTGAATTGATGAAAACCACTAGACCAACGAGCTGAAACAAAGGAAGCAGGGAATATATCACATAATTCTGAAGAACACATGCCATAATAGTATTTATAGAAAAGACTGAGACTAGCAACAGTACGTCTGTAAGAGAGGGTGCAGAGAAGAAGAAAGGGTAGGGTCAATCAAATTGTAGATACGTTTCTGCATCTTATCAAGAACCCTCAAATGGGACAGAGATTCACCAGCCAAAATATGATAACAGTACTCCATACACGGTCTGATGGTAGATTTGTTTCGTTTAATCCCGTTAAGAATCAGCATGTGTTTTTCAATCGTAGGCGTGTCCCTTTTCTTCCTGAGATTCTTGAAAAATAGACTCTGAAGCTTCTTGGTCTTTCTTTCAAATCTTCATTGGAGTTTATACATTACATCCATTGATCTTTCTGCTTCTCGTAAAGTTGGTTCTCTCTATCGCTTCAAACACTTTCTCACACCTGAGGCTATTCTCTATCTCTACAAATCTACTATGAAACCTTGTATGGAGTACTGTTGTCATACTTAAGCTGGTGAATCTGCCCCATTTGAGGGTTCTTAATAAGTTTCAGAAGCATATCTGTAATTAGATTGGCCCCACCCTTTCTTCTTCTCTGAACGCTTTCTCTCACAGACTTGGTGTTGCTAGTTAGTCGATTCTATAAGTACTATTATGGCATATGTTCATCAGAATTGCTTGATCCTGCTTTCTTTGTTCTAGTGTGTTTGACTTGTTGGTCTAAGGTTTTCACCAATTTCTTGTTTTGATACCTTGTTATAATACAGCTTCCTATTCCAGTAGCTTCTTTCAAAGAGCTGCAGGCTTGTGAAATTCCCTTCCTGCTGACTGCTTTCCTCCTATTTACAGCTTTGATCTTTTCAAGACTAAAATCAATAGACATCCCCTGTCTTTGCGATAATCATCTTTCATCTTTTTAGCTCCTTACATCAAGTGGCTTCCATAAAAAAAATCTTGGCACTCACGGCACTAAAAGTAGTCTGATACTAGCATTTTTTCTGGTCTGTCATGCTTAAGTTGATAATAGCATTTTCATCAATCTTGTGGTCCAATTGTGCCATAGAAGTAATTCAGGGTCGTATCCTGGTCACGGCACCAATTGTTGTGGTCACGGCACCCATTGTAGTCTGATGTGAGATGGACTGCATGCATTCCAACTGGTTGCTCCATTCAAACGTTACATGCCCCCACTGTGTTTAAAAGATCCACAGAACTTATGTGCTGACGAAACATAGTCGGGAACTTGAGTAAGTGTTTGGTTTGAATGTTTTATGGCATATCAACCATCCATGGGTTATTTAATGCCGAATAAAGTTGTAAAATATACCCCTTTGCATGGGGGTTGCAATCGCAATCGACGAATTCATGGCCCTACCGACAGGACAGGGGTAAGTATTTGGTTCTATCGGCTACGCAAAATCAAGAAAAAAAATTGCTGCAAAACGATAACAAATAGTTATTGCAACACGGTGTGCGACAAATTTGACAGTGGTTGCTTAACTTCGGACAACTTCATGCTGAAAAGGTAATACAAATTTTTAAATACTTACCCTACCACTAACCCCAAGTCCGATGGGGGGGGGGGCTATATTTATATAGTAAACATGACTATATTTGAAATTATTTTTTCCGAAAAAAAAAAAACAAAAAAACTTCCGATCAGCAATATATTTAATTTGCAATAAATTAAGGGGGGGGGGGGGGATAGCACGAAGTCCGAAAAGTCTATGACTAAACCCTAAAAAGGAAAGGCATTGACGACTTACACTAAAATAACTAACTTTAAGCGAAGTAAGTAAAAACTTATTTTGGTACTGTTATCGATCCCGAACCGGATGTGACGTGCGACTCGGAATCGTTCGGATGGCCTACGCAAACGGCCGAGTGTTGACGAGCCGAAGCAGCGAGCAGCCGATAACTTTGTGACAAATTGGAGATAAGTGCTTTCGAAGACGGATTGGCACTTGTGCAGATGCCGTATACGAGTCGAAATTTATTTTAGAAGAGTTCCAATGGTGTAAGGGGCAGATAACTCTCTTTTTAGTATATTGATAGAACATTTATTGAAGAAAATAGAATTTGGGAAAATTTCAAAACCAACAAAACGAACAGTCCTCTTGTTTGGATTAACAGATTTTTTTATATATAGTTTAAAATATTAAATTATCGCAGAAATTAAAATTTGTGAAAATCAACAGTTTCAAGGCATTCACGTCGATTACGTCCATTTTGGTAGAAGCTAGAAATTATGTACTAAAAAAAAAACAGAGTTGTCTGCCCCTTCTTACACCATTGGAACTCTTCTAAAATAAATTTCGGGTCGCGTACAGCATCTGCACAAGTGCCGACGGATTTTTTGTCAGGAAGTTTTTTTGAAGAAAATAAACCTTCGGCAGGTCTCGTTGACAAGATTCTCTCCTCATATCTCGAATTCTCGTCTCCAGATCTTTTGACAGCCGTTTTGTCAACATGGACGTCAACAAACCTTCAGCAACCACCCGATCTCATACATCAGTCGTCCTGGGACGACATTCAATGTCAATCCATGTTTGTCCGTAGCAGTAACCAGCATAGAGTTGCCTGCCTGAGATCGTCGGCTTCCCCTTACAGCGGCGCTTGGCTCAGTGCCATCCCTTCGGCGACACTTGGAACCCTCTTGAACAATGACACTATCCGGATCACCGTCTCACAACGGCTAGGACTCCGTTTGTGCCACCCATACCGGTGTCGCTGTGGGCAGGTCATTGACGAGTTTGCCCTGCATTCTCTCTCTTGTCGATTTAGTGCCGGCCGCCTGCCTCGCAACTCTGCCCTTAACGACGTAGTCAGGCGAGGTCTCGACTCGGCAGGTTTTGCATCAGTCCTTGAACCAGTCGGCCTGGACAGGGGCGACGGCCGCAGGCCTGACGGGATGACTGTGTTTGCTTTCCGAGACGGAAAGCCGCTTGTCTGGGACGCCACTTGTTCTGACTCCTTTTCACCAGCAAGGATTGCGGAATCCGCGGTGAAGCCTGGCACGGCGGCTCTGCTCGCCGAAACAAGGAAGCGCGGAAAATATAGCTCGCTCACTGACCGTTTCGTCTTCCAACCAATTTCAGTGGAAACGTCGGGTGTGCTTAGCCCCGAGACTGTTAAATGTTTTCAGGACATTGGACGGAGGATTTCAACGTCTAGGCACGAGCCCCGTGAGTCAGCCTGGTTGTTCCAACGTATCTCCCTGGCTATCGTTCGTGGCAACGCTATGTCAGTAACGGCGGCGTCACTTCCGTTCTAATCGTCATCTGTTGACTCTCTTTCTTTCTCTGACAATTGTTTCAAGCAAACACATAATTGATGTTCTGGTATTAGAACCAAATGTCAAAGTTAATTAATGTCAAAGTTAATTTAATAATCTATAATATATATAATAATCTATGATTAACCCAAAATGAATTACGAACAGCTTTGCAGTATCATCGCGAGCAAGTAAGAATAAATAATAAAATTTAAAAAATATGTCGTGATAAAAGTAATTTTGGTACGTTTTTTATTTTTCTTCAAAAAAATTCCTTGTAAATAAAAATACAGTATTCATTTTATAACAGTAATCTCGCTATGTTTTTTTTTTCCTGTTTCTTTCAAAAAAATTCATGTAAATATGTTTAATTTTCTTTGTTTCTTTTAAAAAATTCCTAAACCTAACCCTAACTCTCGGTGGCCACGAAGCAGCACCGTATCAAAAATGTCGTCTGGAACAAATCGGCTCGGCAACTCTCGGGCGTTTGCGTAGAACAGCCGAACGCTTCCGAGTCGAACGTCGGTCCGGGATCGATAAAAGCACCCTTATTTTTTTCAACGGTTTCTTTGTTATTGTTTACTATTTTTTGTTAAATGTAAAAATATTTTTGGTGCTTGTACAGACATGGGTACATATGAAAAACGCTGAAAATCGCAGTTCCAATTAAATTAACTGAAAAACTTCTAATGTATCAAGCAAAAATAAGTGTGTACACCAAAAATTAGCTAAAACTATCCAGTTGAATTGTAATTAAAAAAAAATTTTTTTTAATTCGTGATATTGTTTAATCGGGTTCGGTCATTGCTTCGAGCGAAAAACACGAAATTCAGGGGGAGATAACTCAGTCTGTCATTTACGATGAAATTGATTTTTATTTTTAATTAAAATTCTACTTGGATCATTTTTCCTACTTTTTGGTAGCGGTACTTATTTAAATCTGCTGCGTAAGTATATTACACTGTTTTTTTGTGGTATTGATAATTTAATACGGACGTTTCCCTATACAAGCACCATATTTTTCGCGCTTTAATAATAAAAAGGGTATTCTACAGAATTTGAACCGAACTGTTTTTTTTTGTTTTTTTTTACCTTAAACTAAGTTTTAAGTTCGGCAAAAGTCAATTTGGGAATCTTTTACAATAATCAGCAGAGTCGCGAACGGGGTCCAAAAAAAGAACGAGAAAGGGTTTAAAAACATAAATTTGCAACAAGTAAAGTTGACCTACGCCGAGAATAGACATTTCGGGCATCTTTCAGAATGATCAGTACGCTGAAAACGCTCAAAAAAACAAATATACAACAAATAAAAGTAACTG
>OY744540.1:15959746-15979746 GCA_963556195.1 Sepiola atlantica | reverse complement strand
CATTTTTGTTTAATCCAATGTTGAGGGGGGGGGGATTGAAATCTCAGCGATTAATTAAAGAGGCCTACAGAGCCCCATTAAAATCACCCCACCCCACATTATCTTTGTATAGAAATTCCATTTTCTTTGGCTGAAAAGACAAATGGAAAATGAGCACCACTGAAACACACACATAATTAATGTAACCTGCAGAGCATTACAAATTGTATTCGGATGATCGGGGAGAAATAAAATGACGATTATATGATTATTTTCAATAAGGAAGACTATTCGCTATTTTTTTAATTGACTGCGATTGAGTGACATGAGTCAAATGCCTAGCAGTGGGGTGTGGCGGGATTGATAGGTTGATGTGGTGGATCTGTTTTGAAAAGTAACAAAATATAAATAAACCGAAAAGAAAAATATTGTATCCGAGAGAGGGGGGCATAAAACACCGAATTGTACAATATATTTAAATCGACAGAAGACTCAGGAATGTGCGGAAAATCCATCAACGTTACTTCTACTATTTCGAAAAGTAAAACAAATAAAACTAAACCGAAATAAAATAACATGTATTGGGAGGGGGGGAATTGCCTATTATATGATTATTTATAATAATAAACACTATTCTCTATTTTTAAATGACTGCGATTGAGTCACATGAGCCAAATGCCTGGTGGCGGACGATGGTGGCCGTGAAAAGTGCTGCCCGTTTTATGTTACGATTCACCTTCTGGCGAGCAAATGTATGGGCCGATTAGATATAACTCTTTCTCAAACACTAAATTAGATATTGTTCTTGCATTGCAAAGCATGCTTCACAGAGAAAATGTATATATCCAACAATTTCAGATGGCGATGGAGCATAATGGAGGTGCAACAAAAATTGAGATCCTCTGACATAGATTCAGTTATCAGTGTGGAAATTCCGGATCCAGTGGCATCTTTTACATGATATCATTAGGCACCATATGATTCATGGACCATGTGGAAACATAAACAGGTGTTCACTCTGTCTCAAAGATGGACACTGCAGTAAGAGATATCCCAGACACTTCTTGAGTGAAACTCAATCGGATACAAATGGCTACCCACAATATCGACAACTATCTCCTTTAGCTGGAGGTTTTGAGACGACAGTTACCCTACCTGGCAACATAACAGTTCCTGTAGATAACCGATGCATTGAACCACATAATAAACTGCTTTGTAAGATTTTTGATGCACATATCAATGTTGAATATTGCAACAGCGTGAAATCAATAAAATACATTTGTAAATATGTAAATAAAGGTAGTGATCAAGATACCTTCACAATTGAAAGTAATGCTCATGATGAAGTTAAGAGTACGAAACGGAACGTTACATATCAACCAATGAAGCCATTTGGAGAATACTTAACTTTCACATACATGTATATCATCCCCCAGTTATTCACCTATCAGTTCATCTAGAAAATGGACAGCGGATATACTTTACTGAAAGTACTGCGGCAGATAGTTGCAAATCCAACTTCAACCACTCTAACAGCTTTCTTCAAATTGTGTCAAACAGATTTTTTGGTATGTACACTTTTGTACTCAGAAGTTCCACTTTATTATACCTGGGACACAAAAACTAAGGTCTTCAAGCAACAATTACAGGGTAAGCCAGTTCCAGGCTATCTGTGCGTAAAAAAAAAAAGAAGTTTTGGGCAGGGTATGCACCGTGCATCCAAATCAATTTCACTGCTTCTGTTTGAGACTGCTTCTACACAATGTTAGAGGTACACAGAGCTTTAATGACCTAAAAACGATCAATGGTCAAGTTATGACTACATTCAGGGATGCATGTAGTGCACATGGACTACTTGAAGAAGCTTTTACTGAAGATTTCCTTCTTAGGAAATGCAATCAACAGCCTGAAGTTGATATAACACTTTCAGACGACATCTTCAATATGGCTTTAGTACATATAGAAGCTATGACTTATAGGATGAATGGTAAAACACTGACAAAATTGGGTCTTACCTCACCTAATCGATCTAAATCGAACTAAATAATGAGCAAATTCATATTTTTCGTACTATAGTTAATACTGTAGAAGATCAGCAAGGTGGCCTGATATTCCTTGATGCACCCAGAAGTACAGGAAAGACATTTGTTACCAAGTTAATTCTTGCTAAAGTTAGGTCATAAAGCAAAATAGCTGTGCCAGTGGCATCATCGGGCATTGAAACCACTATTCTTCCTGATGGTAGGACAGCTCACTCCACATTTAAGTTGCCATTATCCTTAACAAAATATGCTGATCCAATTTGTCAAATAGAAAGAGGATCAGATCCAGCTAAAGTTTTACAGAATTGTTCCTTGATCGTATGGGATGAATGTACAATGGCACATAAACAAGCATTCGAGGCTCTAGATATAACATTGCGTGATCTCAAGAAACGTGATGTTGTTATGGGTGGCATAACACTTTTAGTATCAGGTGACTTCCGACAAACGCTTCCTATTGTTCCACGTGGAAGTCCCGCTGACGAGCTAAATGCTTGCATTAAATTGTCATATTTGTGGAAGTACATTAAGACTGTAACGTTATTTACAAACATGCGTGTACATCTCAATAGTGACCCAATGGCTGGTGAGTTTGCCTCCCTACTCCTAAAAATATGTGATGCCAAGCTTGCAACAACCAACAATGGCAAGATTGTTATTACTCCAGGTATTGGCTCAATTGTTTCATCACTCACAGAACTTAGTAGCAAAGTTTATCCAAATATAGCCGAAAACTATGTGCATCGTGAATGGCTAACGGAGAGAGCAATTCTAGCTACTGAAAATGACATGGTACATGTCATCAATCAACAACTGCTTGATGAAATTCCAGGTGATAAACAAACTTTCACTTCTGTGGATTCTACTCTCGATGACGACCAGGCTGTACAATACCCTACAGAATTTTTAAATTCATTAGAATTGCTTGGTATGCCAACACACAAATTAAAGCTGAAAGCTGGATGCCCAATTATTTACTCCGGAATCTTGATGTTCCAAGGCTATGTAATGGAACGAGACTGTGTGTTAAACGCATGAAACCTCATGTGATAGAAGCTGTAATACTAACTGGTGTGGCAAGGAGCAAACTGACATTCCTTCCCAGAATACCCATTATTCCGTCGGATTCTGCAATAGAATTTAAAAGGCTTCAGTTCCCAGTTAAATTGTGTTTTGCCATGACAATTAACAAGTCCCAAGGACAATCATTGGCAGTGGTTGGTCTAAACTTGACTTCACCTTGCTTTAGCCATGGGCAGTTTTATGTAGGATGTTCAAGGGTAGGCTCTCCACAATGTCTATACATATTGGCACCAGAAGGTAAAACATCAATCCTATTTTAATTACTTAAATTACTTCCAGTGAAATGATTTATTTTCTGAATCTATTTATTTAACTTAAAAATTAAAATCAGGCTGTTATATTTCCCCGGGCAACGCCGGGACACGGGTCCTGCTAGTGTTTATATAAAACGGGAACTGAAGTGACAAACGACCAGAAAACTCCATCACACGATAAGCGCCATGACAAATCCAGTGGCGATTTAGTCGTTTCGCAGCCAAAATGGCGGACAATGAACCGTCTGCTAATTTCTGATTTTTTTCTAACCTCATCAAATGCGTAAGTAAACCCAAATAAATTGTTTTAGACTAATTTCCCAACTGTATTTCCTTTGAAATAATTTAAGGAAAATTTGAAATTAGTCCGAAACAATTTATTTGGGTTTACTTACTCATTTCGCTTGGCCTTTTAGCTAAGATCAAAGTGTAGTATCTGTTCCGATGGATACTGCACCCCATAGACTGGTATTGTCTTGGCCTTCGGGGCTTGATTTACGCCGGTCTATGGGTCTGTCCTGTGCAGTTCTAGGAGATCCACCCTCCCAGGTTTCGCCTCCCCTCTTTGGGGAGGAGTAAGTTTATTGCTTACTGCCTGAGGCGCCCCTACCGGGGAATGCCGACGGGGCTGCCCAGGCAATTTTTCAACCCCACTTTCTCGACCCGACGTTGGGTCACATCTTACTTGTGGGAGTAAGATAAAAACCGGCCTTGTGCCTAACTCCTGGAGAGGAGTAAATCAATACTCATTTGTGAATTCGGAAATTAGCAGACGGTTCATTGTCCGCCATTTTGGCTGCGAAACGATTAAATCGCCAATCCAGTCTACCAAAATCTGTATATAATTTCTATAAATATTATGCACAACGGTCGCAAGGAGATGCACATGGGGGGGGGGGGGCATAAAATGATGATGATGATCACAACAATCACAACAACAACAATAACAAGAACATATCAGTCGTGAGACTACAGACCTGACAATGTCTTCTTCTTGGCGGGTCTTTGAAGTGTCATGTGGTCATACGACAGTTTCACACTTTTTTTACGCAGTCCTTTTACATTATTGTTGTACTCTGCAAGATCTTTCAAGCTGCACCGGTTGAGCAGTAGAGGGCATACAAGGCAGTGTTGCATTGTATGGTCGTCCTCTCCACATTCGCAGATGGTTGGGTCAGTTTTGTAGCCCCATCTGGCCATAGCAACTTTTCATCGCCCCATTCCCATTCTCAGGCGGTTGAGTGTTTTCCAATGGAACCAGGGTGTTTTTGAGCCAAGAGAGCGTATTACCATGTCAGTGGAAGGGAGGCTATTCTCGGGTCCTTTGATTCATAGCTGTAGTCTGGTCTCTTTCTTGGATGTTATTAGGAGCTTCACATGGTTGAGAAAGCTTCTTGACTTCACGTCCATGAAGGAAATGACATTCATCGCTGGTAGCCTTTGTGGTCTCTACTCGGCTGGCAACTGCATATCTGCATGGGTAATGCCTTTGAGGAGATACAGGTTATTCAGGTTGGTAGGCTTCAGACAATTATTTTTTTTAAAAGGACTTCATTGACTACAATATGGGCCAAGTAGGGAGTCTTTATAATGAATAGATCAAAGTTATCACCAAAAGTGTGACTTTTACATCTTTCTTGACCTTGACCTTTGACCTAAATATCCCAAAATTAGATCAGTCCTAACTTAGACCATGACCGATATTTTGACCAATGGTCAAGCGATGTGGACGCTAGGCTGTACACAAACAAACAAACAAACAAACTTGACCGAAAACATAGCCTCTGATTTGGAGGAGGTAATAATAATAGGAACAGTCTCCAAAAAACTGGGAAAAAGATTAGGAGAAATTAGAATCAACGGAACGATTGACAGTATACAATGCATGGCACTGATGGCATAGGAAGGCCAAGGAAAACACGAGAGGGAATGATAAGAGTGGATTTGAGAGAAAGAGGGATAAATAAAGACCTGGTCAGAGATAGGTTAGTTTGGAAGTTAATTTCTGAAAGCTGTCCAATACATGCTAGCATGTAAAACAAACGTTATACCGAATATGATTATAAAAGAATCGATGAGAGTTCTTGGGTTAGTAGATGTAGAGCAGTTGAGGTAGCAGGGTCAGTTGGCAGAGTAAGGCCAAGGAAAACACAAGAGGAAGTGATAAGGATCGATTTGAGAGAAAGGGGGATAAATAAAAACCAGCACATGCCAGCATGAAAAACGGACGTTAAACTACTACTACTACTACTACTGATGATGATGATAACGACGGTGGTGGTGATGATGGTGTAGGTGGTGGTGATGATGATGATGATGATGATGATGATGATGATGATGACGGTAGTGTAGGTGGTGATGATGATTGGTGATCAAAGCCATACATGCAGATATCTTTTTAGCTGCTAACACTTCACTCTCTTAGGGACGAGTGGTTATAGCACTTGTCTTTGGGCTGGACGACCCGGGTTCGATCCTACTCACGGCATACGAATTTTCCACCCAGCAGTAAATGGGTACCTGACTAAAACTCAGGGAAGGTTCAAGGCAGCGGAAGGAGAGGGATGGACTCCGCCTTCCATATGCTGTGCCCTAGACACGGTGATTCTTAACAAATCACCGCCGCTACGGCCATGGGCAGTGTGCGATGTCGGCAACGACACTCGTGCGCGTCCAGGCTATGCGACCTTTACCTTTTTTTTACTTCACTCTCATTGCTCTGAGAAAATTCTGAAAGCGAATTCTAACCCATCAAATCTTTTTCAGCTAAGGTTCTGTATTATATCATAAATTTTATTTGGATTATAAGCTTGTGAGTATAGTGCAAAAAAGTCAAAATCGAAGCACTCTCATCCATTCTTTCAATGTGACCAAACCAACAAAGTCTCCTGTTCTGCACACATCACCCTATACTGTCCAGATTTAATCTTCCTAAAGAAAATTCAAGATTCCACTTGATCACAAGTAAAATAATGATTAACTTAAAAATAAATCGACATCAGGTTTACTGCTGGAAATTTTGCCTCCATGCTAGATCTCTCGGCCTGTTATGGTGATGACTCATTAACAAAAACAGTGCATAAAAACTCGGTCATCCTATTTGAATGTTCTTAGTTTTCTTTCCCTTTTTTTTGTTATGTGGAATTTACTAAGTAAAAAATTAAAAACTAATAATTGACTATTATTTCTGCCATCATTCTGGCTAGTAGTATTATTTACTCCTCTCCAGGAGTTAGGCACAAGGCCAGTTTTATCCTACTCCCACAAGTAAGATGTGACTCAAGGTCGGGTCGGAAAGTGGGGGTTGAAAAGCCAGCGCCCGAGAGGTGAGCATTCTGACCATCAAAAATTGCCTGGGCAGCCCCGTCGGCATTCCCCGGTAGGGGCGCCTCAAGCAGTAAGCAATTAACTTACTCCTCCCCAAAGAGGGGAGGCAAAGCCTGGGAGGGTGGACCTCCTAGAACTGCACAGGACAATCCCATAGACCTGCGTAAATCAAGCCCCGAAGGCCAAGACAATACCAGTCTATAGGGTGCAGTATCCATCGGAACAGATACTACACTTTGATCTCGACCAAAAGGTTTCCCCCATCTGCTGGGAAAGTGAAATAATTAATTGCATGCCATACAGCTACCGCTTTCCGCTTTCCGCTTTCCGCTTTGTTTTTTGTTTTTTTTTACCGCTTGTTTACCGGTTTGTTTGTTTTTACCGCTTTGTTTCAGCCAGTTAAATTAGAATCAAACCGACGGTTACCACTTGCTTGGTTTGGTTTTGGTTTGGTTTGTTTTGGTTTTTTTTTGTTTTTTTTATGGAATTCGCTGCAGACAAGGCATGAAGCCACTTGATGCAAGGAGCTAAAAAAAATACTACTTCAATGTAAAAAAAACTAGCCAGCGATAAGTGTTAGATGAATACATTCCGACCCAGAAAACAGCGATTCTTCCCCCTTTGTCAGAAATATCGCTCATGAAATGTGAGGACTAAAGGACAAAATAAGGGAAGCGAGAGTTACGAGGCTGCCGAAATTAAACGCCAGGTCCACTATCTACTCTCCTTGAGTTTTACGGCATATCAACCTCTTATGGGTTATTTAATGATGAAACATTAGTTGTAGTATGGTGAAAAGTGTTTATGTTTCAAGTTGTTTATTCATAGTGTTTGGTTTGGTTGTTTTGTTTTATGGCATATCAACCTTTTTCAAGTTATTTTATGCTGAATCCGGTCATTTTGGCAAAAGTTTGTATGCTTCAAGTTCTTTATGTGTTCAAGTATTTATTCATAGTGTTTGGTTTGGTGAAAGAGGGTAAGGGAGGAGGAGGGGAAGGAGGGAAGGACATAGTTGTTTTTTGTTTAAGGTTTTGCAGAATATGATTGAGTTTTGCAGAGAGAAAAAAAAACAATAAAACATCAATGTTTGGTGCATTTTGCGTCAGAAAGCCGATATTTTTAGACAGCCTGATCTCGTGGTACCAGATTCACTTTCCTACACAATATTTAAAGAATCTTTTTATTTAGTTATTTGTATTATTTAAAGAGATAAATCGTGTCAGTGGAAGCATTGATGGGTTAGAAATATTAAAATAATTGAAAATTAGAAATCTTTTCAATGCAAAATTTAAACATTTTTTTTTTTTAAATTAAAAAATGTTCAATTATTTTAATATCGTATTTTTTGCATTATTCGGACTACTATTCTCATCTTGGTTGTTATTTTTATTTTCACAACGTTTCAGCCGATGTAACGCCAGACCTTCTTCAGGCGCATCTTTTCGTACTTGGGAACCACTTAGTTGAAACTGGGAATTCTTACGTCTATCTCGGGAACCTATACAGAATTTTGAACTTAACCCTTTTTTAACCTATGAGGGTAGACTGTTTTCTTTCCGTCAGCCATGATTGGGTAGAAGTGACTGCCAAACAGTCCGAAACATGTAGCATACAACCGTTTCCATCCTGTACAGCAGGGGCGGAGAACCTTTTCAGAGTGAGGGCCAGATGAGACTTTTGGAAGGAGATCGCGGGCCGGAGTGAAAAACGAAATCTCAGAATTACTATATTTTGTTTACATGGATAAATTGTACGAAAATTGCATTGAACACTCTACAAATCTGATATTTTTTCTCAGGAGACTTCTATATTTGATGTTATAAAAGGCGCCGACGAAGAGCCATTTTGGAATCATAAAAAAAAGGGACGGGGGAAGTAGCAAGTTGATCCAGCATTCGTTTTGACACACCTCACATAAGTTCTAAGTTTCATGCCCTTTCCTCGTCTCTAGTTTCCTCTTTGCCTCTCTCTCTCTCTCTCTCTTCAAGGATTTGAAATTAATAGTTAAAGAAAAATGAAATATACATGCATCATCGCTCGCTGATATTTATACATTTTTATCCCACTGTAAATCTTAATTGAAAGTATTTTACGTCTATGTCACAAAATGATATGAGGTTTGGAGGTCCGCGAGCCGGATTGCAATAATAAAGCAGCAGGGTGGCGGGCCGGACGCTAAGCCTTCGCGGGGTGGATGTGGCCCGCGGGCCAGAGGTTGCCCCCCCCCCCGGCTGTACAGAATTCCCTGGAGGGGGTGGGGAATCCTCTAAACGCCATAGGTGCATATATAAAGTTGATTAAGGAGGGATCACATCGGAGTCACCATTTATAAAATGTATGTAGGGTCTCTGTAGGTGTTAGTAAAGTTGTTGACTCAGAAAGCATAAATAATAATGTATAACAACATCACTTATAATATGTAATTCTTTTTACTTGTGAGAAAACAGTGGAATCATAGTTATAAGCAACAACAGTTGGCCTTTTGGCTAGGAGTAAAGTGTAGTATCTGTTCTAATACTGCATTTATCTTTTCTGTCCTCGGTCTGATCCTTCGTGACTTGGGAATATTTTTATTTTTGTATCAATCCAGAGTGCCCCTTTTTGATGTTGTTGGATTCTCCTCACATTAAAAACCTGTTAGGGTGACCTAACAAAACAGAATCGAGTTATTTCCCTTGGATCTAAAGAAAGAGTTATCACCCTTGGATAAAAGAAGTCGTCTGCCATGACAGTTGAAAAGTAAACAGAACGGCTCTTAAACAAGCATCTCGCGTTCAGCGGTTTTCTACATTTCGATTTAATTGGTGTTTTTGTTAAATAATTTTTTTAAAGGTTCTACTTCGTCCTTCCTTCATTTTTGAGTTGTTATTAAACCCATAATAACGTGTAAACTACAGATGTAACAAAACCGACCTTGTGTCTAACTCTCCCCTCGTGGGGAGACAAGTAAATAGGAACAAGAACAGTTCGGAGGCTTCACATCGTGGGAAGTTATTTTCAGTATCTTTTTGGGATTATATGAAAGAATGTGCCCTTTTTAAATATTTTCCATCTTGATGGTAGGATGTCGTGAAGAAGACTGTGTTTTTCAATTCGATTCTGTTATCTTCGCTAAGTAGTCCAGTAACGTTAACTGCTCCATCGTAGGTTTTGATTGGCTCACACTTCAGCCAATTTACTTCTGTAACATAATTCTTCCATCAAAAGTAAATACATTTAATCTCAAAACAAATACAGTAAAATACAGTTAATCACTGCTACACCTGTTACATATTAGTGGGTTTGTCAGCTAATAATGATTTGGTTGAATTGTGTTCATATACAGATTTAAATGTAAACAGGATGCATCATAGACAAAGGGTTAGCAAGGTTCAGGTGGTTAACCATTTGGGGCAATCGGCTAGCATGGAAAGCAAAACATAGCGGAAATGATGTTGGATGATGAATGTGAGAAGGCAAAATTAGTCAGTCTGGCTGGAACAAGCAGAACGACTGGACGTGTTCGAGATGTCTTGAAATCGGGTTTTGATAAAGCAATGCCCTTCTAAGGGTTTCCTTCTGTCGTCCTCTCTTTGCCCTCCTCTTTGTTGCTTCGCAGTCATAAGACGAACTCGGCTAACGAAATTCATCTTTTCATGTCGTTGCTTGATTTGACGTAACATTTTGTGTTTGCCGAACTGACTTTTGATTGCCGTGCAAGATTGTCGAAGGTCAGGAAGATCGAAATTGTCGACTATGAGACGTGTGAATGTCAAGAGACCGATTGGGGAGCCAGGTACTTTTGTTTGGTTAATTAATGAATTGTTAATAAAATCTCCTGGGCCATTGGTTATATAACACATATATACAAAATATATCTGAAAAGTAACGGGACTGGGTGTGCTTTGTGCTGTGTGAGCTATGGACCAAAGAGAGATCGTGGATTGAGATCATCTAACATAATATCTTATGGGTATAGTGTAACCATGCACAAGGCAACATGTTTAGTGGGTTGCATAGTTGCAATGCATGCGAATTACAGGCTTGCTGCGAGTGAGAAATATTTAACCAAGAAGAGAAACCACCCCAAAAATGGGAAATATATGTGGCTTAGTGTTTGACCACCCAGAATTCGATTTCTCCACTTAAAAAAACTAATGTTTCTTCAGATACGAGGTCCCTTGCTGTAATTATGACCCACTGAAGGTTTTCCAAAATTAATGTTCATACCAAATAAAATCTTTTGTTCAGTACAAGAAAACGAGTATCATTGTAACATCCCTCAAAATACAACTTTGTTATTTGTTTAAAACTGGAGTTGTAATTTTGTTTAGGGGAGGGAGAATCATTCTGTTGCAGCACTGATTGAGACAACAGAATTGACATTGCAACCGGTGTCGAACTCGAGCGCCTACTTGAAACCGGTACAAAGAGCGGACGAACACGGCCTGTGCAGTAAACGCACACAGGCGTTTTTTTTTGCAATCATTGCATTTTTAAAAATTTTTTCACACCTGCTTGCACCTTGAGAATCCGGTAGTTCCGGACCAAGAAGAACATTGCTATACTGGAACAACCTCCCTATTCATCAGATTTTGCTCCGTGTGACTTTTTTTTATTTACCCTAAATAGATCATCAAGGGGACTGTTTCGCTCTTTTTTTTTTAGGAGGGTAGAGGGTTGAAGGGGATTGAAGGTGTGGGCGCTATCAAGAGGGTCGTACTGACAGAACTGAGGGGTTTTTCAGAAGAATCTTTCCAGATGTACATAGAAATGTGGCAAATCTGGTAAAATGAAGATCGAAAATCCCTTGAACACATAATTATATAAAATACTCGTTGAAGGTCGGAAAATATAAACGCCGAAACGTTCTGAAAACGCCAACCACCAACATGAGGAAAACACTCCGAGAGAGGTGAATAATGTGGACTTGAATTTCTATAAAAATGTCCAAACAAGAATCCTCGAGTGGCCTTTGGGCCTTGATAAGTGGTGACTCGCTAGTACATGAAAAAAAGGTTAAAGGCTCCTAAAGATTGTCCACAAGGACCTGTAGCGTAACGGATAAAATGCTAAGTAATAATCAGTTCTAAGGTCCAGTCTTCTGGAGGTTGAAGGTTCAATCCTCAGTGCGGGTGATACTACGAATACAATTACGAATTATTTCAGACTTCTACGGCTCACGGAACTAGCGCAAGCTCCCCTGTGGATTAAATAAAAGAGTTCCGAGTTCGACAAGATGAAGAAGATGAAGAAGGTCGGAAGTTACATCGGCCAAAACGTTGTGAGAATAATATTCAAGATGAGAACAGTAGTCCGACTAATCCAAATGATACAAAATTAATTTTTTTGTTTTTGTGTCCGATTCATAAGTTTTGTAATTTTATTCCTTTTACGAAAGTCGCGAGGGGGGGGGGGAGGGGGCAGATGTCTGGTAAAAATGGCGTCGGAATAAGAGTCCCTTTGTGAGGAAAGCCGGAAATGTGTGGCTGTGACTGAAAGATGATGAGAAGCAGACCACCCTCCCCCAAGGGACAGACAAATATCTATGAGGGGGGGGGGATGGAATCGGATCATAAAGAGTAATTACATATCAAGTCATCAATTGTTCTCTTCCCATCTCCTCTCTCTCTCTCTCTCTCTCTCTCTCTCTCTCTTCCCCTCTCCTCTCTCTTCCCACACACTTTCTGACTATCTCAAAATAAATATACATGATTTACAATAGACACAAAGTCTAAATAATATGAGCTCAAATTTGTTTTTCAACCTTAAAACAGGATTTAAAAATCTAGTGTACGTTCATGTATCATGATGATGATGATGATGATGATCATCATCATCATCATCATCATCATCATCATCATCATCATCATCATCATCATCATCATCATCATCATCATCATCATCATCATCATCATCATCATCAACAACGTCGTCCATTTTACATGCTGACATGTGTTGGATGGCTTTAAGAAATTGACTTTCAAACTAGCCTATCTCTTGCCAGGTCTTGGAAACTCAACCCACAGCGTTAAAAATACCTTGAGGCTCACATTCACAAATATCCGGGGACTTAGAACCAACATCAACGACATAGAAACCTTTCCCCTGACAAACTCCCCGGATATCCTAGCTCTTAGTGAAACTAACCTTCAATCCTCAATCTCCTCTCACCACTTTGACATGACTGACTACCTCCCACTCTACCGTAAAGACTCTGAGAAACACATGCACGGGCTAGGAGTTTATGTTCGGAACACCCTGCCCCTGACTAGAGAACATAGATTAGAATCAGATGACCACGACTACATGTGCTTTAGATTGACTTTACATCACAGCGTCAGTTATTTATATTTCTTATACCGCTCCCCGTCGACCCAGGACTGTACTCTGCTAAACTGTTATGCAGGACACATGGTTGGATTGCCAAGGCTGCAACAAAGAAGGTGGGCTCCCTCTACCGTGCTAGAAAACTTCTCACACCTGACATTATCCTGTATCTCTACAAAGCCACCATCCGCCCATGCATGGAGTATTGTTGCCACATCTGGGCTGGTGCATCATCTACTAGTCTCTCCCTCCTTGACAAGGTCCAAAAAAGAGTCGCCAACCTAATAGGTCCCTCACTGTCAACCAAGCTCCAGTCCCTGTCCCATCGCCGCAATGTAGCATCCTTATGTTTGTTTTACAAATACTTCAATGGATTATGCTCCGATGAATTGGCTACTCTGGTGCCCCCTCGACGTAAATTCACTAGACTAACTCGACAATCAACTAAATCTCATTCATTCACTGTGGAGGCCCCCAGATGCTGGAGAGCCTTCTACTCAAATAGTTTCTTTCCTCGTGCTGCTGGCCTCTGGAACTCCCTCCCTGCCCCCTGTTTCCCCGACAGTACTGACATGCAGAAATTTAAAACTAATGTAAACAGACATCTCGCTGCGCGGATCCCAATTTAGGCTGACACCCCCCCCCCCAACCTTCTCCCTTTTTCTTTTTTCTCAGTAGCCCCTTACGTCTACAGTGGTGGCCTGCCTTGTTTGGGGTGAACCATGTTAAAAAAAAAAAAGAAAAAAAGTTTTGACAGTGTTACCCATAAAGTTAATTCAACGTCCGATGAATCAAAAATAATCTACGGTTCAACTAAAAGTAGGAATCTAAATATGCCTATGTCCAATTAGTATCGGATGACTCATATTACAAATGTTGAGGAAGTCTGTATTATTATAATGTATTATATGTATTATTAATGTAATATGTTAAAATCTGAATATAAGGAAATATATCGGAAATAAAGAAATGTAATGATGAATTGGTCACACTTGTGACCAGTATATATATATATATATATATATATATATATATATATATATATATATATATATATATATATATATATAAACAACTGACGATCCCTTATTTAAAAAAATATATATAAAAATATATTTATATTAGAGTAAATTCTTGGAAGTTAATTAATATAGTGATTGCAGTAGATTGATTGAGTTACTAGACAAAAATCTTTCAACGAAAAAAAATTTTTTTTTTTTTCAGTTTTGAAGGTTAAAAAAACTTCCGAGACTATATATATATATATATATATATATATATATATATATATATATGTATATATACATATATATATATATATATATATATATATATATATATATATATGTATATATATATATATATATGTATATATATATATATATATATATGTATATATATATATATGTATATATATATGTATATATATATATGTATATATATATATATGTATATATATATATATATATATATATGTATATATACATATATATATATATGTATATATATATGTATATATATATATATATATGTATATATATATATATATGTATATATATATATATATGTATATATACAAAAGTTGTATATGCAGAGACCCGACAGTTTATTTAGCAACAGTTAGAGTTACATACTACAGTATTTTTTCAATGTAACTGCCGTTGGTGGAGACGACCATCTCAAGGCGTGGGTGAAATGACTTACATGCTTTGGCGACCATGTCCTTGTCTATAGCGGTGAACACCTCCACAATGGCAGCCACGTTGTGGACGTGCTTGTTGGTCTTGGCCTCGATCACTCCCCAGAACAAAAAGTCACGGGGGTTGCAGTAGGGTGAAGAGGGCAGCCACAAGTCCGGCGACCAGTGGTGAGGGACATTGCTGAGCAGCCACGCCTGGCTCGTCTTGGCCTTGTGTGCTGGAAGACGTAGAGCGTCCGGCGGCAATCTCGTCCATCCAGGGCTTCACCATGCCCTCAGCACCTCCTGGTATTTTGTTTACTTTTTGTCAAGTATCGGATTTTACTGCAACATCTATTCATATCTACCCCCTCTCTCTCTCTCTCTCTCTCTCTTATATATATATATATATATATACATACTAGCAGGACCTGTTGCCTGGCGTTGACTGGAAGAAATATAAAAGAATGATTTAACTTTTGTAAACAACCGGCAGAACGCTATACTGAATCTTTTCTCGGTACTTCTGCAGTTTACAGATCGTGCTGAAATAATAAGGTTATTATTTAGAAACACATTCTTAACATGAGATTGGGGCGATGTGTTAACTATTCTGTACGATTCTGTTCGTTAGCGTAACAATTAGATAAACAGAAGATATCGTAGAAACAGAATGCAACTTGAAAATCCTATCCAAAATAGTAGGGTACGGGTCCAAAAACTGCATAAGTACCCTGTTGTGTCCGCGATCAGCGAAGAAGAAATCTTTCTAGACTGCGGCCATTTTTATTTTCGTCCCAAACCGAAGTGCTCCTGTTTGTGGGTTGATGGATTTTGCGCAAAGCATGTTGTTTCTATATGCATTCAATTTAGTTTTAATTTTTAATAAAGAGATTTACATTGATAGGTATGAATAGATAGATAGATAGATAGATAGATAGATAGATAGATAGATAGATAGATAGGTGTACAGACCTAGAAATATAGACAGATATACAGAGACATAGATAGATAGATAGATAGATAGATAGATAGATAGATAGGTGTACAGACCTAGAAATATAGACAGATATACAGATAGATAGATAGATAGATAGATAGATAGATAGATAGATAGATAGATAGATAGGTGTACAGACCTAGAAATATAGACAGATATACAGAGACATAGATACATACATACATACATACATACATACATACATACATACATACATACATACATACATAGATGATAGACTTCGAAATATTTAATCTACGGTAGCTCATTTTTTCAATTTCTTGCTGACAGCTACAGTACCTGTCAGCAATAAATTGACGTTATGGGCTACCGTAACTCACATGTAAACGAAGGAATTGAAGGACTCTGGATGCCAATACGGTCGAATATTATGTGTTATAAGTTCATGGTGTAACCTCGAATCTGTATTAAATGTGATTTGTGAATATTATAAAGTATGAAAGCTTAAAATATAAATTAGAAGCAGAACAGAAATTTAAAAAAATTAAGGAATATTCCCTATAGTCTTCGAATAGTGGTAGCCATGTTGATTAGGTTTTGCTTGAAAGTGAAAGCGTTTGTTTATTGATTCTGTAATTCCGGAAAGTGGGTAAATGTATGTTAATCATTGAAGAGTGTTTATGCTTCAACTCGGTATTCCGTTATTCGTTAAATCTGAATTAGGGAACAGTTGCTTATGTTGGTTTATAGAATCGGGGGACTTATGTTTTGAGGCATGTCCGTCCGTCCGTCCGTCCGTCCGTCCGTCCGGATTTTTCTACGCAACCACCCATTGAATTTCTCTGAAATTTTGCATGAAGTTGTAACTTTGGTCAGGTTAGAAAATGACATTCTCTGATTTTTGAAAAATAATTTGGTTAGCCCCCCCCCAGGGGGTCAAAAGGCCCCGAAATGGCAAAAAATGACATTTTTTGCCCCATAACTTTTCATCCATCCATTCAATTTCTCTGAAACTTGGCCAAAATGTGGAGGCAATTGTTCCTAATAGAAAATAAGTATCGCTGAAAAAAATCTTGGTTCGCGCCCCCAGGGGGGGGGGGTCAAAAGCCCCCAAAATGGCAAAAAATAACCCTTTTCTCCCATGTTTGATTCAATTTTTCTGAAACTTGGCCAAAATGTAGAGGCAATTGTTCTGGATATAAAATGAGCATTCTTGACCTCAGAAAAATTCTGGTTCGCGCCCCCAGGCGGTCAAAGGGAGGTCAAAATGCCCCAAATTGGCCAAATTTATTGCATTTTACACTCGCCACATCGATTGATACGTAAGTATTAGTACCATTGCTCATATCGATTTGAAAATCTTTTCCTTTTTCTTATTTTTTCCTTCTTTTTCTTCCTCTTTTTTCATGCAAACGTTCACTTTTTTCTCATAAATTATTGCTTAAACGTTCACTGTGTACCTATTTACTTGTTTCCTCACGAGGACACGATTAGACCAAGAGTCACTTTTTAATGTGGGGAAAATCCAGCTCCCCAAACAGGAGCAGTCTGGATTGGGACAATTTTTTTTTTTTAAATTGCCTGAGTCTAGGATGATTTCTCCTTCACTGACCGAGGACAGAAAAAGATGACGTGTGGTATCAGAACGTGTGGTATCAGAACACTTTGCTCCTAGCCAAAAGGCAAAGTGACAGTTCTTCATCCATTCAAACCTCATTAATGCAGGAATAAAAGTTAAGCTGGAGTTATTTTTTTGACCAAATTTGCTTCGTCTGTCATCGGCATTCTTCCCGTGACAAAGCAATTGACAGGCGATTCCGCGAATGAAAGCCGACTGTGACAAAGGGATAAAAAAAACTTGCGTCTCTGCAAATATGAACAATAATTAACAACAGAAAATATCCAGATGCTGACAGGAAATTGAAACCGTGTTACTAAAAATAGATTCTGAAACCGGGAGGGTAGGGGGGGGCACAACTTTTACTTGCTACAAAGAACCATCTGAATTTTTTTTAAAGATCATGCGTTTATAATTATTGAGACAAGCAGAACCCCGTGAAAATTCCATGGTGCTTTCAACATCGATCTGTAAATTTTTCTGTTAATAATAATATTTCCATGAGCGATGTTTCTGACAAAGGGGGAAGAATTGCTGTTTTGGGGTCGGAATCTATCCATCTAACACTTGTTGGATAATGGCCCTGTGGCAACGGGCGCATCTTGAGGTGGGCGTAATCGTTTGGCTTGCGCGATTTAGTGCGGGTGGACCTGTACAGTCGAGACCTCAGATCAAGGGTCAATGTGCACCTGCGCATAGGGGTTCTGTGACGTCACAGGCTTTTGCGTGGGAAGCAGTTTTGCAAGTCTGGGTTTTGGAGGCGAGCCGATCGGACGTGTTTCACGATGTAGTCTGCAACATGATTAGGGGAATTAAATTCCCTAAGAAAATACAGGCGTGAGATCTCTTTTCCCCCTCCACGAATGGCTAAGGACTTAATTGATAAGTAATTACGATAAAGCAGTAATTTGGTCTCTCTCTCGACGTTAGTGGATATCTCCAAGCCGACGGATAACTAACGCCTGAAATAAAACAGAACTTAAAAGTTAAAAAGATTGTCGTCTCCTGAGTCGATCATGAAGCTTTTTGTTGCAGCGGCGTGGTTCACGGCAGAAAGAAAGAAGAAAGAATTCAACCACTGGACGATGCACCCCTCCACGCGACGAGGAAAAATTGAGGGTGCGAGAAATTTAAAGGTATGCAACATATATGATTTTTGGTGTTAAAAATGACGAGTTTTTTAAACGAGAACTGCCACGGCCCATTCCCGGGACGGTATGCAACATACTTATCGTTGGCTAAGTTTTTTTTTTACCTTGAAGTGTTGTTTTTTTTAGCTTCTTACATCAAGTGGCTTCATGCCTTGTCTGGAGCGATTTCCATGAAAAAAAAAACAATGTCTGTCAAGGTAAATACTATCAAAAAAAAAATTACTCTTTCTTTCGTAAAAATAATTGCCATTGCCAGCTAAATATTTTTTAAATAAATAAAACAAATATGTAGCAGTCGTAAACTTTAACATTGCTTTCCTTTCCCGAGAGCAGCCCCTGTGAGGTGGTTTGGTCACACAATAACTAATCAGCCTCTAGGGAGGACTAATTTCAGCTGGACTATTGAATGGCTACAGACCCTTTGGGATTTGCAGGTCAGACAGAGAACTTCCCGACACCAACGAAGAAAGACGTCCTCTCTCCTGCCGTTGCCCACTGGACAGCCGAGCTAGGCCATTCTCCACTGGAATAAATACAGCCTGAAGAAAAGCGTCAGCCGAACTTTCTTTTTTTAATTCATTTTCTAGACCATCTAAACTTTCCACAACCTACACCCAATGGTGTAGGTAACTCAAATAAATATATTATTTGAGCTACCTACTTCGTTTGACGACCGTTTTGTTACAAATTATTCTCGGAGTTTGTTTTACAGTCCATACGAAGATAAGCTCCTTTATATTTTTGCTAGCCTGGGAGACTTTGTGTTCCATTTCTTCCTCTGTGTGGTCTTTGGTTTGTGCTGATCATATTTATTTACCTGCATTTGGTCTGTTGTTGTCTGTTACCTGAAATAAGAAAGGCTAACATTCGCAGGATGCCGACAAGCTCCCCCATTTTGGCTATTAAAGGAGCCCTTGCCGGTCATGATGCTCAGATTTTTATTTTGAAGCCCACTGTTTTAATATCTGATTGGCATCATTTTTACATTGTTTTGTTGGTGTACGTGGCAGCACCAGGCCATTTGCCTGTAGTTTACGCAAAGCCCACCAGACAACCTCTTGTGGCACTCTGTCAAAAGCTTTCTCTAAATAGACAAAAACAAAATATAGGTTCTTCTTTTTATTAAGGTATTTTTCTTGCATTTGTCTCAGGATAAATATAGCACCAGTGGTACTTTGCCCAGGCATAAAACTAAACTGCATTCCATCTATGCTTATCTGACTTCTTATTTGCTGCTCAATTATTCTCTCAATCACTTTCAGAACCTGATCCATCAACTTTAAGCTTTCTCCAAATCCACAGGTTCTTCTTCTTACCAAGATACTTTTCTTGAATTCGTCTCAGAATAAATATAGCACCAGTGGTGTTTTGCCCAAGCAGAAAACCAAATTACATTTAATCTATGCTTATCTGACTTATTATTTCCTGCTCAATTATTCTCTTAATCAGTCTCTTTCAGGACCTGATCCATCAACTTGATCCATCAACTTGATCCATCAACCTGATCCATCAACTTGATCCATCAACCTGATCCATCAACCTGATCCATCAACTTGATCCATCAACCTGATCCATCAACTTGATCCATCAACTTGATC
>OY744540.1:15947246-15954746 GCA_963556195.1 Sepiola atlantica | reverse complement strand
TTTGATCTCGACCAAAAGGCCGAGACCAGTCCAAAAGGAACACTGCTTAAACACATTCATCCCGATGCTTCATTAGCATAATAATTTTATAAACACCTTCTAATAAATTAATATTCTGAACAATTCATTTCTATTTTCGTTTTACAAAAGTTCTGTTAATATTAATGTTATTATTATTAGTAGTAGTAATATTAATTCCAACGATTTTATGAAAAACGTTTAACGTTCAAAATGATTATTTTGATATTCGAATAACTTCCGGTCATGTGTAAGCATTCGTATGTTTACACGCACCAGCAACTTAGATTACTTGGAATAATTTATTTTTAGAAATTACACTCCGCATTGAACGCAATAACTAACAAAGTTTTTCTTTAGATATATACTTTATCTTTAAAACTAAATTTGTTGTTTCATGTGAGGTTAACGACGATGACGACGACTATTGAATATGATTAGATTTGCTATAATAAAGAAAAAACAAAAGTTCCCACCTGTCTCAGCTTTTTAAATAATAAAAAAAAGATTCATATTTTTTTTAACTTAAATTTTTTTTAGTCTTTTAAATGAATAAATGCGAAAGTTTTTTTTTTCATTTATCCAAACTATATTTCTATCAAAACACCAATTAATTGGGGGTGGGTATGGTAAAAACAATGTTTTTACTCGGAGACTTACATAATTTTAACAACAAACTTTGATGAATTTGTAGATTAAAACCTTCAGCTAAGTTTAAAGAATGTGATTCTACTTTTTAGCGTCATTCTAACTTATTAGGACAGTTAACTAATATATTTTTTAACACTAACCCTAAGTCCGACGGGTAAATTCATAAAACCACACGTAATCACTGTAGCAGAAAAAATTAATCTTCCACCTCTTCTTTCTCTACTTCGTTATCTTCTTCTTTCTCTTCTTCTTCCTCTTTCTCTTCTTCTTTCTCTTCTTCTTCTTTCTCTTCTTCTTTCTCTTCTTCTTTCTCTTCTTCCTTCTCTTCTTCTTTCCACGTCGTCCCTCGTAGACTACGCTCTCAGCCTTCTGCCGTCTTGCCTCCAGCGACCCGTTTTTATATCAAACTGGACTCTCGTCTCCGCGAGAGAACACGAGATTTCACGGGATTACCTGGCGATATTAAGCCTAGGACGATGTGAAACAGTGGTTTCAGCGACGGAGTCTGCACCCCGGGGTGCACTGGAATGCATCGGGGAGATCAGGCCCCACGTAGAGACAAGTGGAAGTCTGGGAGCTAGTACATATTTTTGACTGTCCAAACCTTGGCCGAGAGACGGCGCCAGCCTGGCGGGATAGAGCGTGTAGGTTGTCAGTGGCACTTAACCAGATACAATGGATGAGTTTGACCAGCTGAACAATTGGTCATGGGTCTTTTAGATACGATGGTGTCAACTCGAGGGGTGGTCCAATAGAGAAAGAGAGGCTAATGGTTTTCTTTAGTGTAGATAAGATCTAAAGAGAAACTAAAACGACGAATTACAATTGCCCGTACCACCCCACTCCGGGGGAGGAGTGGGGACACAGAAGAAGGGATGGGGAAAGAAAGAGAGTAAGTCAGCATCGCGCGTACCACACGACGAGAAGAGAGAGAGAGAGAGAGAGAGAGAGAGAGAGTATGAGTTATACGCTTTTCGTCTTTGTTATTTGACGCGAAAATGCGATCACAAAAGAGTTAGAACCGAGATCTCGGGCGAGCTGGTCGTGATTCCCTCGGATCCCGAGGGAGCCGTTGCCCCGGGGCCCCACCATCGTTTTCCAACAGAGATTAACGTCTCAATTAATACCAACAGTCGTAAGAGTCCACACACACCGTTTTGAGTAGACAAGTTATATCTCGATTAAGGATTTGCAGTCGTAAAGAGATTCACACACACACAGAGAGAGAAGGAAGATAAGATAGTTAGAAAAAAGCCATTATCGAAGAATAGACTTTGGGTTAAAAACCCACCGTTCATTTTTATTAAATAATTATTGTTGTGAAAAGACCTAGCCGTTTGTCGAGTTATTCTATCGTGAATTGTCCTGCTAGGTAATCTTGCCTTCACAGAATCACGAAGTCGTCATTCATCTGACCCGGGGGAGATTCGAGCCATCTTTCTTTTTACAGCCACTACAGACGAAATCACGAGCCAAAGAAAAGGTGTTCACAGTCAGGAAGGATTCCTGCACCGGGACGGTTCCCGTTACATTTGATGCCGTCGCAAGGAGAGTAAGAGTGTGGGGTCCGCGTTATACGCCATCTTGCCGCTCTTTGGGCGGTCCAGCCCTGCAGAGCGCGCATCGAGACCGTTTGCCAGGTAATCCCATGTTTTCACAATTTATAACACAATCACCTAAATGAGTAGACCCCTGCCGTCCCCCCCAAAATAATGCACAGAATTTATCTCCAATAGCAAAAAAAAATGGTTAACTGCCATAAATCCCTAGAATGGCCCGGATATGGAGAATCATTTTAAGTTAAATTTATATGCGACACTGATTCCCAACTCTAAATTCTAAAATAATTTTTATGTTGTTTTCTATTGCCGCTAGGATTTTCTGAGTATCCACGCGTAATCGCCTAAAGAAGTAGAATCTTATTTTTTGGGGGCAGGGATAGCTGAGGGTGTTTATCTACAATAATATCAAAACTTTAAACATTTTTTATTTATACATGAAAAATAAGGTATTTAATTATTTAGATGATTTTAAAGAAGCTATTTATTTAATTTTCACACAAAACAATAACAGAACTAAACTCAATTGCTTAAAATTAAAATAAAAAAGGGACGTACAGTTAAAAAAATATAAGATTAAAAAAATAAAATATGGGTAAATTTGCAAATTTACACACTCCGCTACCAAAATAAATATATTCTGCTTTTTTAGGCGATTACGTGTGAACACCGTGGAAAATGGAAAGAAAGAAAACATATTTTAGAATTTAGAGTGATAGATCAGTTTCATATATATTTAACGTAAATTGATAGATCAGTTTCATATATATTTAACGTAAATTGTGCGTTATTTTTTTCGGGGGGGGGGGGGTCTACTCTTGTAGGCGATTACGTATCAGTCGGACTGAAGAAAAGTGGGGATAAAATGATCCGACGTAATGTAAAATGAAAAAAGGAAAGCCAAAAACTGTGTTATTTATGTATTCATCAACGTTTCGTCTTTATTGAAAGACTTCCTCAGGATGAAGAAAACAATGTAGAAAAATCATACAGAATATTAATTTTGATTTGTCAGAAAGTGTCCAGACTTCGGCACGGTTGTTGACGTGAATAAGCAGAGAATGAAAAACATGATTTTGGTTGTAGCGTTATCAGCAGTGGCCTGTCTTCTTCAAAGGACACGAGATGAATAAGATTGATGGCTTCAACTTATTAGTTTATGGCTATTTTAACTAGGAAGTTTGTCGGGGTCAAAATATGTCACAGCCAAGCCAATTTATATATACAATATTCTATTATTTCATGTATACACATAATATTATAAGGTAATATAGTCTATTGTGCATAGATTGTCAGTATTTCCTTCAACAGTGCTCAATATGTGAGTAGAGCTTATTAGTAAAGTATGGAAATATATTTATGACAATTAAGCTACACAGAGGCGTCCGCATTTCAACCCGGCAGGGAATCGTCAGGCTAAGTGCCTGACGATTCCCTGCTGGGTGCCTCTGTGTAGCTTCATTACCTTAAATATATTTTCATACTTTACTCTCTCTCTCTCTCTCTCTCTCTCTCTCTCTCTCTCTCTCTCTGTCTTTGTATTTCTCTCTTTATCTCTCATATATATATATATATATATATATATATATACTAGCAGGACCTGTTGCCTGGCGTTGACTGGAAGAAATATAAAAGAATGATTTAACTTTTGTAAACAACCGGCAGAACGCTATACTGAATCTTTTCTCGGTACTTCTGCAGTTTACAGACATGTACAAAATCTGCGACACTGGCATGTCGATGTTATCGATCAACAGTTATTATAAACATCAGGTAGAGTTAGAGTCCGATCTTAACCTTATATCATATTTTATATAAAAGCTCTATTTGATATTGAGCACTTTTTATAAACCCGGTTGAAATTCTTTGGATTACTACCCTGTGGATGTTTTACCTGGATTATTATATATATATATATATATATATATATATATATATATATATATATATATATATATATATATATATATATATATATATATATATATATATATATAATTAATCTCACATGAAACAATTTCTAATTATTTATCTTTCCATGTGACTCTTTTATTTGACTTTAGAGTTTTAAGAATTTAAGATTTGTTTACGAAATGAAAAATGCTTTGAGGCGGATAATAATTGAATGAAAAACAATAATAAAAATAATAATTGAATGAAAAACAATAATAAAAATAATAATTGAATGAAAAACAATAATAAAAATAATAATTGAATGAAAAACAATAATAAAAATAATAATTGAATGAAAAACAATAATAAAAATAGTAATTGAATGAATAACAATAATAAAAATAATAATTGAATGAAAAACAAACAATTATTCAAATTTTCCACAAAAGAAAAAAAAACACTGAAATATTTTCTTATTTGACTATTAGTCGTTATTAAATGCACAATGATCTCTACATGCCAGTGGATCCCGACCCCAAGGCCGAGTGCGTGGGTGTTGATTACTTATGAAGACAGTTTGTTGATATTGGATTTGAAGAAGACTATGTTGTAGTCTGCAGGGAAACAGACCCGTGGTAATGTGTTTCACAGATAGGAGGTTATTGGAAAGAAACTCTGTTCATGGACATTCGGTTTGATGTTAAGCATACAGTGGAAGAAAGGAAAGTCTTTAAAATAATTTTATTTTATTTTATATTTTATAATTTATAATTTATATTTTATATATTATCTTTTATATTTTATCTTTTATATTTTATATTTTATATTTTATCTTTTATCTTTTATATTTTATATTAATATTTTTTTAATTTTTTTTTATTTTGAGATTATATTTTATATTTTATAATTTATAATTTATATTTTATATATTATCTTTTATATTTTATCTTTTATATTTTATATTTTATATTTTATATTTTATATTTTATATTAATATTTTGATTTTTTTTGATTTTGATTTTGAGATTTTGATTCTCAACGGTTCCAACCACGTGACTTTCCAAATTTTTTAAATTTAAAATTTCTTTTCTTTTTTTCTCCATTTCATTCTTTCCAAATATGATCTAAGGTTAAGATCGGACTCTAACTCTCCCTGATGAGATCTCAGTTTATAATAGCTGTTGATCGATAACATCGACATGCCAGCGTCGCAGATTTTGTACATGTCTGTGTAAATAAAAATAATCATATATAAAAGCTCTATTTGATATTGAGCACTTTTCATAAAGCCGGTTGAAATTCTTTGGATTACTACCCTGTCGATGTTTTACCTGGATTATTATATATATATATATATATATATATATATATATATATATATATATATATATATATATAACAAACATATAATTACCAGGATCTTTCATTCATGCAGCTCATCTGAAGACAATCAGATCATTTCCGGGGGAAAATCCTCAAGTAAAAAGAATATAAATACAAAATGTCCAGTTGTCTATGAATGGAATCCTTGGTTCCTTTAAGAAACTGATTTCTGTCGCAAATGTATCTAAAAGGTTTTTTGATTGTTTTGTTTTTTATTTTTGCTTGAGGATTTTCCTCCGGAAGTGATCTGATGGTCTTCTGAGCATGAACAAAGATTTTGGTAATTTTATGTTTATTCCCAGTTGTTTGTTTGAGCGTGAAACAATTGTCAAATTACATTGAATTATTTTGAAATTCGGCAAGTAAAAATGAATAAAGTATTGGTCATCGGAATTTGAAATACCATTGTTAACTTGTATATGCTCTGTTGTTGAATGTTAACATTTTTTTTTTTTTTTTTTTTTTTTTTTTTTTTTTTTACATGGTTCACCCCAAACAAGGCAGGACGCCACTGTAAACGTAAGGGGCTACTGAGAAAAAAGGAAAAGGGGGGGAAGGATTGGTGGTTCAGCTTAAATTGGGATCTGAGCAGCGAGGTGTCTGTTTACATTAGTTTTAAATTTCTGCATGTCAGTACTGTCGGGGAAACAGGGGGCAGGGAGGGAGTTCCAGAGGCCAGCAGCACGAGGAAAGAAGCTATTTGAGTAGAATGCTCTCCGGCATCTGGGGACCTCCACAGTGAATGAGTGAGATTTAGTAGAATGTCGAGTTAGTCTAGTGAATTTACGTCGAGGGGGTACCAGAGCAGCACACTCATCGGAGCATAATCCATTGAAGTATTTGTAAAACAAACACAAGGATGCTACATTGCGGCGATGGGACAGGGGCTGGAGCTTAGCTGACAGTGAGGGACCTATTAGGTTGACTACTCTTTTTTGGACTTTGTCAAGGAGGGAGAGACTAGTAGATGATGCACCAGCCCAGATTCATCGAGCTTTTATATTAGAACAGTTCTGGTCAATTTTCTTAAAATGTATCTATCTATCTATCTCTCTCTCTCTCTCTCTCTCTATATATATATATATATATATATATATATATATATATATATATATATATATATATAAGGAAATAAACTAAACTCACATTAGGGCTGTCCGCATTATAAATCATTTTGACCTAGGTAGGTCTCATTAGACGCATGAACAGTCACATTTTGAAACTGAATGATGCATAAACAGTCATACTATATTAATATATATATATATATATATATATATATATATATATATATATATATATATATATATATAATGTGACCCATTATATTGACACAACAAAGAAACAGGGATAGGCCACTCTATAGAAATCAGAACAATAGAATAGGAAATAGGAAGTAAAATTAACCGGACCTTTGTTCGTAAGAAGCCCAACGATTAGCTAAGAGAACAACAAAGAATTTGATTAGTTAACTAGCCAATGTCGTAGATTTTGTACATGTCTGTATAAATAAAAATAATTACATATATATATATATATATATATATATATATATATATATATTTTGTTGATGATTTTATTCCATTACTTGCGACAAAACATATTCTGTTTCGTTAACACTTGCAAATAGCGTCAACATCGTCAGGCTACAAACGGAATCAAATGGCATAGATCTTAGATTTACCTCAACAGGAAATTGAAGATGCAATCGGTAGGGGGAGGGGGGACAGAGATGGAGCTCTGTCTATGACGGAGACATGAGAAGGGAGGAGGGGGAGACCCCAACAAGTCATGTTTCAGAAATTGCGTGGGAGATTTTCTCGTGTCTGGGCCATAGTGACCTCAATTCCAGCCGGGGCGACGGGGGGGGGGGGGGGGGGCAGGGTGAGTTAAATTTAAAATGAGAATAGAATTGAATTATAATTACAGTTATAACTGTCATTTTTGTTGTAATAGGTAATTATTATGTAGATAAAAATGTTTGATAATTTTTTTA
>OY744540.1:15937246-15944746 GCA_963556195.1 Sepiola atlantica | reverse complement strand
GGGAGTATCTGCTCGTTTCACTCTAACGAGCTGCATCTTTTGTCTTGACGTAAAGGATAAACAGGGGGGGGGGGTAAAATAAAAGAAGTGGAAGAAATAGACAAAAGGAAAGGATTTCAATTCTTTTCGGGACCACTTCCATTGTCTTCCCCGGAAAATTTTATACATATGATTTAAATTCCATAAAAATAGGTTATGTTTGAAGTTTTAAGTGGGTTATATCCTCATTGCCCCCTTCGGGTTGCAGTTAGAGATTTGGGAACACTTCCATTGTCTTCCCCGGAAAATTTTACATGAAAATACACTTTTAGATTTTATGTAGATTCTATAATTTTTCTTTCTATAGGGAACACACAAACGTCACACAAACAATTTGAGTTATATATATATATATATATATATATATATATATATATATATATATATATATATATGTCACTATAACCACACGCCTGTGTGTGTGCGCGCGTGGGTGTGTGTGTGCGTATTTATGTGTGTGTGTGTATGTATCGCTCACCTATTCACAAGACTCAAGATTAGACCACACGCATGCGGACGCGCACACACACGCAGACACTACTTCGTTCTTGAAGACGACAAAAAGCAATAAAAAGTATTAAATTTCAAAAGAAATCCGGCGCACCTAGGAGGCTGGGATGACCGATGGATCATGGATGGGTAACACGCACTTGACCAAGAGAAGCAGCAAAAAATAAAAAATAAAAAATAAAAGATACCCACACACCCGCAAACCTACGCATGCGCAAAAACAATAACAAATTCCTCAAATGAAACAACATTTACTCAAATCGAAAGACATTTCTTCAAATGGATTTTCATATCTGATGAAAGCGGACCCACCGCTTGAAACGCGTTATATAAAATTATAAAATGGTAAAACAACAAAATAATAAATAAATGTTGAAAAAAACATTCTACAAATGTTGGTAGCCTTACTCCTTTACATATATATATATATATATATATATATATATATATATATATATATATAAATTAAATTGGAAAAGAAAATATTTAAATTGTTAAAAGTTGTTTATTGGTTCACATAATATATAATAAGTAGTTTTAATTGTGTGTAAGCGTATTAATAATTTCTATCTATGTGCATATTGTTTTCGTGTGTAAGCATATGTATTTATGGCAAAATTGTCGTTTCCCAACCAAAATGGCAGACAATAAATCGTCTGCAGTTTTCTGATTTTTTTTTTCCGACCTCACAATGAAATAAGTAAATTTAAATAAATTGTTTTGGGACTAATTTCCCAAATGTATTTCCTTTAAAATAATTTAAGGTAAATTTTAAATTAGTCCCAAACAATTTATTTGGGTGTACTTACTCATCTGTGAGGTCGGAAAACTGCAGACGATTTATTGTCCGCAATTTTGGTTGGGAAACGACAATTTTACCGTATATTTATATATGTGTATGCTCTTTTTTTTTTTTTTTTACTATACATCACCTGTACATGTCTCCATTGTGTATTTACTTGCCATTTGTGTTTCTTTGTTTGTTTTAAAAACTATGCTATTTTTTTTTTTCTAAATTTAATTTCTTTCCAAATAAAGAGAAATAAGTTTGCAATGAACGAATACAGATTTGCTTCTTCTCCTCCTTTTTTTTTCCCAAAACTATAATTTTACATAATATAAATCATGACCTCCACTCATTCACTTGTGACGTCCTGATTCAGTTTTCCTCTCCAATGCTCCCTCTTTCTCAAACTTATTCACAGTTTTCTTGAAGTATCATTACTGAATCATCTGTTTTTTCTTAACATTGCTCAGTTTGGTAAGACATTGTGAAATTGGCACAAAACGATTTTAGCCTCTTCTCTTTCGAGCGAAATAACTCAAACGATATTTGACTGCTGTCAATATGACGACATGATTCATGTGCGAGAAGAGGAAATTGCAATTAGTTTAGTGGTTTTAGAGATATTAATCACTTTTTGCGATGGGTAATAGTTTTGCTGTCACACCCAGTACACACACACACATTATATATATAAACAGTTCAACCAGAATCAATAAAATATATTATAGAGAATAGAAAATAGATCTTGGGTTCACTTTCGGCAGCCTTGTAACTCTCGCTTCCCTTATTTTGTCCTTTAGTCCTCACATTCCACGAGCGATTTTTCTGACAAAGGGGGAAGAATTGCTGTTTTCTGGGTCGGAATTTATCTAGGATGACCCCCAAAACATACACCCTAATTCTCAGTAGCCCCTTACATCTACAGTGGTGGCTTGCCTTGTTTGGAGGTGAACTATGTTAAAAAAAAAAAAAAAAAATTATCATTAGCTAGTTTTTACCTTGAAGTAGCATTTTTTTTTTTAGCTCCTTACATCAAGTGGTTTCATGCCTTGTCTGGAGCGAAGAAGGGATATGGCTGGTAAAACAAAGACTGTTGAACATTCATGGCTGAAACTTAGTGGACAAGTCAGGCATAGACTGGAGTTTATTTGTACCAAATATGGTTGGATTACAGAAAGGATTGTGAATTTCATCACCGATTCAATGGGTGGTATTTTTGTCAGCCACCTTGTACTATAGATATTCTTGATCTCTTTTTCATTTGTTTTCATCTAAAGGCAAGTTAAAAATGATGTTCATTAAAGCTCAAACCAACACAATAATTTCTCTACTTCAAGTCGGCTTAACTTGAGACCCAATAAAAAAAAATGGATGTGCCAATTCAAAAATGATCTCCGTTTAAGTTTAAACAGTCACAAAAATTTCTCTACTTCAAGTCGGCTCAAGTTGAGACCCAATAAAAATGGATGTGCGAATTCAAAAATGATCTTCGTTTAAGTTCAAACCAACACAATAATTTCTTTACTTCAAGTCGGCTCAACTTGAAACCCAATAAAAATGGATGTGCGAATTCAAAAATGATCTTCGTTTAAGCTCAAACCAACACAATAATTTCTTTACTTCAAGTCGGCTCAACTTGAAACCCAATAAAAATGGATGTGCGAATTCAAAAATGATCTTCGTTTAAGTTCAAACCAACACAATAATTTCTTTACTTCAAGTCGGCTCAACTCGAGACCCAATCAAAATAGATGTAGCAATGTTTTCAGAAATCAAAATCAAAATAAAACCCAAACAAATCAAAAATAAATTTGTCTCTTGATAAGAAAGAGAAATGTGTCAATTCTGCATTCTTTAATCTTGAAGTGAACCTGGTAAGTTGTTGAGAAGATTCCAGAACGATTCAATATTCACTTCTCCTTTCGGGTCTTTCTTTGACAGATGATTGTAAAATAGCTCAAGACTTTCGTGGTCAAAATTACATCCAATATTCATGAAGATTTCCTTGAGCTGAATTGAAAAAAAAAATATATGCAATGAAATGATTAATTAAAGCAACATTCAAAAGTTTCTGTAGGGAGAAAAATGATAGTGATGATGATGATGATGATGATGGGGAGGAGGAGGAGGGGAGAAGGCAGCCCCCCCCCCTCATAAGTCCAACCCTTCCTCCCCGTGGTAGGAGTGGTGGCAACGTTGTAGTATCAGAACTACCCGGCTCACAGGGATCTGGTGAAAATCTAGGTAGAGTCGGCATCAGGATCCGTCATCCTCTGGTCATCTCTATCTCTGTGAGCGGCACGCAAAGATGTGTCAGGTACGAACCCGCATATTAATGGAGTGAAAGTGGCAATGTTGCTTCTGCGCAATTCCGTTGTGTGTTCTGTGCCAAACCTTCCCCGACTTTGCATGCATCCGTTGGGCTGTAATGTTCTTGGTGTCGAATGTAAAACCTGCAATCCTGCAGGTTTTACATTCGACAGGTTAATGAATAGTTGCAATTAATGAGGACTTCATGCAGACCAGACAATTCTGAGGCACGACCTTCACGAGCTCGATGCAGAAGTCTGACTCGCTTAACAAGAACAACAACAGCAGCAACAACAGCAACAGCAACAACAGCAACAACAACAACAGCAACAACAACAGCAACAACAACAACAGCAACAACAACAGCAACAACAACAACAGCAACAACAACAGCAGCAGCAGCAACAGCAAAAACAGCAGCAGCAACAACTACAACAGCAGCAGCAACAAAAGCAACAACAACAGCAGCAACAACAGCAGCAGCAACAACAGCAAAAGCAACAACAGCAGCAACAACAACAACAGCAACAACAGCAGCAGCAGCAACAACTACAACAGCAGCAGCAACAAAAGCAACAACAACAGCAGCAACAACAGCAGCAGCAACAACAGCAAAAGCAACAACAGCAGCAACAACAACAACAGCAAAAACAGCAGCAGCAGCAACAACTACAACAGCAGCAGCAACAAAAGCAACAACAACAGCAGCAACAACAGCAGCAGCAACAACAGCAAAAGCAACAACAGCAGCAACAACAACAACAGCAACAACAGCAGCAGCAGCAAACTAGCCCCAAATGAATACATAAACAGACATTACTGAGTTGGGAAGATGGTCCACTGGGAACTATGCAAATGAATGCGATTTGAACATCCGGAAAAATGGTACAAGCACCAACCGAAGTGCGTATTGGAAAATGAAAATCATTAAATCTTCTGGAACATGGAAGTACAAACGGACAAACTCGTCCAAGCAAGGAGACCGGATATGATAATAGTCAACAAGAAGGAAAACATGCCAAATAGTAGATTTCGTCGTCCCAGCAAGTCACAGAGTGAAGACCAAAGAAGGAGAAATACTAAGCAAATAAATGGAGCTTGGGAGAGAACTGAAGGGAATATGGAACATGAAAAAGATCGCTATAATAGGAGCACTAGAAACGGAAAAAGTCTAGGAGAAATTGGAATCGAAAGGAGGATAGACACTATTGATAGCACAATACTGATGAAAACAGCTGAAATATTAAGAAAAACCCTCGAATGCAGAAACCAACTCTTAATTTAAGTATGAATTAAAATATCGTTTCCAATATTAACAGCATCGTTCAGAGGTCTAGTATTTCTTTACCCATCAACCTCCAAGCATGGTGAAGCTGGGTAGTCATTCTAGTTTAAAATAATGGATGACATTAAAATATAACCAGAAATTAAATGTAGAATAATGAATAACGAAATCGTTTATGTACCTAACGATGAGATGTTGACAGCCATTTGCATTTTTCTTATTTGTAACAAATGAAGTGACGATGTGATTGGCTAATAAACAAAGATAATTAGTTAATGAAAAATACAGTGTAAATCGGGAATTTTCATGAACTCTCAAATGGGACAAAGATTCATCAGCCCAAATATTGCAACAGTACTCCATATATGGCCTGATTGTTGATTTGTAGAGATAGAGAATAGCCTCAGGTGTGAGAAAGTGTTTGGAGCGACTTTATGAGAAGCAGAAAGAGCAATGGATCTAATGTATGAACTCCAAGAAAGATTTGATGAGAGAGAAAGACCAAGAAGTTTCAAAGTCGATTTCTCCTCAAGAGCAGAGACATCCACGAGAATCTCAGGAAGAAAAGGGGCACGCCTACGATTGAAAGACACGAGCTGAGTCTTAACTGGATTAAATGAAACAAGCCATTTCGTACCCTAATCTATGACTGAACCCAGGTCAACTTCTAGATCAGCTGCATATTTCGACTTGTCCGAGGGAGATGGGCGAGAAGCAACACCAGAATAGAGAGTGGTGTCATCAGCATAGATATTAATTTTCTGAACAATATTCTCTGGAAGATCATTTATATAGAGAAGAAACAGTGTTGGGCCTAGAATAGAGCCCTGAGGAACACCAGCATTGATAGGAAAAGAGAAAGAAGAGACACCGTCCAATGAAAAATATAGTGTAAATCGGGAATTTTCTAACCGGAGCGAGAATCGGAAAATGAAAGGCATAAACTCCTTTGAGACATCTATCCATCTAACACTTATCGTTGGCTAGTTTTTTTACCTTGAAGTAGTATGTTTTTTTTAGTTTCTTTTTCAGCTCGTAGATCAAGTAGCTGGACTCATCCAAGCAAGGAGATCGAATATGATAATAGTCAACAAGAAGGAAAATCTGCCAAATTGTGGATTTCGCCGTCCCAGCAGTTCACAGGATGAAGACCAAATAAGCAGAAAAACTAAGCATGAAACTTGGGAGAGAACTGAAGGGCATATGAAACCTGAAGAAGATCGCTGTAATAAAAATAATATTAGGAACTAGAAAAAAGAATAGGATGAATCGAAATCAAAGGGAGCATAGGCAGCATACAAAGCACAACACTGATGAAAACAGCTGAAACATTAAGAAAAATCCTCAAGTGCTGAAACCATCTCACAAAGCAAAATAATGATTTATTGTTTTGATGATTTTATTGCCATGGCTGATAGCACCGTTCCCTAGAGTCCAACATTCACAGGTAACATGAATTTGAATAAATACATAGAAGACATTGCCAAGGCTGCTGCAAAGAAAGTAGGCTCCCTTTACCGGGCTAGAAAACTTCTCACACCTGCCAGTATCCTATATCTCTACATAGCCACCATTCGCCCATGCGTGGAGTATTGTTGCCACATCTGTGCTGGTGCACCAACCACTAGTCTCTTACTCTTGAACAGGGTACAAAAAAATGTCTCTAACCTATTAGGTCCGACACTGTCTACCAAGCTCCAGCCCCTGTCCCATCGCCGCAATGTTGCATCCCTGTGTTTGTATTACAAGTAGTTCAACAGAATATTCTCCAACAAATTTGCTGCACTCAACGTAAATAGCCACGACGAACTCGACAATCAGCAAAATCACACCCCTTCACTGTAGAGTTATACAGATGCCGGAGAGGCTTTCTACTCAAATGGCTTTTTGGCTAAGATCAAAGTGTAGTATCTGTTCCGATGGATACTGCACCCCATACTGGTGTTGTCTTGGCCTTCGGGTCTTGATTTACGCCGGTCTATGGGTCTGTCCTGTGCAGTTCTGGGAAGTCCACCTTCCCAGGCTTTGCCTCCTCTCTTTGGGAAGGAGTAAGTTTATTGCTTACTGTCTGAGGCGCCCCTACCGGGGAATGCCGACGGGGCTGCCCAGGCAATTTTTAAACCCCACTTTCCCAACCCGACCTTGGGTCACATCTTACTTGTGGGAGTAAGATAAAAACTGGCCTTGTGCCTAACTCCTGGAGAGGAGTTAATCAATACTCAAATGGCTTCTTTCTTCGAACTGCTAACCTTTGGAATTCCTTCCCTGCTCCCTGTTTTCCTGACTGCACCAACATGCAAAAATTTAAATGAGATGTAAACAAGCATCTCATTTCACAACTATCTACTTAGGATGCCCTTATTAATTAAGAAAAAAAAATCTGCCAAATCATAGATTTTGCCGTCCCAGCAGACCACAGGGTGAAGATGAAGGAGACAGAAAAACAAACTAAAATACAGAACTTGCCAGAGAACTGAAAGGGATACGGAACATGGAGAAAGTCAATATAATACCAATAATCGTAGGAGCACTAGGAACAGTCCTGAAAAAACTGAAAAAAAAAAAGACA